>CM056597.1:3974309-4656736 GCA_029721355.1 Tegillarca granosa | reverse complement strand
CACATGACATTTACTTTTTAGGCAGAGCCTGTGAGAGATGGTGTTCAACATTTTTGTGAGAAACACATGCAACCATTCGTAATTTTATTAGTCACATAGCAGCAAGAATTCCATTACCATGTAAATGTAATCTTAGAAGTAAGTCTTATAGGCATATGTCATATGTACATGTAATTTGTGATGTGAAATGATTTGAGGACTGCTTTTGATTAGTTGCAGTGATGTCATCAGTTTGGAATGTTACATAAACAAAGGCCAGGGTATTTCTGAGTTTCTGTCCATGTTACAATAAATTAAACAATAACTCCCATCTCTGCATTAACTTTTATCATATTTGTTTATTTCGATATGTTGAAAAAATTTTCATATTTCGAAATTAAAAAAAAAAAAACCAAAAAAACAAACTTATCCAGTTTTTAATGACAACACATATAAGGCAGATGTTGATTATGCTGCTAATGACATCATACAGCTACAAAGTGACAGCTTTAATTTTCTTTAGTATCAAACTAAGTTTATGACTATAGGCAATGGGCAACATACAAGATGTTATGTTGAAATTTTGATTGTATGAACATATAAAATAAAGATATTTTTTGATATGTAATTTAAACATCATTTATATTTGATGTACATGCATGTATGGATTTGTATCAGAGTATTGTTTTGTATGACAGTAGTTCATCGTTTTATCATCATGTCAACAAGACTTGCCTCTGATACAAACTTTGTGTATTATAAGACATAAGTTATATTATATCTAACATCTGTCATTATCAGTGCCATCAGGTAACCTTTATAAATTTATGCCTCTATACAGGTGAGCTATCTGTTGGTATTTGTCAGTTTTTGGTTATTTTATAGAAATGATAATTTTATTTCAGATGGAAAACACAAGAAGTTTGTACAACTGAGTTTTTTGTGTGGTGGACAAGGAGATCAGTGTCTATATGGAAGTGCATGTTTTACACTGAATACAAAAATTCCTAAAACCTGGATACATCTCATGTTTCTAACAGTTCAGGTAGGTTTATGGCTTGGTTAATTACCAAACTTTCCACTAATCTTGACTAGTTGTTAAACACCATTACTCATTAAACCAAATCCCTTCAACAAGTTAAAGTCCTTGTCTTAATTTATTGCGATGGTCGTCTGTCGTGCGCCGTGTGTTAACCTTTAAACATTTTAATCATCTCCTCTAAATCTACCAAACCAAATTTGATGAAACTTGGTAACCATCATGCCTGGGTGAATCCCTTTCAGATTTGCACAAATGAAGGAGTTATGTCACCTTGGAGCCCCATAAGGGAGGAAATTGTGAAAAAAATTAAAAATCTTCTTCTCTAAATCTACAAGAGATATACCTTAGTTATTTCACTTATAACATCCTTATTTAGATTTTTAGATTTGCACAAATGGTAGCCATGGCGCTCAAAATGGGGAAATTGTAAGGCACTGAGTGGGGAAATTGCTAAAAAATTATATATTTGTCACTATATCTTGAAAACTATAAACTTTTTGGTATAGTCATGTATATTAGAATATTGTAGGTAGTTGACATGATGATCTTTTGATATATGGTTCAAGGTCATATATTGAAAGGTCAAGGTCACAGCTGCAAAAGAAGACTTAATTTCCTAACTATCTTGAAAACTTTTAACTTTTTATATAGGCATGGTATATAAGAATATTGTAGGTATTGTGACAACGATGATTTTGATATATCGTACAAGGTCATATGGTGAAAAGGTCAAGGTCACAGCGGCAAAAGAATTAAATTGCTAATTATCTTGAAAACTATTAACATTTTGTATAGGCATGTATATTAGAATATTGTAGGTATTGCGGCAATGATCATTTTGATATATGGTTCAAGGTCATATGTTGAAAGGTCAAGGTCACAGCTTCAAAAGGAGACTTAAATTGCTAATTATCTTGAAAACTATTAACTTTTTGTATAAGCATGTATAGTAGAATATTGTAGGTAGTACATGATGAATCATTTTATATATTGGTTCGAGGTCATATATGTTCAAAGCTCAAGGTTATATCAACATAGTAGTACTAAAATTATTAATTATCTTGAAAGCTATTAATTTCATGCATAAGCATGTATATTAGAATATTGTTGGTATTGACATGACAATCATATATGGTTCGAGGTCATATATGTTCAAAGGACAGGACATAGCTGCATAAGTATACTGAAATGTTAAAAATATCACTTTTTTTAATCAGGCACAGTCTACATCGGCACTCAGTCAACAAGATTCAAATATAAGTAACCTTAAAACATGCTGGGATGCTCTACGCACAGAACGAGGAAGCAGTAGTTTCTTAACACTAGTGACATCATCATTCCCATCAGCAAGGGTAAACTTTATCATCTATTTATGTTTTTAGATAAATTCCTAAAGAAGAAACAGACAAAAATTGTTTACTTTTGCTGACATTTTATTTTAATATAATTCAGTAGCATATGCACTGATCATTTGTCTATTTAAAAATAAGATTCTCAACAAAATAAATCGACAGGAAAAATTCTGATTTAATGTAAAATGTTTCTTGTAAACAGAAAAATTATAATACATGTAAATCAGAGTGCATGAAGCTTCAAGTTAACCAGGAGTTAAAAGTTTTCCAGTTTAAACAGCAATAAAATATGATTTGATAAATAAATGAATTCAGGTTATCCCTGATATTTGATATAACAATATTCTGCTGTATATGTAAAATAAGAAATTTATTTTTACATTTAATTTTTCTGAAAGATGTATTTTATTTGCCTAACACTCTTATTTCTACAAACTTTTAAAAAGCATACTTGAATATCAGTGGGTCTTTAGCACTTAACATGGAATGATAGGGAGTCAGACCACATGTATGTTCTGTAGTATATACAAGTATGTATAAGCCTTAGACTGTTAGTTTAATTCAGAGATTAAGTTGTATTGTTACTCTGTATCAAAACAAATGCTTGTTTGTATCTGTAAGCCTTGACTCAAAATGATAAAGGAAATTAAATTCTATTATCTCAATTACTAAAGGTATGTGTTTTTTCTATGGGCACTTGTTTTCTCCATCCTGAACACTGATATAGGCAAAAAAATATTGAATAGGGTGTAAAACGTGTTATACAGCTCCTGTTCATTCTGTTAATAGAGGTACATGTGTATAACATTGGTCTTTTTTTTTTTATTTAGGACCAAGATGCATTGCTACAGGAACTTCATAGTGAACGATTTTTTGATGTGTTTGAATTTAATGCTGTTAAGAAGCATTGGGCATGTTTTATGTGCAATCATCCAGAAAAAGTCTACGATTATTTACAAGATGGAAATCCAGTCATAGCAGTAAGTAATACACAGATTTACATGACTTGTATCAAATATGTAAATGAATAAATGATAATGATGATTTACATTCACAAATTAACTTTCAGTGGAAAGAGTAGTGTTTGTATGAATAAAATATCTACTGATTTTCCTCTGTTAATATTGACAATATTTTGCGTTAAGGAAAAATTTAAAGGGGTGAATGATTATTTTGAGAATTACAAAGTACAGAATATTACAGGTACATGCTGTGAGACCTGATTGCAATTTGTTTTGTTAATAAAGTTCTGTGCTTATCATGAAATAATAAAAAAATCAGTAATTTGTTGTTTAGCTGTAAAAAGTGCTAAGGAATATCAGTAATGTGAATTTATCACATTACCACACATCTTACTATCAAGGTGCAGAGGCCTCGGGGGTATTAAAGTGCATGCTGACAGAATACAGCACCTCTCAGTGGCTATTCCCCCAATGCCTAGATTTGAATCCCACTGGGACAGATCCTTGAGTGACAAGCTTTATCAGCCAAATGTTTGTGTTTCAGGGTACTCCAGTTTCTTCTACCAACCCAGAACTGTCTGTCTTCATCAAGTGAAAAAAATTTTGACTTTTGCATTGCATGCGGTCACTCTACTTTACTTCAGGTTAGAGACAAAGGAACAAATACATAATTACAATTACTTCTTGTTATTATAAGTACAAGTGTACTAATAACGAGTTTTAATTTTATAAATTTCAGGGTCAGTTGAAAGAGAAGAAAGGTAGATGGAAGTTTCTGAAGAGATGGAAGACAAGATACTTTACATTATCTGGAGCACAGATTACTTATAGTAAAAGTGACTCGGTATGTTTAACTAAAAACATAATAATAAATTAGAGCTTATATGTTAATTTTTTAATCATAGTAGATAATGGGAAAATTAATTCTATTCAAAAAGTATTTTCTTCATATTGGAACTACCAGGTTTATTATTATAAAGTGTGCTGACTGTCAATGTGTCAGGTAAATATTTGATTATTGGCTAGTTCAAAATAATAAAAAAAATAATAAAATTGCAAAACATATATACAGACCTTAATAACCAATAGTCTTCGTAGGGATTGTTGTTCTGCCAAGCATTTGGTTAAAGTTTCAATGAGATCTTAAAAACTGAAATTACACATCATTGTAGGGTTGCATGAAAAAGAAACTTCTCAGTTCACAATTTAAAGTACATTTGTGTATCTTGTATAAGTGAAATAATGTTGACTTGGACATAAAACATAATTACTTCACTCCTTTGAATCAGTAGCATTTATATTACTATATACAATACATGTATGTTTAAATATTTAATTTCAGAGGAAAAGTTTTTGTAATGATCAACAATTACAGTAATCAGATCAAAAATTTAGTTTACAATGAACAACTGCTTATATGTTTATTTTTAGAATTGCTGTAATTTGTTGTCATTGATTTTTTAAATTTTTAGAGGAAAGAAACTTTACCGGTTAGTAAAATCCAAAGTGTGAAAGCTGTGAGAAAGGGCATAAGAGACATTCCCAAAGCATTTGAAATATTTACGGGAGATGAGACCTATACATTCAAAGCAAAAGGACAGCAGAATATACAACAATGGGTCCAGTGTTTACATATTGCAGTGGCACGTGTACAAAAGACTGATGGCAGTGAGGATGTGCCACAACCAATACAGTTAGACTCTCTTAAACCTGATAACATTGTGATAGAACGGCCAAGATCTGTTACAGATACAAAGTTATAGCCAATGGCAGACATTTGTTACAAAGTTAAAGCTAGTGGCAGACATCTGTTACAGAAACATACATGTAGTTTTAGCTAACTGCCAAGATCTGTTGCAGATACAAAGTTATAGCCACAACCAAGATCTGTTACATATAAAAAATATTATAGCCATGTTTTAAGTTATTATATCTATTTAATAAATGTGAAATGTAAAAATTCTGACAGTCCCAAGTAGTTATGTATTTTGTCTATATTATCAAAAACTTTTAGTTCAAGAGCATATACCAATTAATAACTTTGATTCCAAATTTCACATAGAATATGAACATGTTAGTTAGTTAATATTAGTTGTTTTTTTTTTTTTTTGTATACAGTAAATATCACCAGTTACAGTTTAAGAATCAGATTCATTGTTTGTTTTAATTAAAAAAAACTATATATAACTTTTTGGATTAATCCTTATTGAATACTGAAGATAAGTATATTTCCTAAAAAAAATTTAATCATTCAACTTTAGTGACTGAGCCTCTAATTCCAGATCTTACCGTGAGAAAGTTAGTCATTTCCTGTTAATAGTTGATGGTTTTCTTCTGGAACTCAGATATTCTAATCCGTCTCTGATTTGATGACATTGATGTAAGTGAAAGCATCTTAATGGGTGTAAAACACTATTACTCCTACAATTATTTATCTATTTGTCAATTCAATCAGTTTTAGACAATTGCATATAGCCTACTTCTGGACTGTTAGTGAATTTTATTTGTAAAACTTTTTGTTAGTTGTTTAACAACTATAACTTGTAACTGTTGTTTTATATGTAAATACATGTATACTGATATAAAGCTACTGTGATTATTCAACATTACACACACACACACACACACACACACACACACACACACACACACACACACACACACACATATATATATATTTGTAAATATTTTCAGAAGTCACTTCTATGTTGGTTGTTTATCCATAAAATTCATTCAAAATGATATAAGATTTCTTTAAGATCTGTGATATGTCTCAAATAAATCAATATATTTTATAATAATTTGTTCATAATTGAAACGGGATTTTAAAAATCCAAACCTGATTTTTAAAAATTTTGAATTTAGCACATGCTGCATGTTAGACCATAGACCTGAGGATGTCAGATATTTAGCTTACCTGACCAAAGGTCATGTGAGCTTATGGCATAGTACAGCATTTGTATGTGTGCACCTTTATATCACCTTTTTTTCCACTTCTGTGTAACTACTCAACAGTTTTAATGGAAAATTGCCTAGAAGTATACATGGGCCATTGCAGTTCAGTTTTTTTTTCTGAATTGCTGTGGCAAAAATACATGATGAAGGTGACATAGAGCTGGAAAAATCTTCACTGAAAACAAGGATTGGAGAAAAGATCTGATGTGATATTGGGCCTATCTTTGATCTTAAACCTTCATTTTGGTCATTATGTGAAATTCAGTTGAAAACTTTGTAATGATGGTCACAAATACATGTAGTTATAACTAATCAATTTGAAAAGATAATGTTTTCAGTTACTCTTAAAATAATGTCAAGGTCAAAGGGCAAGATAATGAACTTATTTTTGACCAATGCAGATTTGACTACTATTTATGCTGTGTTTTGTTCAAAATTTCATGTAGAGTTTAATTTCTGTGTTTTAAGTCATTGTTCATCTACATCAAACCAAGTTCAACGGTATTTATAAAGCATAAAGCTTAGAATATATATTGACAACATATTAAATGTTTTTCTTAGGTTTTGAAGTTTTGTTGCATGTTTTTAGTGACCTTCAAAAAGAGTCAAGGTCATTACATGATTTTGACTGTACTTTGCTATTATTGCTATTTTTGGAAATAATTAAATGCAGGCTTTAAATGATGATGATTTTAAACATTGTTTATTTTACATGAAACCAAGGTCAGGGTCATGACAGTGGTGATGGAAAAAAGCTTTACTATTTGGCTCATTAATGAATATATTTCAAATCAGATTTTAATTTTTAATTTTTTTTCATTTCATACATATCATAGATGTTGATCTTTTTTCTTATTGGGGACTTCATATAATGCATAATTTCTTTTCACACTAAATACAATCTTTTTGATGAAAAAGGTTTTGCAACACAGTGTCATTTTAATGAATTTGGTTTAATGTGTCCTACAATTAGTGAATTTGATTTCGGATTTAAATCATTTCAACTAATCATTATTTATCAGGTGAGCATAAAGCTCATTGGGCCTGTTGTTATCACTCATTTGCCATTCATGGATAGATGTTTGCATCAAAATTATAAATGTTGTCATTGTTACATATTTATGATATTGTTATATAATATAACATGTTATTTTCTGTTAATGATGTTCTGTCTTTCATTGTGACATCATTGATTTATGTTGTTGTATTCTTTTTTGGATTTCTTTTCTAAATCATGATTCAGACAAGAATGTGATGGTATAAGTAAATAATTTTAAGGAAAAATATTTACAGATAATAACTGATTTTATTTTGAATTGTGCATGTCAGTATTCCACCTAGGTTGTAAATTCACCCTGTGTGTGCAGGATAGTAATCCACCCTTTGCTTGCATGTTTGAGATCCCACCCTGCATGTGCCTGCTGGGTGTTTCTCTCTGTGTTATCATGCTTAGTATTATGACTAGTGTTAGGGCTCAGATTACTTGCCCTTTCTGGCAAATAGATTTTGATTTTGTACTACTGGTGTTGCCCCATCACTTCTCATTGTGATTTGTTGATTTTTCTTGCTCCTCTGTATAAGTTCTTAAACAATGTCAACAAAAACACAAATGTTTGTTTTAACTTTGCATTAAGAACATAATTTGTGTGTTGAAAAAGTTCCCTTGCTGTTACTATTTTACTGTGGTCTCCCATAACAACCATCAGCTGGTTTATTGTATGCAAAAAAAGTTGAAAAATATCTTGTAGGCCTTTATAAATCATGACAGGTCTAGCAGCCTAAACTGGATGTAACCGTCAGTGAACAACTGTTGATGTATAAATAGAATCAAAAGTGAAATGAAATCATGAAATCTCTTCAACTCAAATAGAGGACCAGGTACAGAAACAAATTCTATTTGTAACATATGACAAAACAAGAGGCAATGTGTGATAAATTCTTTCATATACTGTGACAAGCTCTGATTAAAATTTTAGAAACAAAACTTCACAATAAATCAACCACACATGTAGCATGTGATGTTAAATATAATTGTTTTCCCAGATGGTCAAATAATTACATTTACATGAAAACTTTAACAGATGTCAATATTTTAAAATTACTTTTAATTGTTCAAAGATGAATAACTAGTTGCTGAATGAATTTTTTCCAGGCTTGTCAATGATAGGTAATGGTTTTAAAAAAGTATCTGGACTGTATTGTTTGTGCATGCAGGGTGTCCATCGTTTGAGTTCATGCTAGGTATCCCACTTTTTTGTACATGCTGAATATCTGACCGTTTTCTTTCATGCTGGACATCCTATCCTTTGCTTGCATGCTGAATATCTCAGACTTTGATTACATGCTGGGTATCTCATCTACTCATCAATTACCTAAAATGCCAGATAACTTAATCCTGTATTTAAAAAGGACTTGTCTTAAACAAGGTGTACCAAAATGTTTAAATGTTATGTAAAAAAAACCCATCATTTTTCAGGAAATCATTTCTGAAGCCAAAAATTGATATTGCACTTCATTTATCACAGTTTTCTTTTTTCTTTCAAAAACTCAAAGGTGAAATAACTTTACTTACCATAAATGGCCAAGTTATTATAATGTATTTTGTTTACTTACCTATTTTATCTTTACGTGAATTGTTTTGATATTGTGATTTTGTTGGCAGCTTACACAATGTTTTATACATGATATATATATCCTTTAATAGCAATATATGATATATATAATACAAAGTGTCACTGATTTCATTTACACTGTATCTATTGTAATTAATCATTTTATTTGATGTATGTATAATTTGAGTTTTTTCTTCATTAAATAAGCCAAGAAGTTGGATGGCATACCGCAATATTAACACCCATAAACTTGGGGAATTACTTACAGTTACATCAAATAATTTCTCATGTTATAGAAGGTGGGAATTTGCATTTCATCTGGTTTAGGATAAATATGATTGTAAATATAAATAATTTCTTGTTGAGATATAATTACTAAGGTGATACAACTCCTATAGAGCTAGTGTGCATCATGTTTGTTTGGAACATCTATGACAGTTATGGAGCAACATGTATTATAATGGTGTGATTCATAGCTGCTATAAACTATGTATAAGAGATCTCACTACCACTCCACTGTTTAATGTTTTATATTGATAGAAGTTTATCCTTTAAAAATGGTATTTTTCTTCAAATTCTTTTTATGGACATCTTTTTGTAATTATAAATATTTCTGAATGAAAAAAATTAATATTTATCAAACTTAATGAAGTAACAAATTCTGCAAGTTATACTGCTTTCATAGTTATACATGTAAATGTTTTGCAAAATTTGTAAGTATTGATTTTTTTCAATATATTCACAACTTCTTCAAATTTTTTCACTCCAAAGTGTTGATCAGTATAAAGTTTAAAAAAAAAATTCACAATAATTTAATTCTGTGTGTGTTTAAAGCAATATGATTATTAGCCATACTTGTATTTCACCATTTCATTTGTTTTATGCTATGTCAGAGTTTGTTTTAATTGTTTTTAAATATATACATTTGTACAGGTATATAATATATGTAATATATGTTTTGTGTTTTAAAGTTACATAAAGAATCAATTCAAAAATATTATGCAGCACCTCTAAACACCTAGGTTCCATATCCCACTTAGGGCAGATCCTAGTGTGAAAAATTTGTCAGTTCATGTGCTAAATTTTAGGATTTTCTAAATGCAATTTTATTTAAGCATTGAATCTGATTTTCGTTTGGGTCATTGAGAAATAACCCAAATGGACACTGTGCACACTTTGTAATTCTGGTTGTATTTTTTAAAATTTAATACACCATACAGCCAAACTCTCTGACGTCTAGATTTTTCTTAATTTCCAGAAAAAGATAATTATTTATATGCATCTGTCTACAAGTTAAAAAACTTAGTTATTGCACTTTGAATTTTTATCATTGTATTATTTTTTAATTGTTTGATGCTTAAGGCTTCTTGTTTTCTTTACAAACATGTGGGTTAGTGCAACTTCAAATTCTACCTCATATACATAACTGATAAAAATGGTTTTATAAGTTACTTTTAATGTTATATACATACTGTTAAATGGAAAAATGCTTGCCTAAATAATATTTGTCAGAAGCAAATATTTTAAGTTTTTCATGTACCTTTTTCTATTGTCAGAAATGACAGTCAGCAAAAAATTAGTTAATTATATATAAGTCTGGGAAAATGGGCCCAGATGTGCAAAAAACATCACTATATTAAAAAAAATTTAATAAATTAAATATTCTGAAAATTTGAGACCAATATGTCAATCATTATTAAATTGACAATGGATTTACTATTTCCCAAAGTGAGACTTTTGGCCTGTTTTCTTTTGTTTAAGATAAAGCCAAACTGAAACAATTTCCTTAGTAACAGACTCATATTGTTGTTATATCTTTGTGAAAATTTTATGAAATAAACGTTGTTCTTTAGAGAGGAAGAACAATTTGGTTTATTTGATTGTAACGTTATTATGTATGTTTGTGTTGAAGAACTTTCACCATAAAAATAAAAGTGAAAATTATGACTGAAGGTAAATTTAAAGACTTAAAATAAGGACTCTGAAATTAAGAAGTTATTATTATTGTAGAAATTACTACTGAATTATTTTCATGAAAATCCAATAAACTTTGATATTTTTGGGTATAGATATTTGTCTAAAATCTTCTGTAATCTTTGACGTGCAAGGATGCTAGCAATTTCCTGTAACTACTAGGCCATACTAATTGGAAAAATTAATGTATATTATTTCAATTTTTTTGCATTTTTCACTGTCAAAAATACATTGGCCCAAACAGGAGTTTTTTAAGTAAAAATGGAATGTCACTTTGTAGATGTTTGTGTTTTTTTCGAAGCTTTTTAACATTCCAAAGGCAGACCAAAAGTTCCAGCATGTCAATATTTTTACATAAGGTTTGTGTTTTTATGTTCTTTATGTTAAATATATGATAAATGTTCAATTTTAATTTGTGTATGTCAGCTTATACAACTTAATTGTTTGTGATTTTGTAAGACATTTATTTCCCAAAATAATTAATATGTAAAAGTTAATGAATTTATAGCTATTACACAATGACAATAAAGTGAAGAAAGATTGCTGAGAGAGAGAGAGAGGGGGGGGGGGGGGGGTTATTCCTGTAAATCATTTGCAATTATATACAAGTTCATTTGTATTTGTTTTTGATATATTATGAAATCACCATAATAACATAATAAATATTTTTTTCAGAAAGATTTTTTAAATACTAATTTTACTGTTTATTACATATCTTCTAAATAAGTTTGATTATTACTATCACAGTTTATTGGTTTTGGGAACATTGTTTTCAACTTTTATATTATAAAGGCATATCTATTTAGAAAAAAATAAGCATGTTTCTCATATCATTATACAACACTTTTATGTTTGAACTTGTTTTACTATTGAAAATATATAATGTAACATAAAAACTGATTTGTTTTTGTTTTATTCTGTTATTAAAATGTTGATGATTACCTGTTTTACTCTGACTGTTATTAACTTGTAGTTAATGGATACCTGTTTTACTCTGGTATTTACATGTAGTTCATGAATACCTGTTTATCTGTTATTTACATGTCGTTGATGATTACCTGTTTTACTCTGACTGGTATTTACATGTAGTTAATGGATACCTGTTTTACTCTGGTATTTACATGTAGTTGATGAATACCTATTTATCTCTGTTATTTACATGTAGTTGATGATTACCTGTTTTACTCTGACTGGTATTTACATGTAGTTAATGGATACCTGTTTTACTCTGGTATTTACATGTAGTTGATGAATACCTATTTATCTCTGTTATTTACATGTAGTTGATAAATACCTGTTCTACTCTGACTGGTATTTACATGTAGTTGATGAATACCTGTTTTACTCTGACTGGTATTTACATGTAGTTGATGAATACCTGTTTTACTCTGGTATTTACGTGTAGTTGATGGATACCTGTTTTACTCTGACTGGTATTTACATGTAGTTGTTCGATGCCTGTTTAGTCTGGTATTTACTTGTAGTTGGTAAATACAAGTTTTACCCTGGTATTTACATGTAGTTGATGAAAACCTGTTTAGTCTGGTATATACATGTAGTTAATGAATACATGTTTAATTGGTATTTACATGTAGTTAATGGATACCTATTTTACTCTGTTATTTACATTTAGTTGATGAATACCTGTTTTACTCTGACTGGTATTTACATGTAGTTGATGAATACCTGTTTTACTCTGGTATTTACATGTAGTTGATGAAAACCTGTTTTATGATGGTATTTACATGTAGTTGATGAAAACCTGTTTTCTCTGGTATTTACATGTAGTTGATGAATACCTATTTAATTCTGTTATTTACATGGAGTTGATGGATACCCGTTTTACTCTGGCTGGTATTTACATGTAGTTAATGGATACCTGTTTTACTCTGGTATTTACATGTA
This sequence comes from Tegillarca granosa, assembly GCA_029721355.1. Taxonomy (NCBI): domain Eukaryota; kingdom Metazoa; phylum Mollusca; class Bivalvia; order Arcoida; family Arcidae; genus Tegillarca; species Tegillarca granosa. The sequence continues at coordinate 4,643,955 of CM056597.1, read as the reverse complement.
GTTGATGAATACCTGTTTTACTCTGGTATTTACATGTAGTTGATGAAAACCTGTTTTATGCTGGTATTGACATGTAGTTGATGAATACCTGTTTTATGATGGTATTTACATGTAGTTAATGAAAACCTGTTTTATGCTGGTATTTACATGTAGTTGATGAAAACCTGTTTTATGATGGTATTAACATGTAGTTGATGAAAACCTGTTTTATGCTGGTATTTACATGTAGTTGATGAAAACCTGTTTTCTCTGGTATTAACATGTAGTTGATGAAAACCTGTTTTATGCTGGTATTTACATGTAGTTGATGAAAACCTGTTTTCTCTGGTATTTACATGTAGTTGATGAATACCTGTTTTACTCTGGTATTTACATGTAGTTGATGAAAACCTGTTTTCTCTGGTATTTACATGTAGTTCATGAATACCTGTTTATCTGTTATTTACATGTTGTTGATGATTACCTGTTTTACTCTGACTGGTATTTACATGTAGTTAATGGATACCTGTTTTACTCTGGTATTTACATGTAGTTGATGAATACCTATTTATCTCTGTTATTTACATGTAGTTGATGATTACCTGTTTTACTCTGACTGGTATTTACATGTAGTTAATGGATACCTGTTTTACTCTGGTATTTACATGTAGTTGATGAATACCTATTTATCTCTGTTATTTACATGTAGTTAATAAATACCTGTTCTAATCTGACTGGTATTTACATGTAGTTAATGGATATCTGTTTTACTCTGGTATTTACATGCAGTTGATGAATACCTGTTATCTCTGTTATTTACATGTAATTGATGATTACCTGTTTTACTCTGACTGGTATTTACATGTAGTTAATGGATACCTGTTTTGCTCTGGTATTTACATGTAGTTGATGAATTCCTATTTATCTCTGTTATTTACATGTAGTTGATGATTACCTGTTTTACTCTGTCTGGTATTTACATGTAGTTGATGAATACCTATTTATCTCTGTTATTTACATGTAGTTGATAAATACCTGTTCTACTCTGACTGGTATTTACATGTAGTTAATGGATATCTGTTTTACTCTGGTATTTACATGTAGTTGATGAAAACCTATTTATTTATGTTATTTACATGTAGTTTTTAAATCCCTGTTCTACTCTGACTGGAATTTACATGTAGTTAATTGATATCTGTTTTACTCTGGTATTTACATGTAGTTGATGAACACCTATTTATCTCTGTTATTTACATGTAGTTGATAAATACCTGTTCTACTCTGACTGGTATTTACATGTAGTTAATGGATACCTGTTTTACTCTGGTATTTACATGTAGTTAATGAATACCTATTTAACTCTATTATTTACATGTAGTTGATGAATACCTGACTCTGGTATTTACATGTAGTTGATGGATACCTGTTTTACTCTGACTTGTATTTACATGTAGTTGATGGATACCTGTTTTACTCTGGTATTTACATGTAGTTGATGAATACCTGTTTTACTCTGGTATTTACATGAAGTTGATGAATACCTGTTTTACTCTGACTGGTATTTACATGTAGTTGATGAATACCTGTTTTACTCTGGTATTTACATGTAGTTGATGGATACCTGTTTTACTCTGACTGGTATTTACATGTAGTTGATGGATACCTGTTTTACTCTGGTATTTACATGTAGTTGATGAATACCTATTTAACTCTGTTATTTACATGTTGTTGATGAATACCTATTTAACTCTGTTATTTACATGTAGTTGATGAATACCTGTTTTACTCTGACTGGTATTTACATGTAGTTGATGAATACCTGTTTTACTCTGGTATTTATGTGTAGTTGATGGATACCTGTTTTACTCTGACTGGTATTTACATGTAGTTGATGGATATCTGTTTTACTCTGGTATTTACATGTAGTATTAATACAAGTTTTACCCTGGTATTTACATGTAGTTGATGAAAACCTGTATAGTCTGGTATATACATGTAGTTAATGAATACATGTTTGATTGGTATTTACATGTAGTTAATGGATACCTATTTTACTCTGTTATTTACATGTAGTTGATGAATACCTGTTTTACTCTGGTATTTACATGTAGTTGATGAAAACCTGTTTTATGATGGTATTTACATGTAGTTGATGCAAACCTGTTTTATGCTGGTATTTACATGTAGTTGATGAAAACCTGTTTTCTCTGGTATTTACATGTAGTTGATGAATACCTATTTAATTCTGTTATTTACATGGAGTTGATGGATACCCGTTTTATTCTGACTGGTATTTACATGTAGTTGACGAAAACCTGTTTTATGCTGGTATTTACATGTAGTTGATGAAAACCTGTTTTATTCTGACTGGTATTTACATGTAGTTGATGAAAACCTGTTTTATTCTGACTGGTATTTACATGTAGTTGATGAAAACCTGTTTTATGATGGTATTAACATGTAGTTGATGAAAACCTGTTTTATGCTGGTATTTACATGTAGTTGATGAAAACCTGTTTTATGATGGTATTAACATGTAGTTGATGAAAACCTGTTTTATGCTGGTATTTACATGTAGTTGATGAAAACCTGTTTTCTCTGGTATTAACATGTAGTTGATGAAAACCTGTTTTATGCTGGTATTTACATGTAGTTGATGAAAACCTGTTTTCTCTGGTATTTACATGTAGTTGATGAATACCTGTTTTACTCTGGTATTTACATGTAGTTGATGAATATCCATTTAACTCTGTTATTTACATGAAGTTGATGAATACCTGTTTTACTCTGACTGGTATTTGCATGTAGTTGATGGATACCTGTTTTACTCTGGTATTTACATGTAGTTGATGAATATCTGTTTTACTCTGGTATTTACATGTAGTTAATGAATACCATTTTTACTCTGGTATTTACATGTAGTTAATGGATACCTGTTTTACTCTGGTATTTACATGTAGTTGATGAATATCTGTTTTACTCTGGTATTTACATGTAGTTGATGAAAACCTGTTTTATGCTGTTATTTACATGTAGTTGATGAAAACCTATTTAATTCTGTTATTTACATGTAGTTGATGAAAACCTGTTTTATGATGGTATTTACATGTAGTTGATGCAAACCTGTTTTATGCTGGTATTTACATGTAGTTGATGAAAACCTGTTTTCTCTGGTATTTACATGTAGTTGATGAATACCTATTTAATTCTGTTATTTACATGGAGTTGATGGATACCCGTTTTACTCTGGCTGGTATTTACATGTAGTTAATGGATACCTGTTTTACTCTGGTATTTACATGTAGTTGATGAATACCTGTTTTACTCTGGTATTTACATGTAGTTGATGAAAACCTGTTTTATGCTGGTATTGACATGTAGTTGATGAAAACCTGTTTTATGATGGTATTTACATGTAGTTGATGAAAACCTGTTTTATGCTGGTATTTACATGTAGTTGATGAAAACCTGTTTTATGATGGTATTAACATGTAGTTGATGAAAACCTGTTTTATGCGGGTATTTACATGTAGTTGATGAAAACCTGTTTTCTCTTGTATTTACATGTAATTGATGAATACCTGTTTTACTCTGGTATTTACATGTAGTTGATGAATATCCATTTAACTCTGTTATTTACATGAAGTTGATGAATACCTGTTTTACTCTGACTGGTATTTGCATGTAGTTGATGGATACCTGTTTTACTTTGGTATTTACATGTAGTTGATGAATATCTGTTTTACTCTGGTATTTACATGTAGTTAATGAATACCATTTTTACTCTGGTATTTACATGTAGTTAATGGATACCTGTTTTACTCTGGTATTTACATGTAGTTGATGAATATCCATGAAAACCTGTTTAGTCTGGTATTTACATGTAGTTGATGAATACCTGTTTTATTCTGACTGGTATTTACATGTAGTTGATGAAAACCTGTTTAGTCTGGTATTTACATGTAGTTGATGAATACCTGTTTTATTCTGACTGGTATTTACATGTAGTTGACGAAAACCTGTTTTATGCTGGTATTTACATGTAGTTGATGAAAACCTGTTTTATTCTGACTGGTATTTACATGTAGTTGATGAAAACCTGTTTTATTCTGACTGGTATTTACATGTAGTTGATGAAAACCTGTTTTATGCTGGTATTTACATGTAGTTGATGAAAACCTGTTTTATGCTGGTATTTACATGTAGTTGATGAAAACCTGTTTAGTCTGGTATTTACATGCAGTTGATGATTACCTGTTTTACTCTGACTGGTATTTACATGTAGTTAATGAATACCATTTTTACTCTGGTATTTACATGTAGTTGATGAAAACCTGTTTTATTCTGCCTGGTATTTACATGTAGTTGATGAAAACCTGTTTTATGCTGGTATTTACATGTAGTTGATGAAAACTTGTTTAGTCTGGTATTTACATGTAGTTGATGAATACCTGTTTTATTCTGACTGGTATTTACATGTAGTTGACGAAAACCTGTTTTATGCTGGTATTTACATGTAGTTGATGAAAACCTGTTTTATGCTGGTATTTACATGTAGTTGATGAAAACCTGTTTTATTCTGACTGGTATTTACATGTAGTTGATGAAAACCTGTTTTATGCTGGTATTTACATGTAGTTGATGAAAACCTGTTTTATGCTGGTATTTACATGTAGTTGATGAAAACCTGTTTAGTCTGGTATTTACATGTAGTTGATGAATACCTGTTTTATTCTGACTGGTATTTACATGTAGTTGATTAATACTGTGATTCTGTCTATTTGCTCTAGTTTATTTTATTTCACATGATATTTTAAGTGAAGCATTCACTCTGGAGCATTTGTATTTTATAGCCAGCCGGTCTTAATAAACTCAATGTCTTTTGGAAAATAAATAAAATTATTATAAGCGTTAATCGATAAAAATGCTTCTGGAATATTTTATGTATATATCAAAATTTACATTTTAAATGGTATCTAAAATGATAATAAATTTCACTGATCTTTATATGTCCAATTTTTTCATAATATTGATCCGACCAGGTTCTTTCTAACTCCTTTCCAAATTGAAACAAATTAAAGCTCATTTGAGTGAAATGCTGTATTTACCGTATGTCGAACGACTTGTGCGCCCAGCGTTATTTTACATTTTTTCTCCTATAAAACTATCTTTCAAGCTAATCTGACGTAATTTAAAGTAATTATGTCTAGTTGTGCAAGATTTGATCAGATGCCCTTTGCGCTCCGTCAAAATTAAAGATAGTGAATTTTCTAAAATTCTCCTTTTAGTTTCAGCAATATTTTATTTGGAAAATTAAAATTATGGAATTACATTGAGATAGCTTTTACAAATCATGGAGCAAGAGTAAAGCAGCTTTTACAAATCATGGAGCAAGAGTAAAGCAGCTTTTACAAATCATGGAGCAAGAGTAAAGCAGCTTTTACAAATCATGGAGCAAGAGTAAAGCAGCTTTTACAAATCATGGAGCAAGAGTAAAGCAGCTTTTACAAATCATGGAGCAAGAGTAAAGCAGCTTTTACAAATCATGGAGCAAGAGTAAAGTAGCTTTTACAAATCATGGAGCAAGAGTAAAGTAGCTTTTACAAATCATGGAGCAAGAGTAAAGTAGCTTTTACAAATCATGGAGCAAGAGTAAAGTAGCTTTTACAAATCATGGAGCAAGAGTAAAGTAGCTTTTACAAATCATGGGGCAAGAGTAAAGTAGCTTTTACAAATCATGGAGCAAGAGTAAAGTAGCTTTTACAAATCATGGAGCAAGAGTAAAGTAGCTTTTACAAATCATGGAGCAAGAGTAAAGCTCTTATATTAACCATCACATTACAATTCATAAAACATGACAAAAGACTATAGATAGTTATTCAATAAAATCGTTTAGATTGACGAATAAAATCATAAACTTGTAAAACCACTTCGGCATTTTGCGTTGGTGTCAGTGAACTGTTTCCATTTATTGATATATTTAAATCATAATGACAATTTAAAGTTCCTACCTTGTATATCGTTATACAGGGGACAGTGTAATAAAATGTCTTCCGTATTCTCAGTTTGACCACATAAACAATTAGAGTTTTCTGCAAGATTTTATGAGAGATGGAAATTAAATGAACTGCATTTTAAGCGCAATCGACAATGATGCATTTGTTAAGTTCGATTACCAGTGTTAAAGTAGCATGGAATCTTGAGTTTGATTATTAAGAAGTGCTTTGATTTCTAGGTAGATTTTTCCAATCTCTAGTTACAAAAGATAAGAAGGATTTAAAGTAATTATCCATTTTGCATAAAAAATGTTTCTGAATTACTAGATGTCCGTGTATTGTGAGAGTGTCTTTGGGAAATTGTTGAAGGTACCAAGTCGTTTAGGTATGAAGAATGCATTTTATAGAATTGTATCAGTTTATGTCTTTTACGACGATATTCTAATGTTTCCCAACCAACATCCTGATACCAATATAGTAAGGTAATAGATAATTTGTTGGCTTTGCAGACAATGTGGACTGCTTCAATGTTAATTTTTATCCCCGAGTTAGGTTATCCCTGGAATGTCTCCGTATTCAAGTAATGACCACCGAATGAAGGCGAAGCATATTTTTCAAGGGATTAACCATCAAGTTGGAATTATAATTTCCTAAGAATTGCTAATCTAGAATAAACTTTTTTGATTAAAGCTGCATTAAGTTTTCCAAAGAAAAAATTCAAACGGTGCTAATTTAATGAATGATGTTCCTAATGAACAATGTTACATTTGGTTCAACGATAAAAGCTCGAATAAATACAGAAGTTACAGTAATTACCCAGCGAGATGCAGCATGTGGGATCTAATATTAAGAACATGGTTACGTCATCAATACCCGGGTCATTTAAACACAACTTGCAAAACGGTGAAATACGATAAATTAAACACAGAACTTCGTTGGATTTGCCATTAGTGACTTAGTAAGGGATACATAACACCATTTCAAATACATCTGGATATTAATTAAGGACAATTAATGCAATTTGTCATGTTTCACCTTCGATTCAGGGGTTTTTCCGTACATCTGTGCGCATGCTCCAAGCTCATAATTACCATCGTTAAATATTGATCAACCGGTCAGATGATTCCGTTTATTTACAGCTAAAAGAAATAAAATTTTAGAAAATGAATCTCACGGATCGTGGTTAGAGGATATCTATTTTTAAAAAAAATATATTTTTAGAAAATCAAAAAAAAATTCAGAAAATTGAAAAACTTAATACAGCTTTAAGTCGTCAAATTGAGCTTTCCATGTACCATCATCATTTGACAATTTAATACCAAGATGTTTATGTTTTTGGTCATTAGTTTCGATTATTAATGTATATTGCTGGATGAAATGGTTTTGTTAGTTTATGTGAAAAAATCATAGATTCTGTTTTTTTTTTTTTTTTTTTTTTTTTTTTTTTTTTTTTTTTTTTTTTTTTTTTTTTTTTTTTGAGAATTAAAAGATACAATCCATTGTATTGGCCAGTTGTGGATAGTTTCCAGATCGTTATTTGATGAGATTGAAGCTAACCCTGACTTATACCTCAATTGTCATAAAGGTTTTATCTGAAGCTCTACGATAAACGTGATGGCTTTAATTTTTCTATTGTCAACTTTCCGTTTCTTTGCAGTAATATCCCTGCTTCTCCTGCGTATGGTGTATATGTTTCACAGTTAATACGTTATGGTAGAGCTTGTTACCACTATAGGGACTTTCTACAATGAAGCAAACTGCTTACAATTAAATTGTTGACGCAAGAATATTGCAAGCCTAGGATAATCAAGGCCCTTAAAAAGTTTTTTGGCTATCATCACAATATTGTTGATAAGTATGTAGTCACTGTATCCAAACTTATACTGGATATATTTGACTTACCATAGTTCTTTGTTACTTTCATTCTCAAAATTGACTTGCATGTGACGGGTGTTGCTAGCTAGACAGGATGTGCTTACCCTTGCGGAGCACCCGGCCTCACTTCCTTGATTGAAGTTCACGTGTATAACTAATTTTGCCAGCTTTCAAAGTTTTTACTTTGTTTTTTGATTGTGGTTTGGACAAGGATTGGTATGTTTGTTTTATTATTATTATATATAGATCATCAACAGTTACATAAAGGGATGTGTCATCAGCAAAAGGCCTTATATTACTCGTTATATTTTCAATAATGTCGTTTATATAGATTATAAAAAGTATAGGTCCATTTGTTACAATTTGAAACTCATGTGAATAAATAGATAAACAACGTTCCATGTTTTTACCCAAGACAGACAGAAGAGTTATATGTCTATAGTTTTTACCTCTGAGAGATCAACCTTCTTGAAGATAGGTATAACATGAGCCGTTTTCCAACACTTTGGATAAGAGTTTGAGCATAGAAGTATGTTATAAAATTCCGACAGAGGATGGGATAATTCCTGAGCTGCTGCTTTAAGACGTCTTGGGTGTATTGTGTCGGGGCCTGGGGATTTAGTTGGGTCTAAAGAAAATATTACGGTCTTAACATCAGATGGAGTAATTTCTATGTTTTCAATACCGTGAGGTGGTGTACGTAGTCCTGGTAAGATGGCATGTCTATCATCAAGCGTCAATTGGTCAGTAAAGTATTCATTTAGTGCATTGACTTTGTCTTGGTCTTTAAAATATATTTCGTTATTATAAGAAAGTACAAGTATGGTTGTATTAGATTTTACAGTCATAAAGTAGCCAATATCAGCAATCACTGCCTGGCCGGGACTTTGTTTGATATAAGTTTATTTGAAAGATGTTTTATATAGTCACTTTTAGCATTTCTTATTACTGTAACACAGATGTTTCTTATTCGTCTGAAATCGGTTCAGTGTTGAGGTCAATTGGATTTTTTGCAATTTTGTGGAGTCTTTTCTTTTACGCATTAATCGTTTTATGTCGTTTCTCATCTAAGGTTTGTCTGTCTGTCTAATGGCTACAGTTTTATTTGGAATATTGCTACCTGCATGTTTTTTTATAATGTCAGAAAATTTTATAGCGGCTTTGTTGTCATCTACAAAATGTATAATGTTTGAAATAATATCCCATTCCTGATCAGCTAGATTTTGTTTAAAGAGGTAGTAATTTCCCCTATTATAAGCTCAGTCTTTTGTTACATTTATTCGAACGTTTTTGTAAGCGTAGAGTTAGTGAAAAAGGACAGTGGTAGCGAACATTAACATCACAGAATGTGTCTACAACCCCAGAGTGTTGGACAATATTTGTGTCAAAAACAAGGAAAAGGTCTAGGAGAGATGCTGTAAAGTGTGTAGGTTCATTAATAAGTTTATTTAATTTGAAAATTCTCCTTTTAAAAGATAGATACAGTATAAGACTGAGATATTAAAGATAGTATCCTTGTAACATTAAGTTTTTAATTTGCACAAATATTGTCTATTGGTTTTCATGAGGGAAATCTGGTGAGGGCCTTTTAATGATTTAAATTTACAACTTATTAATAATGTATATGTAGTGTAAATCACAACTCTTTACGGATACTATGAGTATTGTTTTAATTATTTCCCGTTCTCTCTTTCGGAAGTTGGGGCTTTGGTTATCGAGTTGTCTAGCATACGGAACACGTCAACTCTAATTGCGTAGATTCGAATCCTACTCGGACAAGGTCTAGTTGTAGAAAATTTGTCAGTTGCTGGACGGAAATATATGTGTTTTGGGTACTCCGGTTTCCTCTTCTATCTTTGAATTGACTGCCTCTATATCAGTGAAAAATCTTGACTGGACTGTTTCGTAAACTCCACTCCACTATTCAGCTGGAACATGCGTTACCTAACCAATCTGTGAAAATTCGAAAAGTTATTTGATTTTTTATTGTATCATCTCATTACAATGTTGACTAATTTGTCCACAGTACTTTGGTATTTTATTGCAGCATTTCTTCGGTTTTCACAAAAATAAAAATCCTTGAAAAGTTATACGATATTACCGCTTTAACATTTTTCCTCTGGTGGTACATAATGTGTTTTCTTAGTAACCGAATACCCTTTTTGCACATGTTTTAAATTTTTGTTAAAATAGAAATGATAATATTTGCAATATCATATTATTTTTTCAGATTTTTTAAGGAACCAAAGTAATTTACTTTAAATACATAAACTATACAGTAATAATTAATTAAATTAAAATTGATTTAAGACATGTTGTTCGGGCTATCACATTTTGTATGGTATAGAATTGTATACACCATGATATTTAACAGAATAACACAATTAACTGTAGTACATTTTTGTGGCATACAATATCCATATCTAAAATATTTCACTACGGTCGTTCTTAAACTGTCGAACCTTGCTTGTATGCACGAAGAAATAAATTATATCCTATTTGTTCTAATCGTAGCAGTTGCTTTAAATGTTTATTTTCTGCTTGCAATTTTGACATTTTTAAATTGTCATCTGATCGTTTCTGTGAACATGTTGAATTTCTGATTAATTCTAAAACCAGTGAGTCTCTGGAGGTTCGAACTGAAAAAGAAAATAAGACAGAAATATAAAAAACAGACACGAACGTCATCTAAATCGTTACTATCGATTAAAAACAATACAAACATCTAGTGGGTCAAACATCGTGTAGGCTACTGCATGTATTATATAAATAATGCCCTTGGTTGAGGGAAATATGGAGGATTGTCTCCCCGAGCCGATAGGGAGATAAAGGGCACTATTTACTTTATTATACCAAACAAAGAGCGTTTTTTTACCCTTTATACCGATAAAACCTGTTTGAAATGCGTAAAATTGCATCTGATAAAGAACTGTAGAAGTTACTGGTCTATAGATTCCGTAATCTTATGTAGGATTACTCGGTAGTTTCCGTGATGGACAGTCGTAAGTTTCCGTGCCTAGCGGTGAACATTGCTATATCCCATGGCAATGTTGACCGCTGCTTCAAACATTGTGAATTGTTTCTTACTACGTGGTTAGAAATTGACCAATAATAGTTTAAGACTTTTCCGTGAGATATAATGAAAAACACTATATTTACCGACTCTATCGTTGCCTTAAGAACAAGTAAAATTTCCGTCTGTCCTTTAAGCTCAAGTTTGTTTGACTAATTTTTCTTGGCAATATTGCTCTCTTTGATGATAACAATAAGGTGTCCGGAATAATTATTCAAAAACACAAAAATATTTAATAATAATAATAAAAGATATACTTTGCATATCACTTTTCAATTACATTTATTTATTATGCCACTGGAGGGTTGAGAAATGAATTTATCTTGATTTAAAAAATAATCAAACTGTTATTGAAAAAATCGTTTTAATGCATCTTTTTAAAGATGATAAATGTAATTTTTGGTACTGAATTTTAAAGAAAGTTTTTGGACACTATTTAAGCTAGTTTTAAGGTAAATAATCGAAGTTTATTATGAAAATATGCACCTAAACCTTTAACATTTTTCCATGTTTCATTAATTCAAAAGATCATTTTAATCTGTTCATCATCTATCACATACATAAGATAGATTTACTATAAAATATAGAACGCTTTGGTTAGTGTTAATTTTTCAGTCAAGATTTTTCACAAACATTGCAGGCTGTTTGTAAACATAACGACAATTCATCAAGTTAAATTTTACACATTCCAGAAATGCAATAATTAATGTTACGTCAGCTCCCATTGTTTTTATATTTATTATGTCTAGCAAAAAGCAGACGGTTACTTTTTATGAAACACCACTTGGTTGGTTTGCGTGTTTTGTCTGGTATAGAATATATTTGTTATTCATTCTGAGCTGTTTAAGGCTGTAAGTAATAACAGATTGGAATGACTGTGAAAACTACTGGAAGCTGTAATAACAGATTGAATGACTGTGAAAAACTACTGAAGCTTTAATAACAGATTGGGAATGACTGTGAAAACTACTGAAGCTGTAAGTAATACAGATTGGAATGACTGTGAAAACTACTGAAGTGTGTAAGTAATAACAGATTGGAATGACTGTGAAAACCTACTGAAGCTGGAAGTAATAAAAAATGGGAATGACTGTGAAAACTACTGAGCTGCAAGTAATAACAGATTGGAATGACTGTGAAAACGACTGAAGTTTGTAAGTAATAACAGATTGGAATGACTGTGAAAACACTGAAGCTGTAAGTAATAACAGATTGGAATGACTGTGAAAACTACTGAAGCTGTAAGTAACAGAATTGAATGACTGTGAAAACTACTGAAGCTGTAAGTAATAACAGATTGGAATGACTGTGATAACTACTGAAGCTGTAAGTAATAACAGATTGGAATGACTGTGAAAACTACTGAAGCTGTAAGTAATAAAAGATTGGAATGACTGTGAAAACTACTGAAGCTGTAAGTAATAAAAATTGGAATGACTGTGAAACTACTGAAGCTGTAAGTAATAACAGATTGGAATGACTGTGAAAACTACTGAAGCTGTAAGTAATAACAGATTGGAATGACTGTGAAAAACTACTGAAGCTGTAAGTAATAAAAGATTGGAATGACTGTGAAAACTACTGAAGCTGTAAGTAATAAAAGATTGGAATGACTGTGAAAACTACTGAAGCTGTAAGTAATAACAGATTGGAATGACTGTGAAAACTACTGAAGCTGTAAGTAATAACAGATTGGAATGACTGTGAAAACTACTGAAGCTGTAAGTAATAACAGATTGGAATGACTGTGAAAACTACTGAAGCTGTAAGTAATAAAAATTGGAATGACTGTGAAAACTACTGAAGCTGTAAGTAATAACAGATTGGAATGACTGTGAAAACTACTGAAGCTGTAAGTAATAACAGATTGGAATGACTGTGAAAACTACTGAAGCTGTAAGTAATAACAGATTGGAATGGCTGTGAAAACACCGCAACAACGATAAAACTACAACACGAAAAGAACAATAATCCGTATATATATAAAGACGGATCTTTAGTAAAAAGTCAATCTAGTTCTTTACAATTCATACCATTAAACATACAGCCAAATATTTTTCAAGTGGATCTGCCATTACTATCAAAATGTAGTTACTTATTGCAAAATTCAAACAGACGGACGAACTATTTCTTTTATATATTTACATTTTAATGTGTTTTTATTAAATTTCGTCAGAATGATATGAAAAAAATTTCTTTCATTTAAAGTTAAAAAGTTTTAAATTAACCTATTAAAACACTCTTGAGACATTACAAGTCTTGATTAATTATTTTCATGGAGGATAGATTTTCAAAACCCATGTGTTTGTTTATACAAATACGAATCTTCTGTAACAAGGACACTCTATTACAATTTTCTAGGTTGTCAGGACTGCCATGTGCTGTTTTTGAATTTTTAATTTCTGCACAAAAAAGTACTTGTATCATAGCTATATGGCACAATGTAAATTGTTTTGTTTCCACCAATTTTGACACTCAAACAAGTAGTTTGGTATTTTTTTCAGAGAAAAATACAATTTCTTGTCTAAATTTAAAATCCAACACTTCAGATGATAGAAAGGAAATCACAATGTAAAATGGCGTGTCAGTATTTATATAATTTTGGAACTTTAGATTAATTAATTTTCAATTGTTTGGCTTATCAAACTTTTCGGTCTTAGTGTCATTGATGGGGAATGAATTTCCGAAATTTGCACATGTGGCATCAAAATTTAACGGGTATTTTTTGTGTTATATATATATACCAAAATGCTTACGTTCAAAACAAGAAGCTTTGTATTTATCTAACTAATTCCAATATTGAATGTTTTCTTAGAAAAAAAATTATCTGCCAGATGATAGAAAATGTTCCAACTATCAAATCTTTGTACAAATTGAAACGTCGCAGTCGTAACTTAAAACAAAAGGCCATCATCCATGTAATTGTGTCTGATGATACACATTTTCCTTTTTCATATATGTTATTGCAAACATAAAACATTTACAAAACTTACACTATACAGAAACGGATTTATTTTCTTTTTTCAATAATAAATTGTGAATTAGGGCTTTTGAAATGAAACTTGTTCAGAATGTTTTCTTAGCAATATGTGTGAATTTGTAAAAGTTAGGCATATGAAATCTTATGAATGGAGTGGAATAATAGTGTTGTATGTCCCCATCAAGATATTTTACTTGTAGTTAGGTGGTTAGTTCTTAAATAGATGGGGAAGGGGGGGGACGAAATGACCAGAGAAAATCATCGAATTTTACAAGCAGCTATATGTTTAATTTTCTTACAATGATAGATGTATATTGCAGCTAAAAATGTTACCGAAGTTTGCTTAAAAAGATTTTGCAAGATCATAACTTGAAACTTTTTTACAACCAATAAAGCTTGACAGAAACAATTTATATAATAATAATAATAATAATAATAATAATAATAATAATAATAATAATAACAACAACAACAACAATAATAATAATAATAATAATAATAATAATAATATATTATTATTTATTCAATATAATTCAACATAAACTTACCAAGCGTTAGTCCATTAACTGACAAAATAATAAGTATATACACTTTACAGTAAAATAAGCGGTTCATCCTTCCAACTTTATATCTGCATCGACTGATGCGCTGTGTATGTTAGCATTCAAAAATTGTGGTTACTTTACAAATATCCTTTAATATTTATATACATATCAAAGGTAATATAGAACATTTTTCAAAGTAGAAATGGCCACAGAAAACATTTTTGATTAGTAGGAGTGTCTACTTAACCCCGAAAAATGATTGAAATTGTTATAAAGACGAGATACATATAACAGTCAAGAGAAAATATTTCTAGCTTACCTTAAATTCTCAATGGGACCGACAGTTCAAATATCGTATTTTATATTTTTAATCGAACGATTAAAGTTAAAAAAATTAATTCGTAAAAGTTGTTAACAGGTTGAGTGAATTTCGAGTTTCATTAAATCTGACGATATTGTTCAAAATGCGTAGATGATTATGATTAAATAGGATAATAAAATAATATATGTAAGATAATATAGTGTTGTCAGGAGGAAATACTAAATTTTCCAGTTTTTTCGTCTGCATATGTAAATTGAATAATGCCCAATTAATGTCCAATTGTATTCCAAACTATACACAGAGCGCTGGTATTATTTATGCCAGAAAAGAAAACTGATGCTTCAAACACATGTAACAACGATATAGATTTCCGACATTGTGTAGTGTGTATATGTAGCCAATGCCTCGTTTAAAATACAAGTGGGTTGTCAAGAGTGGGGAGAAAAAACATATACAACAAATTATCCCACTATGTTTGGTTATAATAGGTATGTTATAGTAATATTAGTTTCTACCACTGGATACATGTTTCACGTGCTATTTTAAATTATTAATAAAATAGTTATTAAAAGGAGACCCATAAGACCCTGTGTCGCTCAACTGAAATTTTAGACAGCTGGATAAGACACATATTTTAACATGCATCATTAAAAGATTTCCATGTGAAATTTCATTCAATTTGACGCATTTCCTCTAAAAGAGAAAATTTTCAGAATTAGTTAAAAAATTTCAACTCTTTTGCATTATCCGTGAAAATTGGGGAAGAAAATTTTGTCGGAAAAACCTATTACCTTTGTAGAAAGGTTATACATTTACCTGTACGTATTTGAACTCAATCGGTCCTGAACTCCCACTTAAAAGTTTAAAATCAGTTATTGTTTTTCTCTAAACCAACATTATTGTATTGCTATTGAAAATGGTATCAACAAAAATAAGATTATTTAAAACGTAGGAGTAAGAGAAATGAACTCCTTGACCAGTGTTTTAGAGTGAGAAAGTTTTTCAGCTGAAGGTTATTGATTATCTACGGGAACTCTCTTTTCCTCACATGTACTTAGCAAATCTTTACTAACATCAGGCAATGTGTCGCGTACTAATGTCTGTAAGTCTAAGGTCAAGGTCGTTAGATCAAATCTTAGAACTGCCTAAATAGTCTCTGCTCAAAACTTCAACCACTGTAAATAGATTTTATTCAAATTTGGCACAAATGTAAATGCACATGACATCATACAAAATTGAGCTGTGAAGGTCAAAAGGATGCAATATAAGAATTAGAATAAAAGTGGACACCCATTACATAATTCCATACCCATGGGTACAAACATGAGAGGAGTGTAACAATATTATTGTTAGAAAAAAATCGTCGATGTCTTGAGAAAGGGTATATGAACCTGCTCTATTTTACCTTACATTGCTCTGTTCTTGCTGGGTGTTCCAGATTATTCATGCTGATGACGATTATACCTAATTATATGTTGCTATCTACTAATTTATATTTTTTCAGTATTTGTACTATCGGTTGTTTTTCTATTGTTGATCTATCTACGTAAAATACATAAAAACAAGATTACAGTAAACCCCGAGTAATAATGTCTGTGCCAAATTTAAAAATGTTTCCTCTTCTAAAAGTGAACCGAAAAGGCTGCTAACACCAGAATTTGTCGCAGTCAGCGAAATTTAAACGTAGGTGGCGAGAAGGCTTTGATTTTTAAAGAACGACTGTTTGGCCCCTCGAGGCCCCACATACAAAATATAAAATAATAAAATTGTCTTATTTTATGCACATGTATTTAATATACACGTATAGTAATAAAAATGATACATGAAGTATACATTACAGTAATATATATATATATATATATATATATATATATATATATATATATATATATATATATATATTATATATAAAGTGTCTACAAGAGTAAATATAAAGATTTATGACAATGTTGAAATGTTATTACATTTTCCTAGAATATTTATGTGTTTTATACTTTTTTTATTTTCTAGAATATTTAATAAATTTATCCCCTTATGAACATATACATTATTTATTATACATTGAAATAACTAATGTGATTATCAAAAACCAGATGTAAAACTGATTTTGATTGGCTCCACTAGGCTGACAAACTGGAACGTTTGGTCTAGGATTTCTTTTACAGTGATCTTTGTTTTCACCAACACACGACGCATACCCCATCATATGAGCTACATAATGTTCTTCGACTACGCCATGTAGAAGATGAGACATTGGTCCACGAGAGTATATGGCTACATCTTCTCCACCGTGAGTCTCGTCGTTAAAAGGCAATAAACTTTGTTGTTTGAAGTCAATGTGTTCTAAAAACAAATTATATAAATACAAAATATTATCAAAATGCCTTCTCTGTGGTACATTTTATATTATATTTAAATTTAGCTCTTACTCTCAGACTTTTTGATTTTATTTATGTCTTTAACAGTATTACACTTTATTTAAAACCGATGTGTATTTCGAGGCTTTTCCAAACATGATTATATATACTAGAGGATAATGATCGAAAATTTGTCAAATTTAGGTCGTCGGTTTTGGGAAGAATACAAATGGCAATACTCGATATTAGATGCAGAATGTAATACCCCTATATATTCCTGTCAACCAACAAGTGATGCAGCTGTAAGAATGACTTTTTACCTCAGACAAATTTTACCTCTTATAAAGAGGTGGTAAATTCTGGCATGGAAACGGGAGTGCCCTGAAAAACATCGACTTTCGAGATTTTCAGTTTTCCCTGGCAAGATTCGAAATTGGCAATGAGAGGCACCGTTAGCCGCGAGTTTTTATACAGGACAACAAACAGTAAATTCGTCAAGTATGCAAGGTGGCACATTTTCTTATTCTCAGAAAGGTTTCCTTTGATTATGGCTTCCTCTAAAACGATTCTTTAAATCTTTAATTCTTGACAGTGATTACTACTTTAAATTTAATACACTGTTCTAGAATTTAACAAAATGTAAATTTTAACTGAAATACCTAGGTCTTCTGTGTAAAAAACTTGACATATATAACTAAACAATAGTGAAAATTAAAGTTTATTACCTAATTTTTAAAAAAATCGTTTTACGAAATACCTTCTTGTAACACGTGATAACACTGTTATATATTCCGACAATAACATTTAGCGACAAGAAAGAAACTTAGAAATTACTCAAGAATTTTACGTTTTGCTAATTGATGTCAATATCCAATATCAGTAATTTATTTTTCCACTCACACACACACGCACACACACACACAAATATATATATATATATATATATATATATATATATATATATATATATAGTATATATAACTTTTCAAACCACGAGAAACAGGCTTTACAGTCAATTGCTGGGTACAGAAAATAAACTGCTTACTTGTATCAACATTGGTCAAATCTGGTCTACTTCCATTGACATACCCAGGCCCATTAGCGTATTGTAGTGTCGTATATGGTTTACCGTCCAATGGAATTTCGTCAGCTTGAGGGTCGGATAAACCTATATACAATTTGGAGAAATAAAAATACACAAAGTAATGTTAAAAGTATAGTCAAAAACTTCAATTAACACTTCTTGGACAAAAAGATAGGATAAGCCAGGAAAACATATGCTGACGTCAATATATAGGTTAAAAAAGAAAGATCCTGTAACATATTTAATATATTTAGATATCGGTTTCACTTCGCTTTAATTTTTGTTCAAAAACTATTGCTGTGTATTGCAAACGCCTTTTTGTTCTTATTCTCATTGTTTTGGTAGACACCCTGTTCCCGAATAAAGATATCAACGAAATAGAATGTTACAAACTTTCATTAAAGGCACGAGTAAAGATATCAACCAAATAGAATGTTACAAACTTTCTTTAAAGGCACGAGTAAAGTTATCAACGAAATAGAATATGTTACAAAGTTTCATTAAAGGCACGAAAAAAGATATCAACGAAATAGAATGTTACAAACTTTTTTTAAAGGCACGAAAAAAAGATATGAAACGAAAAAGAATATGTTACTAACTAAAACCACAGAATGTATTTTTCTTTGAACCACGGATATTAAACACCACCGCCACCAACAACAGCAGCAACAACAACAACAACAACAACAACAACAACAACAATAATAATAATAATAATAATAATGTATGTGTACATGCATCAAACAAATATTGCAAATAAAATGATCATGAAGAAATCATTTTTATAATATAACGTACCTTAGGATGCAATAGATAAAATGATCAGAAAAACAGCTTCGTTGCCCAAAAACAATGACAATTATATGCTGGTCTACACCTTAGTTATTCTTGTTAAATGTGCAATGTACTTTTTTGTAAATGCAACTTAAAAAGGAAATAGAACTAATCTTACCTAGAATATCGTTGCCTCTCTTGGGATAACCACCAATATCAAAGGCGTGTGAGTGATCAGCTGTAACTATTAGAAGTGTATCCTTTTCATCTGTCAATTCAATGGCTTCTTTAACGGCAGACTCAAATGATAATGTTTCTAATAAAGCTCTGTGTGCATACCCGGCATGGTGGGCATGGTCTATACGAGCACCTGTTTTAATTAACAAGCAACCAAAAATCACTATCATACTTGTCTATTTCAACATAATTTGACCTTTTATGATTATATTTAGTTTCACAGAATTGTATAAATCTGTTCCAACAAGATTAATTCAATAAGAAGGAAGCTTGTGAATAAAAACAAGAAAATGTCACAAATCGATAAAAATTAAAAAATTAAATGCTAACCTACTCTTTATATATGTATTTTTCCAACCTATCATCTAAAAAAGGATGGTCCAAAATATAGAAAAATGTGCTAATCTCTGTCAAATTTCACCATTTACAAAATTCTGATTTTTAGTGCAGAAGTCATTACAAAATTTAATAAATTTGCAAACATATGGAAATTCTCCCTATTAAGTTTTACTTTAAAATTGCCGTTTAAAATTATTCTTACCTTCTACGAGCAGGAAATATCCTTTGGTGTTTTTCTTTAAAATTTTGATAGCTTTATTTACCATTTCTGCCAGTGATGGTTCACCATTTACACTGCTATCTCGCTCTACCTCATATTGCATATAACCAGGCTCAAACAAACCTATAAACGCAATGGATAGGACCATGAAGCATAAAAATCTAAAGCATGAAACGAAGAATGAACCTTTGGTTTTGAAACTTGTAATAAAGTTTTACATACTTTAAAGCTGCATTAAGTTTCTGATTTTTTTTTTTGATTTTCTAAAAATATATATATTTTTAAAAAAGATATCTTCTAACCACGATCCGTGACATTCATTTTATAAAATTTTATTTCTTTTAGCTGTAAATAAACGGAATCCTCTGACCGGTTGGTCAGTGTTTTACGATGGTAATTATGAGCTTGGAGCATGCGCACGGATGTACGGAAAACCCTAGAATCGAAAGTGAAACATGACAGATTGCATTAATTGTCCTTAATTAATATCCAGATGTATTTGAAATGGTGTTATGTATCCCTTACTAAGTCACAAATGACAAATTCAACGAAGTTCTGTGTTTAATTTATCGTATTTCCCCGTTTTGAAAGTTGTGTTTAAATGACCCGGGTTTTGATGGCGTAACCATGTTCTTATATTAGATCCCAAATGCTGCATCTCGCTGGGTAAATACTGTAATTTCTGTATTTATTCGAGCTTTTATCGTTGAACCAAATGTAACATTGTTCATTAGGAACATCATTTATTAGATTAGCACTGTTTTAATTTTTTCTTTGGAAAACTTAATGCAGCTTTAATAATCACATCTATATAAAGTTCACATGACAATAATAACCAATTTACCAATACCTCATATTAAAACTCATAAGAACTTCTATATAAAGCTTAAGACCACCTTTTAATAAGGTCTCCATTTCTAGTGTTTTTATATAGGAGTATTAGATGCATCATTTTTATACTATATTTAACCAACTTTGTTTGACAAACTCGCAAAGTAATGTCTTAGTTTTGGTTATTTGAAAAAGTTTTGAAGATTCTAAGTGTTTGGCGATCCACGAATGGTGCTGAAACCACACGGTTGGAGATATACTTCAGTGCCTGTCCAAAGGTTTGAACTTGGATCAGTGATCCTTGTCAATTTTTGTCTTTTCTAGTGTTGCTTTGTTTGTTTATATTTGCTTGCATTGTGCTGTGATCCTCTAGTATTTTGGTTACTAATGATGTAAAATTTTGTCTTTAAGTCTGTAAAATTATTGATTTTGTATGCGAGAATAAATCTGTTCCCCACAATATGTCGCCGAAGACCGGACATTACCGTCTGTATTACGTCAAATGATCAAAAGATTGTTTTAACTATATCATATTGTTTTTGTACTTTGATATCACATGCCCAAGTTGTTCACATGAAGAAACTTACATGCCCTATATTCCATAACATTTGAATGGCGTTTTGTATAATTGATAATCTAACGAATCAAATACTTATAACATACTTATGTGCCTAAATACTTAAAACATTAATAAATGTAACTGGTTTGAAATTTTTAATAAATTATAAGGATGCTTATAATCTTGATTTTATTAGAATTGCTTCTTTAGACAGTAACTATAATGACTGAAATGAGGTCAACCTGATGCAGAATTATGGTTATCCCGTATTACCTAAAGCATAATCCGTCTCTTCTGGGTTAATTGCATCAAACTGGCCTTTGTTCCATACAGTACTGGTACTTTCTACTTTGGTTTTTTCTGTTTCTCTTCCCAGATCTATAACACAGATATTGTAATTCGTTATATCCAATTTTTGTGGAACAAAATATTAGTGACTTTATTTAATTTAATATATAGTGGAGTACAAACTGAACACTAACTTTTGTATTCATTGTTGTTTAAATAATGCGGATAATCATAAACAATAATTCGTAAAAAGTTATAACACCTGCATCCATTTGTATCTGAAAATTAGCTGAAATAAATTAAAATACTGAAATAGAGAGATTTAAGGTAATTATGTTTTTTTAATATTGCCCTGAAATTCCATGGGTTTAGAAAACAAATGGAAGTATTATAAAACGTATGCCTCCCTTTTGCTATAAATGTATAAATGTATGATATTTAAATATTTTGATTGTGGTTAACAGTAATCGTACACATTACTTTCCCCAGTGATATCAGTATTAATTACATAAACAAGAACCACCCAAAACTCTTTTTTACTCCTCACCTCGATAAGATTTTGTCCATCTTTCCGTTGTTCTTTATGAACAGTTTTTGTTTCTGGATCAGGTGTGGTATTTGGTAAAAAGTATCTCCTACCTCCAGAAAAGGCTACCTACAATGATAAAAACAATAAGTCGACTTTAAAAAAACATTTTAACCTTTTTTTAAATACAACAGTTTTCTTCTCGTTGTAGCAACTGATTCCATCTTGTGTATAACAAAAAAGGTCGTCCTTAGAAACAGTTTTCACCTTGTTGAATACAGCAGCTTACACGTGATACCCGGCCATGATTTTCTTGTACCAATGCGGATAGTTTCAGAATGTTGTACTCGGTAAAAGCAATTGTACCTTGTTTCAAGCGGACAAACTTTCTCACCCTGAGATGTGAGAGTAGGACTCACATATGGTTGCCTACACGCTACGGAAGCTGACACTTGGCATTTACGAAAACCTTTTTAGATTATAATGTACTTTAGAAACGATTAATTGATTACGCTTGATTATACAAATTGATGTGGCTAAATTCAGGACTTGACTTGGACATCACTTTTCTCACCCGCATACAAAAATTTCAGTCTTGTTTAATTCCCTTTTAGAATTTTTAATTCTATCCTGTTCTAGGATAAACTGAAATCATCAAAACATTTATGAATTGATACTAATATCATGATTGTCATATTATATGTTCTGCCATTTATACTTCTGTCTTATTTTGCATTTAAATGCTCAATTTGGGCCATAAATTGGCAATAAAAATATCTTGTCTTATTTTAACATATCTTTAGTAATATAAGATACAACAAAAAGACGTTTGTAAAATTTCGATTTGTGATACTCCTTCTAGAGCGGAATTGTTTTTCTGTTGACATAAAATATTTGTTAGATTTAAGTTTTATTACAAGTATTGTATTAAATGTATTTATCTATATGGGTTACTCCAAGACTTGAAAGTGGGTAGTGGCTGTTCTTTCGCCAAGTACTCGGCATTACGAAATGAAACTCACGGTTTTTTCGGATGGGAACTTAAAATAAACGAGGTCCCGTGTCACAGCGTGGCACGATAAAGAACCCTGCTTTATAATTCCATCAGCGCAACGAACAGGCAAAATCTCTGCACTTTCGCTTATAGCTGGCGACGTCTCGATATAAGTGAAATATTCTTGACTGGGACGTTAAACACCATTATTCAATTCAACTCTATATGGGTTACTCTTTGAACTTTACATAGACTGAATATTATAATCAAACGATAGTCAAAAATGTTTATCAGCTGAAAAGGGATTCAATTTTAAAATTTTAACAAAAAGACTTTGAAAAATTTTTTAACTTTAATCTTAAAATGCACTTACAGGGGTAATTATCTCTTTTTTGATACGCTAATCTGATTGACACTGTGAAACCTTTAATGCAAGTTACTGACTTTTGTTATAAAATACAATTGAGCCATGATGTTTAATCGTTGAACAGTAACATTGTGTCTTGTATTAATTTTAACGTAATTTTTTTTATTACTTCATTCCAGTTTAAGAGAAGTGGATGAATACCGTGTAACGTCCAGGTCAAGACTCTCTCACTTTTGAATTATTTTAAGTCGCATCAGTACGTGTTATCACGTTTTTTTTTTACGTTTTGCACTTAATCGTTTCCAAAGTACCTTATAATCTAAAAAGATTTTCGTAAATGCCAAATGTCGGCAACCGTAGCGTGTACGCAACCATATAATTTAGTGAAAAGGTATCGTTACCAAGGCCTAAAATCATCCAATTCTTTTGAAAAATGAGAAAGGTGACCTGTTTATCCAAAAAATGATGCAAAATGGAAACTAGAAATTAAATGCTAACTTTGACTTAACACCGGCGGAAGTAAGTGTAATCACGTTTTTTTACGTTAGATTTTCGTAAATGCCAAATGTCGGAAACCGTAGCGTGTACGCAACCATATAATTTAGTGAAAAAGGTATCGTTACCAAGGCCTGAAATCATCCAATTCTTTTGAAAAATGAGAAAGGTGACCTGTTTTTCCAAAATGATACAAAATGGAAACTAGAAATTAAATGCTAACTTTGACTTAACACCGGCGGAAGTAAGTGTAATAACGTTTTTTTTACGTTTCACACTTGATCGTTTTCAAAGAACTTTATAATCTAAAAACATTTCGTAAATGCTAAATGTCGGCATCCGTAGCGTGTACGCAACCATATAATTTAGTGAAAAAAGTATCGTTACCAAGGCCTGAGATCATCCAATTCTTTTGAAAAATGAGAAAGGTGACCTGTTTATCCAAAAAATGATACAAAATAGAAACTAGAAATTAAATGCTAACTTTGACTTAACACCGGCGGAAGTACATGTGTATTAACAATTGAAGTTTAATTTAAGGTCTTGGTTAAGAATTTTATATTATAAGAAAAAATCGTTTTAAATCAATTTTACCTGCACATCATTATCAAACACAAACTGTGATGCTATATCTTTACATCCACCAGTAATACCCTCCATTTGACTATCACCCTCCCATTTCCTGTTAGCGGTGTGACCATATGATGCTGCTGGTGTCGCGTGGGTGAGTCTTGCTGTAGAAATGACCCCAGTTGATTTACCTGAGAAAAAATGAGAAATTAAAAATTAAATTATTATTGAATGTAATCTGTAAAACTATCCACTATCAATTTTTAAGTAAATATGTGATAAAATACCACTCGACATAACTTTGCCAAGTGTATCGCCGCTTAGCTGGAGTTTCAGAGGCTTCTGATTTCTTTATGTTACGGATACTTTGCCATAATTATACAATATTATGACTGATTATATCAGGGATAACAAATATTTCAGTTTTGGTTTATATTTTTTGTGTTGTGTTTTGATAGATTTTGACGTAGTTTGTGGATCGACTGTCAGATGGTATGAAAGTCTTGTAACATATTCCAAGTTTGACACAAGGAACAAGGAATGCTTTCTTTTCTTTACATAAACATTTGAAATAAACATTTGCAACTGTATATAAATATGGCCCATAGAAAAGTCATCTTATATGGACATACATTTTGTTAAATTATGAAGCGGAGTACCTTAAATCATAGATCTTACTAAAAATGTGGTATCCAGTAAAGATGGTTGTTAAAACATGTTTGACTGTGTACGTTATGAATATTATACCACGTGTATATATTGTACGCTTGTACCTTATTAACATCTCCAGTTTTATGCAATTTTACAATTATGAAATGTGTTATAAAAGAAATATTATGTTGTGTAATACTTCTATTTTCTAGTTAGATTTGAAAGGATTCTGAGTAGTGTGGCTGTTGAAACATGACAGAAAAAGGACATCTCAAAATTGTTTATTGGCAAAGAAAACTGAATGTGAAAATGTGTCATTGGTAATTTTCACACTATTATTAATATTTACAATACATGATTATCGTGTGGGAACTAATGCTGCGCCTTAATTGCAATGATAGTTTTGTGTTTTAGATACTTTACCATGTTGTTTTGTATACTTTAAAATTGTAAAGGAAAGGCATAGCCATTGACCAGTGGCCCTTTAATAGACCGTTACGTTGTTAATATATACGACATCTATTGAAACTTATTTCAATAATATGTTCAGATGAGAAATGCATACTTGAATTGGATATTTGTTGATAAAGTACTATACGCTGCGATTAATCGAGAAAAAAATGGTTAAAGTAAGGACAAATACTATAAAACATATTAAAACAAATAAAAAGGGGGACTACATAAAATTTTAAAACTTTGACCTAGAGGTCATTACTACATACGTCTTACAACACAGACCAACAAAGAGGTTGTCATGATCGTATGCTAGCTGCCATATGGTCTTTTTTAATTGTATTATTTTATAAAAATTCAAAAGTACCACATGTCATACTAGTAGCTAATATCAAACATAAATATGTTTGAGGCGAGAAATGGGTAGCGAGTTTTATCTTTATCCGCAAATTTCAACGCCAGCACATCCCTCTCCATCAACCGAAACTTACAAATCAGAAGATAAAAAATTAAAACTTTTAGTAATCAAAATATGTTTGATGAAAAAATGCGCTTTGTGTGTATCAATTAGAAAAACATGATTATTTTCATCAACGTTTTCGTATTTTCATGGAGGAAGAATACGGAAAGCAGTAATCTGAAATTACTGATGTTTTAACACATAATGTAAGGTTTAATGGAAGTTTAAGTATTGAAATCCGTTTCGTTTTTTACTTTATTTTTCAAGTACAAATATTATTGTAACAAATTCCGGATGCCTTGGCTCATTGAGAATCATCCCATTTATTTTTGCATTGCGATCAGGACACTGTGACAGCAGCATTTCTAGAGTACCGTATCCTGTGATAAAGGTATTTTCAAAAAGGCCCTTGACTGCATTTCTAATTGACGAATGTTTGGCAAAAGAACTATACGAGGGTTGTTCGATATGTAATGTGAATTCTACGATATCTCAAAGGCATTTGACTTTAATAGTGAAATGAACATTATAACCCGTCAAAGTTTTCTTCGCGGTTTGAAATATATAATTTCAATCTCCGAAGACTAGTGTATTCATGTTACTTACCCTCCTCTAGAGAAAAGTGTATGAATATGTTCCTTGCCCTCCTCTAGAGAATAGTGAATTAATGATCCTTACCCTCCTCTAGAGAATAGTGTATTAATGTTCCTTACCCTCCTCTAGAGAATAGTGTATTCATGTTCCTTACCCTCCTCTAGAGAATAGTGTATTCATGTTCCTTAAACTCTTCTAGA
The DNA here is from genome assembly GCA_029721355.1 of Tegillarca granosa. Taxonomy (NCBI): domain Eukaryota; kingdom Metazoa; phylum Mollusca; class Bivalvia; order Arcoida; family Arcidae; genus Tegillarca; species Tegillarca granosa. Next base: position 4,617,186 of record CM056597.1, on the reverse strand, counting down.
GAATATTGAATTCATGTTCCTTACCCTCCTCTAGAGAATAGTGTATTAATGTTCCTTGCCCTCCTCTAGAGAATAGTGTATTAATGTTCCTTACCCTCCTCTAGAGAATAATGTATTAATGTTCCTTGCCCTCCTCTAGAGAATAGTGTATTAATGTTCCTTACCCTCCTCTAGAGAATAATGTATTAATGTTCCTTGCCCTCCTCTAGAGAATAGTGTATTAATGTTCCTTGCCCTCCTCTAGAGAATAGTGTATTAATGTTCCTTACCCTCCTCTAGAGAATAATGTATTAATGTTCCTTGCCCTCCTCTAAAGAATAGTGTATTCATGTTCCTTACCCTCCTCTAGAAAATAGTGTATTAATGTTCCTTACCCTCCTTTAGAGAATAGTGTATCAATGTTCCTTACCCTCCTCTAGAGAAAAGTGTATTCATGTTCCTTACCCTCCTCTAGAGAATAGTGTATTCATGTTCCTTAAACTACTCTAGAGAATATTGAATTCATGTTCCTTACCCTCCTCTAGAGAATAGTGAATTAATGTTCCTTACCCTCCTCTAGAGAATAATGAATTCATGTTCCTTACCCTCCTCTAGAGAATAGTGTATTCATGTTCCTTACCCTCCTCTAGAAAATAGTGTATTAATGTTCCCTACCCTCCCCTAGAGAATAGTGTAGTATAGATCTAGAAGTGTATTAATGTTCCTTACCCTCCTCTAGAAAATAGTGTATTAATGTTCCCTACCCTCCCCTAGAGAATAGTGTAGTATAGATCTAGAAGTGTATTAATGTTCCTTACCCTCCTCTAGAGAATAGTGTATTAATGTTCCTTACCCTCCCCTAGAGAATAGTGTAGTATAGATCTAGAAGTGTATTAATGTTCCTTACCCTCCTCTAGAGAATAGTGTAGTATAGATCTAGAAGTGTATTAATGTTCCTTACCCTCCTCTAGAGAATAGTGTAGTATAGATCTAGAAGTGTATTAATGTTCCTTACCCTCCCCTAGAGAATAGTGTATTAATGTTCCTTACCCTCCCCTAGAGAATAGTGTAGTATAGATCTAGAAGTGTATTAATGTTCCTTACCCTCCTCTAGAGAATAGTGTATTCATGTTCCTTACCCTCCTCTAGAGAATAGTGTATTAATGTTCCTTACCCTCCTTTAGAGAATAGTGTAGTATAGATCTAGAAGTGTATTAATGTTCCTTACCCTCCTCTAGAGAATAGTGTAGTATAGATCTAGAAGTGTATTAATGTTCCTTACCCTCCCTAGAGAATAGTGTATTAATGTTCCTTACCCTCCCCTAGAGAATAGTGTAGTATAGATCTAGAAGTGTATTAATGTTCCTTACCCTCCCTAGAGAATAGTGTAGTATAGATCTAGAAGTGTATTAATGTTCCTTACCCTCCCCTAGAGAATAGTGTAGTATAGATCTAGAAGTGTATTAATGTTCCTTACCCTCCCCTAGAGAATAGTGTAGTATAGATCTAGAAGTGTATTCATGTTCCTTACCCTCCTCTAGAGAATAGTGTATTAATGTTCCTTACCCTCCCCTAGAGAATAGTGTATTAATGTTCCTTACCCTCCCCTAGAGAATAGTGTATTAATGTTCCTTACCCTCCTCTAGAGAATAGTGTATTAATGTTCCTTGCCCTCCTCTAGAGAAATAGTGTATTAATGTTCCTTGCCCTCCTCTAGAGAATAGTGTATTAAATGTTCCTTACCCTCCCCTAGAGAATAGTGTAGTATAGATCTAGAAGTGTATTAATGTTCCCTACCCTCCCCTAGAGAATAGTGTAGTATAGATCTAGAAGTGTATTAATGTTCCTTACCCTCCTCTAGAGAATAGTGTATTAATGTTCCTTACCCTCCCCTAGAGAATAGTGTATTAATGTTCCTTACCCTCCTCTAGAGAATAGTGTAGTATAGATCTAGAAGTGTATTAATGTTCCTTACCCTCCCCTAGAGAATAGTGTAGTATAGATCTAGAAGTGTATTAATGTTCCTTACCCTCCCCTAGAGAATAGTGTAGTATAGATCTAGAAGTGTATTAATGTTCCTTACCCTCCCCTAGAGAATAGTGTAGTATAGATCTAGAAGTGTATTCATGTTCCTTACCCTCCTCTAGAGAATAGTGTATTAATGTTCCTTACCCTCCCCTAGAGAATAGTGTATTAATGTTCCTTACCCTCCCCTAGAGAATAGTGTATTAATGTTCCTTACCCTCCTCTAGAGAATAGTGTATTAATGTTCCTTGCCCTCCTCTAGAGAATAGTGTATTAATGTTCCTTGCCCTCCTCTAGAGAATAGTGTATTAATGTTCCTTACCCTCCCCTAGAGAATAGTGTAGTATAGATCTAGAAGTGTATTAATGTTCCCTACCCTCCCCTAGAGAATAGTGTAGTATAGATCTAGAAGTGTATTAATGTTCCTTACCCTCCTCTAGAGAATAGTGTATTAATGTTCCTTACCCTCCCCTAGAGAATAGTGTATTAATGTTCCTTACCCTCCCCTAGAGAATAGTGTATTAATGTTCCTTACCCTCCTCTAGAGAATAGTGTATTAATGTTCCTTGCCCTCCTCTAGAGAATAGTGTATTAATGTTCCTTGCCCTCCTCTAGAGAATAGTGTATTAATGTTCCTTACCCTCCCCTAGAGAATAGTGTAGTATAGATCTAGAAGTGTATTAATGTTCCCTACCCTCCCCTAGAGAATAGTGTAGTATAGATCTAGAAGTGTATTAATGTTCCTTACCCTCCTCTAGAGAATAGTGTATTAATGTTCCTTACCCTCCCCTAGAGAATAGTGTATTAATGTTCCTTACCCTCCTCTAGAGAATAGTGTATTAATGTTCCTTGCCCTCCTCTAGAGAATAGTGTATTAATGTTCCTTGCCCTCCTCTAGAGAATAGTGTATTAATGTTCCTTACCCTCCCCTAGAGAATAGTGTAGTATAGATCTAGAAGTGTATTAATGTTCCTTACCCTCCCCTAGAGAATAGTGTAGTATAGATCTAGAAGTGTATTAATGTTCCCTACCCTCCCCTAGAGAATAGTGTAGTATAGATCTAGAAGTGTATTAATGTTCCTTACCCTCCCCTAGAGAATAGTGTAGTATAAATCTAGAAGTGTATTAATGTTCCCTACCCTCCCCTAGAGAATAGTGTAGTATAGATCTAGAAGTGTATTAATGTTCCTTACCCTCCCCTAGAGAATAGTGTAGTATAGATCTAGAAGTGTATTCATGTTCCTTACCCTCCTCTAGAGAATAGTGTATTCATGTTCCTTGCCCTCCTCTAGAGAATAGTGTATTAATGTTCCTTACCCTCCTCTAGAGAATAGTGTATTAATGTTCCTTACCCTCCCCTAGAGAATAGTGTAGTATAGATCTAGAAGTGTATTAATGTTCCTTACCCTCCCCTAGAGAATAGTGTAGTATAGATCTAGAAGTGTATTCATGTTCCTTACCCTCCTCTAGAGAATAGTGTATTAATGTTCCTTACCCTCCCCTAGAGAATAGTGTAGTATAGATCTAGAAGTGTATTAATGTTCCTTACCCTCCTCTAGAGAATAGTGTATTAATGTTCCCTACCCTCCCCTAGAGAATAGTGTAGTATAGATCTAGAAGTGTATTAATGTTCCTTACCCTCCTCTAGAGAATAGTGTAGTATAGATCTAGAAGTGTATTAATGTTCCTTACCCTCCTCTAGAGAATAGTGTATTAATGTTCCCTACCCTCCCCTAGAGAATAGTGTAGTATAGATCTAGAAGTGTATTAATGTTCCTTACCCTCCCCTAGAGAATAGTGTAGTATAGATCTAGAAGTGTATTAATGTTCCTTACCCTCCTCTAGAGAATAGTGTATTAATGTTCCCTACCTCCCCTAGAGAATAGTGTAGTATAGATCTAGAAGTGTATTAATGTTCCTTACCCTCCTCTAGAGAATAGTGTAGTATAGATCTAGAAGTGTATTAATGTTCCTTACCCTCCCCTAGAGAATAGTGTAGTATAGATCTAGAAGTGTATTAATGTTCCCTACCCTCCCCTAGAGAATAGTGTAGTATAGATCTAGAAGTGTATTCATGTTCCTTACCCTCCTCTAGAAAATAGTGTATTAATGTTCCCTACCCTCCCCTAGAGAATAGTGTAGTATAGATCTAGAAGTGTATTCATGTTCCTTACCCTCCTCTAGAAAATAGTGTATTAATGTTCCCTACCCTCCCCTAGAGAATAGTGTAGTATAGATCTAGAAGTGTATTAATGTTCCTTACCCTCCTCTAGAGAATAGTGTATTAATGTTCCTTACCCTTCTCTGGAGAAAAGAGTAGTATAGATCTAGAAGTGTATTAATGTTCCTTACCCGCCTCTGGAGAATAGTGTAGTATAGATCTAGAAATGTATTAATGTTCCTTACCCTCCTCTAGAAAATAGTGTATTAATGTTCCTTACCCTCCTTTAGAGAAAAATGTATAAAATGTTCCTTACCCGCCTCTGGAGAATAGTGTAGTATAGATCTAGAAGTGTATTAATGTTCCTTACCCTCCTCTAGAAAATAGTGTATTAATCTTCCTTACCCTCCTTTAGAGAATAGTGTATTAATGTTCCTTACCCTCCTCTAGAGAATAGTGTAGTATAGATCTAGAAGTGTATTAATGTTCCTTACCCTCCTCTAGAGAATAGTGTATTAATGTTCCTTACCCTCCTCTGGAGAAAAGTGTAGTATAGATCTAGAGGTGTATGAATGTTCCTTACCCTCCTCTAGAGAATAGTGTATTAATGTTCCTTACCCTCCTCTAGAGAATAATGTATTAATGTTCCTTGCCCTCCTCTAGAGAATAGTGTATCAATGTTCCTTACCCTCCTCTGGAGAAAAGTGTAGTATAGATCTAGAAGTGTATTAATGTTCCTTACCCTCCTCTAGAGAATAGTGTAGTATAGATCTAGAAGTGTATTAATGTTCCTTACCCTCCTCTAGAGAATAATGTATTAATGTTCCTTACCCTCCTCTAGAGAAAAGTGTATTCATGTTCCTTACCCTCCTCTAGAGAATAGTGTATTCATGTTCCTTAAACTACTCTAGAGAATAATGAATTCATGTTCCTTACCCTCCTCTAGAGAATAGTGTATTAATGTTTCTTACCCTCCTAAAGAGAATAATGTATTAATGTTCCTTACCCTCCTCTAGAGAATAGTGTATTAATGTTTCTTACCCTCCTAAAGAGAATAATGAATTCATGTTCCTTACCCTCCTCTAGAGAATAGTGTATTAATGTTTCTTACCCTCCTAAAGAGAATAGTGTATTCATGTTCCTTACCCTCCTCTAGAAAATAGTGTATTAATGTTCCCTACCCTCCCCTAGAGAATAGTGTAGTATAGATCTAGAAGTGTATTAATGTTCCTTACCCTCCTCTAGAGAATAGTGTATTAATGTTCCTTACCCTCCTTTAGAGAATAGTGTATTAATGTTCCTTACCCGCCTCTGGAGAATAGTGTAGTATAGATCTAGAAGTGTATTAATGTTCCTTACCCTCCTCTAGAGAATAGTGTATTAATGTTCCTTACCCTCCTTTAGAGAATAGTGTATTAATGTTCCTTACCCTCCTTTAGAGAATAGTGTATTAATGTTCCTTACCCGCCTCTGGAGAATAGTGTAGTATAGATCTAGAAGTGTATTAATGTTCCTTACCCTCCTCTAGAGAATAGTGTATTAATGTTCCTTACCCTCCTTTAGAGAATAGTGTATTAATGTTCCTTACCCGCCTCTGGAGAATAGTGTAGTATAGATCTAGAAGTGTATTAATGTTCCTTACCCTCCTCTAGAGAATAGTGTATTAATGTTCCTTACCCTCCTTTAGAGAATAGTGTATTAATGTTCCTTACCCGCCTCTGGAGAATAGTGTAGTATAGATCTAGAAGTGTATTAATGTTCCTTACCCTCCTCTAGAGAATAGTGTATTAATGTTCCTTACCCTCCTTTAGAGAATAGTGTATTAATGTTCCTTACCCTCCTCTAGAGAATAGTGTAGTATAGATCTAGAAGTGTATTAATGTTCCTTACCCTCCTCTAGAAAATAGTGTATTAATGTTCCTTACCCTCCTCTGGAGAACAGTGTAGTATAGATCTAGAGGTGTATGAATGTTCCTTACCCTCCTTTAGAGAAAAATGTATAAATGTTCCTTACCCGCCTCTGGAGAATAGTGTAGTATAGATCTAGAAGTGTATTAATGTTCCTTACCCTCCCCTAGAGAATAGTGTATTAATCTTCCTTACCCTTCTCTGGAGAAAAGAGTATTAATGTTCCTTACCCTCCTTTAGAGAAAAATGTATAAATGTTCCTTACCCGCCTCTGGAGAATAGTGTAGTATAGATCTAGAAGTGTATTAATGTTCCTTACCCTCCCCTAGAGAATAGTGTATTAATCTTCCTTACCCTTCTCTGGAGAAAAGAGTATGAATGTTCCTTACCCTCCTTTAGAGAAAAATGTATAAATGTTCCTTACCCGCCTCTGGAGAATAGTGTAGTATAGATCTAGAAGTGTATTAATCTTCCTTACCCTTCTCTGGAGAAAAGAGTATTAATGTTCCTTACCCTCCTTTAGAGAATAGTGTATTAATGTTCCTTGCCCTCCTCTAGAGAATAGTGTATTAATGTTCCTTACCCTCCTCTAGAGAATAGTGTATCAATGTTCCTTACCCTCCTCTAGAGAAAAGTGTAGTATAGATCTAGAAGTGTATTAATGTTCCTTACCCTCCTCTAGAGAATAGTGTAGTATAGATCTAGAAGTGTATTAATGTTCCTTGCCCTCCTCTAGAGAATAGTGTATTAATGTTCCTTACCCTTCTCTGGAGAAAAGAGTATTAATGTTCCTTACCCTCCTTTAGAGAAAAAATGTATAAATGTTCCTTACCCGCCTCTGGAGAATAGTGTAGTATAGATCTAGAAGTGTATTAATGTTCCTTACCCTCCTTTAGAGAATAGTGTATTAATGTTCCTTACCCTCCTCTAGAGAAAAGTGTAGTATAGATCTAGAAGTGTATTAATGTTCCTTACCCTCCTCTAGAGAATAGTGTATTAATGTTCCTTACCCTCCTCTAGAGAATAGTGTATTAATGTTCCTTGCCCTCCTCTAGAGAATAGTGTATTAATGTTCCTTACCCTTCTCTGGAGAAAAGAGTATTAATGTTCCTTACCCTCCTTTAGAGAAAAATGTATAAATGTTCCTTACCCGCCTCTGGAGAATAGTGTAGTATAGATCTAGAAGTGTATTAATGTTCCTTACCCTCCTCTAGAGAATAGTGTAGTATAGATCTAGAAGTGTATTAATGTTCCTTACCCTCCTCTAGAGAATAGTGTATTAATGTTCCCTACCCTCCTCTGGAGAAAAGTGTAGTATAGATCTAGAAGTGTATTAATGTTCCTTACCCTCCTCTAGAGAATAGTGTATTAATGTTCCTTACCCTCCTCTGGAGAAAAGTGTAGTATAGATCTAGAGGTGTATGAATGTTCCTTACCCTCCTCTAGAGAATAGTGTATTAATGTTCCTTACCCTCCTCTAGAGAATAATGTATTAATGTTCCTTGCCCTCCTCTAGAGAATAGTGTATTAATGTTCCTTACCCTTCTTGGAGAAAAGTGTAGTATAGATCTAGAGGTGTATGAATGTTCCTTACCCTCCTTTAGAGAATAGTGTATTAATGTTCCTTACCCTTCTTTGGAGAAAAGTGTAGTATAGATCTAGAAGTGTATTAATGTTCCTTACCCTCCTCTAGAAAATAGTGTATTAATCTTCCTTACCCTCCTTTAGAGAATAGTGTATTAATGTTCCTTACCCTCCTTTAGAGAATAGTGTAGTATAGATCTAGAAGTGTATTAATGTTCCTTACCCTCCTTTAGAGAATAGTGTAGTATAGATCTAGAAGTGTATTAATGTCCCTTACCTTCCTCTAGAGAATAGTGTATTAATGTTCCTTACCCTCCTCTAGAGAACAGTGTAGTATAGATCTAGAAGTGTATTAATGTTCCTTACCCTCCTCTAGAGTTGAGAGTTGAGTAATGGTGTTCATCGTCCCAGTCAAGAATATTTCTTTTATATCGAGACGTCGCCAGCTATAGGCGAAAGTGCAGAAATTTTGCCTGTGCGTTGCGCTGATGGCATTATACAGCAGGGTTCTTTATCGTGCCATGCCTGCCATGAGACGGGACCTCGTTTATTTTAAGTTCCCATCCGAAAAAACCGTGACTTTCATTTCGTAATGCCGAGTGCTTGTCGAAAGAACAGTCACTACCCACTTTCAAGTTTTTGGTCAGACCCGGCCGGGGTTCGAACCCACGACCTTCCACTTACGGAGAATAATGTATTATAAATCTAGAAGTGTATCAATGTTTCTTACGCCAGAGAATAGTATATTATAGATCTAGAAGTGTATTAATGTTCCTTATCTCCCTCTAGAGAATAATGTATTAATGCTCCTTACCCTCCTCTAGAGAATACTGAAGTATTGATTTAACTTCATGTCCGTGTTGCGCCGTACAATTGTTCTTAAACACTGAATCATCTACTCCAAACGTGTACCAGTTAGCTTTTACACCACACAGCAAGGCGGTGGCCGTGGCGGCGGAATCTGCCACTTGTTTGTCACTGCCATAAGTCTGAATAAAAATAATATGTTATTAGTGCGTATTCTGCTATTATAATGATTTCAATGTGTCGAGACAAAACCATCTCATCTAAAATATGTATGATCTTTATATAGAAAAGGACTTATAAATATGATTTTTGGTTGAATTATGAAGTAAAGAGTATATACTATTGTCTTTATTGGTGACAAAACACCAGGGCACAACAACACGACTGTAACAAGACAAACATATCTCTACTATATACAATCACAATCCCTGATATAGACATAAACAAGAAAACTACATTCAATGCTGATGCTTATTCAAAATAGAAATTATATTTTACACGTTGTTAATATTTTGTCGTTTTTATCGGGTGAAACTATCTACTTTCTATAGACTAACAAATAATATTTCTCGCACTGGAATCAGGAACGTAGGCCATTAAAGGTTTTGTGATCCTTAACCCGCCTCTTTAGACCACCGTTGTAGCAAATAATGTAAATATTTTTTTAATGTTAACGCTTTATTTATTATTGTCATTGTTGTTAGGATACTATTACCACATTTGTAAAGTGAAGGTAAATACATTTATAAAATTTTCTCAATCAAAATATCTGTACTTAGTTAATTCTATATAAACGCTTAATTATTGAATACTGACAGATAATAACAGGAGGATAAAAACAAACCAAGTACATGTATGTATATTAACGGTTGATTGTTAATCCTGTCATGTGCTACTTTTGAATAGTATTATTTTATAAAAATTCAAAAGTAGCACTTTACATTACAATAATGTACATGTATGATAATTTTCAAATCCATAACTTTTTACCGGTATATAAGAAAGATAAATTTAACTCAAAAACATGTACTTGTCCTTGAAAACTGACAAAACAACAAAAACACAAGACAACAATTTATTATAAAATGTAAAATTATAAATTTTATTATAAAATAATGAAATAAATCTAGACAAGAAATTCTTCACTTTGGACGAGAAGCAATATCTAGTGGTGTGGTTATGTAAAGCCCCTCAACCACTTTAATTATCAAAACCAATGAATGATCCATACTCACGCTTAAAATAAGCCTGATTTAACAAACGGTGATTCAACAATCCTTGCGTATACAAGTCATCAACGTTATGAACTTACCGTTCGGTAAATCAAGGGAATTAACTCGTACTTTATAGGTAAGATCGTGTCTTAATCGAGAGGATAGATATTCACTAGAGCTGTTCACAAGATAAAGATGATTTTCTTTATTACTATACATTATATGTACATGTTTATATTTTATTGTACATTATATCAAAATATTTCCGATTTTATTTGATTATTTTTTTAACTGATTGTTATTTTTTTTAATTAAATATTGCTTCATAATTATAAAAAGTTCAGCCATAACTGATAAAAATTGGCCAACTTGAGTCATACATGCATATGTATAAGATTAACAAATAATAGTCTTCACTTTATGTCAGAACAATTCTGTATTAAACACGCGCGCGCGCGCGTGATATATACTTATATTTTGTCGTATGAATAGCATTTTTCTCCGCTTTCAAGATAAATTAATCAGATAATGATATATATATATATATCGGATTAATTCAATTTATCTTAAAAGCGGAGAAAATACTATTCATTTTAATAAGTTATTACTCAGCTGTCCATCATTGGTACCACTGCGGTAGCTCAGTTGGTAGAGTGCTGGCTCTGTAAGTGGGAGGTCGTGGGTTCGCCCGAGTCTGAGTCTGACCCAAGACAAAAAGTGGGAAGTGACTGTTCTTTCGCCAAGCACTCGACATTACGAAATGAAAGTCACGGTTCTCTCTTATAGGAACTTAAAATAAACGAGGTCCCGTGTCACGGTGGGCTTGGCACGCTAAAGAACCCTGCAGTATAAAGCTATAATCGTAACGAACAGACAAAATTTCTGCACTTTCGCCTATAGCTGGCGACGTCTCGATATAACAGAAATATTCTTGACTGGGGCGTTAAACACTCACTCACTTTATAGTTGGTATTGTCGTTCAGTTAAATTGATGAAAGAACTCCTTGACATTGAATCCGGGGACTTGATTCAACTTGGATCTAGAAAAATATACTGGCCCCAGTTTCCTACTATTCCATAGCTAAGATTTTCCTTAACTTAAATTTAGCATAATTTTGTAATCTCTATTTGAAACTACTGGTGAATATATTTGTCAAAAACTAAATGCAAATATTTTAATCTAAAAGTAGTCCTAAAAAGATTCCTTAAGTTCCTCAATATCTTGAAAATTAGCAAAATTATAAGATTTGAAAATTTGCAAGATTTAAGTTAACTAAAAATCTTAGCTAAGAAATGATTGTGCAACTGGGGCCAGAAAGCTTCTTCGTCGGCTCGATAGAAGTGATTGCTCACTATTCCGACTGGAATCAATCAATCAATCAATTAATCAATCAATCAATTAATTAATCACACCCATCAGACATTTGTACACAAGACACGTAAAGTCAACACTTTATTTACACGGTTTATTGATCATCAAGCATTCATAAATAAATAAATAAATAAATCGTATGACATGGGTTTATCATTTTCACATTAACTATTCATATTTCATCATCTAAAATTTCCTTAAAATATGTGTACAGTTACCAGTTGTTCGAAGCTTGATTAGTTTAATCAGTTAATAACATAAATTAAAAACATCAATAAAAATCATTCTAGCATCATCAAATTGATATTTTTTATATTAATGTGCTTTAGTGAAGTGACATTCTATCTATTTTTGAAAATTTCAATATTAATTTCACAACATAATTGAAAATATGCAAAATTCAAATTTTGACTAATCATTTAATTAAAATAATCAAGCTTCGAACAACTGGGTCCATATAGATTATTCCTTATTCCGTATCTCTTAACGCATCTCTTAATAATTCAACCAGTTTCTCTTTTTTCCTAACTCTTGTTTTTATTCCTAATAGTGATAGTTTTTGTTTTATAGCGCATTCGTCCAAGTTTTCTATTTCCTCATGTGTTTGTTTTTTATTTTCCAAATAATTGTCGTTGGTCTCTTTTATTTCTCTTATAATTCTTTGCTTTTTACTAACACGTTTTTCCCTTATGTCAAACTCCCAATAATCCTTGTCCCGTTTGGTGTAATCTCTTTTTTCTCTTTGTAAATTTTCGCGGCTACAAAATTCGATTCTTTTTCTTACTTTCAGGGAGTCCACAGTGCAATCACTTCTGTTGATCTTTTAAATAACTAAGATCACTATTTTCCCCTTTGGCTTTATACAATTCCGACAGAAATACACTACTAACATTAATAGAAACCAATATTTTGTCATGTTCTATGAAAGACCTTGAAAGATTCGGTGACTTGTCGCAAAATTCTAATTTTTCCGAAAATTTGATTTTAGCGACAGGGCTTAAATTGTCCGACATGATTGCACACAAAAATATAATAACACAAGAAAACAATGGACATTGATGACAAAATAATTACGTTACTGCATTTAAAATACAAATAAAGAATAATAAATAATAACTAATAAAAAACGAAAGAATATTCGACTTAAAATAAATCTAATAAAAAAACGAGAAACTGATTTAGAATAAGCTAACGGAAACTATTCTATTATTGTTATAATTAGCAAGTATTGTGTACGATAATCTACGAATATCTAATAAGTCATAATATCATTAAACTAAAACTGAAAAAAATATTTACAACTTCATTTTTCAAAAACAATTATGTAAAAATTTTCCAAATTATAGCAACTATTTCATATAAATATTTGGTATTCCTTATGTAATAAAATTAGCAACTATTTTTAAAGATAGATAGATAGATAGATAGATAGACAGATAAATATGTAATACTACTGTAAGGCTACTAAAACTTGATGTGTATTTACAACTGATAACTAATTACCTACTATTAAATATATGGTGCAACAAAACAAAAATAAAAAAATACAAATTGATATATGTACAGTGTTTGTCAAATACACCAATTCAAATGAAACTAGTTTAGAAAGATAATAATAATAATAATAATAATAATAATAATAATAATAATAATAATAATAATAATAATAATAATAATAATAATAATGATGATGATGATGATGATGATGATGATAATAATAATAATAATAATGATGATGATGATGATTATAATAATAATAATAATGCCACAAAGCAGAATTTACCTTAGACAATGCAACGTTTGGAAACTTTTCAAAAACAAACTCTGTATCCTCTCCAGGTCTTCCCTGCATCTGTCCTTTGAGAATTCTTGCAGCAGTAATGGTGGTCAAGCCCATTCCATCTCCAATAAATATAATGACATTTTTGGCGACATTTGTATTTTGTTTAACACCCAATGCTTCTTGGAGCCTTTTTCTAGCCATAGCTTTCCAGTCTGTAATCGACAACAATAACATCAACAATATCCATAATGAGTTAAACAAGGGTTTTGTAGAAAAGAGTTTGCTACCGATATCTTTCTTTGGTCTGAAGCTAAGGTGATAGAATGATTGTAAGTATGCAGTATCACGCTTTTTGTCATATGGCGAGACTTACTAACCTATTTTCACGTAAAGACACGTCTTTTATGTTTTTCTTCAGACCGACAAAACAAAACACCGTCCTGACTTATTCTGTGGCTTCATTTTTGTTGGAAAACAATTAATACAGATGAAATGAAGCATAGAGAACAGTTATCCTTAAATACAGTATATATATATATATATATATATATATATATATATATATATATATATATATATATATATATATATATATATATATATATATATATATATATATATATATACATAATAATAATAATAGTACTTACCTATGTCACATGACTCGCATAGATTAGTAACTTCTGTAGATCTATCGAAAAATTTAGACTTGCATCCTCCACAATAATCAGCTCTATAAAATGATATAAAATGATACAAGTAAAACTGTCATAACTTGTTATTAACAGAAATTTGTCCATTAGCTTATCCGTATTGTCGGTTCAAGTTACTGAGATGCTGAAATAGTGATTATATCGAACTATTAAAAAACACATGTATATATCTACAGGTATATATCTTATAAATAAAAAAAAGTTTATTCGATTTATTTTTTTGCTTTAAACAATAAAAATATTAAAGATTAAAGTTTTACTTAAATATGGGCATTATAGATTCCATTATGACCGATAACATGACCTAAAATGAAGATGATTATCAATAGAGCTCATTATTATTATTATTATTATTATTATTATTTTCATTTTTTGTAGAAATTATAAAGACCGGTGTAAAATCAAACCCGAATCATCTTTTAAACTATAAGAATTTTAAATTTAAAAAGAAAGGTTTATAATCAGTATAAGCATGTAATACTACCCTATAGTTCACTCTCGTTTTTTATATGTTCATTACCCGTAAACTAAACCTTATCAGATTCTATGGGATACGATAGTAACAATACTACATAAACTGTCAGGGTGAGACAGTGTGAATTGTTGTGATAGGCACTTTTTGTCATGATAAAGACTTTATAATGACTGTGCTGTCAGGGTGAGACAGTGTGAATTGTGGTGATAGGCACTTTTTGTCATGATAAAGACTTTATAATGACTGTGCTGTCAGGGTGAGACTGTGAATTATGGTGATAGGCACTTTTTGAAATGTGGAAGACTTTATAATGACTGTGCTGTCAGGGTGAGACAGTGTGAATTGTGGTGATAGGCACTTTTTGCCATGATGAAGACTTTATAATGACTGTGCTGTCAGGGTGAGACAGTGTGAATTATGGTGATAGGCACTTTTTGAAATGTGGAAGACTTTATAATGACTGTGCTGTCAGGGTGAGACAGTGTGAATTGTGGTGATAGGCACTTTTTGAAATGTGGAAGACTTTATAATGACTGTGCTGTCAGGGTGAGACAGTGTGAATTGTGGTGATAGGCACTTTTTGCCATGTTGAAGACTTTATAATAACTGTGCTGTCAGGGTGAGACAGTGTGAATTGTGGTGATAGGCACTTTTTGCCATGTTGAAGACTTTATAATGACTGTGCTGTCATGGTGAGACAGTGTGAATTATGGTGATAGGCACTTTTTGCCATGTTGAAGACTTTATAATGACTGTGCTGTCAGGCTGACACAGTGTGAATTAATATATTGTGGTGATAGGCACTTTTTGCCATGTTGAAGACTTTATAATGACTGTGCTGTCAGGCTGACACAGTGTGAATTAATATATTGTGGTGATAGGCACTTTTTGTCATGATGAAGACTTTATAATGACTGTGCTGTCAGGGTGAGACAGTGTGAATTGTGGTGATAGGCACTTTTTGCCATGTTGAAGACTTTATAATGACTGTGCTGTCAGGGTGAGACATTGTGAATTATGGTGATAGGCACTTTTTGCCATGATGAAGACTTTATAATGACTGTGCTGTCAGGGTGAGACAGTGTGAATTATGGTGATAGGCACTTTTTGCCATGATGAAGACTTATAATGACTGTGCTGTCAGGGTGAGACAGTGTGAATTATGGTGATAGGCACTTTTTGTCATGATGATGAATTTAAAATGACTGTGCTGTCAGGGTGAGACAGTGTGAATTATGGTGATAGGCACTTTTTGTCATGTTGAAGACTTTATAATGACTGTACTGTCAGGGTGAGACAGTGTGAATTATGGTGATAGGCACTTTTTGTCATGTTGAAAACTTTATCATGACTGTGCTGTCAGGGTGAGTCAGTGTGAATTATGGTGATAGGCACTTTTTGCCATGTTGAAAACTTTATAATGACTGTGCTGTCAGGGTGAGACAGTGTGAATTATGGTGAAAGGCACTTTTTGCCATGTGGAAGACTTTATAATGACTGTGCTGTCATGGTGAGACAGTGTGAATTGTGGTGATAGGCACTTTTTGAAATGTGGAAGACTTTATAATGACTGTGCTGTCAGGGTGAGACAGTGTGAATTGTGGTGATAGGCACTTTTTGCCATGTTGAAGACTTTATAATAACTGTGCTGTCAGGGTGAGACAGTGTGAATTGTGGTGATAGGCACTTTTTGAAATGTGGAAGACTTTATAATGACTGTGCTGTCAGGGTGAGACAGTGTGAATTGTGGTGATAGGCACTTTTTGAAACGTGGAAGACTTTATAATGACTGTGCTGTCAGGGTGAGACAGTGTGAATTGTGGTGATAGGCACTTTTTGAAATGTGGAAGACTTTATAATGACTGTGCTGTCAGGGTGAGACAGTGTGAATTATGGTGATAGGCACTTTTTGCCATGTTGAAGACTTTATAATGACTGTGCTGTCAGGCTGACACAGTGTGAATTAATATATTGTGGTGATAGGCACTTTTTGTCATGATGAAGACTTTATAATGACTGTGCTGTCAGGGTGAGACAGTGTGAATTGTGGTGATAGGCACTTTTTGCCATGTTGAAGACTTTATAATGACTGTGCTGTCAGGCTGACACAGTGTGAATTAATATATTGTGGTGATAGGCACTTTTTGCCATGTTGAAGACTTTATAATGACTGTGCTGTCATGGTGAGACAGTGTGAATTATGGTGATAGGCACTTTTTGCCATGTTGAAGACTTTATAATGACTGTGCTGTCATGGTGAGACAGTGTGAATTATGGTGATAGGCACTTTTTGCCATGTTGAAGACTTTATAATGACTGTGCTGTCAGGCTGACACAGTGTGAATTAATATATTGTGGTGATAGGCACTTTTTGCCATGTTGAAGACTTTATAATGACTGTGCTGTCAGGCTGACACAGTGTGAATTAATATATTGTGGTGATAGGCACTTTTTGTCATGATGAAGACTTTATAATGACTGTGCTGTCAGGGTGAGACAGTGTGAATTGTGGTGATAGGCACTTTTTGCCATGTTGAAGACTTTATAATGACTGTGCTGTCAGGGTGAGACATTGTGAATTATGGTGATAGGCACTTTTTGCCATGATGAAGACTTTATAATGACTGTGCTGTCAGGGTGAGACAGTGTGAATTATGGTGATAGGCACTTTTTGCCATGATGAAGACTTATAATGACTGTGCTGTCAGGGTGAGACAGTGTGAATTATGGTGATAGGCACTTTTTGTCATGATGATGAATTTAAAATGACTGTGCTGTCAGGGTGAGACAGTGTGAATTATGGTGATAGGCACTTTTTGTCATGTTGAAGACTTTATAATGACTGTACTGTCAGGGTGAGACAGTGTGAATTATGGTGATAGGCACTTTTTGTCATGTTGAAAACTTTATCATGACTGTGCTGTCAGGGTGAGTCAGTGTGAATTATGGTGATAGGCACTTTTTGCCATGTTGAAAACTTTATAATGACTGTGCTGTCAGGGTGAGACAGTGTGAATTATGGTGAAAGGCACTTTTTGAAATGTGGAAGACTTTATAATGACTGTGCTGTCATGGTGAGACAGTGTGAATTATGGTGAAAGGCACTTTTTGAAATGTGGAAGACTTTATAATGACTGTGCTGTCAGGGTGAGACAGTGTGAATTATGGTGATAGGCACTTTTTGCCATGTTGAAAACTTTATAATGACTGTGCTGTCAGGGTGAGACAGTGTGAATTATGGTGAAAGGCACTTTTTGCCATGTTGAAAACTTTATAATGACTGTGCTGTCAGGGTGAGACAGTGTAAATTATGGTGATAGGCACTTTTTGCCATGTTGAAAACTTTATAATGACTGTGCTGTCAGGGTGAGACAGTGTGAATTATGGTGAAAGGCACTTTTTGCCATGTTGAAGACTTTATAATGACTGTGCTGTCAGGGTGAGGCAGTGTGACTTTATCATGACTGTGCTGCCATGGTGTGACAGTGTGAATTATGGTGATAAGCACTTTTTGCCATGTTGAAGACTTTATAATGACTGTACTGTCAGGGTGAGACAGTGTGAATTATGGTGATAGGCACTTTTTGCCATGTTGAAGACTTTGTAATGACTGTGCTGTCAGGGTGAGACAGTGTGAATTATGGTGATAGGCACTTTTTGCCATGTTGAAGACTTTATAATGACTGTGCTGTCAGGGTGAGACAGTGTGAATTATGGTGAAAGGCACTTTTTGAAATGTGGAAGACTTTATAATGACTGTGCTGTCAGGGTGAGACAGTGTGAATTATGGTGAAAGGCACTTTTTGCCATGTTGAAAACTTTATAATGACTGTGCTGTCAGGGTGAGACAGTGTGAATTATGGTGAAAGGCACTTTTTGCCATGTTGAAAACTTTATAATGACTGTGCTGTCAGGGTGAGACAGTGAATTATAGTGATAGGCACTTTTTGCCATGTTGAAAACTTTATAATGACTGTGCTGTCAGGGTGAGACAGTGTGAATTATGGTGATAGGCACTTTTTGTCATGTTGAAGACTTTATAATGACTGTTCTGTAAGGGTGAGACAATGTGAATTATGGTGATAGGCACTTTTTGCCATGTTGAAGACTTTCAGGGTGAGACAGTGTGAATTATGGTGATAGGAACTCTTTGTCATGTTGATTGTTTTATTATGACTGTGCTGCCATGGTGAGACAGTGTGAATTATGGTGATAGGCACTTTTTGCCCTGCTGAAGATTTATAATGACAGTGCTGTCAGGGTGAGCCAGTGTGAATTATGGTGATAGACACTTTTTGCCATGATGAAGATTTTATAATGACTGTGCTGTCAGGTTGAGACAGTTTTAATTGTGGTGACAGGCACTTTTTGCCATTTTGAAGATTTTATAATGACTGTGCTGTCAGGTTGAGACAGTTTTAATTGTGGTGACAGGCACTTTTTGCCATGTTGAAGACTTTATAATGACTGTGCTGTCAGGGTGAGACAGTTTTAATTGTGGTGATAGGAACTCTTTGTCATGTTGATTGTTTTATAATGATCGTTCTGTCAGGGTGAGCCAGTGTGAATTGTTGTGATAGGCACTTTTTGCCATGTTCAAGACTTTATAATGACTGTGTTGTCAGGGTGAGCCAGTGTGAATTATGGTGATAGGCACTTTTTGTCATGTTCAAGACTTTATAATGACTGTGCTGTCAGGGTGAGCCAGTGTTCATTGTGGTGATAGGCACTTTTTGTCATGTTGATTACTATATAATGATCGTTCTGTCAGGTTGAGACAGTGTTCATTGTGGTGATAGGCACTTTTTGTCATGTTGATTACTTTATAATGATCGTTCTGTCAGGTTGAGACAGTGTTCATTGTGGTGATAGGCACTTTTTGCCATGACTTTATAATAATCGTTATTTAAGGTTGATAAATTGTTTATTGTTTATTGTGGTGATAGGCACTTTTTGCCATGACTATAATAATCGTTATAGACACTTTTTTGAAATGTTGAAGACTTTATAATGACTGTGCTGTCAGGGGTGAGCCATTGTGAATTGTGGTGATAGGCACTTTTTGCCATGTTGAAGACTTTATAATGACTGTGCTGTCGGGGTGAGACAATTTTGATTGTGGTGATATGCACTTTGTGCCATTTTGAAGACTTTATAATGACTGTGCTGTCGGGGTGAGACAGTTTAAATTGTGGTGATATGCATTTTTGGCATGTTGAAGACTTTATAATGACTGTGCTGTCGGGGTGAGACAGTTTAAATTGTGGTGATATGCACTTTTTGCCATGTTGAAGACTTTATAATGACTGTGCTGTCGGGGTGAGACAGTTTAAATTGTGGTGATATGCACTTTTTGCCATGTTGAAGACTTTATAATGACTGTGCTGTCGGGGTGAGACAGTTTAAATTGTGGTGATATGCACTTTTTGCCATGTTGAAGACTTTATAATGACTGTGCTGTCGGGGTGAGACAGTTTAAATTGTGGTGATATGCATTTTTGGCATGTTGAAGACTTTATAATGACTGTGCTGTCGGGGTGAGACAGTTTAAATTGTGGTGATATGCATTTTTGGCATGTTGAAGACTTTATAATGACTGTGCTGTCGGGGTGAGACAGTTTAAATTGTGGTGATATGCATTTTTGGCATGTTGAAGACTTTATAATGACTGTGCTGTCGGGGTGAGACAGTTTAAATTGTGGTGATATGCATTTTTGGCATGTTGAAGACTTTATAATGACTGTGCTGTCGGGGTCAGACAGTTTAAATTGTGGTGATATGCATTTTTGGCATGTTGAAGACTTTATAATGACTGTGCTGTCGGGGTGAGACAGTTTAAATTGTGGTGATATGCACTTTTTGCCATGTTGAAGACTTTATAATGACTGTGCTGTCGGGGTGAGACAGTTTAAATTGTGGTGATATGCACTTTTTGCCATGTTGAAGACTTTATAATGACTGTGCTGTCGGGGTGAGACAGTTTAAATTGTGGTGATATGCATTTTTGGCATGTTGAAGACTTTATAATGACTGTGCTGTCGGGGTGAGACAGTTTAAATTGTGGTGATATGCATTTTTGGCATGTTGAAGACTTAACAACTTACACACAAAAAGCATCAGAATAAAATAGTTATGACATGAACTAAAACACAAGAAGTTTCAGAATTAAGTAGTTATAACAATACCTCGCACACAAGAAGCTTTAGGATAAAATAGTTACAACATTAACTAACACACAAGAAGTTTCAGGATAAAGTAGATATAACATTAACTAACACACAAGAAGCATCAGGATAAAATAGTTACAACATTAACTAACACACAAGAAGCATCAGGATAAAATAGTTACAACATTAACTTACAGACAAGAAGCATCAGGATAAAATATTTATAACATGAACTAAAACACAAGAAGCTTCAGGATAAAATAGGTCTAACATGAACTGAAACACAAGAAGTTTCAGGATAAAGTAGTTATAACATTAACTTACAGACAAGAAGCATCAGGATAAAATAGTTATAACATGAACTAAAACACAAGAAGCTTCAGGATAAAATAGGTCTAACATGAACTAAAACACAAGAAGTTTCGGTATAAAGTAGTTATAACATTAACTAAAACACAAGAAGCATCAGAATAAAATAGTTATAACATTAACTAACACACAAGAAGCTTCAGGATAAAATAGTTATAACATTAACTAACACACAAGAAGCTTCAGGATAAAATAGTTATAACATTAACTAAAACACAAGAAGCATCAGGATAAAATAGTTATAACATTAACTAAAACACAAGAAGCATCAGGATAAAATAGTTATAACATTAACTAAAACACAAGAAGTTTCAGGATAAAATAGTTATAACATGAACTAAAACACAAGAAGCATCAGAATAAAATAGTTATAACATTAACTTACACACAAGAAGCTTCAGGATAAAATAAATACAACATTAACTTACACACAAGAAGGTTCAGTATAAAGTAGTTATAACATTAACTAACACACAAGAAGTTTCAGTATAAAGTAGTTATAACATTAACTTACACACAAGAAGTTTCAGTATAAAGTAGTTATAACATTAACTTACACACAAGAAGGTTCAGTTTAAAGTAATTATAACATTAACTAACACACAAGAAGTTTCAGGGTAAAATAGTTATAACATTAACTAAAACACAAGAAGGTTCAGTATAAAGTAGTTATAACATTAACTAACACACAAGAAGGTTCAGTATAAAGTAGTTATAACATTAACTAACACACAAGAAGTTTCAGTATAAAGTAGTTACAACATTAACTTACACACAAGAAGCTTCAGTATAAAGTAGTTAAAACATTAACTAACACACAAGAAGTTTCAGGGTAAAATAGTTATAACATTAACTAAAACACAAGAAGGTTCAGTATAAAGTAGTTATAACATTAACTAACACACAAGAAGCTTGATGATAAAGTAGTTATAACATTAACTTACACACAAGAAGTTTCAGGGTAAAATAGTTATAACATCAACTAAAACACAAGAAGGTTCAGTATAAAGTAGTTATAACATTAACTAACACACAAGAAGTTTCAGTATAAAGTAGTTATAACATTAACTAACACACAAGAAGTTCAGTATAAAGTAGTTATAACATTAACTTACACACAAGAAGCTTCAGGATAAAATAAATACAACATTAACTTACACACAAGAAGGTTCAGTATAAAGTAGTTATAACATTAACTAACACACAAGAAGGTTCAGTATAAAGTAGTTATAACATTAACTAACACACAAGAAGTTTCAGTATAAAGTAGTTACAACATTAACTTACACACAAGAAGCTTCAGTATAAAGTAGTTAAAACATTTACTAACACACAAGAAGTTTCAGGGTAAAATAGTTATAACATTAACTAAAACACAAGAAGGTTCAGTATAATGTAGTTATAACATTAACTAACACACAAGAAGCTTGATGATAAAGTAGTTATAACATTAACTTACACACAAGAAGTTTCAGGGTAAAATAGTTATAACATCAACTAAAACACAAGAAGGTTCAGTATAAAGTAGTTATAACATTAACTAACACACAAGAAGTTTCAGTATAAAGTAGTTATAACATTAACTAACACACAAGAAGTTCAGTATAAAGTAGTTATAACATTAACTTACACACAAGAAGGTTCAGTATAAAGTAGTTAAAACATTAACTTACACACAAGAAGTTTCAGGGTAAAATAGTTATAACATTAACTTACACACAAGAAGTTTCAGGGTAAAATAGTTATAACATTAACTAAACCACAAGAAGGTTCAGTATAAAGTAGTTATAACATTAACTAACACACAAGAAGGTTCAGTATAAAGTAGTTATAACATTAACTAACACACAAGAAGGTTCAGTATAAAGTAGTTACAACATTAATTTACACACAAGAAGGTTAAGTATAAAGTAGTTATAACATTAACTAACACACAAGAAGGTTCAGTATAAAGTAGTTATAACATTAACTTACACACAAGAAGCTTTAGGATAACAACGGCATTTATTTCTATCACAAGGATTAACTAGACAGTTTGCCACTGTCTGACCTGCAGGACAGGAAACTGCTGCATCTGAAAAGAAAGTACAATCAGAGTGAAATAGTGCAGTAGTCAATAAAGAATTATCTAATGGATAAAATTCTGCAATAACAGTGTTAACATGAAGCCATCATAACAGGAAATTTAAAAAACAAGATACTGCTGAGATACAGTTTTATGATCGTAAATTGATCATAGCTATTCCAGTCAAACATAATAACGCGTTCAATGTAAAACTTGTAATATTTACATTAACATTGATTGTAAACCAGAAGCTCACTAATGTTTTAATTTACATATAAACATGACAAATAAGGTCACGTCGCTATATATAAGTCAAACTGAAGTACGTTATCATATAACAATAAAGTTACGTGACGTATTGTGTCATATTTACATGTGTTTTTAATCATTTAATAATATAATTAGGCTTTATTGGAGTCGTTATATGGTCACGCGAAAGAAGAAAATAAGAAAAAATAGAATATGTAACTGAAAAATAATTAAACCATGTAAAGATCAGACCAAAGGAGCGAAACAAGAAAACAAAACAAAATAAACCTACTGTATATCAAATTTATTGTATATATATATATATATATATATATATATATATATATATATATATATATATATATATATATATATATATATATATATATATATATATATATATATATTCCAGTTAAGATCAATTTGAATAAGTGAAAAATGAATACTGATGCATACACTCAATGCTGAAGCATCAAATAAGCCAAAGATGAAGGTATTTGTTGGCTTTGTTCCCGAAAACGGTCTGCATGGTTTTGTCATTGCAACGTTTGTGCAACATTCCGTTTTTAGCAGAAATTACCTTTGCTAATAACAGGCTTCTTCTAAAGTCTATAAAAAGTCTGTCTCAGTCAAAATCTGAAGGCCAAAAGTTCCTTCATCAGGTACCTAGTTTTATAAGGACAGAGTTATACGTGTTAGTCACGTTAATGTGTCTTACTGTAGGTCATGTAGGTGTATGTCACATTTATAGTTATTATATAAACACTTCGTATTTAGCATATGTTTACGTAATCATTAAATAAACACGATATAATATAATCACGTAATTATTTTACTTAAACTTTATCTGATACAAAAAAAAAAAAAAAAAAAAAAAAAAAAAAATCAAACGTTTACGTTACTTTAAACATGTTGAATAAAAGAAGTAATATGTAATCACATTACTAAGTCAGACATTGTAAATATAGTTTTTAAAGTAGTTTTAAAGTATAACCTGAATAATAGGACCAACTACCGAACCTTAGAGATTTTGACTTTACTAAGACACGTGCTCTTTGTAAAAAAAATCTTGAGGGTTGAAAAATTAGGCAAAGGGACTTATAAAAAGTACATTAATAGACAAGTAATTATTATTTTGAGATGGTCAATATGACTCACTATATCTGTTTTTGCAGTACTTGTTTTGAAAAAGTAATTATTTAAACATGCTCAGTTTGCATAGGTTTAAAAAGGGGATTGAACATCAGACGAACACCAGGACCATCGTATCAACTATAGAAGTATATAGCATCGGTGGGTCGTCAGATGAACAATATTGTTCTTTTACAGATCTATTTATTGTAAAACGTTGGTGGTTCATCATATATATATATATATATATATATATATATATATATATATATATATATATATATATATATATATATATATATATATATATATATATATATATATATACCTGTATTTAGCATAAAAAGATCAACGGAGAAACGAAGGAACACAATTGCGTTGTTTCAATGTTAAAGCGTCGGTAGTTTATTATATGATGTAAATTGTAAGGCGGGTCATAAGAGGAACACAGGAGCTTCTGAATCAATTGTATAGCGTCGAGGGAAAACTATTATGTTGTACAGTGTTATCCACTGTAAAGCGTCGGTAGTTCATCATATGTATATTGCAAGGAAGGGGTCATTAGAGGAACAGTATTGCTCATGTACGATAATCCATTGTAGAACTTCGCTAGTTCACCATATGATATTGCAGGGGTTGGTCATCAGAGGAACCGTATTGCTCATGTACGATAATCCATTGTAGAACTACGCTAGTTGACCATATGATATTGCAGGGGCTGGTCATCAGAGGAACCAGTGTTCATGTACAATTACCAATTGTAGAACTTCTCTAGTTCACCATATGATATTGCAGGGGCTGGTCATCAGAGGAACTAGTGCTCATGTACGATTACCAATTGTAGAACTTCTCTAGTTCACCATATGATATTGCAGGGGCTGGTCATCAGAGGAACTAGTGCTCATGTACGATTTTCCATTGTAGAACTTCGGTCATTCATTATAGATATATAGCATAAAGATTTCTAGAGAGAAATATTACGATCGCGTTTGGATTATTGTATTATATGTATTTTACACAAACGAATCATCAGAGGAAAACTTGTGTGATTGTATGTATCTTTCCATTGTACAGTATCAATATTTCGTTTCATGATCTGGAATAACTTTTAGATTTTTTTTAATAATCCTCAAAACTGAATTCTTCATGTACATGGAAATTATTACCTGCCTAAAAATTCTCTCTCTTAATTACCCACAACAACTTGTTTTAAATTGAATGGTGGTGTCATGTGCAAAATTTTGAATTTTTACAAACGGAAAGATTGTCACATGCAAAATTTTGAATATTTCCTTTTGTAAAAACTCAAAATTTTGCACATGACAGTGCTTTCAAATTTAAAAAAGTTAAGTACAGTGAAAACGTTATTGTTTCTTTTGAAATTGGTGATAATACCAGTGATAATACAATATTCAGATGAGTATCATATTACGTTTCGTGCGTTTACACAAACCGAACTTAAATCTGACCCCGGAATGTGTTGTGAAAGAAGAAGGCGTTGTCAACAACATAATACAAACGTTATAGGTAGGACAACTCGGAGTTTTGTAATAAACAAGAACTAGAGTTTATTAGGTTAGGTAAGATAGAAATTTAGATTAAAAAGACAGTTTCTATATACTCTCTCTTGGGGCCCAGCTATAGTGATTATATAACGTTCAGTTATTGATGTTATTTAAATCCACTATTTACAAGAATACCAAATGGATTTTAACCCATTTTTGAATGTTTTTTTTATCAAATAAAGTTGTTTATTACTGCAATAACTTTTATGAGAAATTGGGTTCTTGAAATTTATGCTTCCATGGAAAATGAGATAATTGTTCTTTATACATCTAAATGCATCACAGTAGGAGTTGAAAATTTAAAAAAAGTATAGCATAGTAATTGTGTTTTATTGATAAATATATCACATTTTACTGAAACTCGTGAAACCTATTGATGAATAGTTCACCTGTCTAAGATTTAGAAACCATGCTATTTAAAACGTTAGTCTTACACTTCCTGTTAATAATAGAACAACTGAAAACAACTCGACAGCAGTCAACACATCAAAGATCAAAATAAACTACAAATTAAACAAGAAACGACCAACACGTACTCGGAACTATAATGATGATATCCCGGCTTTGGACAGGCGCTTGAGCTAATACTAAATAAAATGGTGTGTTTACTGTACAATTTTCAGGGTTTCTGACCATCTCGGTTATTTTAAGTTTTGGTTAGTATTCGACAGAAATAAATTCGTTTTTTTATTTTTATAGGATTTAAAAGTTTCATAGATTTCAGAGTGCAAAATTTTCAGCATAATATAATGACAAAAGAAAACTGTAACAATCGGTAACAAAAGCTAGTTATATTTTTTTTTAGTTTTGAAAACTTCTCCAATGATAATGATTTTTCCTCGCAAATGACCACCCTCTGGACGTTTCGTCTTTTACATTGGCGTTTTCGTCCTTTACTTTTTATGTCATTTCGTTCTGTGCAGGCGATTTTAGACTTCTTGAAGACATTTTACATCGTTTCATTTCGTTCATTACTTATGTCATTTAATTTTTTTTTTTAAAATTTATTGTTATTTTGGCATTCAACATAACATATATACATTTATACTTATTATCAACATATAATTCATACAATATAAAATCATAATTCAAAACACAATTATACTTAATATTAACAATTTTTCAATAAATTATCTACAACAAGGTTATGTTTAATGAGAGAGAGAGAGAGAGAGAGAGAGAGAGAGAGAGAGAGAGAGCACAGAAAATAAACTCTTACATGTATCTTTTATTTCTAGTTTACAATGCTAGAAATTGGTCCCATATCTTTAAAAAATGTTCGTAGTTGCCTTTATGTCATTATGTCATTTAATGACTTTTCTCCTTATGCTTGGGGAATTTCATCCTAAAACTATGGGTTTTTCGTTCTATACATTGGCTCTTTTGTCTTTTACATCGGACTTTTTAGATAAAAGTTCTTGACTAGGCATCGGGCACTTTTGTCGAACTTTTCGTGCTATACTCTGACCGTTTCGTACCATGCTATTTTGTTTAATTCTCGTGCATTCATTTGACTTTTTCTTTAGATTTTGGCATGTCCACATTTTTGTGTCAAATTATTGTACATTTCTTACTTTGATCTGTACGTTCCATGCCTCCTTAACACAATTTAAAAAATTTGACTTCTTTATTTTTTATTGAAATTTTTTAATAAATTTGTAATTTTTCCCTTTTATTAATTTCACGTTTATTTTTACTTTTGTATCTCATCATATACAAGAGTAAATGATATGTCTTGAAACCACAGTTAATAAAATGTAGGAAACAAAATGCCCAGAGATAAATTTAGCGACATAAATTTTATCTGAAAGTCTAGGACAAAATGTCCAATTGGACGGTTTGGAATTAAAAAGTTTTATGAAAAAAAATTACAAAAGACCACGATAAAATTACAAACTTGATTGGTTTGTAGCAATATTCTGACGTTGTGTATGCACACTTTTTGACAATTTATATGTAACATGTTGATGCATGCTGTAACACACACGTGTAGTAGCTATCAAAACCGAAAGGCAAAAATTCAAAATTCTGCACATGGACACATTATAAATTCATCTTCCTTAGTTTGTAAAGATTTTGTTGTCAGTAGCTGAACAATCATCGAACTGTCAAGAAATGAAGTTTATTATGATTAGCTAGATATGTCGTGCAAAGCAAACTGAATAATGTTCTAGAGCAGGGGAAGTGTTATAAACTTTACGCCTTAATAATTTATATCTTGAAAAATAAATAAATAAAATGAATTAACAATTGTAGTAACTTGAGTTTAAAACCTTACTGCTTACGACATGCATGTCAAATTACTGGAACAGCCTCATCAGTGTCGTTAAAACTGATATAAATCTGATTATTCTTGAACAAAGTCTATAAGAATAACAGCACTGCATAAGTAAATATGAAAAAAAAACCATCTTAGTCATGGTCGGCAGAGCCAGTTCTTCTATGACAAATAACAAACTTCTACAAATGAACTTTTGATTTATGTTAAACACAAAAAACAAAGAATAGCAAAGCAGTTGGATATTTAATAAAAACTTTGATTGTTGACATGTCACAATGTCACGTACGTATCTCATATATCAAAAAAAAAAAAAAAAAAAAAAAAAAAAAAAAAAAAAAAAAAAAAAGTATAGAATACATGTTGTATTTTTAAGCGAGTTTTCGTTATGTTCAATTTCCAGTGTAACAGTAAAAGGGCGAACCCACTTATTTTTCATTACGGTATTTGCGATATTTTTGTTTTTATTTAATTTTGTGAACCTATGACAAAATTTTATAGACTCTGTCAGTCATTCGAAAGTGAATTGACTACGTGAGGATTCAGCCTCGATTTTACAGGATTTGGTGGTCAAAAATAGAAATTGACCACGGTATTCAATACACGATATTTATTGAAATATTTGATCATTTGATATGAGTGTTACAATACAAGTATCTTAACCTGGCTGATGTATGAGGTTTTAATGCAATGCACGATACCGTAGTTGTTATCTGTTTTTATATCAGTTATACTGGTTTTGTAAAGAACCGAAACCGGTATTTTGTGTGTTCATTTAAGGTGTAAAAAAAGTCACAATCGGGCGTCGGAATCAAACATTATAAAAATTTTCCCAGTCTCTCAATTATTTACCGTATTATGGTGGCACAGAGGTGACATGAAATATATTTTTCGTATTACGTGCGCACGTATTACCTATAACGTGTGCACGTATTACATTTTACGTAACCGATGTTCATCATTTCAACACGTGATTACTGTATCGAAAGTTATATTTAGATGTCAATTATATTGATACTTGTATAAAATAATAACGATTGCCTAAAATAATAGCACATCAATATAATTGTCCATTACATCAACGTGTTTTCTGCAGTGTTATTCTGTGTTTTTTTCTTGACAAAGAATTTAATTATGCTCAGTTATCTCCCCTTATTACATCATCATCATTCGTAGAACTTCCACCTTTTTTTCTTTATTTATTTTATGTTTATTTCATTTCTTTTTTATGTTTGGTTTTGTTTAAATGTGTTTACAATGATGCCTATCAACTCTGTTTTTGTTATTCTCACTTTCCTTAGCCCTGTAGTCATCATTGTTATTAGCTCTCCTGGTATGACCTAAATGGCTACTATCTCTAGATTTTTACAGGGCTAGGATAGGATGTTTTAACATAAAGCTCAAGCAAAATTCACCAAATACAAAGTTCAGAACAAACAGTTTTTCTTTATAAGAATTAATTTTGTATTACTATAATTTTTCATTCTCACAAATTTGTTTACTGGGATTCTGTATATACATATCATTTATGACACAGTGTCTATTTTCCTTGTTACTAACACAAAATTGTATATTATTGATCATAAAATTAAATACATGTATATATTTAGAAAATCTGCGTATATCTTAAAAACGATTTGTAATTCAATATTCAAGATATCTTATTATTTGTACAACAAATTTTTCTTGTATATCATTTTAAGATTGCTATATTTATCAGTAGATGTAGAAAAGAATCCTGGTCCTGAGCACACTGAAACCAGTTCTGATTTCATATCATGCAGTAACTTATCAGATGTAACA
Organism: Tegillarca granosa; assembly: GCA_029721355.1. Lineage (NCBI taxonomy): Eukaryota > Metazoa > Mollusca > Bivalvia > Arcoida > Arcidae > Tegillarca > Tegillarca granosa. The sequence goes on along the minus strand of CM056597.1, from coordinate 4,587,538 downwards.
GAGAATCAAAGAAAGGAGGTGGTGTCATAGCCTATGTAAAGAAATCTATTTATTTTAAACACAAACCTGAACTTGAAATACCAGAACTTGAATGTGTCTGGATTGAAATAATAATCAAGTCAAAAAGTGTTCTAGTTGGTACGTTTTATAGACCCCCCGATTCAAACCCTTCTATATGGGATAAAATAGAGTATTCGATAGATCTAGCAGTCAATTTAAATACATATTACTTAATAATCACTGGTGACTTTAATGAAAATCAATTAGATCCATCTAACAAACAGATAAAAACATATAAGATAGCTACAATTTCTCACAAATAATCAATGAACCTACCCAGTACTGGGACAATTATATGTCACTCATTGACTTATTTATTGTTAACAAAAAAACTTCCTTTTAAGTCTGGTGTAGGTGAAGTATTTTTAAAAGTACAACAGCGATATCACTTTCCGTTTTTCTTGTGTTAAATATTACCAAATATACCAAGAATTCCATTAAAAGAAAAATTTTGGATTTCAAAAATGGAAATTATGATCTTTTTCGACAAATTTTTGCTGATGTAGACTGGACATATAAACGACAATGACATAAACAAGTCTTCACAACAAATAACCGGCATTATCCTCTCAGCCGCCAATCAAAGTATACCACACAAACAAGCAGTCATACGCTATAGCGATAAACCATGGATGTACAATGCCTTACGAAAATTAGTAAGCGCAACTGACTTCACAAACAAGCTAAAAAATCAAACTCTGACTCCCATTGGGCTCAATTTAGAAAAATTCGAAACAAATGCAATAAACTGGTAACTTCAAGAAAAAGACACACTACAGAAAACTTGGTAACAAATTACTTTCCGGTTAATTAGATGACAAAAACTGGTGGAAAATTATTAAATTATTCATTTCTTCTGATAAAGCATCAAGCATCCCTCCCTTAATTGTTGACAATGAAGTGATATATGACGAACAGATTAAAGCAGACACTCTAAATCAGTATTTTGCTGATCAAAGTTCTTTAAATGAAGACAGTAGACGCCCTTCAAATATAAGTGAAAACATACTTTCTAACATACACATAACAAAAAAAAAAAGATGTTTCAGATATATTAGGTACATTGAATACATCCAAAGCATCTGGTCCTGATCATATACACCCACATCTGACATTTTAGCACAGCCGCTAAGCCACTTTTATAATAAATCTATTACTTTATCCAAATACCCTTCTGAATGGAAAAAGCTCACGTCACTCCTGTATTTAAAAAAGATGATCATAGATTTGTCGAAACTATAGACCCATTTCACTTCTCTCCTTACTTGGTAAAGTTATGGAAAGATTTATTTTTAAATATCTAAATAATTTCCTTTTAGATGAAAGCTTGATTTCACCTCTTCAGTCAGGGTTCAGAAAAGGCGAATCTGCTGTAAACCAATTATTAGATATAAGCAATGATATTTTAAAAGCAATAGATTGTAAAAAAAATTAGGGTTGTTTTCTGGGATATTACGAAAGCATTTGATAGGGTCTGGCACAAGGGACTGATAGCAAAGCTTCGTTCACTTGGAATCTTGGTCCTCTTCTTTTGTGGTTTTGTGATAATTTATGTAAAAGAAAACAAAGGGTAGTTCTTCGAAATAATATTTGCTCTTCCTGGTTAGGTATTAGATCAGGAGTTCCCCAAGGTTCAATATTAGGTCCCTTACTATTCATTATTTACATCAACGATATTGTCGATAGTATCAACAGCAAATAACGTTTATTTGCCAATGATACTTCTCTGAACATAGTTGTCGATGATCCTATTTCTGCTGCTGATTTGCTAAATAGAGACTTACTGAAAATACATAATTGGGCTGAAAAATGGTTAGTAACTTTTAATCCTTCTAAAACCGAATCTATGATTATATCTAGAAAAATAATCATCCCCTTTCATCCTCAAGTCTATATGAATATTACACTTATTACGGAGGTGAAATCACATAAACATCTTGTTATTCACTTTTCTATAAATGCTACATGGAACTGTCATATCTCATCTGTTATAACTAAAGCCAAGCTTAGACTTTCTATTTTTCGAAGTTAGACAGAAAAACTTTAGAAAAAATATATGTAAGCTTTATAAGACCCTTACTAGAATATGCTGACGTTGTTTCGGATAATATCACAGACGAACTTAGTGACAAATTAGAAAAAATTAACGTCGAGGCTGCACGAGTAGTAACTGGTGCAACTAAACTTGTCAGTAGACACTTACTTTATCAATAAACGGGTTGGGAAACTTTAAAAGACAGACGACGTAAACATAGACTTTTGATCTATTACAAAATGGTTAATGGTTTAACTCCTATATATTTGCAGTCTCCTCTACCTAATAGACACTCAGACACTCATCATTATGCAACAAGACACAACCAAAACTTAGAATCAATACAATGTCATACAAGCTATTATTTCAATTCTTTCCTACCTACAACTACACGTGACTGGAACGACTTACCTTTAGACGTAAGGCTAAGTTCAATAAACAATTTTAAAACATACATTGACTGAAGTTTTAATATACCTTTCTATTATTATTTTGGAAAACGTAAGGAACAAATCTTTCATTGTAGATTTGGTTAGAATGTAGCTTTCTTAACGAACATCTATATAAAAAGAATTTAATTGATAGTCCTCTATGTCAGTGTGGTCAAATCGAATCTGTAAAACATTTTCTTCTAATATGTCCCTTACACGAACGGATTAGAAAAGACACTATAGGTACCCTTAACTTTGACACAACTGTTAAACTATTATTATTTGGCGTCTCCAACAATCTAACTCTTTAAGCAAAATGAAGAAATTTTTGACACAGTCCAATAATATATTCAGTTAACTAAAATGTTCTGATCTACACTCCCATGTTAAGTGTTTCTGTTTTGTTTTGCCAACAGGTACATGTACACGTGTATGCTTTTGTCTTAGGTTAGTACTTTGATAGGCATTATATTATATTTATCTTTATATATATATTTACTTAAGTTAATTATAATATTGTCAGTTAATTATTGAACAATTATTGTATTTTGTTCTCTCAGTTACGGCTATTACATGTTGAATTACTGTGAATCAGCTTTTATAGCTTGATAGTGCTTACATTAGCGCATTGATTTAGATGAGGTTAACAGTCGGTAATAAAATTGATATACAGTATGTTGTACAGTTGTTCTGGAGACGGGTTAATATAAACTTCAGCTTGTTCCTGAATCCAATTTAAAGTTTTTGTTCTTTTTGTTTGTACTTTACAAATAAATAAAATATTGTTTAACCTAATACATGTGTACAACTTAATGTCCCATGTATTGATATAATAATTTTATCCTACGTTTACGAATATCTTACCTGTATAATAGAATCTTTCCATAAGAAGAAATACCTGTACAAATAATCCAACTAAGTAAAATCTCATCTCCATGTCTTCACACAGTTCAGTTTATAGGATAAATATTTAATTATTTTTTAAAAAGTTTCAGAAATGTTTTTATACTGAACTTGAACGAGTTTTTCTTTTAAAATGTGTTTCGTATTTTTCTGCATGCGCTTTTCATCCGTTATAAAGCAATCGGTGATATAATTATGCCAATCCACCACATGTCAGTGATATGACTATCTTTATGAAAGCCGTTCCGGATCAACGAAAAGTAAGATGGAAGGTATATATGTATATAACAGTCAACCCATTTAACTGTACTTGTAATGTTTTCTAATGGGAATGTTGCTAAACGGGGTTAAGCAATCAGTAGATGGATGTACAACTAATGTGAATGCATACATATTACTTGATACAACTGAAAACTAATACTGATGTTAGTTGTCATCACTAATTCGAACTTCAATAAGTAAATGGACTACTTGGGCAGTGGTCCACTATTAGTCCTAACACAGTCTATACTTTAGCAATTAAGATCATATATATATATATATATATATATATATATATATATATATATATATATATATATATATATATATATATATATAAGTTAAACATCCAAAATTCGACGTTATATGTCATAATATTTTTTTGTTAATATCATTATTGATTGTATTATAATGTCTGTTGAAAAATAGTACTTATTCAGGTCGACTTTACGTTCTTACTTACATAGAAAACATTTGCAGAATTTGCTGTCCCATTGGTTCATTTGAATTCATATAATTTGGAACTTAAGATTCATTAATTTTCAACTGTTTGCCTCAGTTTTTTATCAAACTTTTCGGCCCCCATTGTTACTGATGAGGAATGATTTTCCGAAATGTGCACATATGGCACATCAAAATCTAATACGTAATTGTGTTATACATTCATTAATCTGACACTGGCAAAGTCAGCAGCAATGAGGAAAAAACCGTGTGTTTAAAGTCACAACATGATTCCAACTGAATTCGAACTTACAACCCTTGTATCTTGAGTCCGACTCTTTAACATCTGAGCTACCATTGACATTAAATTGATATTAAGGGTACCACCAAAGTAAAAGACACCATTTTTGTTTATAAATGGCGCTACGTTTATCTGGCGGCTTTTTAAATTTCGTTTCTTTTTCAGTCTTGAGTTCTATGCTTGTACATATTGTTGAAGTGCTAATAAAACAAACATACCAGTCCCCTGTACAAATCACAATCCCAAAAAACAAAGCGAAATCTGGCAAAATAAGTTATACACTTGAACTTCCATCAAGGAAGTGAGGCAGGGTGCTCCGGAAGGGTAAGCACCTCCTGTCTAGCTAGCTACACAGGTCACGTGCAAGTCAATTTTGAGAATGAAAGGAACAAAGAACTATGGCAAGTCAAATATATCCAGCATAAGTTTGGATACAGTGACTACATACTTATCAACCAGTAATATTCTTCCGTCAACAATTTAATTGTAAGCAGTTTGCTTTGTTGTAGAAAGTCCCCATAGTGGAAACAAGCTCTACTATAACGTATTAAAAATATATTATTTAATGTTTATTTACGTCCTAACTCTTCGGATGATGTTACTTACATATCGTAGTGGGATGGTGAATGGTTGATGCCGTCACGCGTCAAGATTCTTGACAGACACCTCTTGAACAGTTTAGGGAAGAGGAGTAGCCCGATAAAAATACCGACCTTAAGCAAACGAACTAACAAATGTTTTTGCACAAGGATGTATTCGAGTGGGAATGGAACCTAGGCGCTGTGATTCATGAGCATGCGCAGCTTACCACCCAGCCACCGAGAACTTTTAGCTACAAAGAAAACAATCTATTATTAACTTTTAGTTTTTATAAAGTGGTATTAACATTTAAGTGATTGGTCAGAATACGAAAAAAACTAATCATATGCTGTGTATCCAATATAACACCCCATTATAATGTTCCTTGATAACTTATTCACTTGCGACAGTAAAACTTCGTCACAATGTCTCATGAAAACTTTGCTTCGTTCCTTATGAAGACAGTAAAACCTCGTTACAATGTCCATTGATTACCTAAGTAAAACCTCGTTACATTACATTGTCCCTTGATATCTGTATTGCGACAGTAAAACCTCGTTACATTACATTGTCCCTTGATATCTATCTTTATTGCGACAGTAATGTCCCTTGATAACTTGTTACCTTCCTTTTTAGCGACAGTAAAACCTCATTATAATCGTTATAATGACCCTTAATTACTTTTCAACCTTGCTTATCGCAAACTGAATTTTAACACTCTATTTCATTTAGGTCTTTCTGTATAAGTCTTCTATGATTTACATAAAATAATTTACAACGTCAAAATATGACTCTACAAATGTTGGTGTAAATCGAGATTTTATCGTATACAAAAATAAAATTATGAGCTTTTTGAAATTGTACATTTTTTTATTTATGAATATGATATTAAGTTATGACTTAATCTTACATACTAGTATACATATTTATTATAATAGACAATATAATAGATACATATGACAAATAATGACAATATGACAGACAAGCTTTGTTTGGAGATACGGCTTTGTTTCTTTCACAATGTTTTTTATTTTTTCCAACACAGGAAGCATACATCATTACGTGTGCTATGTAATGTTGTTCCTGGACACCGTGTAATAGATGAGATAGTGGTCCTCTGGAATATACCCCTACATCCTCTCCAGAATGAGTTTCTAGCCTCAAAGGTACGGGTGATTCTTGAACGTAATCGTTGGCTGCTGTAATGTAAGATACAAGAAAACATACAGGTAAATATATTTTTACCAGAACGCTATTAAGATTTTATATATATATATATATAACCGGCGTCCGTTCAAGTCCGTTTATTTTTACATGATCTGGCATATAACTTTTGTTATGTATTGAAGCGGAGTATTGACGTTAAACACCAGTCTAAATTCTCTATTTACATCTAAGTGATATTTTCTGTGATTTTCGAGAAACCGAAGTTCCCAGAGAAAACTATCCTTATCGGTAAAGAACATTGACAAAATCTTAACTAATATCTTTGTGAAATTTTACCAAGGCAACGTTACTCTTTGTTCGGCAATTATAGCTATACCATAATACTGTCATTGGATATATGAGGATCACATTGGTATCAAAGTACATCTTTAACTGTTTTAATGGATGCAAGCTAAATGTCTGAAGATGGTACAATAGCTCATTTGATTAGCCGGACATTCTGATTTCTTATTGTTGTATAACACGTTTTTATCATTTAACAACAAATTACTTATTTTCGTTAAGGAAACAATCTGCAGTATATGATTCAAACTTGTCACTTTTTCCTGGTTGTAACATTTGTCAGCAGTAAATATTTTAGCTACATTTCCTAGTATGTAAATGTTTTATGTATAATTTATCATATAGCAACATTTGATAAATATTACTGTACATTTACAATATATTTCAAGCTTTAAGGAAGCCTTAACTAAAGGTAACACTTGTTCTGAGTGATATTTATTTTATAAATATGTCGGTACATTATAAATCTATTGACATTACCTATTAAGTGTGTTTTTAAAATCAAATTAAACTATTACAAAAAAACAATTAGCTTTAAATCACGTGACGAGATCTTTACAGACAATCTCTGATGTTATTGCATGGTTTGTGATTTTTCACAACAGGCAATATATGTCTATGTATATTACATGATTCAGGATTAACTTATAAATAATATACCATCACGTAGCAAAACATGTTTGCTTGTATACACTTAAGCAGTGTACAGGGATATTAATTATCGGAACAAATTAACATTTAAAGCTACTGGCCCTGGTTTCACAATCATTCCTACACTAAGATTTTCCTTAACATAAATCTACCAAATTTTAGCATTCTATTTCTGAGTTACATATAAAAATTTGGGATAAAACAAACTACAGATGTTACAAGCTTGAAGTGATCTTTTAAATGACATATTTAATTTCTTAATATCTCAACAGTTAACAACAAAATGATTAAGGTTTCAAATTTGCCCGATTTAAGATAAGGAAAATCTTTGTTATGGAATGATTGTGAAAACGGAGCCTGATAAAATAAACCGCGAATTATGCGAACATGAATTAATGTAACGAATTTATCTCAAAACATTCAGTGAAAATTGTTGTAGACATGTATTATGGAGATATATGTTACACAGAAGAAATGCTTGGTTGGCTGTTATGTTGTTTGACGTCACATCAGCAAATTTTGAGCAAGTTCGTGTATGCTTGTGATATGCAAGTATGCATTATGGCCTATCGAGTACTAGCGCGCTCTCGGACAGACTTTTCTGTAAGGGCTAGTTCTATGAGTCAGTATGCCGTAGACAAGCATACCACTCCCCTAGTCCATTATTCTGGCACCGGGTGAACCAGTAAATAAACTGTCCTTCAAATAAAGAGCACCAGAAGGGGAAGCAATCTCTTAAATTTTGAAGTATTATGTATGATCCGAGCGGGGTTTGAGCCCACGGCCTCCCGCTCTCGAGAGGGACGATTTACTGCTAAGCCACTGAGGCGGACTAAATGTAGAAAGAGTTACAATACGTCACATTATGGTTTGTGAATTCATAAATCTCTTGTTTATTATTGCGGCTACTATACATGCATCTAAAAAGTATTATGAGAATAACTTCCATAACGTTTGTTTTAATATTTTTCTTTACTTAAATCAAGTAAGACATCTTTCAAATACGCCAAAATATTGATTGACTATGCTTACTTGTATCTACAATGGAAAGGTTTGGTCTTTTACCATTTTTATAACCAGGGCCATTGCCATATGTGAGTGTTGTGTATGGTAATCTGTTCTTCTCTGGTTGCTGTTTGAATCCCCAAGGATCAACTAAACCTGTAAAAAGATATGGCATATCGCACTAAAAAAAATCCAAGTTTGACGAATTAAAAAACATAATGTGTACATAGTACCTATACAGACCAAACAAAACTGTTAAATGAAATGTTGAGTTCCTAATGACATCAATACAAAAAAGAAGACCTTTTGAAATTTAGATTATTTTTACCCTCCCAAATACCAAATGTAGTCTATTTGATAGAGACAAAACTTAATAAAGAAGATTTAGAAAGACAAGAATAATTTATTTAACAGGTAAAATTTTAAAAGTTAAATTTTCAAAATGAAATCTTGTCTTTCGAATGAAAAAAAAAAGAATTTTTCAATTATGCAGACTTAAAGTTTGTTTCATAGTATTACATTTATAATTGTTTTTTAATCTTTTATACGTATGGTTTTCTTTCGTTTTTAGCAATAAGTATGAAGTGAAAAATATTTTTTGGGAAAAAGTACTTGGTTAGACTTTTACCAAGGCAGCTGCCTCGGTTGCCTCAAAGGTTGTTACGGTACTATCTACATGATGCGTAAATGTAACAGAAATGGCGATGTACCTAAGTTTATACGAGTATATAAGGTGTTTGTATGGTGTTAATAAATTTTAATACGTATTATATACATGGTAAAATAATGCAGCTTGAAGTACATATATCCCAAAACGCATGTTTTTTTTGGATTGCAAGATCCCCAGGTGTTGAAAAGAAATTTCGCAGTGATGACGCCACATTGTTTAAAACTGTGCTATTAAGAAGAATTTCACTATAATTGACGTCTTCAATGTCACAGGGTCACACGACGATATCAAAATTATGCCATGGTATGACCCTATTACCTCAACTATTTAAGTAAAATAATGTTGTATCTAAAACAAATGGCTCGTGATCCTTAACGCTCACCTGAGGGTATGTCCCAAATTAAACAATATACAATAACATTCCAAGTTTTACCCAGTTTGAACTGCCACAATACCTAATCAGTAAAATCTAGTCAGGGTTCATTTAGAAATATCTAAAATTGCATGTAGTAACTAAACAACGACTGCTAATTTACAGATGATTAAGCATTTCAGTAAACTTCAGTAAACGTACAAACTATATACTTAACACAGTGGAGTAGCTGAAAATCAAATCAGTTTTTTTTAAAGTTTTTTTTCAAATGCAGGTCACAGTGACCTACTTTTAACAGTGTAATGATATGGGAAATTATAGAAATTGAAAATCAAATTTTTTTTTCACAATTCGGTTTAATTTTGGCTATCTGTTAAAACATAATGGCCAGGTATATCACTAAGTTCCAGATACTACCTGGTATTGTTATATAAGACAAGGGTCAATGACTGTTGACCACTATGTTGGAGAACTATCTGGCTTAAATGTTATTTAACAATTTTATAATTTTACTAAAGATATCATTGTCAGGTAAGATTTAAAACAAGGTACCGTGTAGTATCATATTTGGACAGAACAAGGGCCAAAGACTGTTGGCCGTTATATGGATCTACTTGGCAATAAACAATAATTCAATAATTAAATCCTGAAAGATATAAAGGTAGTCCTGTCAAAAAAATGACACACACACACACACACACACACAACACACACACACATAAGGACACACGCTGCGCCATGCCATAGGTTTCATGGCCTAAGGGCCAAGTGAGCTTAAAAGCCTCTATATATATCCTTTACTTCTTACATACATATAATATAAACGATTAAAAAACTTTAAATTTTGTTAACATCTAAAAATTGCTGTTTTTTTGTTTTTTTTGTTTCAACAATACGTCTTATTGTTCGTGTGTGGAGTACCTGAATACTAATGGTTCTGAGACCCAGTCAAAAATCCTTCACTTATACCGAGGCGGTCGTCTCAGGGACGGTAAAAACCTGCAGAATGCTCCGAGAAAACCACTAACCCTAGGCAGGGGAACTGACAGACTATCACACACTAAAGCTCTACCGTATTGATTTTTGTCCTAGGTAGTGCGGGACAAAGTTTTCCTCAAGTCTGCACTTCAGACAACTTAGGCTTTTAGACCCCTAATCACTAGAACCTTTTGTCTACTTCATTGTGCACCTTAATGAATTTCAAATTTACAAAAGGACAAGTTTGTTTTTAACAAATTAAAAATTAAATCCAATTAAATCATATAGTTATAACTAGGTATGTCGATGGTCACATTCTAAGATCCTTTGCTGTAAATACAACTTTTATGAGACAAAAAAAAACTTATTCTAAAAATGATAAGCAATTGTTAGAAACAAACTCCTTCAAAGAATAAAGGCATTTTAAACATTTTTAGTTCATATTTACTTCACACGGGAGTTTTGTAAATGGTTAGAATTCAATCACAATTTCGGACATTTTCGTTATCCCAGCATCATTGTTTTCCAATTGAAATTAAGTGGCTCCTGATCGGGAACTGAGTAAAGAGATTATACAGCTAATGTATTAGCTTATTAAGTTTATGGTCGATGTTATTTACACATTCTTACCTAATATGTTGTTTCCACGTTTTGGATATCCCCCAATATTGAAGACATGTGAATGGTCAGCAGTGACTACTATCATAGTATCAGACTCCGAGGTGAGCTTTACAGCTTCCTTAACAGCATCATCAAAAACAAGAGTTTCTAAAAGAGCCAACTTCCCATGACTTTTATGGTGAGCACGATCGATTTTACCACCTATGTAACGAGTATATAAATTAGCAGCTAATGCATAAAAATAAATATTATATAGTTGAATAGAAGCACGGTATAAAGAAACGAAATAGATGATAACACAAAAAACAATCCGATGTTACTTTTGTATTACAATATCGCACTTTATTAAATGTATGCGGAGAGAGAGAGAGAGAGAGAGAGAGAGAGAGAGAGAGAGAGAGAGAGAGAGAGAGAGAGAGAGAGAGAGAATACCTTCAACAAGCAGAAAATATCCTTTTGGGTTTTTCTGCAGTATTTTTATAGCTTTAGCTGTCATTTCAGCAAGTGAAGGCTCACCACTTGGTCCTTTATTACGATTAACTTCAAATGCTAAATGATCAGCTGCAAACAAACCTATTAATAGAAATTGGGATAAAATCATAATAATCATTAAGTAAGATTCTTAACATATTATGCAATAATTTCATAAATCTTTCTAATAGAGTATTAATAACTGCATTAAGGGAAATCGAGTTTGTAAATTGTATTCAAAGGGAGGTAATTGCAAGATGCAGATGCTTGTATATAAATTCACTACTCATGTTTTTCTAGAAAGAAAAGGCTTTTATAAATAACATAAAAATTACAGCATTTTATCAAGTTTTAATAAGTAAACACTGTAATATATAAACCAGCGTCTAATTTTTTTGTGTTAAAGAACTGAAACAACATTTAAGCACAGAATCTGATTTTCATTCGGGTCAATAAAAATAGTCTGATTGCACCTGTCATATGCTACTTTTGATTGTATTATTTCATAAAAATTCAAAAGTTGCACATGACACACCTTCGGAACACTCTGTAATTACGAAAAACTTTCAAAGCTTCCATGTCTGTATTTTCTCAAAGACGCAACAGACATCAGATCAATTACTTAGTAATTGAAATTTAGATAGAAAAATTAAAAGTTACAGAATTCTGACAATTTAAAATTTTCATGTTTCAAAGCCTAAAATAAAAAATAAAAACAGTCTTTATTTTACTACATATTTCTTCATAACAAATGCCAACACGACGACATTTTCAGCGAGGACTTGAGTCAAAGTGGCTAGGTACATTACGGATAATAAAAATGAAATCAACGTTTTTTTCTTCACTTGTTAACTAATAAAAGAAATTTTTATGGGGAAAACACTTGTTTGGTTCACAGTGCATTGGTTCGAAAGTGTATTCGCAATCACTTTGTATTTTTAAACCCCAAACCCAAGTTGACATTATACAACATTATGTAACACACTACCTAATACAGAATCTGTAGTTTCTGGGTCTATATCGTTAAAATCTGTATTGTTCCATACATAATGATGCCGCCTTCCTTTAGCTTTTTGTTTGTCTTTCCAAACCTGAAGATAGATTTATTTTTGCTGGATTAATATTTTAAGTAAGTATCAATGTCCGTTTTAATCTACCTTTTGCTATTACAATTCTCCCAACAAAGTACTTTTTAATATCCTTACAATGAATTAAAAACTCAATCAATAAACGTTGTACTGATTCTTCTTTATAATTATATTATCTTTCTATTAGCACATGACAATTTTATAAAAATTATGATTTCAACTGTTAGCTACCTACAACTGACGTTAGACCTTTGAGCGAAACCGTAGGACAAAAGACCAAAAAAGAACATTTGAACGACAAATAAATAGACTTTCGAGCGAGTTTCAATCATTTCAGCAAATTTCAAAATACATGGTAGACATTTGAGCGAGTTTCAATCATTTGAGCAAATTCCAAATACATGGTGACATTTGAGCGACAGATTGCTTAACCCTTTCCGTTAGCCAGACTAAAAACTTCTGTAAGACAGAGAGGGCCAAGTCACTTTTATATGAAACTGTTAGTACTAGACAGTTAAACGAAACCGTAGGACAATATTTTCTAACAATTCTTCCTATTTATTTATTTATTTATTTAACTATATATGGTTTACTAAATAAAATCAGGCTAGAACATATGTAAGCAACTTTTATCTGTATGAAATGTAGTGCTATGGACTTGTTTTTGGATTTTATAGTGATATCAATAATTCATCTAAAAAGAATACCTTAAGGTTATTCGTTGATAATTTTAAAATGCAATATTTTTATAATCTAACATTTCTAAAATTCTACTAAGTAAATTAGAAAAAATTATCATAAATTACCTATAGAAACAGGCCGTTAGGTTACATCATCAAAAAAGTATTGATGAGGTAATTTACAATTGAACTGTTTTAAAGTGATGTTCATTGTCAGTATGGAGGCAACAACTTTGCAAGCAAACGGTATAACGCGCGTTATTCCGTTTGCTTGCAAAGTTGTTGCCTTCATATTGACAATGAACATCATTGTAAAACAGTTCAATTGTTATATTTTCGTTAAATATTTAAAAAAAATTATTCATTGATTTTAAGAATAAAAAATTCCAATCTATAACACAGGCATATCGGGGGAGTCCAGTAGACGCAACAGCTGAATTTTAAACCGAGAACACACGCACTATTTTTGTTGTGGGGTAATAACAGGGGGTTTTGGTTTGAAAAATTATAGTGTTGTCAGGTATTTTGGATTTTTCATTAACATAATGTATTTTTGAGAATATTGGATATAAAATAATAAGTATTTGTATATAATGAATATCAACGATAAATGTGTTGTTATTTGTGGACTTTTTTTGGTCGAAAATCAGGTGCACTTGAGTAGCCCTATTTCATTTATGGAAGAATTTGCAAAGAAGTTTGGAGTAAAAGATTGCTGGCTATATTTCGGAAGTGAGATTCACTCTAACATAAGTGCCGAGCTTCATACTCGGTACCGTTCAGATGTAGACAGCAAAACAGTGAGAAGTATACTTATTCCCTATGCCTGATGAGGTGCAAATATCTCTCAAAGTTTAGCAAGGAGTAGTAGGAGTTGCTATTGTATCCCTAGTAAACTGATTAAAAAGCATGTATCTGATTTTTCAGTCAGTTTGCCTATCAACAAACACAGCATGTAAACTTTCACTGGATGTGGCATATATCTGTGAATCTAATTCCAATTGAAATTTACATCGCTTGAAATTAACAACCTGCAAGACACAAAATTAATTTACAAGTTTTGCCATTTCACATTGCCTAAAAATAATAGGGGATATAGCAGCTTTGTCAAGGTAGGAAGAAATTTTTATAAGATCCGATTGTTCAAGAATTTTTTAGTGGTTTGATGGTTTTGACAGACCAGTTCTTGTCTGTTCTTTCAAAAACACCATTTGATTTTTTAACTCCGTCTCTCACAATGTCAATATTACGACGAATATCAGCCAGGTGCCTATATATGTTATTAACATTTTATTTGATTAATTTCTTTGATTTGATTTTGTGCATTTTAACCACTGAACCGTTCTTGTAAAATTTCGTAAAAATGCGTTTTTCAAGCTTTTCTCGAATATAAACAAAAGTGACGTGATAGCCATGTTTGTTTACCTATGAAAATGTAGTTCCAGATTGTGTATTGCATTTTTTATGTATTCAAACACGAAGGGAGAAGATTTTTGTCGTTCATTGTCAATTATGAACGCAACGTTGGAATTTCACAAGGCAAATGAAAATATAAAACAATATATCACATATTATTATAGAAATAATCCAAATATTATTGTTTATATATGTTAGTTATTATACATGTAATGTTATCAAACTGTTGAAGTTCATTTTACAGATAATAATAATAATAATAATAATAATAATAATAATAATAATAATAATAATAATAAAATAACCGCCATATGGCAGTTTACGATATATAGGCGATGCTTTGCCAAGAAAAATAAATAAATATGAGTGTAAATAATTATTAAAGTTGAGAGAGGTAAAACTATATATTGGTAACATACCGGAATGATATATAAATAATTAAAAAAACGAAATATACAAGGTTTCTCGGCTGTTTTCTGAAGTAAATGACTTAACAAAAATAAAAACAAGATTAACTTACAATAAAAAACTGTCTAATATAATTACTTCATATATATAAAAAATAGCGAAACATAATTATACCGGTAAAGTTCACATATATCGATAAAGTTCATAAATATCGGTTAAGAACAAAATAATGAAATACAGATACAGTAATAACCTTTATATATTAAGACAAACGCTTAACTTCTCTTTGTTTTATTTTCAACCAAAAAGAAAAAATCTATATAAAATACCTGTCTATATGCTATACCTGTCTGTATTTAATACCTGTCTATATATAATACTTTTCTTATATATTATACCTGTCTATATGTAAAGACTTTCTGATATATTATACCTGTCTGTACATAATATACCTGTCTATATGTTATACCTTTCTAATATATTATTCCTGTCTGTACATAATATACCTGTCTATATGTAAAGACTTTCTGATATATTATACCTGTCTGTACATAATATACCTGTCTATATGTTATACCTTTCTAATATATTATACCTGTCTGTACATAATATACCTGTCTATATGTAAAGACTTTCTGATATATTATACCTGTCTGTACATAATATACCTGTCTATATGTTATACCTTTCTAATATATTATTCCTGTCTGTACATAATATACCTGTCTAAATGTAATACCTTTCTTATAAAATATACCTGTCTGTACATAATATACCTGTCTATATGCAATACATTTCTTATATATTATACTTGTCTGTACATTATACCTGTCTATATGCAATACATTTCTTGTATATTATACCTGTCTGTATGTATATCTGTCTAATATATAATACATGTATATACATTATACCTGTCTATATAAAATACCTGTCTATATGTGATACAATTATATATGTAATACCTGTCCATATAAAATACCTACCTGTCTATATATGAAACGTTTCTTTAAGTGATACCTGTATATATGTTATACCTGTCTATATATAATATCAACCTGTCTATATATAATACATGTCCATATATAATAAATGTCTTTATATAATACCTGTCTATATGTGATACATGTATATATGTAATACCTGTCCATATGTAACAAATGTATATATGTAATACCTGTCTATATATTATACCTGTCTCTATTAAATACCTGTCTTTATATAATACCTATTTATATTTAATACCCGTCTATATATAATACCTGTCTATATGTGATACTTGTCTGTATGTTATACCTACCTGTCTATATATAATACCTTTCTATTTACAATACCTGTCTATATATAATACCCGTCTATATATAATACATGTCTATATATAATACCTTTTTATATAAAACACCTGTCTATATATAATACCTTTCTATTTACAATACCTGTCTATATATAATACCTTTCTATTTACAATACATGTCTATAAATAATACAAGTCCATATATAATACTTACCTGTTTATAGATAATATCTGTCACATTTTACGTGTCTATATATAATACCTGTCTATATATAATGCCTGTCTTTATATAATACCAGTCCATATATAATACCCGTTTATATATAATACCAGTCTATATATAATAACTGTCTATATTAAATGCCAGTCTATATATAATTCCCGTCTAGTAAGTTAATGTTTTAGGTCCTATAGAGAATCTTTTATAAACAAGTTTTTCTGTATAGGATAAAATAAAATCAGTGTGGAATACCTTACCTTTATCAAGTCAATTCCATCAATTCTTTGTTTAGGGGATGCTTTTCCATTTAACTCCGGATCAGCAAATCCAGCTGGAAGAAACGATGACCTACCTCCTCCCAAAGTTACCTGAAAAAAGAAATAATAAACGGATATCTACAGGTTCAAACTATTCATTCCTGGATGATAGTGTGACCGACCTAATACTAAGAGGAACAAACACAAACGGCACTATTCCACATCACACAAATTCTTGTATCAACCATAACGTCACACATTTTACTACTATTCCCTATGTATTCCACATTAAACGAATGCTTACATCAACATCCTTGCCACATTCTATTTTTCTCGATTTTGTTTCATGTCACACAAAAACTTACGTAGACATCGTTGTCCATTATCACCGACTATGCCACTTTCGTTCAATTTGCTATTATTTTCACAGACGTATCTATGTTAACATCATTGTCTCAAGCCACATCCGTATATTTCCTGGTTTTATTCCGCGTCAAATTAAAACAAGAGGCCCAATGGGCCTTAACGCTCACCTGAAGATATGTCCAATATTGTTTGCAAAGTGCAATAGACAATATATTAAGTACAGAAACTTCAAAAGTTAAGAACTCCCACAAAACTGCAGAAAAATATCCACTCACATTTCATTTATAAGTAGCTTATATAATATGCATGAAGTAACTGTAGTGCAATGAATAATTTCCAAATCTTTAATCAATATCAGTATACTTATGCAGCTATGTCCTTGACCTTTAAACATATGACCTTAAACCATATATGATTGTCATGTCAATGCCTACAATATTCTAATATACATGCCTATGCATGAAATTAATAGCTTTCAAGATAATTAATAATTTGAGTATTCCTATGTTGATATGACTTTGACCTTTGAACATATAACCTTGAAACATATATCAAAATGATCGTCATGTCAATACCTACAATATCCTACAATACATGCCTATACAAAAAGTTAATAGTTTTCAAGATAATTAGCAATTTAAGTCTTCTTCTGCAGCTGTGACCTTGACCTTTCAACATCTGACCTTGATCAATATTATATAAATATTACATTTCTGACAGGGTGCCAGTACATATTGTCACCTCGAGGAAGCATTGTTTGCCGAGGCGATAGCCAGATTTTTATATAATTGCTAGATTTTTATATAAGGTGTAATAAATCAAAATGATCATCATGTCAATAACTACAATATTCTAATATACATGCCTATACAAAAAGTTTATTAATAGTTTTCAAGATAATTAGCAATTTAAGTCTTTTTTTGCAGCTGTGACCTTGACCTTTCAACATCTGACCTTGATCCATATATCAAAATGATCGTCATGTCAATACCCACAATATTCTAATATACATGCCTATACAAAAAGTTTATAGTTTTCAAGATATAGTGACAAATATATAATTTTTAGCAATTTCCCCACTCAGTGCCTTACGATTTCCCCATTTTGAGCCCCATGTCTACCATTTGTGCAAATCTGAAAATAGATGACCTAAGGATGTTATAATAAGTAAGTTATATCTCTTGTAGATTCAGATGAGAAAATTTTTAATTTTTTCACAGTTTTTTTTAATCATTTCCCCTCTTATGGGGCCCAAAGGGGGGCATAACTTCTTTATTTGTGCAAATCTGAAAGGACTTTAACCAGGCATGGTGGTTACCAAGTTTCATTGAATTTGGCCCAGTGGTTTTGGAGGAGAAGATTAAAATGTAAAAACTTTACGCACGAAGGACGACGGACGACGCACGACAGACACAGATGGATAGCAATAGCTTATATGAGCTTTCAGCTCAGGTGATCTAAAAATATATATATATATTATCAACTCTCTTGTCTATTATTAATCTATATTCCACGTTACACACATAATCACGTAAACATCTCGTTGTCAAAAATTAACTCTCACGGGACATCCGCACAATTATCTATAATATCGTTATGTACAGTCAACATCATTGTTGACAATGGGTTGCCACGCCACATCCGTACAATTTATATTTCCCGTCATACACGTACAAGTTATGTCGACATCGTTGTCAATTATTAACTGCCACGCCACATCCGCACAATTTATATATCACGTCACACACGTACTTACGTCAACATCGTTGTCCATTATTAACTAGCACGCCACAGCCGCACAATTTACATATCACGTCACACACGTACTTACGTCAACATCGTTGTCCATTATTAACTGCCACGCCACATCCGCACAATTTATATATCACGTCACACACGTACTTACGTCAACATCGTTGTCCATTATGAACTACCACGCCACAGCCATACAATTAATTTTGCACGTCACACACGTACTTACGTCAACATCGTTGTCCATTATTAACTAGCACGCCGCAGCCGTACAATTAATTTTGCACGTCACACATGTACTTACGTCAACATCGTTGTCCATAATTAACTACCACGCCACAGCCATAAAATTGATTTTGCACGTCACACACGTACTTACGTCAACATCGTTGTCCAT
The DNA here is from genome assembly GCA_029721355.1 of Tegillarca granosa. Lineage (NCBI taxonomy): Eukaryota > Metazoa > Mollusca > Bivalvia > Arcoida > Arcidae > Tegillarca > Tegillarca granosa. The sequence goes on along the minus strand of CM056597.1, from coordinate 4,568,371 downwards.
TTTTAACTACCACGCCACAGCCACACAATTGATTTTGCACGTCACACACGTACTTACGTCAACATCGTTGTCCATTATTAACTACCACGCCAAAGCCGTACACTTAATTTTGCACGTCACACACGTACTTACGTCAACATCGTTGTCCATTATTAACTGCCACTCCACAGCCATACAATTGATTTTGCACGTCACACATGTACTTACGTCAACATCGTTGTCCATTATTAACTGCCACTCCAAAGCCGTACAATTGATTTTGCACGTCACACACGTACTTACGTCAACATCGTTGTCCACTATTAACTGCCACTCCAAAGCCGTACAATTGATTTTGCACGTCACACATGTACTTACGTCAACATCGTTGTCCATTATTAACTGCCACTCCAAAGCCGTACAATTGATTTTGCACGTCACACATGTACTTACGTCAACATCGTTGTCCATTATTAACTGCCACTCCAAAGCCGTACAATTGATTTTGCACGTCACACATGTACTTACGTCAACATCGTTGTCCATTCTTAACTACCACGCCACAGCCACACAATTGATTTAGCACGTCACACATGTACTTACGTCAACATCGTTGTTCATTATTAACTACCACGCCACAGCCATACAATTGATTTTGCACGTCACACACGTACTTACGTCAACATCGTTGTCCATTATTAACTACCACGCCACAGCCATACAATTAATTTTGCACGTCACACATTACTTACGTCAACATCGTTGTCCATTATTAACTACCACGCTAAAGCCGTACAATCGATTTTGCACGTCACACACGTACTTACGTCAACATCGTTGTCCATTATTAACTAGCACGCCACAGCCGTACAATTGATTTTGCACGTCACACACGTACTTACGTCAACATCGTTGTCCATTATTAACTACCACGCCAAAGTCGTACAATCGATTTTGCACGTCACACACGTACTTACGTCAACATCGTTGTCCATTATTAACTAGCACGCCACAGCCGTACAATTGATTTTGCACGTCACACACGTACTTACGTCAACATCGTTGTCCATTATTAACTAGCACGCCACAGCCGTACAATTAATTCTGCACGTCACACACGTACTTACGTCAACATTGTTGTCCATTATTAACTACCACGCCACAGCCATACAATTGATTTTGCACGTCACACACGTACTTACGTCAACATCGTTGTCCATTATTAACTTCCACGCCACAGCCATACAATTGATTTTGCACGTCACACACGTACTTACGTCAACATCGTTGTCCATTATTAACTACCACGCCACAGCCGTACAATTGATTTTGCACGTCACACACGTACTTACGTCAACATCGTTGTCCATTATTAACTAGCACGCCACAGCCGTACAATTGATTTTGCACGTCACACATGTACTTACGTCAACATCGTTTCCATTATTAACTACCACGCCAAAGCCATACAATTGATTTTGCACGTCACACACGTACATACGTCAACATCGTTGTCCATTATTAACTGCCACTCCACAGCCATACAATTGATTTTGCACGTCACACACGTACTTACGTCAACATCGTTGTCCATTATTAACTACCACGCCACAGCCGTACAATAAATTTTGCACGTCACACACGTACTTACGTCAACATCGTTGTCCATTATTAACTACCATGCCACAGCCGTACAATTAATTTTGCACGTCACACACGTACTTACGTCAACATCGTTGTCCATTATTAACTACCATGCCACAGCCGTACAATTAATTTTGCACGTCACACACGTACTTACGTCAACATCGTTGTCCATTATTAACTTCCACGCCACAGCCGTACAATTAATTTTGCGGGTCACACATGTACTTACGTCAACATCGTTGTCCATTATTAACTTCCACGCCACAGCCGTACAATTAATTTTGCACGTCACACATGTACTAACGTCAACATCGTTGTCCATTATTAACTACCACGCCACAGCCATACAATTGATTTTGCACGTCACACACGTACATACGTCAACATCGTTGTCCATTATTAACTGCCACTCCACAGCCATACAATTGATTTTGCACGTCACACACGTACTTACGTCAACAACGTTGTCCATTATTAACTACCACGCCACAGCCATACAATTGATTTTGCACGTCACACACGTACTTATGTCAACATCGTTGTCCATTATTAACTACCACGCCACAGCCGTACAATCGATTTTGCACGTCACACATGTACTTACGTCAACATCGTTGTCCATTATTAACTACCACGCCACAACCGTACAATTAATTTTGCACGTCACACATTACTTACGTCAACAACGTTGTCCATTATTAACTACCACGCCACAGCCGTACAATTAATTTTGCACGTCACACACGTACTTACGTCAACAACGTTGTCCATTATTAACTACCACGCCACAGCCGTACAATTAATTTTGCACGTCACACACGTACTTACGTCAACAACGTTGTCCATTATTAACTGCCACTTCAAAGCCGTACAATCGATTTTGCACGTCACACACGTACTTACGTCAACATCGTTGTCTATTATTAACTACCACGCCACAGCCATACAATTGATTTTGCACGTCACACACGTACATACGTCAACATCGTTGTCCATTATTAACTGCCACGCCACAGCCATACAATTAATTTTGCACGTCACACACGTACTTACGTCAACAACGTTGTCCATTATTAACTGCCACTTCAAAGCCGTACAATCGATTTTGCACGTCACACACGTACTTACGTCAACATCGTTGTCTATTATTAACTACCACGCCACAGCCATACAATTGATTTTGCACGTCACACACGTACATACGTCAACATCGTTGTCCATTATTAACTGCCACGCCACAGCCATACAATTGATTTTGCACGTCACACACGTACTTACGTCAACATCGTTGTTCATTATTAACTACCACGCCACAGCCATACAATTGATTTTGCACGTCACACACGTACTTACGTCAACAACGTTGTCCATTATTAACTGCCACTTCAAAGCCGTACAATCGATTTTGCACGTCACACACGTACTTACGTCAACATCGTTGTCTATTATTAACTACCACGCCACAGCCATACAATTGATTTTGCACGTCACACACGTACATACGTCAACATCGTTGTCCATTATTAACTGCCACGCCACAGCCATACAATTGATTTTGCACGTCACACACGTACTTACGTCAACATCGTTGTTCATTATTAACTACCACGCCACAGCCATACAATTGATTTTGCACGTCACACACGTACTTACGTCAACAACGTTGTTCATTATTAACTACCACGCCACAGCCATACAATTGATTTTGCACGTCACACACGTACTTATGTCAACATCGTTGTCCATTATTAACTAGCACGCCACAGCCGTACAATCGATTTTGCACGTCACACATGTACTTACGTCAACAACGTTGTCCATTATTAACTACCACGCCACAGCCGTACAATTAATTTTGCACGTCACACACGTACTTACGTCAACATCGTTGTCCACTATTAACTGCCACACTACATCCGTACAATTTAAATTTCACGTCACGCACATACTTACGTGAACATCGTTGTCCTTTATTAACTCTCACGCCACAGCCGAACAATTTATATTGCACGTCACACAGGTACTTATGTCAGCATCGTGTCCATTATTAACTGCCACGCCACATCCGTACATTTTGTATTTCACGTAACACAGGTACTTACGTCAATATCGTTGTCCATTATTAACTTTCACGGCACTTCCGTACAATTTATATTCCACGTCACACACGTACTTACATCAATATCGTTGTCCATTATTAACTGCCACGCCACATCCGTACAATTCCCCGTTATATTCCACATGTCTGTATCACTCTCCCAGTATCTGTAAGCACTGTGGGCGTACGCTGCTCCTGGTGTCGCATGTGTCGCACGTGTGTTTGTAACAACTCCAACAGACTTCCCTAGATAATTAATTAAAGTGGCCAGGGCTTGTAAACTATTACATAAACTAAATGCTTATATAAAAAAGAGTCTATTACGAATTTGAGGTCGAGAATAGGAAATTCCGATCGAGTGGTCAGATTTTTCATATCAAACGAGGCTGTTCCGAGTTTGATATGAAAAAAAAAATCTGACTACGCGGTCAAAATGTTTTAATCAAAATTAAATCATGTCTTAGGTTAATCTGATTGTCACATTTTAAAAAAAATTATGTAGGAAAAAAAATTTAAAAAAAGAAATGACAAGTTTGGCAAAATACTTTGTCGACAAAAAATATTGAACGGATAATTTCAAAGTCGAAGTATATTATTATCACATTATAATGAGAAAGCAAAATGCATGTATGTTTCATTGATTTAAAAACGAAAGGTTTGACAAAATGGCTAGAATTACCTTCTAATTTAGAATAATGGAGTATAGTATTAACTTCATGTCCTTGTGAAGAAGTGCAGTTCCGGGGAATGACAGCATCATCTACACCTATTGTTTCCCAGTTAGCTTTTACTCCCGCTAGGAGCGCTGTTGCAGTCTGTGACGAATCTGCTACTTGAGTATCACTTCCGTATGTCTAAAACAAAGCAGATGTGTCACAAATCGTATACAAAAAATCCGTTGTAGCCAGTCTATGTATTAAGATTATCAGTCCTTTTATAGTCATTTTTTGTAATAAGACTATCAGTTCATTAAATAATCTTTTTAAACCCCATTGCTACTTATAACACACAGACAGAACAACAAACAAGACTATCTCTCTATTAAGTGTATATTTGTCTAAAGTCCCATGTAGGGTCTTTATATGACAGTATTACTGTTTATCATGTAAATCGTTTGCTTCAGTTCCGATACAACATTAGTTTATGGCAGAAATTAGGAAATGATCATAAGACCCGCCCACTTCTATGAAATAAGGATGCATTTGAAGCAATTCGAAAATATAGCTAACCGATTTTAATATCAAGTTTTTTCAGAGGTTTTCCATTTTTTACGATTCTTTTTATTTAAAAGGAAAGACAGACCTATATAAGCAATAACATTATATGAACATAGGGTTACTTAAGATTGTAAGATATACTAAAACTGGTGTTGTTGATACCTTGGAAAGGGCAACATATGGAAATTCTTCAAATGTTAAAACCGTTTCTTCTCCCGACTTTCCGTTTAACTGTCCTTTGAGTATTCTTGCACCAGTAACCGTAGATAATCCCATTCCGTCTCCAATAAAAAGGATAACATTTTTCGCTATGTTTGTATTTTGGCGCACTTTTTCTGCATTAAGAAGTCTGTCCTGTGCCATTTTCTCCCAGTCAGTTCCTAAAAAGCAAAAATAAAGCATATACGTAAATTTCTTAAATCTTGCAAAACCCCTGCTCTCCAATTTGTTTCCCGATATCTATTCCATGAAGCAATATAACAGCGTAATGATTTGTTCTAGTAGTGGTTAAAACCCAGCGATTACATTTATCAGTAATATACATACATCAGGCTATAAAAACCATGACTGAGTAGATACACGTGAGTATCTCCAATTAAAGATCAAATTGCAATCAAACAACTTACTCCCTCTACACGATCAGAAATGGTACACAAGGTAATATATATCATAACTGTACAATTTGCGGTATAACATGATAGCACACATAATTAGATACAATAACAAGATTTCAAACATGAAATATTACCATACATCTGTGTAGTTTTCAAATAGATGATTCATTAGACACAGATTCCTGAACCTCTTATATTGTGAAAACACGACTTCGCTGAATAATAAGAAGAACAGACTATAAGTGGTTGGGTTTATCCCAACCAACATTACTGCACAGCTTATTACCCAAAGCTTAAGCACAAATTATAAGCACAATAGTAAGTAAGTTCGTACAATTATAATTGTAGAAAACAATTTGGAAATATATTTGCAATAAAGTTTCTTGTAGAACACATATATCATGCTACATTGAATAGTAAGGAGAACAGATGAACAAGTGACCGGCTCGAATCCTATCTTCAAGCCTGTAATGCCTATTGTTCAACAAAACCTTTGCCTTGTGATTTTTATAAGTAACTTCTTATGGAAGTATGTAAATACTTATAAAATTGGTAAATTTTATTTATGTAAAGGCTAAAATTGCTTTAAGTTTTGCAATTAGAAAAAAAGTCTTATTCTTGAGAGTATTCAGTTTTTCGTAAAACTGTTTTAATTTTTTTTTTTTGGATCATCCTTAAAAAACGTACATTTAACATTAAAATGGTACTCGTCCCAAAGGTTCTCAGATATAATGGTTCACATTATCTTAATGATATATTTTCTCTAAATTTACTTGTATTCAACCAACCGGTTTGTTTGTACAATACATTACTTGTAATTGGCAATTACGTTTGTAAGTATTCAACACCGCAGAAATTATAAATGGTAGAGTTGATAGATATAATGCACCATTGTGTAATAAATTGTTATAAACACACATAATCTTCAAACTTAAAAACCTCATTCTTGTTTTATAGAACATTTATTATTTGTGGAATATCTACAAGATCAACGTTCTTATCTGTTTTAAATACTCACTCATATCAATATACATGTATATAAAATGTCAGTTTCATCTAGATAAACAAGAAATTTTAATACTACTGTTTAAAAGTGTTCAGTTTTTCTTAACGATTTTAAGTGTTGTGTGTAAGATTGTGTCGGTGTCACGTACATCTTGTTTTTTTAACAGTCAACAGTTATCAAGAAATATTAACTTTGTTTGATGCCCTTTTACTTGCCGTTTTTCATGCAGTGTCAAACGTCACTGACGATTTTGTTTCGAGTCATTTAAGTTATCGAAATCAATTTTAAACGTCAATTTTTTGATAACTCCAAACAGCATGCTAAAGAGCGCAATGCATACAAAAGCAATTAGGCAGTGTTTTACCTTGACATCCGATTGATGTAATCTGAGTACATTATTAATATGCCTCGGAAAAATAGGATTTAATAAAAGCGAAGTAAGAAACTTCTAAGGACTCAAGGGCAAAACTGAAAGGGTCGAAATAGGATTTATGTAGAGAAATTTATACTCTTTAAATTCATTTTATCTGATGAAAATTCAATTACTGTAATGCGCACTGATGTCATTTGATTCTTTATTTACAAGTAATAGCTTTCTGTATTAGCATTTGCAAGAAAAACAAATTACGCGCATAAATATATCATAATGATAAGGTATCATTATATATATATATATATATATATATATATATATATATATATATATATATATATATATATATATATATATATATATATATATATATAATGAATTTTGGTTTGAAATTAATTTCAAGGGGGTTGATAATAAAAATTAGCTCATTTTCCTTATCTCGGTGTGGCACAGACGCTATTCATCATATAATTTCGTCGTGCATACAGTTTTTTTTCTGTGCCTTTGAGACCTGTGATAGGTAAATCTTTGCCGCACCTGTATTTTTTTTTTTTTTTTGCCTTATCCTTGGACAGGATTGTCACGGCTGCTATCTGTATCTACGTGTATTATATAATAAAGGTAAACTTACCTTTTACAGAGATAACGCATATTATATATAGCACATTATATATACGATCCGTACACCAAACATTGTAATGGTTCCTTATATTACTGGAAAGTCTGATCAACTAGCCTGCATAAAGTGAAAATGCTATATGATAAATACATAGATAAATTATATAACGGAATCAATCACGATGATCTGGATAAAATAGGGCGAGCAGTATAAATAGCAATACTACTAGAATTTTAGCTTCAACACATTTCGAAGGTCCGATAGTTATTATGACCATGCATGCATTAACTGAATTTTCTAAGGTATCATTGATCAATGCAGCTGGTGTTATTCACACACACACACACACACACACACACACACACACACACACACACACACATTCCTTGACCGATTATTAATTTTTGTTAAAGATTATATATCAAAGCCAGAAATCTGAGAAGAACGGTTAGTTTGAGTTAAGTCTATAATTGATATGATAAAAAAAACCCCGTCTTATCTACGGGATAAGAGATAACTTCGGTAAAACCTCACTGTAACTTAATTTTAAACATTTTTGTTTGGAACTTGTTAACTTATGAGATAAAACGGACAATGCACTCTTATATACAGTGTCGATAGTTTATATAACACATGCCATATATTTATACTATATTCTTATACATACATACAAAAACCTTGAAATTCCATATTATACTGACATGTACAATGTACGTGCAAGGATCGTGTAAACACAAATCTGACCTACATTGACCTCAGCCATGTCTATATGCACCTACATTCCAATCGTATGGTAATGTTTGGCAAGCAATTGAGTTCTAATTACCTTTATAATGTAATCTTCCGTGTTATCATCAATCATACTTCCCCATGTACTAGAAACACCTGTTTTTTCATCCGCACAAAAAGTAGTTGTCGCTTTCCTCTAATACTTTTTTATTCCAACTTTAACATCCAATTTAACTGGAATATTTCCACGCAGTGTTCACGGCGTTTGATATCCTGTGTATTGTGATAAATACTTAACAACAGGATGTGTTAGTTTAATTTTTGATATAAACCAGACATCAAATCTATCAATAAATAATAAATTAGGCTAAAATGAATAATTTTTGGCAATGCTGCTACAACCGGAAAGGATGGGGTTGGGATTCTAGGGAAAATCTGTCGTTTGGTTTTAGTCGCACACGGCTAATCTTCGTTTGTCGGTCCGCATGCCGAAAGTAGGCGATATTTCTATTTGTATTTCTGCTTCACCTACTAACATTCAAAATCTGACCTCCTACTATTGGTCCATAATTGTTTGTCACATGGGCTTTTTTTTTTTTTTTTTTTTTTTTTTTTTTTTATTCCAAACTTTTCTCTCAAAAATAACATCGACCTAACCAACTTTTCTTTTTAAATTAAAAAAAACTTCTCTAAATTCTTCTGTACATAGGAACAGATTTTGGAATAAAGTTGAAATGCAACGACTTCAATGATCCAATTAGGCCTCACCCAATTACAGCAGGGTATTTTAAGGATTTTAATGGTCAAATTAATTAATATTCAAATCGCGCGATCGCATTTCCTTGCTACATGGTGTTGAATTTAAAAGAAATATAGAAAAAAAAAGAAATTGATGTCCAAAGATGCAATAGATATAGTTAAATTTTTGTAAAAAGTTTTTCCGGATTTTTCAAGGGGTGATCATCATGAATATCCAAATTATAATATCCTAAAAGATAAACTAGGAACATACATAAGGTTTATTTTGACATTGAAATTGTTATCTTGATAAAAACATTAAAAATTGTTTCATGCACAGAATTAAAGAAACTTTTTGAAAAGTCTGGTTATTTTTCCCCATTAGGTAAGTTCCTTTACATGTACTTTTTATATTTTTGAATGATTTTGTTTAAATATGGAATTTTGTTCTCCAAATAAGTATATGGCAAACAATTATGGATTGATAGTAAAATGTTGAATGTTCCATACATTATCATAAATACAGTTCATTACATCATTCATTCATTCATTCATTCATTATTTATTTTCTTCTACTGAGAGATTAATAAGAATGTTGTACAAATCAAATGTTATGTTATATAAACATACTAACTAAATTATACACACACACACAAAAAAAAAATAAAAATAAATAAATAAATAAATAAATAAATAAATAAATAAAATTAACATATTGACAACATATAAACATTACTTTACATGGTATTTGTTAGGGAATACCACATTTGAATGACAAGCAATGCAGCACAACAAAATGTGTGGTTGGGCGCTATCCCTACCAACACTGAAACGGATTGATTATGATTTAAAGGTAGGTCAATAAATGCCATACGACGTACATTGCACGGACTGAATATTCTAAGTGGGCTCCTGTCTATGCTTGACAATGGCGCTAACTTGGAAGTCCTGTATACAAATTTGAAACAACAGAATGCAGCATCGTGTTTGTGATTATCCTGAAAGTCTATGTTGGGTATATTACCTAGTAACAGTTGAAAGACATGTTTATCTCTTCAGCATGTTGGTAATAATTCTGCCTATATGTTAGGATGAATTTGCTGTAGTGAGGAAAAGAGATGACTCCATATAAACGCCGAGCACTGTACTAATATGTGTCGTAAAGACTCCGTATATGGTTCGTAACCTAAGTGACAAAAACATATTTCGTGATTAATAGGTTTTATCCACAAACTGACTATAAACTTCACGATAAAGAGTTCATTTGTAGAAGTTGGTAGTCTCCATGTGATAGGAAGTCCTGAATATGGATGAAGATTGCAAAACCTGGTAAAATCAGGATTACCATTCATTCTTGTAAGTCTAGCAGTTCTTTCTATTGTATCGATTGCTTTGTTAACGATATGTTTCCATTTATCTGTGTCGGGAACTGTCCTGTTGAAATGTAATTTTGTATATGTTCAGGTAAGTCCGTATTTGTTCAAAACTTTAAGAATATCTGATATAAAACATGTTCTACACCATTGTGGATTCAAGAGGTGCTCGTAAAGCCTGTAAATGAATATCTGTTTTGTTAGGCATATATGGTCCATTCTGCATAGTTTACCAACAAAAACAATTTTCTTCTACAAATTTCCGCTGGTAAAGGGAACAGTCCAGAAACACTTTCGATGGAATCTGACCTTGTTTGCTTTGGAAGAACTCGGATATGTTTTAAGAAAAAATGTTGGAATTTATTGATACATTCAATGTCCGATGTACTTATATTGAACCACAGCTCACAACCATATAACAATGTTGGTATCACTATATTCCCTTAGTACATGTTAATTTATTGAATAATCATTGGATAACTACATGAATACTATTTTATGTAGAAATCGTCTGTCCTTGACAACGCATAGCAACAGGACTGTCCCCCGACATCCAAGTATAGTCCCTCGCGTGACCCCCCCCCCCCCCCCCCCCCGCAAACCAAATCAAATTTATCCCCTTTGATCTGGTGGCGCTCTGTTTTGTTGTCGTCTGATACAAAATGGCTTCCAACGATAAAGTTAATAGTTAATTTAAAAATTAATTCTTGCTCAGATTAGAAAAGAAAGACATGTGATGTACTAACTCTATTATGGACCTATCCCGAGGGATCCGTTCTCCTATTGTGTTGTCTGGAAAGGTATCGTGACCGAGCCTATCGAGCCTAATCTATATAGATTAATATAAACTGATAGTATGAGGAAGTCAGTCAGCTCAGATCGGTGGTTTTCTTTGGATAGTCCTTTCACTCCACTATCTAAACTGTCTATCTCGATATTATTGAAATGGATTTTGACTAGGCAATTATTTTGTCAAACCCTTATATGTGGTAAATGCGCTATTTTAACAACGCTATAGGATGTAAAAAGAACGCCAAATGTGGAAAGGACACCTTATTATTATATGGACATCTGTAGTAAAAGTCCTGTTATATGTAACAAAAAGTGTACGCTGAATGTGGTGTATTTAGTTAACGCTAAATGTGCCACACCACTTTTGTAACAATCTGTGAAGGTAAATTATATCTTTTTTCTAAATTTGCAATAATTTTCGTTTCGTCTACATTTGCACTAGTTTTCTGTTTATATTTGCATTAGTTTTTTGTCAGTATTTGCAATAGTTTTATTTTCGTCTGTATTTGCAATAGTTTTATTTTTTCTATAATTGCATTAATTTTTTGTCTATATTTGCAATAATTTTGGTTTCGTCTGTATTTGTAAAAGTTTATTTTCGTCTATATTTTTTTATAGTTTTATTTCCGTCTTGTTTACAGTATAAATACATGAAATATATGGTTTCTTAAAACATTTAAAAAATCAATACGTCGCCCTAGAAAAATCTTAAACGACATAACAATAATAAGCGGGTTTATTGTTGGTCTTAACCATAAATTATCTTATGATTGCAAAATGAAGCTCATTTGAAATGAATATAACTTTAGTCCAAAATAATCAGTTCAAAGAACTATCATCATCTCATCATATGTTTTTAAACAGTGACCTAATAAGTTACATTAAATCCAAATGTATGTTTCTTGTGTACAGACCTTTACGATCGGACAATTATAAAATAGCGAAGTTAAGTATAACAAAATACATCTCTCTCTCTCTCTCTCTCTCTCTCTCTCTCTCTCTCTCTCTCTTGTTGTCTCCCGGTCTAAGGTGCGCATTTCAAGAGGATCACAACTCTCAAGTTTCCTTCACCACCCTTAACCTGACCATCTCGATATCAGCATATGAATCTTTGCTTGGGCATAAAACTTAATTATTCGTTTCCACTTTAGATAAGAAATTCTTAAGAGGTAAACGTATCTCGCTTAACTTCTAACAGTGCCCAGTGTAATAAACGACAGATAAAAACTGACTCATTTTGAGACTTCTAGTATGCTGCCATGGTATCAAAATGTATAGTAATCAATATGAATGGTATATCTGACATGCACTAATGTAAAATTTTTTATGAAATAATGTTATGAAAACAAAACATGAATTATATATTATTTTAGAACAGGATTTTACAGTTCCGTGGCTCAAATTATTTTCATATCAGGAATATATATATATATATATATATATATATATATATATATATATATATATATATATATATATATATATATATATATATATAATGTTACGTGCATAAAGTTGAATTTATATAATATGATGTATATCTTATTTATCGATAAAAACATAATAAAAATAAAAATAATAGATTTGGTTTTTGGCATCGACTCGAAGATAAAACTGTACTATGATTTGTATAATAGGTAATTAACGATATATTTATGATGTGAACGATAGCAATGGACATGTTTATGACTTAAAGCAGATTAAATATAATTTTGAACTAGATATTTTGTCGGTTAATAAATCTGAAGAAATTAACTTGTTTATGCTACAATTTAAAAAAAAATATACTGCTAGTACATGTACATTGGAAACAACTATTACGATTTTTGTAACGTTTTTATTGCGTTGTTATACAGTGTTTTTTGTTACGTAATTGTTATGTTGTATATAGGTAAAATTGATTTTTTTGTTACAAAGTTGTTTTGTTGTTTACAGGTAAAATGATTATTTGTCACATGATTGTTGTGTTGTATACAGGTATAATGGATATTTGTTACGTAATTGTTGTGTTGTATACAGGTTTAATGGATATTTGTTACGTAATTGTTGTGTTGTATACAGGTACATGTATAATGATTTGTTTTTTTTTTTTGGTTACACAATTGTTGATTTGTATTTTAAGGAATGATTATAATTTTTTTTCAAACTATTGGGTCATAGACCGAATTCTTTGATGCACGTGGCATAAACCGAGAAGCACAAAAAAATTCGATCTTATATCCCATAGACCAAAAAAATTACCGGTGCTTCTCGGTGCTACTCATTTGTAAATCTCACTGAGGTTTAATTGTTCTTTGTTTTCAATAGATAGCTACTAGAGTGAAAGGACTGCCTGTATAAAACCTGCTTAAACACCTTAAACTCCTTATTTAATACGTTTTACCTTGTATCATTTATTATCCCCCGCTCCAACGAAGTTTGCGGAGATCGCCATTCAAGGAGCTACAGGAGTTTCGTAACCTGGAAAGCAGAATACTAAATTTTCTTTCACCAATGTAATAGAATTTAGGAGCTGTTGCACGAGTTATATTAGATATTGATTTTTTGAAAAGATTTAACGATGTAACAGATCTGCAGTCAACACTGAGATTGTTCCACAATTCAATAGATCATTATCAATTTTTTCTTTTTCCTCCTTGCAGTTGGTGTCTCCCAACCAGTTTCAAAATATAAGGATTCTCTGCTAGAGTAAGAAGGAAGACCAGTAACTATTCTGGCTGCTTCCAGTTGTACTTTTTCTAAGGAATTGCAGTCACCAAATGTGCAGCCATCCCAAACTTCTGATGCATATTCTAATACAGGAAGAATAAATGAGATGTAGATTTTAGAAAGAAAGTCTTTACTAAGAATATATTTTAGTCTTCTAAGAATTGCAACTTGCTTCATGGCAGAAGATGCGATTTGGTTTATATGGGTATGCCAACTATAGTTATTAGAGAAAGTTACTCCGAGATGTTTGTGAAAGGGCACAGAAGAAAGCAGGTTGCTACCAAAGTACAGCTTGGGACTATTGTTAAATTGAGAGTGAGAAAAATGCATTGAAACTGTATTGTTTTCATTAAAAGTGATTAACCATTTTTCAGACCATTCCTTCAGAACACTCAAATCTCTATTTATAATATTTTCCATAAACTGCACATTTGAAGAATGATAGCTTATAGAAGTGTCATCTGCAAATAATCGCGTGAAACCTAGAAGATCATCTGCTAAGTCATTTATATAAATCAAAAACAGTTAAGGACCTAGAACGGAACCTTGAGGTACACCTGCTTTTATAAACCCAATGCTGGAAAACGAATCATGAACAACAACTTTTTGAGACCGATTTAACAAGTAATCCTTTAACCAAGCTAAAATATTACCCTGAAAACCATAATGCTGCAATTTGTGCAGAAGACCTTTATGCCAAACTCTGTCAAAAGCCTTTGATATATCACAAAATATGACACAGCTGTTTAAGTGTTCATTTGCATTCTTTGCTATGTTATGGTAAAGTTCAATGAGTTGATAAGTAGTGGAATGACCTTGGAGAAACCCAGATTGAAATTTGTATATTAATCTGTTGTCTAGAAGATAATTGTGCAAATGCTTGTGTATAATTCTTTCAAACAGCTTACCAACACAACTTATTAAGGATATCGGTCTATAATTAGACGCAATGCATTTATCTCCTTTTTTAAATAGAGGCAATACGTGTGCTAGTTTCCATTTGGACGGATATACACCTTGTTCTAATGATAGATTAAATAGATTAGACAGTGGAAAGCATATAATGTCAGCTGTAAATTTAAGCATTCTGTGACTTATTCCATCAGGTCCAGTTGCTTTTCCCAAAACAAGGTTGTCAAGGAAATCTTTTACTTCATCAGGGGTTATTTCAAAGGTACTTAAAGAGTTTACACATCTTTGAGAAAAATATGGCAAGTCACAACTACTATTATCTACATTAGAAACATAACAGAAAAAATTGTTTAATACATCGGCCTTTTGTTTGTCAGACACCTCACAACCGGAGTCAGAAGTTGATAAGAAAGGAATAGTACTTTGACATCCCGATGTTTTAGTTAGTTTGCGAATTAGTTGCCAAAAACCTTTACTGTTAGAACTACTGAAGTCGTCTAGGATACCACCTACTTCACTGAAAGTCACAAGTACAATGTTAAGTTTTTCCGTTAAAGTTTTTCAAGCAGTTTAAATTCTTCAGAATTTTTCATTTCTAATTTAAAGAAATTATTATTCTAATTTATTTTTAAACTTTACATCATTTATTGACCGGAAAACTCATCTAGAACACAATGTTAACCTTTTGCGTTAAAGTTTGCTATATGTTTTTTATATGATTTAAGAATAGCAAGTTAATAATAATAAATTTATACCAAAAAGAAATAGTGCTATTTCTTCAAAAGTGTTTACATATTTCTCTGCAACATTTTAATACCTGCAATTTTAGTTTTTCTTAGTAAAATGCATATTTTATATGAAAAATGTACATTTTGAGAAAACTTGTTTATTTATTTCATAGGATTTTCTGTAGAAACTCTAGATATCATAAAATTATTAAAAGAAGTTTAACATATATACATGTTTTTTTTAAGTGGTTCAGTATTTTTGGGGTAAATATGTCAATTTTAAAAAGAAAACACTGATTTTGAGAAGATTCTTATTTGTGGCTATTATCAATTTACTGTTATCTTTGATGGAGTTCTTTATATTGGGTGGGTCAGGGGTCAACACAATTTTTTTAAACCCTAGACCAGTCGGGCTATTTTCAGGAATTTTTACTAGCCCTGAACTAAATTTTACTAGCCCGAAAAAATTACCAGTAGATGGCAGTATTTATCTCATTTTTCACACTTCACTTATTCAGTGGACGATTTAGCTAGCTAAAAAAGAGGAGCTTCCTCTTCAGGGCACCCAGCCTCACTTCCCTAGTGGAAGTTCACGTGTTTAATCTAATTTGTCAGTTTTCAAGGTTTTTACTTTGCTTTGGTATTTTGGTTTGAAACCAGGACATAGATTGGTATGCATGTTTTTGATTGTTACAATCTGTTGCTTTTTGTTACATTGGCTTTTAGCAAAATTAAGTACATATTTACTATCTCCATTTTGAATTCAAAATAAAAATAAAATCACTATTGTGTTTGTATTTTTAAAATTTTTATCAATCACTATAAATGACTAGAATTAAACGATGGTTAGTATGTAACAGTAATCATGTCTGAGTATTAATAGTTGTTCGCTGTTGCCATTGCTAACGTAAATGCCGGAAAGCATAGTAGACCTCAGTCATGATAAGGCCGGATGGGGGAAGGTCAAAAGTAGCGCATGTAAAAAACTCAGGGGTCTTTACTTAGACCCTGCTCATTTAAATTTGTTAATAGGTAGCACTTTGCAATTTTGCCAAGGTGAAAGCTTCTGAGGTTTGCTAAATAATTAAGCTGAGTTGGTTGACTATCGCACTATATTTCCGGCGTAAGAACTTGAGCCGCAAAATGCACTTCCTATGCCTGGACCACATTTTGTATGTAAACATTGCCATGTGCTTTTAGCATGATTGACACATTTTCCAAATTCCTGAAAAAATGAATCAGACAAGGTATTGATTTTTTTTTTTTTTTGAAAAGAAAAAAAGTAATATTTGAGGATTCAGGGACAATATGTGCCATTATATGTAGTTCGGGGTTTGTTGACCATCAGATTATATGAAAATTGTCTATTATGAGGTAAAATTTTACAATTTTCTGTGCGGTTGCCATGGTAACAAAATGTTTGCTAAACTTGTTAAAATTTGCATTTGGGTCATAAATTCAGTATAGAAATAGTGTTTGAATTCTTCTGATTTGAAAAAGTATCAACATTTCTGATGTTACTTAAAAAAATTATTGACATATGGGTGCATAACACTAAAGGTGGTATGCCCAAAATTGGGCAATTTTGGCTGTCATTTCATGACTGAGGTCTGTTACCATATCAAGCTCCGAAACAGCGTCAACCTCCTAGCTCCGTATGTCGCGAGGTAGACGCTGCAGACAGCCCTCAAAAAATTTTCACGATTCGTGAAAATTTTGGAACTCGGGTTTTCATATGGTTGATGTTTGCCGTAACCATCGTTTTATAAACATTTATCTATGGCTTTTAACCTTACAAGTTAAATTTATATATAAAAATATTTATGAATTTGAATTATTAAATTATTTTTAAAATGTTTTGAAAGGATTATTTGTTCCTCCGCAAATGATGTGAATAAGTTTTTTGCGAAACTAAATATACGGATAAACTGCTACATAATGGATGACATACAACAATATGCAGAACAAATTTACCCCCAAATTGTTCTAAAAACAGAACAAAAAAGTGCAATAATTGAAATTTTAAATGGCAAAGATGTTATTGTCAATCTGCCAGTTGGGTTTGGAAAGAGTATGATTTTCCATTTGTTACCAGGTATCAATAGAATTCATGTAAAAACAGTAGCGTATGCATTGAATTGAGGATTTCACTGTTACCTCTATGTTAGATGTGTACATGTGTCACATTTTGCATATAATATCTAAAATGGGTTTCTATTATTTTACATAATGTATTCCTATTGTATTTTTACATGTATCCCATCCTTGAAAGTGTAGGAGACTTACTGTTTTGTATTTTTCTTCCGCCCAATGTTTTTTCGGACACTTTTCTCAGGAATCGAAAGTCATATCACTATGAAACTTTCTGCAGATAACTAGCATCATCTGAACGTGTATTAAATTAACGGTACCCTGTTTCTCAATTTGCAAACAAGAGCTGTATTTATCAGAGTTTAATGCCCCCTCCAACATCACACATTTATTAAAGTAATTTCTCAGTGGTGGGAGACTTGTTTGTCCACTGACAATGTCTACTTTTAAGATCGAATTTGACAACTCGAGTAACTAGAGTGACAAGAGTTGTAAATCGAACGCCGAGATCATGAATCCTGATTCTGTGCCCTCTTAACCTTTATCCTGCTACAGTAACCCCCACTCAGCTTAGGGTTCTCAAGATTCAGCATGGCGACCGTGATGCCGAATGAGAAAAACAGCAGGTAGTTATTCATCCGATTTGCTTATTGTAAAGTTGATGAGTTGTGACAAATGAGAAAATAATATTCATAATTGATACAAGACAATCACTGTTTGTTTGGAACACAGACACTTATCATAAGTAAATTTTTGTGTGCACATTTCAGGCATGCACGCAGGCTAGCGCATAAGAACCAATGTTCTCTCATAATCCCAAGTTATTAAACAGTTTTTTTAATCAATGAGGAATCGATTGATTGAATGGTGTTTTACGTCCCATTGTCATATTGTCGTTTTCAAAATGGTCGGCATCATCACTGTCATTAAGAAACTCATCAAGAATCATTTTCATACATAAAATATCCACCATGTTGTTTACAACTCTACTGAACAAGAGTTATTTGATTTACCCAACAAGAGTTGATTTTCTGCGCAAGGTCGGACGTTGTACTAGAGTAACTCGAGTTGTCAAATCAAATTCGATCTAATTGAAATAGAGCTGATGTGATTTAAAAAGATCAATTTGTCAGTCTATCATAAACCAATCAGCATTATATGTACTTGGTAACATTAGTTCTTATTTACCCTACCTCTGACTAAATTCTATGATAGTGATTGGCTAAATTGAATCACATGACCAACCCCGTATCATTCTGTACATAGCCGCACACGCAAAAATACTGGGTCAGCAAGGCTGATACTGGGTGGGTTAGAGTTACGTCCCCTGTCGCTAAGGTAAACATCAACAAAAATGGCCTAGTTTTAACTCTTTGTATACGTCACAAGTACGTCATTTTACAAATTTCTACTATGTAGGGTTAGTTCAAAACACTTAAAGGACAGTTCAAAAATTTTTTTTTTTTATTATTTATTTATTTATTTTGAAGTTCAAATGTTATATTATTAAATAACATGCATTAAACCTTATTAAGTCAGATTCCTTGTTTTAACATTTTATTGCAGACAGATATTTTTTTTTAAATTTTTTTCATCAGCATTATTTCTATTTTTTAAAAAATAGATCTAGCATTGGGTCATCGGTAGGGTAAAAAAGTTACTTGGTTTGTAAGTGTCCGGTACGGAATGATACAGGGTCAGTAGAAAAGATACCGGGTTCGGCGTGATAATACACCCCTGCTTGTTTACTACAGATTGCAAATCTATTTTGCATTTGCAGAGGTTGCTGTCTAATGGTCTATTTTCTTAACAATGTAGTCTTCTCCAAATTATGTGATGTCTGTTATCACAGCATGATCCCTAAAAGATTTAGCTTTATGTTTCAATAAACTCTGCATGTTTCAGGTTTTTATTGTAGCTGCACAACTGAATTTAACATAATTGATTTGCCATTTTCTTGTTGTTTGAGACCTCAAAAGTT
Source organism: Tegillarca granosa (assembly GCA_029721355.1). NCBI lineage: Eukaryota > Metazoa > Mollusca > Bivalvia > Arcoida > Arcidae > Tegillarca > Tegillarca granosa. Next base: position 4,548,765 of record CM056597.1, on the reverse strand, counting down.
ATGTGTATTGGCAATGTGTTGTAAGTGTTAAACATTCATTTCACCATATTTGTTCAACTCAGTAGACTGCAATTTACAAAGTGTTTTTCTTGCCAGAATCTTCTGGTATGTAATGTTTATCTGTGACCTTGTGGGCAAGTGTACTGGCATTCTTAAGTTGGACATAAGTGTGCACTGATGCAAAATTCAATATTGTTTGGATTTGCTTGTCACAAACCTATATTACAAAACTTTATTGCTGTGTCATATTGGTAATGAAACTTGATAAATAGCCAGTTGTATCTCCTTTTAAGTTTATATGTTCAACCACTTCAGTCAACCAACCATTTAATTTTTCAGTGTTGGACTTGTGTATCCTAACTGATTCCATCAGTTTGGATAAAGACAAACTGTTCTATGATGCTATGTATTTTTTAGCTGACACAAATTGTTCTTTTATAAGGAACTTGCAACTTAATGCTGGTCATGAGATGACACAGCTATATCATAATAGAGAGTGCAGCAATGCTTGCATGTTGTTTTACCTCGTTTAAAATTTTGTTTTATAAAATTGTAAAATGAACAATTTTCTTGTCAAAACATTTTTTCTTGAGATTGATATAGATTATCAGTTTTTTTATATTGAACACACTGTTACAATGTACAATGGGTATTAACTGTTTGATATACCAGCAATGTCAAATAGACATAATTTGTCTTGGATAACATCAAATGCATTGCTCAAACTATATCAGACTATTATTAAGCAGATCATAAAATGAAACATCAATAAGTTTTATACAATAACAAGAGCACCATCAAGCGGGCCAATTTACTCCCCGTCACTATCTGTGATGTGAGCAAGAAGTATAAGTAAATAGAAAATGAACCATAACTACTCCGAAAAGTATTCCAGTCAAAATTTAAACTTCTACAAGATGTTACCATGGTAATACTGTATACCAAATTTGGTTGGAATCATACTTTTCCGAGATCAGTTTAATAATTTTGAAGAAACTTCAGATGAAACAGACCAACTATGCACCTTTAAGTGCACAGAAAATAAATTTGTTTAGTAACCTGGAGCTTGACCTTTGACCTATTGACCTGATTTATTATCCCATGCAATATGTCATCACAGGGAATAAGATAACCAATTTTGAGATTAACCTGACAAATTGTGTGGCTTTAAATGCACAGTAATCAAATTTCTATTTAGATACATGGTGTGTCTTTAGATGCATCCATTGATGGTAATTGTGACCATGACCTTTGACCTAGTAATCTGATTTGCAATCCCATGCATTGTTGTTACAGGTAATAATTAGAAGTTTGAAATCATTCGAACAAATAGTGTGTCTTTAAATGCAAGGGAACTTGATCTCTATTTATAGTAACTGTGACCTTGATCTTTGACCTAGTGACTGGATTTACAATCCCATGCACTGTCTTGTCACAGGGAATAAGTTTGGATGGTTTGATGGGGCTATGTCTTTGTATTTTCTTGTTCCTTATGAACAGATTAATGATAATGAAAGTCAACAAGGTTCTTTCCCAAGGAAAGAGTGGAGGTGGGTGGTGCTATAAACATGAATAATTTTTTTTTTTTTTTAATTGAGATCTTTGTACATGTAATTACATGTAAACTATAAATTTTAATTACATAGTAAAATTATTTATGGATAATTCAGAACAGTTGCTATAATCAGGTGGACTATATATATGATATGTGTGTGTGTGTGTGTGTGTGTGTATGTGTGTTTGTGCTTTGATAGATTAAAAATCTCTTTATAAACAATATTTTTCAGGTTTATTCCAAAAATTAAAGAAACCTGACAAGGTTCTAGTTGTTTCCCCCCTCAGTGCTATAATGCAGGAACAGGTTGAAAAGTTGAAATGTGTTTCAATTTCAGCAGTGCAGTTAAGCCAGAATTGTAAAATTCCTGGTCATGATAATGGTAAACTACTACCTTTCAATATTTCGATCACAAAATTCACTTGTAAGCTACTTTGAAATTTTGAAAATTTCTATTCCTATCTATATGTCAAAATTATATTATCATTTCAATAATGAATGAAGTAAGAAAGAATGAACCAGCTTTAAGGAAATCCTTATTATCTGTGTGTGTACCCAAAAATGATTTTAATTTATGATTAAACTTTATTAATTTGGATTGGATCATAATATTGTTTGCTTACATTTATATAGGGTTTTGAACAATATAATAAGCAATAGGAATATTAGTATTTGAAATGGCATTTAAGGTCATTATACAATGAAACAGTTTAATTGTTAAATCCAAACTTTATTAAAATTACAATCAAATTATGAAACCTGCAGTAAATCAAACATTTTTGGGAGACAACGTAAGTTGGAGGGAGGCGTGATGCCTGGGATCAAATCCCTTTTTGAGGAGAATCCCTTCTTCCTTAAATCTGGTAAATGCAATTTTTATGTTTTTCCGATTTTAATTTTACCAGTTATTGATGCTGTACATCATAGCAAAATTATTTTTGCTCACCCAGAAGCTTTACTAGTTGCAGAGAGAGGCCAAGATATCTTACATTCACTTGATGGGCAAATATCTGCAATTGTCATAGATGAATGTCACAAGATAGATGATTGGTAAAAATAATTTTTGAAAATTTAATGTTATCAACAATTATGAGGTTGATAAAGTTTCTCTTGAAAAAGTGGAATTGATACTGATGTATTCTTCAAGTATTTTGCATTGACAGTCTGTTATGAAATAGACTTGCATTTCTGCTTGAGGCCAATACTGGTACATGCATATGCTTTTCAAGTTAGACTTGTAAACCAATGATTGTTTATCTTGAAATTTTTTTTCTTTTTGCGTGAATTGTTACTTGAGTTAGCTTTCAGTTGTTTAAAAATATTGTTGATTGTTCACTGTGAAATGAAGCATTTCCTTGAGAAAAGTGTGTGCAAATAAATTAAATTTAAAAAGTTTAAAAAATTAAAATTAAATCACATTAGTGATGATAATTTCATTTTTTCTTAAAAATAAAATAAACAAAAAAATTTTCAACTTACAGTTTAGATTTATTAAGACTTCCACCTTACTAGTTGGAAGACTTATTTTTTGTCTTCCATTTCCAGATCTTCATTATTAAGTCTTCCACCTTACTAGTTGGAAGACTTATTTTTTTTCTTCCATTTCCAGTTTGCCATTATTATTATTATTATTATTATTATTATTTTCACCCTTTTTTCTGCAGGATTTCTCCTAGACGCATCATTCAATCTTGTTAAAATTTCTAGGTTAGGACTGGTTCCCTGGATAATTGGACTCAAGGCATGTCTGCCTATGGAGGTAGTGGGTTCAAACATCTGCCAGGCCATACATAAGACTTTACAAATTGAGATATTGCTTTCTTGCCTGGTGCTCGGCATTAAGAAGATAGAGTATTGTTTGGTTCACATGGTGCCAGAATAATGGACTGGGGGAGTGGTATAGTTTCTTATTATTGTTCTTTTTATTTCAGGGGAAAAGAATTTAGAAGGTCTTTTTCAGACTTGGGAAATTTAAGGTCATACTTTCCCTATGCAGCTTTAGTTTGCCTGAGTGCTACATTGACTAAACTGCAACAGACGGAACTAATAAAGGTTTTGGCCTTGTCACCTGTTGTAATTATTGACAGCAATCCTGACAGGCCAAACCTTTATTTGGAAGTAATAAAAAAAGGTGACGGTGATAACTTCTTTGTAGACAACATCTACAAGAGAGAAATAAAAGAATTGAAAAAAAAAGGTTGTGACTACCCAGTCACTCTGATGTTCATGTCCTTACAGTACATGGCTGCTGCCATGCAATATGCATTTTCTATTTTTGGAGGGCATGTTTCATTAGAAAATGCATTATTTGCCTGCTTATTTTCAAATCAGGATAGAGCCGTAACAGATGTGGTACTATCAGATCTACAAAAACAAGTGCCACGTTTTACACTGGTTTTTACCACATCTGTTATTGGCATGGGTTTTGATCCCCCTTCTATTAAGCATATTATACACATGAAACCCCCTAGGAATCTGAATAATTATTTTCAGGAAATAGGTAGAGCTGGGCGCAGGGGTCAGATTTCCAAAGCAACTTTATATTATTGTAATGCTGACATATCAAAGAACCTACCTGGCATTACAGATGATATCATTTTATATTGCAAATCTGATTCTTGTCTAAGATCTGTCTTACTTAAAAATTTTGGCTTTATTAAGAATGAAAAATCACCAGTTGGTTGCAAGTGCTGTAACATCTGTTTGCCAAGTTGCATGTGTGATGACTGTATACTACAGCAGTCCCTTAATAATCTAAACATGTAAAATAATTAATTTTACTATTTGAAGTTAAGAGGCATGTGTTTTGTACAAGTTAAAAATATTTTTGCATTGTTATGGCAATTCTGGTATTTCCTCCTCATCACTTGAAAGAACAGCATCTTCATCAACTTCAGGAATTGTGATATGTCCTTGCAATATCCTTTCTAGTAACTGCTCATAGTCACTAAGCATACAGTTCAAATTAATCTGTTTACATTGATTTGATTTTAATGCTGAAAAACCGGCACACTTTCTACCAGATTGAAATTTAAATGGATGAATTCGTCGTAAAACCTCCTGAACAATTTCATGGTCCTTTTGAGACGTCTTACTAGTGTGTCGAGTGCTTACTTTTGAAACAGAAAATGTTTCATCAAATTGATTACAAATTCTTGTTACTGCTGAGGCAGCTGCTGTAACAACTGAAATTGCATTCTCAGATTTATTTGCACTTAAACCTTTTATTAGAACCTTTTGTTCTCGGACTGAATGTTCTTGAACAAGATCTGCCTCAATATTATTCCCAATACCCCCTTTCAAGTTAATGAAACTTCCCTCAAGAACTCTAATTTTATTTAAAGGTGAAAGGAGGTACTGGGTTTGGCAAATGTAATCAATAGCCTGCTCCAAATACTTGGACCTGTTTGAATGAGAATATAAGAAAGGCAAACATAATTTTAAATTAGGAATGATTCTTGTTATGTCGCCTTCTTTAGCCATGTCATCTAATTGCATAAGATGCAACCCCCAAGTACATAAATTGCAACAATAATTATATAATTCATCTTCATTTTTGTCTTGGCTATTTTTTGGCAAATCTTTGACTTCTGACAGATATTCATAATTTTCAAGGATTAATAGTGCAACCTGTCTCATGAGATTTTCCTTTAATGGTTTTGACATTTTAGATATATTTTCTGGAACGACTGATGGTATATCATTCCGATCTACCATTCCAAAGAGTTCTATAGCTTGTTCTTGTACAAGGCAAACAGTTAGTAATTTTAAAAAATCACTATGTGACTGGAATTTGCCTTTAACCTTCCCAGTAACATTATTTTTTTTCAATATATTCTTAAAATGAGACAAGGTTCCTTCCTGCCGTTGTGAATCTGCTTTGTACAAAATTTTATAGCATTTCTGTAAAATAAAATGTGACTTACATTAGTCAACATAACTAATTATTAAGCAATGTGTTGTATTGAATATTGTGTCATTCAGATGAGCTTTTTAATTGCACACTTAATGATTAAGATAAAAATGTAATTATTGATATGTAATTTGACACTTAAATATTACAGTGTTTTAATGATTCATTACTCAGAATTTTTTGTCAAAGTAGAGATTGGATTCAATCTTGAAATCTTCAATAGTTGAATTTGTTGACCAAAAGTGAGTTTAATACCTCTTCCAATTAGTTAAATTTCAGGTTTAATTCTATAGTTCATGATTTTATATATAATTATAAGTAGAATGTGAGTGAAATTAAATACTCTATAAGTAATATCACTTGTAAAACTTCAGCTTTGGTATTAACAGACTTTTGACATTACAAACATTCAAATATATATATCATATTAAATTTAATAACTTACTTCTAAAAAATCTTGTTTTAAATGCCAAAGCTCGCAAATGCGAGGTTTTAAATGGTCTAGTCTTCCAGCAGCAGTTGGAGAGAGCAGACGTAGGTTTGCTGCACCATCAAATCTTACTTTTGTAAGTTGATCACCTCCTGTTACAACTTTAAATTTTTCAAGCATTTCCAGATTTCCTGTTTAAATAGAAATTACTTGTTATTTTCTGTAATTGGGTCTCATTTAAATTGATTAGTTTATTTTTTCATGTCATTTGTGAGACAGGATTAAATTTATTTTGCAATGTGGTGTGTGTAGTTGTTGAGCTCTAACCATCCTACCGGTATTTGTTAGGTATTGAAATTTATTATGAAATTCCCTATGTATCCAAAACAAGCCAAAAACATAAGTATGTAAAATGTGTTAATATTAATTATTTGAAATTTTTAGCTAACCTGGAAAAGTTAGCATTATCTTTTGGTCAGGTAAAACATACGTATGTATGTACCTCATGTTTTGAACAAATCTATATACTGAAGTCTTCTCATCTGAAACTACAGGACCAATTTTAACAAAATTTGGGTTGAAAAAATTCAAGTAACATAAATTATTTTACAAAATGTAGACAGAAATATTAATAGCAAGGGTCATGGTCATATATAATAGAGTGGTCCAGGTTAGTGCTAGAGGCCCTATGTTGTTTATTTTCAAAATTTCACAAACCATGTGCCTCTCTATAAACCTGCTGCAAACAATTTTCCATTGTATCCATTATATCCAAGCAATCTTCATATTTTGCCTCATTTTTGTGAATAATTGGCAGATTAAAAACTTCATTCCTTTGACTCATGCTTGCACTATATGAATGATGTATGTGTGTAGGAATAACTGTTTTCATCCAAGCAAAAGGCTTCATATCACTTAATATCCTAGCCACCTGTTAAAAGATAACTTGTTTTTAATAGATTTCAAAATGTTATTGTGATATTTAAAATTAAATTGAATGTTTAAAATATGAAAATTCATTCGATCAAGGAGCATTTTTAAAGGAATACCATCAATAAAATGCAAAGGTGCAAAAATACATGCATTTCTTTTTTAAAAATGATAATGATTACACATTACATGAATATTTGATTTATCATAGCTGTCTTATTTTTGAAAAGTCTTAAGGAGATCATTAAAACTGGCAATGCCAGAAATCTCTCTCTCTCTCTCTCTCTCTCTCTCTCTCTCTCTCTCTCTCTGGGCACATTTTAATTAGTATTTGCCAGACACATTCATGGACTTAATCTTGGTTTTCATTTGATGACATGGGGAAAATTTGTTAAATATCCATACCAAAATTACATATGATGATTCTAATCTGCCAAACTCTGTGTTTTTCAAAAACATGTCAGCTCCTGAAATGGCTTCATTAGCAATAGGTTGTTGTGTTGTATCCATATCAGGTCTAGCAATTCTTGTGGATATGGCATTGCTTGCAAACAAATGAAGATCCTTATTTCTAATGTCAATAGCTTGATTGCCTGTCCTTATGAATACATCTAAATTATCTCCTATAAAAAAAAAGTCATTGTCTCTTAAATATTGTAGACCATATTAAGACAGCAAATAAAAGTCCAAAACTAGAATGCAAATTAAAGTTTTTAAACATGATTATATAGTAGGTTTTAAAACAATATGCATACAAAAGTACAATCAAATAATCTACAAAAAAATTATTATGGATTTAATTTCCAACTATTTCTGAAAATAAAATACATTTTCTATAATATCTATTTAACAGAAACATTTGAAAAATTTATTCACAAAGAAATTGCAGTAAACTCTTAGGTAGCGGCCATCTGTCAGTTCTGGTCATTCTGAACCATCCCTTACGTTTTTACTAAATAATGAACTCTGTAGAGTGGTCACCTGTCTGACGCGATCAGCAGTCAGTCTATTCACTTGTCCAATCGGAAAAATTACCCATGTATGTTACCGTTGGCGAAAATAGGCACCCCTTTAATTTTTTTAAAGTACAGCCAAGGGGAAGTAACCCGCTGTTACTCTTTTTATTCAAGGAGGCTGGAAAATCAATATGATTATTGCCATGCTCCCAGAATAAAGCGCTAACACTTACACTTCTCTTTATTTTATGTATGTGCATGCGTGCGTGTGTGCGTCGTTAAAACACATTTTTGACTTCTCCTCCGAAAGTACTGGACAGATTTCAATGAGACTGGGCCAGAAGCATGTCTGGACCGGTGCAATTCAGATTTATTCATGGCATTGCCATGGCTACCAAAACTAGGTCATGGTGACATAGGGGTTCAAAAATCTTTAAAAATCTTCTTCTCCAAAAGGAATGATGGGAGAAAAAATCGATGTGATATTTGGCTTCTCTAGGGTCTTAAGCCTATAGTTTTTTCATTTCGTGAAAATTGGTGGAAAAATTGGTAACGTGTTTTTGCTTTTAATTTTAAAAATTTCGTAAAATCGCTTCAAATTGTTATAACTTAACTATTTGAACTGATATTGACATGGGGTTTTCAGTTTTCACTTTTTCTTGGAATAACCTTTAAAATGGGGTCAAGGTCAAAGGTCAAGTTCATGACTTATTTTGTAATTTTGCAGTTTTAGGCCATTTTCTTCAAAATTTTTCAAGAAATATGACATCACAACCTTATTAAAAACTAAAATTGTGCATTTGCTTGAAAACTATTAACTTTTTGCATAGGCATATATATAAGAATATTGCAGGTATTGACATGATGATCATTTTGATATATGGCTCAATTTCATAGGTTTAAAGGTCAAGGTCATAGGTGCATTAAAAGACTGAAATTGTTTATTATCTTGGAAGCTATTAACTTTTTGTATAGTCATGTATATTGGAATATTGTAGGAATTGATAAGGCGATCATTCTGATATAAGATTCAAGATCTTACATTTAAAGGCCAAGGCCATAGATGCACAAGAAGACTCAAATTGTTAATTTTCTTGAAAACTATTAATTTTTTGTATAGGCATGTATATTAGAATATTGTATATATTTTTGCAAAAGATTTCCTTAGGTGAGCATCAAGGCCCATGGGCCTCTTGTTTAAGATACATTTACTTGCATTTGTGTTTTTTTGAGACTATAGAAAAATAATACTTGGAATGTACTAATTATTTCTTATGCATCTCACCTGTAATCTTCATTAAAGGATTGTTTTTTAAATAATTCACAATTTCTATTTTGTTCAGTTGGGAGGCTTCCTCCAAAAGCCGCAACTTGCTTCTGGCACACAGAGTTATTCCAATTCTGTTTAATCGACTGAAAAGCTAATGATCATTTATTATTATAAAACTAACTTCTTATGAAGACAGTAATATTTGTTTCCAAAATTCTTTTGCAGATACAAAGAAAAAAATTAAAGAAGACCAATTATCATGCTGACCAATACAGTTATAAAGAAATACTTTTAAACCAAAAAATTAAATTGAAATAAATTTGTACATATTGAACAAATTTATCCATATAAAGTCAAAACATTTAAAATATAGTTAAAAATAGGAACTGTTTAGATCAGAAATGCATGAATAATCACAAGAAATAGGAAACAGAAAATCTTCTCACTTGAGAAAGTTATTTTTTTTTTTAATTAAATATACATTGTAAATGTTTTTTAATCAAGAAAAATTTTAAACAGTGGAAAAAAAGTTTAACTTACTGATAACACAAAAACATAAAAAATGCACCAGAAACACAGGTGAGCTAAAACTAAATCATAATTTCTGTAAACTGAATCTGCTAAAATCCAATTGGAGATATCATTCTCTGACATTGATTATGTACAATGATTAGATACTGATTGGTGTAAAACAAATCATGCTCACAAATCAACAACTGCTAATTTCTTCTCTTCCTTTTTTAAAATAGAACATTAAGTGTGAATTATAACATATCATTTTTAATTGCAGAAATAACATAATATAAAAATATTAACCAAACAAAGAACACCATTGGAAGGCAAAAAATTGTTACCATATCCTCTGCTCTTCCTCGTATGCAAACAGCAGTTAACATACGCTGGAAAGCATTTATTTCTGGATTTCTTGTGAAAAGAATAATGCTATAAACTGTTACTACAGCACCAATTATTCTTTGCTTTTGATTGTCTGAAGTATCTTTGTCTAAACAAGTTGTTATTACATCTAGAAAGAGTGGGGTCCTGTTAGAATTATAATTGTCAAATAGATAAAAATGATAATGTATAGTCTTCTGTTGTTGACTGTGGATTAATTAAAGTAATTTCATCATATTCTCAATGGCAGTTTATAACACACACAAAGAGAACATAACAATTAATTTAATTATCCCTTTTCCCAAAATCATACTGTTTAATTTTTTCTTTCATTACAGTTACTATTGTATGTCATACAACTTTTTAAGATTTCAAATGGAATAAGAATATTACTGAGGCTTTTAAATACAACAATTTTAGCAATGAATTTTGGCCGCAATTCAATAAAGATACACAGGAATAAACTGATAACAATTAAATTTCATTACCAAATAATGAAGTAAATCATAAAATAAGGGGATATAAACAATAATGATAATGGGTGAGTGTTAAGTCATATTGCTAAATTAAATATACAGTTTAAATCATGTATCATCTAAATATACTTGTATTAGCAGACAATTTCTTACAAGAAATTCAACTTAAACTATAACATTACGATAAAATATTCAAATTCACATTTATTTTAACATTTACCTTTTTGACATTTCTGCATAGATATCTGCAAAAAAAGAATTGTCGTCACTCAATTTGGAAAGACTCTTTTCCTTGAATAATATGCTCTCGTTTCCTTTCACTTTTGTACTTACTGCAGTAATTTCTTGTTTTATATTTTTTAAGACATGGCACCTGCTGTATCCTAATTTAAAAAAAATGGATTTTAATTAGTAATTAAATATATGATTCAGTTTCGTTAAAAGTACCTGTGTTGTAATTATGATCTTACAGAAAAAACATCCATATTCATTAAATGAACAATTTCAAGATTATATTAGATTATATTGTAACACTTTTTGTTATATAGACCTTGTTATTTTTGTAAGAGACAATATAAATCTTAACTTTATATGAAATTAGAAATGTAAATATAACTCATATGTAGCAGTGAAAAAATCAATATGAGAGTCATATAGTACATGTATTGAGAAACTTGATATTTAATAAAATTAGTTAATGGCTGTACATGTAATATCATTATATTATTAGATTATATTTACCATACATGTTAATACAAAATTGTGTACGTAAAAATTGAATATGTAAAATTAAAAGGTTTTTTCTTTTTTAGCTCACCTGAGCTGAAAGCTCAGATGAGCTATTGCTATCCGTCTTTGTCTGTTGTGCATATAACATTTTAATCCTCTCCAAAACCACTGGGCCAAATTTAATGAAACTTGGTAACCATCATGCCATGGTGAAGCCCTTTTAGATTTTCACAAATAAAGGAGTTATGTCCCCTTGGGGCCCCATAAGGGGGAAAATAGTGAAAACTTTAAAAATCTTCTCCTCTTAATGTACAAGAGATATACCTTAGTTATTTCATTTATAACATTCTTAGGTCATCTAGCTTTAGATTTGCACAAATGGTAGCCATGGGGCTCAAAATGGGGAAATGGCAAGCCACCTAGTTGGGAAATTGCTAAAAATTATATATTTGTCATTATGTCTTGCAAACTTTTAACTTTTTGTATAGGCATGTATATTAGAATATTGTAGTTATTGACATGATGATCGTTTTGATATATGGTTATCTTGAAAACTATTAAATATGCATAGGCATGTATATTAGAATATTGTAGGTCATGACCATGATTTGGATATATGGTTCAAGGTTGTATGTTTAAAGGCCAAGGACATAGCTGCATAAGTATAATGAAATTGGTCAATGATTGGGAAACAATTTTTGCACTACAGTTGCTTCAGGCATATTACCTGCTTATACTTGAAATGTGACTGGATATTTCTGATTAAGTTTTGTGGGAGTTCTTAACTTGAGAAAACTCGTAAAGTTTCTGTACTTTATATATTGTCTAATGCACTTTGCAAACATTTATTGAGATATCCTCAGATGAGCGTTAAGGCCCATAGGCCTCTTGTTTTATTAAAAACGGGAATAAGTATTCAATTTTAAAATTTTATAACTGTAGTATGTTGTGCAGTAATAAAGATGATTTATCCTAATGTTACCTGAAAAGTGAATCCATTGGTTTCTTTCCATTAATTCAGGTCTAAGAAAATAAAAATTAATAAAAAAAAAAAAAAATGTTGTTTTTTTCAAAATTTCTTCAATTTTCTATTATACATGTCTTAACTGAAAGTTTATGATTCTCATAATTCATAATTGTTAACCACCCATGCCTTAAGTTAAACTGGCAACAACTTCAGGTGAGCTTATAATTTATGAAAGGTGTAAATTACCATCTTCAAGGTTATGCATCACTCTTTCCTGAAATGAGCTCTGTGCAGGAAAAAGCTGTTTCTGGATTTTGGGTTTTTTACAAATAATGCTATATGCATGTTCTCCAAAGGTACCACTGAAATATTTTGAGGAAAAAAAAAGGAATGTAATTATTACATAAGTTGATAGATAACATTTTATGAACTAGGTTGATCTAGACCTTCATCCAACCATACAACAGTACAAAAATAAAAGTATAAATATGGTATACATTGAAAGACAAACTTTAAAAAAAAAACCAACATAAAGATGATATTAGTATTTCTTTCTACTTAAATAATCAGCAATCTGTTCATTTGAAATCAACAAATTCTTATTTTAATTTCTCTGTAAATGAATTCATGGAATTTTATAAAATCCTATTTTTTTTATCCATGATATACTGGGGAGTACCAGTATTTCTTGGTACAGGGATGAAGAAGAAAAAAAGAGTGGAGTAATCTAAAGAAATAGGATATGCCACCCTGTTCAGCATTTTTTCACTTGTAGTGAGAGACAGTCAGGGTTGGTAAAGAAAACTGGAGTGTCCTGAGAAAATTCCTGAACTTTTGCAAACAAACTAAAAATATTAAATTAGGATCTTTTCCGAAGATGATTCTTACCTAGTCCATGATCATGCAAACATTGAGGCCTCAAAGCAATTTTTTTTACCTAAAGTAAGGGTTAAACTCTTGTGCTTACATAATTACCTTAATTCAGGTGTTGTTGAACCTTTTGTTATCAATGTGTCATTTGATTCTATCGGATCTTCTTGTAACCTGTATTAATAATTGAATCTTTTACAAAAGTAGTCAAAAAAACCTAAAAAAACAAATAAGTTGAAAGTATACAAGATACACCGGTTTTAGTTTCATCAACAATGAAACATTTATTTATGTGACATTGTAACTATATATGATATTTGCTGCAGGTATTATTTGTATTCTTTATGTGAATAAAGTTATTAAAAAAAAAACCTATACATGATATTAAAATAAAGTTTTAAAAATTAGCCAGAGGATTTGAGTGTAGTAATGGTGCTATCAACTCAATCTATTTTTCACTTATATATGGGTAGTTATTTCTGGAATGTTGAGAAGAATATATATATATATATATATATATATATATATATATATATATATATATATATATATATATATATATCAGAATACTCGTAGAAAACCACAGACCTTTGTCAATCTGGCAAACTTTCTCACAAATTATTTTAATCATATTTGAGCAAAGATGACGGTCATGATACCATAATGGTGATTATGATTATTATAATGACAGCTTATCAGGAACTTGTACAATTATATTTGGACAACAAGTTATATAATGAACACATATTGAAGCTCATATATTAACACTACCAATTACGATACTAAATTATCATGTGTTAGGCCTACTAACAGTTTTCTCTCGGGAGGTGAAAAATTGGACTTCCTTTTTCCATTCCGTCTACATCCAGAGACCATTAGCATTAAATTACTAATTACGTTATTTTTAAAAGAAACATATTTTGTTAAGGATTTAAAGCAGCTTCTGCAGATTGTTCCACCATTTTCTTTAACTGCATTAAATAAGTAATTTTGGGATTCGGTTCCAACAAAGTCTGTAAATGTTGACAGCAAAGTCGAACATTTTTTCCCTGATAATTTAAAATTAATTGATATGCCACTTGACATGCAAAATGAACAATCTATAAAATTTTGTTTTACCGGCGTCTCTGACAGAGACGCCATATTGTATCCAATGTAAACAGCGTATTGATCTTTGAAAATAGTACCTCGATCTAAACTTCAGAAATGTTCCGAAGGGCTGTCTGCAGCGGTTATAAAAGAGGTACGAATGTTGGCCGCTGTTCGGAGCTTGTTACCATATGTTTGCATCTTTATCATATCGGCGCTTGACAAAATTAAGATTTGAGTAAAGCGCCAAAAGGACTCCGATTTGTTTATCTTCGCGACTTCCGGTATTTTAAGGTAAAACGGACGACACAATTTTTATTTAGAAATTAAAAAATCGATGTGAAATGAATTAATCCCAGACTGTTACACGACCAGTCGGGCTTTTGAGCAGAATTTTCACACGTCCAGACCAAGATTTTACTAGACATTGTCGGTCGGACGTGAGTTAATGTCAAACCTTGTGGGTATTTTGGTGTAGGATTTTATTTTTCTGAAAAAAATATACATTTATTATTTATTATATAAATATTGAAAAAAAGGGATAATGATTATAATGCTATTGCTGCTGATGAAAAAAATGATGAAGTATGTTGCTAATGATGTTGAATTTATGCTAGGGATGATGTTAATTTTTTTTTAATGATGATGATGCTGGTGTTGATGATGCTGATGCTGATGATGATGATGATGAAAACTTGCTCGATGATTTTCATACAGTCGAATATACTTAAAATGAATATCATTAAGTGAGCAAAATTACTGATATATAATAGTAATTATTACATTGTCATATATATATATACTAGTATATATATTCATTAAGAGCATATTACATGTGGACTTTTTCATCCAACAACTTGTCTCTTTGATGATGATGATGATGATGATGATGATGAACAAATTCTCTCTGATTATTTCCTGTTTTTCAAAAAGATGTTATATATTTTAACATATGCATTCAAACCTAAATAGCTTATAATCACTTCCGTTTTTAATGAATTCAACATCAACAACAAAAATTGAAAAAAAAAAAAAAAAAAACATGAGAAAAAGAAATAAGTTCTATTCGTGTTTTTTTTTTTTTTTTTTTTTTTTTTTTTTTAAGTGTTTGTGCTTTATTCTATAGAAATTCACATACCTTCACACTTACGTGTGAGTATATAATAACAAACAATAGTTATTAATATAACAAATAAATTATCTTACAAATTACATAATACAAAGTAATATCGTTCAAACATAAATATAATTCTATAGAAAGAATGTGGTGCATGTGTACCTATGTGTGTATGTATGTATGCATGCAGTCATGTCTGTAGGTTGAGGTAGTTCACGGTCTGATCATTGATTATATACGCGGGCGATTCAAACCACACGAACACGCAATAACCGCGTTTAATAATACAGTATATTCACGCCTCCTAGCGCTTTATTTACATAACGTTTAAATAATAAAGTTGACCCGATATAAACACTGTCATCAGAATTAGAACGGCTTGTGTGTGTGTGTGTGTGTGTGTGTGTGTGTGTGTGTGTGTGAGAGAGAGAGAGAGAGAGAGAGAGAGAGAGAGAGAGAGAGAGATGCCAAACAGCCTTGTGAGTGCTAAAGCACTGAGTTATAGCGCATGGATAAGCCGTGCGTAACTAGTTGCACGAGGTCGAAAGTTTGGGTAATACTTGTAGTGATTTTGAATGTTATATTTATTATTATTATTTGTTGTGTTTGTGATAAATTGTGATTTGGATTGTATTTCTATCAAGGAAAGATTTTGTAATGTAAGTTGGATTTTCTTTTCTTTAGTATTACTTTTGATAACAACTACTTCACATATGAAACGCTCAACACTACTAGAATATATATATATATATATATATATATATATATATATATATATATATATATATATATATATATATATATATATATAAGTCAGATATAAAAATATTAAGGAGGTTCAATTTCAAAAATATTTTCTAGTAAAATCCAGTATTCATAATAAGCATTCTGTTTACAATTTTTAAATAAAATGTATTTTTCAGCTGCCAATTTGGTTTCAATATAGGATTTTAGCGACTTTATATTTGGCTTTTGTTTTTGTACTCTATTCATATAAATAAAACATTTAGTATTTAATATTAACCAGTTGAGTATTTTGTTTTCTTGATTAGCTTTCTCTGTGCCAAAAATAATTGTGCGTTTATTTAACGGTATTATTTTTTTCAATTTATCATGAAGCACTTTTTGTAAACAGTCCCATATTTTGCTTGTGTAACTACATTGGAAAAATAAATGTTCTATAGTTTCACAATGGTTATTGCAGAAAGTACACAAATTTGAATTAATTTTTTTGATTTTTTGCAAAAGTGAATTAGTAGCCAAAATTCCGTGCAAGATTCTATATTGTAGCCACTGTACAACAGTTTCTTGGCAGCATTTAAAAGATATCGTGTAATTTACTTTCCATTGTTTTTGTGAAAAATCATACCCTAATCCTTCCCATTTAGACTGGGATGTGGGAATATTGTTGCATTTGCATAAAATGCCATAAATCGATTTGACACCCGACTTGTTGGTTGCCAAGATTTTAACATTTTGGGGAATAAAAGGTTGTAGTGCTTTGTAAACCGCGTTATTAGTATTATTTCTAAATAAAAAGACTTTAATTGCTTTTCTTAGTGAGGAATATTCCAAAAAATTTGTTTTAATTTTATAAACCCTCTTGAAGCTTTCGAAATCAAGAAGCTTTCCATTTTCGTCTAAAATATCATTTATGTATCTAATTCCTGCTTTCCAATATTCGATATAAAATAGTGTTTTACCCCCTACCATTATGTCTTTATTATACCATATGTTATGTAATTCTAAGTTACCTTTGTCTGATAATTTTATCTTATTTTGTACTTTATTCCAGATGTACAAAACATCTTTCCAAAACAGGTTTTTTGTTTTTCTCATCAGTAAATTGGTATAATCGTTTACAAAACTTATAAATTTCTTGGTTGTTGTATACGTTGCTGACTCAAAAAGATATTTCCATTTTGATTCATTAAAAATCAATCTTTTTATCCACGATGTTTTAAGTGCAATCATAAAATTATGAATATTGATCATTTTTAACCCCCCGTCTTCATAGCTCATGTTCAATGTATTTCTTTGATTTATCTTTGATTTGTTATGTAATTGTTGCGTTGTATACAGGTATGATGATTTTTGTTACGTAATTGTTGCGTTGTATCGAGGTATTATGACTTTTTGTTACGTAATTGTTGTGTTGTATACGGGTTCAATGATTTTTTGTGACGTAGTTTTTTTGTTGTATACAGGTATGAAGATTTTTGTTACATTTTTGTTATATACAGGTATTATGATTTTTTAGTTATGTAATTGTTGTGTTGTATAAAGGTATGATGATTTTTTTGTTATGTAATTGTGGCGTTTATACAGGGATGATGATTTTTGTAACGCTGTTGCTGTTTTGTATACAGGTTTGATGAATCTTGTTACGTAATTGTTCTAATGTGTATAGTTTTGATGATCTTTTGTTAGGTAATTGTTGTGTTGTATACAGGTTCGATGATTTTCTGTTACGTAATTGTTGGGTTGTATACAGGTTTGATGATTTTTTGTTACGTCTTTGTTGTGTTATATACAGGTATTATGATTTTTTTGTTATGTAATTGTTGTGTTGTATAAAGCTATGATGATTTTTTTGTTATGTCATTGTGGCGTTATATACAGTGATGATGATTTTTTGTTACGTAATTGCTGTGTTGTATCCAGGTATTATGAATTTTTTGTTATGTAATTGTTGTGTTGTATAAAGATATGATGATTTTTTTGTTATGTAATTGTTGTGTTGTATACAGGTTCGATGATTTTTTTGTTATGTAATTGTTGTGTTGTATACAGGTTCGATGATTTTTGTAACATGATTTTTGTGTTGTATACAGGTTCGATTTTTTTTACGTGATTGTTGCGTTGTATACCGGTATGATATAATTTTTTTTACGTAATTGTTGTGTGCTATACAGGTTCGGTGATATTTTTTTACGTGATTGTTGCGTTGTATACCGGGTTTGATATAATTTTTTGTTACGCAGTTGTTGCGTTGTATAGAGGTTCGATGATTTTTTGTCACTTATTTGTTGCATTGTATTCCGGTATAATGATTTTTTGATATGTAATTGTTGCATTGTTTACAGGTATGATTTTTTTTTTTTTGTTACGTAATTGTTGTGTTGTATACAGGTATGATGGGTTTTTTTATGTAATTGTTGTGTTGTATATAGGTAGAATGGTTTTTTTTGTTATGTAATTGTTGCGTTGTATACAGGTATAATTTTTTGTTGCATAATTGCTGCGTTGCATTAAGGTATTATGATTATTTATTTCTATCTAAATACAGGTTTTCTGTTTTTAAAATGAACTTGTAGCGTTTTAATAAGGTAAAATGATTTTGTCTAAATAGAACTTGTAGCGTTGTGTTCAGATATTTATTTTTAATAAAGAACAACTAGTACAACTAGTAGCGTTTTATACAGGTAATATTAATATTTTACGTAACTGTTGCGTTGTATGTATACATATATTACAATTATATTTTTTGTAATTGTTCTGTACAGGAATTATTTTTTTTTGTTGAAACAAAACAAGACAAATCAATCTGAAAATGTTAGAATATTTATTGACTATTTTTAATGAAATATGCTATTTGTATTATAACAAAAACAATTTATACAAATTTTAAAGATTTATGTTTTACACTTTAAAATTTTACATCAGACTTAAATCATCTCAAAACCAAATAGGCAGTAAAATAACTAAAAACAAATTTGAAATACCACATAATTTTTTTTGTTCAATTTGTTTAATAAGGCAAATAATTATGTAAAAAATTTGAATTCCTACTGACAAAAATCTGGGTTTAACGCATGCTACTTTATTCTATTCAATAAAACCAAATATTAGTGATTAATGAGAACATTATAAACATTTTCTAGGTCTCTAGGTACATATTTCTACGACTATAAACAACAATAATAAAATCGCTGAATAAATTTTTATTTTGATACTACGGCTTTTTGCATTATTTTGTTTGTTTCTAAGGAACTAAACTTTGAATATGGTATAATTATGACTCAAAATAAATATCATGAAATAACAAAAAGAGGAATTTATGCATTGTTGCTATAGACATGACCTAGGTTCAAAAATAATAAGTCATGATCTTGACCTTTCTTCCAAGGTCATATATCAGAAAAGAAAACCCTACCACTATTATTATAAACTGTTTCAAAGACTAAGCAATATGTCAGAATATTACATTTGAAAAATTTAAAATAGTTCAAAAGAAATTTCATACTTATGAATAATAATAATAATAATGTCATGTGCTGATTTTGAATTTCTATTAAAACAATACTTTCAAAATCAGCACATGACAACTCATTATTTTCTATAACTACTGCATACAAAAGCTTATGAATAAACTATATAAAAGTATCGTTAAAGAATTTACTTTTTGATGTGGCTGTACTTTATGTATTGCTTTTTCAAGCTGACAAGAATATCTAGAGCTCCCTTTAGGGAGAAAATACACAGCCCAAACGTCGCCTACAGAGACCAATTCTAAGATTTTGTCTCGTGACCTTAACAACTCCATTTGGTATGCAAATCATGGACTAGTTAATATTGGTATACGTTTTAGCCAAATCTGATCATATTCACCCATTGATATGGAAGTCATAAAGCGGACACATACAGACAGATTGAGGTTGTTTTAAATATAACCCTAAACTTCGTTTACGATGAATATAAAACTTTGTGTTGGGGGTTCTAAAATGCACATTTAATCCACAATCAAACTAAAGCATTTTCATGGAGACATTCTTGGAATTTAAATACTGTACATCGATATTGGTACTCCGCACACAGTAAGGGTACTATTACATTGATTGCTTCGTACTTATTCAATATTATTAATCTTTTCTTCAACCAATTAGAAATCTCGTGTCAATGACTAAAATAGAACATTACAGGACAAAGGTATTTATATTTCCCGTACATAAATAATCAATTATTAAAAGCAATGACTTAAAATGATGTTAGATCATTAGACTTATACAAAACCTAAATTATAACCAATTATATGTTCTGTTTAGTATATCACGTGTTCTCATTAATCTATATATTTATGTACATGATTTGAACTTACATTGACATATATATTATATATGCGAGGGATACATAATCTTGGCCAAATATGTAAATGTATTCTCCTGGTAAATCCGTATAACAATATATAACCAAGTACCGATAGATACTGACAAAAGTTAACTATATAAGACTGCAGAGATTGTAAGATTCTCTTTTTTCTAATATTACGTTAATGCATTGTGGATTTACGCTTGACAATTATGAATTCATTTATGTCATAAATAAAATCGGTCCAAGTTGAAAAAGATGTTGGAATAATTGTTTTGAATTCTTGATATATATATATATATATATATATATATATATATATATATATATATATATATATATATATATATATAGTGTGTGTGTGTGTGTGTGTGTGTGTGTGTGTGTGTGTTATTTTAGTTCAGAATACCTGTTCCCAGTTAATAATCTTTGCTGCTTTAAACGTTTAAAATGGTTATTGAATCGACTGTTAAAAACTGTTAATTATCTCTACTGAAGAGTAGCAGCTGTTATATTTAAAACAGAAATCCAAAGCAAAATAGTAATGCACTCACGGCAAGTTTAACAATCAGTAATTGAAGTGATGTCGGAACAGAGGATGTTATGATTTTTTTCGGTCTAAAATCATGTTGTAATCGACTCAAATACTTCAAATATGTTTAATGATCTATCTTAAAAAAGGATTTTAGTTTTCAAACAATTATAAGTCAATATACTCACTATTTTTAAAATCAAACTCAATTTTAAGGTAGTTAATAAACCTTAGGGACAGCAATATTTTTACGCCAAAATTTTAACATATATACCACATTTTTTTATGAAAGTATAACTACTGGCTATATATTAATGCAAACATGAATGATATGCTCAGGTAGAACGTGTTTGATATGATACGATCTGAAGTTCCTATACACGGAGGAAGTACAGTCGGAGGTCTTTCACAATGTTTTTTATTTTTTCCTACACAGGTAGCATACATCATTACGTGTGCTATGTAATGTTGTTCCTGGACACCGTGTAACAGATGAGATAATGGTCCTCTGGAATATATCCCGACATCCTCTCCGCCATGGGTCTCTAGGTTTAGCGGTACCGGTGATTCCTGAACATAATTATTGGCAGCTGTCAACAAGAATATAGATCTAACTTTGAATCATTTTGTAATTGACAGTTTACTACAATGTATGCGCAGACAATTTTTATAGAAAATTAAATTAACTTTAAATAGTGGTTGATTACATTGCAATTTGCTATGCGCACCAGAAATTACCTTGCAGAGTAAATTGTTACGACCTATAAAACTTGATATCTTGATGGTGTATTTGTTTGTGCATGCGAAGTAAAATCACCATGAATATCACTTCCGATCTAATAATTGCCATTTTCAACATGAAAAATACAGTAAGATAATGGTTATTTAGTTTCCTTTCTACAAAAACATCTTGTTTATTCGCGAATATGCATGCAGATATAACTATGGCCATTTGAGACAAGTGTCGATAACAAGGAAAGTAACTGTTTACAATCATTCACTCAACTGAGTGTAGATTTAACTCAAAAATCGGGACATTACACAGATAAAATTGAATATCTGAAGTAATATTTTAGTTTAATGTAGGTTTGTTCAACAAAACAAAAAAGTTGTCTCATAAAACTTGAATTTATACAAAATATTGATGAGAGAAAATTGGGAATATATGAGTTGAGTGTACACTCAGCTGAGTGAATGACTGTGAAACTGGGGCCAGGACAAAATAACCGATCAATGATAGTAATAATTGTACAAAAATAACAAATTTTTCATTCAAATCTACAATCGACTTACAAATATTTTAATATTTTACTGTTTAAATTATAATTGTTTTTATATAATTGATATTTTATTGATTTGAAACATTTAAGATCGTGAAAATTGTTTCGTTTAGTTTTATGAATAAACTGGCTTTCGCTAGTTTATGAGGTTTCATACAAATAATTTGATTATTTCAAGATATTTGAGGCTACTAAAATATTTGCATGCATTCTGGGCGCTACGCTACACTTTATTGCCACCGTGCGAAAGTAAGAAAAAAGGCATATGGTTTGAATTTTGAAGCATTGCTTTAATGAAACGAAATTGTGTCAATCATTAAGAACTAACGATAAATAATATATATATTTCTTTCCTTAGAGATGTAGGGGAAATAATTGTTTACTATAATTACATTTTTAATATCTATAATTATTTTAAAGAAAAAAAATATGATGAAGAAGTATCTTGACACTTGATGAATGTGATCAATTATACTAACTTGTATCTACTTTGGTTAAATTTGGTCTTCCGCCATCTCTGTATCCTGGACCATTTCCATATGTTAGTGTTGTGTATGGTAGTCCATTCTTTTCAGGTTCTTCATTAAATCCCCATGGGTCAACTAAACCTATAAAATCAAGATAATATCAAACG
Organism: Tegillarca granosa; assembly: GCA_029721355.1. Lineage (NCBI taxonomy): Eukaryota > Metazoa > Mollusca > Bivalvia > Arcoida > Arcidae > Tegillarca > Tegillarca granosa. The sequence goes on along the minus strand of CM056597.1, from coordinate 4,526,035 downwards.
CATAACAATAAAACAGGTATAAACCGTTTTATTAATATGCAATTAAACTGAACGTTTTTGATTTCTTCATGTTGTAAAAACATTCTAATTTTGAATGTAAATTTCAAGGTATATCTGATATATGTGGATATCTAAATATAAAATTGTCTGTTTTCAGCATTAGGCAACGTAATCAGTGGATTTAACATTAGTTTCCTGTGAAATATTTTTATTAATCTAGCATCCAAGAGAGATAGAGAAATATCTTTAGAGAGAGAGAGAGAGAGAGAGAGAGAGAGAGAGAGAGAGAGAGAGAGAGAGATTGTGTCTTCTTTGTCTTCTTATCTATTGGCAATGGAATATTGTGTTAAACATGTTACAGTGAGAAGGAACACTATCAATCTAGTATGCTGTCGAAGAGACTTTAACTTACCAAGTATATTATTTCCTCGGCTTGGATAACCTCCGATATTAAACACATGAGAGTGGTCAGCAGTGACTATAATCAATGTATCAGACTCTTTGGTCAGTCTAGCAGCTTCTTTAACTGCTTCGTCAAGCTCAACAGTTTCTATTAAAGCAAGTTTGGCCAAACTGTCATGATGAGCATGATCAATCCTTCCACCTGAATTAATTAACATGTTGACATTTAGATTTGTTGATCAAGGTGTGCCTGTAGAACCAGATAACTTAGATATAGATGATTTGCTGATATTGTTTTCAATTATTGCGCACTTTGTTTTAACTAGGAAGTACTTTCGCATTATGCAGCTTGTTTCTTGACTATGTATATTGTAAGTCATTCAGTCAAGCAAAAGGTTGGCATTTTTAAGTCACATAATATTGCATATGCCAAATATCTATTTTGTAAACAGGATAAAATTATATTTTCGAGCTCCAGGGTGAAAAATAACTACATCTGGATATGATGACGTGTTAACTTTAACTTGTCTTTTGTAAACATGTTGATGGAGCTCGTAAATGATCTGGCAAATGGAACTTGACAAACTTCTCAATTATCATATATAATACTCGTTTTATTTATACCAACAAACGCATTTAAAACTAGCAAAAAAAAAAAAAAAAAAAAAAAAAAAAAAAAAAAAAAAAAAAAAAAAAAAAAAAAAAAAAAACCGATACCTTTTTTCAGCAAGAAAATTAACAAAACAATACGCGGAAGTTACAAATATCCTTATTTAAAATGTATAAAGTAATGCATGGCCATTTTAAAAGAAGAAAACCCATTTATTGAAAAACAACCGACATCAGAAAATAAAATCATATACCCTCAATAGTTAAAAAGAATCCCTTTGGATTTTTCTGTAGTATATTTATAGCCTTTGCTGTCATTTCCGCAATGGAAGGTTCGCCACTGGGACCTTTGTTTCTCTCGGCTTCATACGCCATGTGGCTTGATTCAAAAAGACCTGAAAAAAAGGGTCATCGATGAATTAAACAAGAGCCCCATGGGCCTTAACGCTCACCTGAGGATATGGCCAAAATCATTTGCAAAAATACATACAACAATCTAATATACATGTCTGTACAAAAGTTAATAGTTTTCAAGTTATTAACAATTTGAGTCTTCATCTCAGCTGAATGATCGCCATATCAAGTCCTACAATATTCCAATATACATGCCCATGCAAAACGTTAATAGTTTTCAAGATAATTAACAATATGTGTCTTCTTGTGCATCTTTGACCTTGACCTTTGAACGTAAGACCTTGAATCATACATCAGAATGATCGCCATATCAATTTCCTACAATATTCTAATATACGTGTCTATACAAAAAGTTAATAGTTTCTAAGATAATTAACAATTTCAGTTTTTTATGCCCCTATGACCTTGACCTTTGAACGTATGACCTTGAGTCATATATCAAAATGATCGTCATATCAATACCTACAATATTCTAATATATATGCCTTTGTAAAAGTTAAAACTTTTCAAGCTAATGCAAATTTTAGTTTTTATAAGCGAAAAAATAACATTTCAGGGGCAACAACTCCTACATGCATTATCATATAGTGTACTTTTTTAAATTTTGTCATGCTGAACAATTTAACAATGTTTTGATATTATATATCGCTTAAAATTTTGAAGAAAATAGCATAGTCTAAAACTGCAAAATTACAAACTAAGGCCAGACCTTTAACATTGACCTTGACCCCATTTTGAAGATTATTTCAATTAAAAGTCAAAACTGAAAACAATTTGAAACCATTTTACGAAATTTTTAAAATTAAACGCAAAAACGCTTAACCTATTTTTCGACCAAATTTCACAAAATGAACAAACTATAGACTTAAGACCCTAGAGAAGCCGATTATCACAAGAGATTTTTTCTCCCATCATCGGTTTCGGAGAAAAAGAATTTTTAAGTTTTTTGGACCCATAGGTCGCTTTGACTTAGTTTTGGGAGCCATGACAATGTTACGAACAAATTTGAATTGCACCGGTCCATATATGCATCTGACCAAGTTTCATTCAAATCTACCCTGCAGTTTCAGAGAAGAAGTCCAAAATATAAAAGTTTACAGACGGACGGACGACGGACGATTTCGGATCGCAATAGCTCACTTGAGCCAAAGGCTCAGGTGAACTAAAAACGTTCATTTAAATTCGACATGGTTTTAAAGTTGCAAATTAAAGTATTTGAGCGTTAAAATTACTATAACAATACCAATGCTAAACATCCATATCGATGTTAAAGTACAACATTTACCTCTCATATTACGTAACTGTGTAGATAACCGATTTTAACCAATATCTTTTTTGTTGTACTAAACAAATTAAATATACTTCAAAGTTGAATTTTTACAAATGTATTGAGCTCTTTAATACGCTACGAAAAAAAGTGCTGTTTCACTAATACAAACAAAGTTAATGAACTTTCAAACTGACTTAATTAAATACAACCATAGACATACCTAATACTGTGTCTGTTTTCATTGGATCTATGTCATTAAAATCTGTGTTATTCCAGACGTACTTATAACGTCTACCCAAAGACCTCTGCTTTTCTTCCCAAACCTAGAAGTAAAAACATAAAGCAGGGGTTTAGTTTAGAACGATTGATTTAGTACCCAAATATAACAATAATTCCAGCAGCACAGAACAAACGTTATCGTTGTTAACGTCAAATCAGCAATTGTAAAACCGATGTCATTTGATGGGATTTCGAATTATAAAGTGGCAAATGTGACGACACAAAAATCTTTTTGATAACTTGGGATTTTGCATTTTATTTTTAGAATCAAACATTACATACAAACCAAATACTGCATATTTAAAAAAAATTATTTGTTAATAAAGCATCTAAATTAAGACATAATTAAAATTATACGAAAACTATAACTGTTTGACTAAAAATACAGACGTTATAGAGCAGAAGACTTAAAGAATTATCAAGTTTTATTTTGATTTATTTAACATACAAACAAGTTTTTTGATTGAAAATAAATAAAGACAAAAAACCTTACCTATAAAACTTTAATTAAACTATTATTGTAGAAGTTATCAAAACAAGTACTAACGTAATGTGAAAAACACCCATCTGTTCTTGAAAAAATAACATCATATAGGCTAACACATAGATCTAAATTTACTTTTCTTTAATTCTAAAATTTAAATATTTTTTCCACCGAGTACCAAATTTTAAGTTCGAAAATAAAGTTTAAATTCCATTCTAGGACATATCCTTGTTTTTGTAATTTTTAAGGTATAGCTAAAGAAAAGCTTTCAAAATTAAATTTTAACAGCTTTTTCAGCTTTATGTTGTGTCATTTTTGAAAGTTGCGACAGTTTTGAGACATTAATAGTTTAAACTGATATTATAATTATTTTTTTGAAATTGACATAAGGACATAATTAAATTCTTCCAAGTACTTATATCAACAATATAAATCAAAACTACTTTTAAACTGCATTTCATTTTGATAATCTCTTTCCAAAAACATTCACAAAAATTTTTTAAATAATTTAATTCTTACATCCCCGAGTTTTTTTAACAGCTTCAGTAAAAAATCTTTGAAATACTATTTATTTTTTACATTTATGAGTATGGCATCAACTTAAATTACAAACTTTGAAACAAAATTTAATTTTTAACGTCTCTGAATATGTAAAGAAATTAAGTCACCATACTTTCAATCAGCAATTGTCTTTTTAAACTCTGAGTAAGTTGATTAACCTCATCAATCAACAAAGTTTGAAACATTTACTTTATTTGTTAAGAGCATTATTTAATTTACAAACTCAGAGATTTGCAACAGCATTTTTTTGTACAGATCGATGTAAGCCAGCTTATAAACACTACATAATTCTTAATATCCCCCAGCTTGTCAACAATATGAACATACAGGCTATGTCATTATATAAATCAATTAGTATGACAAACAACTAGTTTCTTACATTTCCGAGTGTGTCAGTGGAAATATACGTATTTATTTCCGAAAAAATTTAAAACATAACGCATGAAGTAATTATGTCTATTTTAACTCTTCATATAGTAGCTGTACATAGGGTCTCAGCCAGTCTTCTCACGGTCCAGGTCTGGACATATCCTTGTGCTCAAAAGTGTTAGTTTGCTTTCCTTTTCGATATGAGTTTAGCCAAAATTCAAGAATTGACAATCTCGGTGTAAGTGAATAAAACGGCAATAGTCCAGCAATTATCCATTATATTAATAACATTATATTTTATATATATATATATATAATTTTATATAATAAAATTTGTAAAATAAAACTAAATTACCTCTATTAGATTCTGTCCATCATTTCTCTGATATGGAGAAGGAGTATTTAATTCATGGTCGTTCACCCCTTTTGGAAGAAAAGAGCGTCTTCCGCCACCAAATACCACCTAATGAAAAGTACAGAGTTTAGCAATTAATTTGATTGATACTCGAAATATGAAAGAGTAGTTGTTCCTTCAGGGTTTAGTAGTCAAAGACCAAAGTAAGTTTAAAACTTAACAATACAATACAAATATTTTATTAAAGTGTCACATGCCATAAAACAATCTAGTACATTTAAAATACAGACATACAAATAAAATTATGACATCCAATCTTTAAAAGACTTATGAGACACTATTCAAGTTAAAAAACAAAGTTTTTATGCATTAAAACAAAAATAAACAATTACTCATATAAAAATGAATTTCGTCTACTTAAAATATTAAAACAGGTCTTGGCAACTAAAACTGAAGCATCATTATTGCTAAATAAAAACAAAAATTTTTCATCATCTGACATATTATTAAAATCTGCATTAAAACTAGAACATTCGTTAAATAAAATATGGCGTAGATCTGCATATAAAGGACAATTTAAAATCACGTGCTTCTCATCTTCTACATCATCTGAACAAATAAAACATTTCCTGTCATTAACCGCCATATTCTGATAACGACCCGTTTCTATTTTTAGGGGGGCAACCCCAAATCTAAATTTAGCGAATGCACTTTTATATCTTCGTTGTATATTACGTAACAAATAATTTTCTGTACCATAGTGAGACTTAAATAATTTATAAGTTCTAAGTTTTTTACCAGTGCTATAGGAACTGACTCTTTTATGCCATTCTTCTTTATAATTGTTAAATAATAAATTTTCAATATATAAAATAGAGTTTTTGTTCAAAAAACAATTTAAATTGCAAAATTGCTCAAAGTTGACACTTTTAAATTTTTCTATTACTTTAAAACACCAATTCTTCTTATTATTAATTGCATTTCTAAATGACCAGGAAAAAATTTTATAATTAAGCCTATCATTTGACATAACATTACATCTTGACCAATGTCGAAAAATGCTGGTCCACTGTTTAACAATCATAGGTTTCCAGCCCATATCACCATTTAAAGCATCGTTAGGTGTGTATTTACCAACATTTATAAAAAATCTTATGGCTTTATGTTGAACACTGTCGATACATGAAAAACTTCTTGTGCCCCAAATACTTGCACCATAGCTAATTACTGACCAAAGTATCAAAAAGCTTAGTAAATGTACTGTGCTGAAATCCACCGTTTGCTTTGCTTTTCACAATAAGCAAGCTTAAAGCACGATTTGCTGATTTACTTACAGCTTTAGCCATTTCATTATAGTCTAAAAATTCTGTTAATAAAAGACCAAGATATTGATAGTGCGATGCAATTTGAACAATATTATTATTAACTGTAAAATTAAACCTAGTTCTTTGCGTAGACACATTTCTAAAATGAACAATATTTGATTTTTCAAAATTTATAAATAAAAATTTTTTGCTACACCAAGAATCGAGAACATCTAATAATAACTGTAGATCATTTTCATTCTCTGCAATGAGTACCACGTCATCTGCATATAAAAGCATACAGACTATTTCCTCATCTATTTTAATACCAATATTAAGTGTTTTCATTTCATCAATCAAATCATTAATAAAAATATTAAAAAGTACAGGTGACAATACACAACCCTGTTTTAAACCAGATGTCACTGAAAACCAATCAGTCATGTAACCATTAAGTTTTACACAACATTCAACCTGCGAATATATTGATTTTAAAACATTAAGGAAATGAGTACTTAAACCTAAATCATCAAGTTTTTCAAACAATAACTTTCTATTTACTGTATCATATGCTTTTTTAAAATCAATAAAAGCTGTAAATGTAGATAACTTGTTAAGTTTTCTATTTTCAATAATAGATGTGAGGCTACTAATAGTGATCAATTGTACTTCTTTCTTTACGAAAACCATTTTGCTCATCGTTAATAATATCATTGCAGTCTAACCAATATGTTAACCTATCATTTAATATACTACAGTATAATTTATATACACAAGGCGTTAAGGTTATGCCCCTGTATGACATAGGATCGCGTGGATCTGACGTTGAGCACTTCGGGATTGGAGTTATTACACCTTTATTCCATATTCTTGGGATTTTACCACTATTAAAGCAAACATTAAAAATATTACACAACACTCTTATCGACACATCATTTTTCAATACATCTACTGGAATTTGGTATATACCTGCCGATTTACCACTTTTAGCTTTGGCAAGTGCATGATAAACCTCATCAAAAGATATGTTACTGTCTAAGAAATTGTCAAGAACATTATATTTTATATTAAAATTAAACCCACTTTCAGTTATTTTATTATTCAAAAGATTATCAAAACAACATTTCCATGTGTTTAAAACTACCTTACTGTCTTTACTAATTGACCCATCCTCGGTCTTTACCTCCATAGGAATTACTTTTTGTCGATTGTTTCCAATCCCGATTTTGCCAATTTTTTTCCAAAATTCACGTTGATCTTCAGACTGAACGTTCACTAATTCCTCCTGGCATTTATACCAATATTGTCGTTTTGCTCGTTGAACCTCTCTATCGAATACTTTTCTTTTACGAATAAAAACATCCCGTAACGTTCGACCACCTTGACGGTATTGTCTCTTATATTTCAACCATACACCCTCCGCCTCACACAAGTCATTCCAGAGAGTCGTTAAGTTATCGCTCCACCATGGTTTTTTCAAACGTCGGCGTTTATTACTGATACCACTTCGGACTTTCCGTGACTTTATAACATGATAATCAATATTGTACAAACACAAAACACAAACACAACTGACACAAACACAAAACACAAAAACAACAATCGAGCTGTATCGAGAAAATTGGTAATTCATGTTTGTAATATAGAAATGTAAATTATAGAAATAGTTTTCATGGATACAACAACAAAATCAAAGAATCATCTACAAATATTATAAACACTCTCGTATAATTTAATAGAAAGTTTTGTGGAGAGATCGGTAGATTTCAGCATATTGATATTAATCTTGAGTGGAGACACGATGAAATGAAATAGTATAATATGAAAAGCACAAAAAGACAATCTTTCGATAGTTTGATTTAATTGATAAATTGTTCAATTTGTTCATATCTGTTTATCTGTTTGAAAAAAATTATCGACTGTTAAACCCAAGTTGAGAGTTTGTTTTCATATTTCGATTGTAGAAGGTAATTGTTTTTCTTTGCTAATACGGGTTTCCTCACGCCCATAACTGACTGTCTCGATATAAGCAAAAGTGTCTTGACAATTGGGTATTGCTCTGCTACACTTACATCAATGTCATTATCGTATATTAACTGCCAAGCTGTGTCACTACAGTTTCCCTCTACTCCAGCCATGTCAACATCACTTTCCCAGTACCTATTTGCACTGTGGGCATATGCTGCTGCTGGTGTGGCATGCGTCACGCGTGCAGTGGTAACAACCCCGACTGATTTACCTTGGAATTGAAATTAATATAAATCTATTATATATAATTGTAAAAAATAATTTTTAAATACTGTGTTAAAGAAGTCATGTGCAGATTTTTTAATATTTCTTTTGGTTATATGCCCATGACATAGACAATCAAGGTATTTGTACGAGAATTTTCGTTTCTGCAATTTTACCTTAACCTTTCTGATAGTATCTCATGTGAATTTTTGAAATCTGAAGATAAAAATAAAAAACCACCATCTGTTCTGTGCAAGATGTGTATTTTTACAACTAACGTGTTACATACAATTTACTTGTGTTTGTGTTAAACATGCATCATTTTACATGTGTATAGTAACATAGAGCAGTTTTTTATAATGTTGTAAGCAGATTGATTTTATCAAGACCTCAGACATCCTTATACACATAATATATAAACAATTACGATAAACTTAATCCTCTATATCAGTCATGTGTAAATCAACCTGAATTAGTTTATAATCAGATCATTTGTTTACTCTCATTTAAAGACATTTTTAACCTGACATATAGATGTTTACTTGATTTGTGTAGACTTAGTTTAATTAATTTAGGATTATTCTATTTTGAATTTCCTTAACCAATATTTTAAATCGGTAAACTGTGTAAAACGTTAATTATTTCCGATTAAGAATGTTACGGCGGCACAGAGATGAAACGACAACTATCTTTAACGTGTGCTCATGCAAAAGGTACTGCGTGCTCACACAACAGGTATCGCGTGCTCTCGCAAAAAGGTACCGCGTGCTCTCGCAAAAGGTATCACGTGCTCTCGCAAAATTTACCGCGTTGCATGTACATGCGAAAATTATCACGTGCTTAAGTGAAAAGTTCCTGAAACCTTTTGATCGCGATAACTTTCACGTAAGCACGCAGTAACTCACGTGAGAACGCGATAATGTTTGCGTGAGCAGGCGATACAAAAAATATTTAACATGTCAACTCTGTGCCGCTGTAGAATACACAATTCGAAAAAGAAATGTTTTGATCGGCCCAAATTTTATCGTCATGTGTTTATTTAAGTGTTCCGTTTTATAAAGAAACACAAGTTACACACACTATATAAGTGTAGCGGTTCCAATAACTAACCTTGATTTGTAATTAAAGGTTTAAAATTGAAATTTGTTTGAACGGAAAGCCATGTGCTACACACATTCTTCAACAGCAGTGAGAAGACATTCGGTACCCTCCGATTTATTATTATTATTATTATCATTATATTATTATTATTATTATTATTATTATTATTATTATTATCATAAGTATATATGTACTTACATTGAACACTCACAAAATTTTTCTTATTATATTACCAAGAATTGGTGGGTTGTTTTGGTGAACGAGTGGTCTTATGAGCATATTTACGGGTTACCTCTCACTTTATCTGTTAAAATTTACTAGGACAGTTTCTAATGCTAAAATGTCTATTTATTCGCTTGTGGAAGGTTGGCGATATTTTATTGTCAATATCACAAAACTGACTGTCCGACATTAGTTAATTCTTTATGCCTGTCGTATAACATTTTGAATTTAACCATAAAATACGTTCAAAAATGGTATATGAAAAATGGTGTATGATATGTCTGACAACTCTATCAGTTTGTTATCAGTGTATCGAGTGTCTTAAGCTTAGAAAATCTTACCTTCCATTTTAGAATAATGAATGATACTATTAACTTCATGTCCCTTAACAGCCTTGCAATCTTCCGACTTAACTGTGTCATCGACACCAATTGTTTCCCAGTTACTTTTTACCCCGGCATGTATCGCTGTAGACGTTTGAGCAGAATCAGCAACCTGAGTGTCACTTCCATATGTCTGAAAGTTTAATTTAACGACGTATTAAAATAAATAAATAAATATATGTTTGAGGCCCTTCAGTAGAACAATAAGCACAACAACGGACATTTACTAACAATAAGCACAACAACGGACATCTACTAACAATAAGCACAACAACGGACATCTACTAACAATAAGCACAACAACGGACATTTACTCCAGTACCAGTCACAAGTTAGGGGTTTTATAATCAGTGGTCCAAATATGTCTTATCTTGCTTGGCTGTGATACCATTTGCTTGTGTCGTGTGCTGTTAAATAATGCATTTAAAATCAGCACATGACACTTGTCTTGTTTTGTAGTTTTGATCGCGTTAAATGTTTTTGAGGTCATTGTTTTTAATTTTGAATATTGCTTTTGTAGACCAAGAAATATCAAACCAAATATTAAAGAACAGCAGCTGCAAGACAATTTATACAAATAACCTGGTCTTCAAAAACAAATAAAAAACCACTACAGCGACTGCACAATTAACTGAAATTAAAATCTAATTAAAGAGAAACCCAGTCTTCAAAAGTTTGCATTCAAGAGAAAATGTAATATAAGTCAAAAAGGACAAAAACCAAACTTAACAAGAGAGAGAGAGAGAGAGAGAGAGAGAGAGAGAGAGAGAGAGAGAGAGAGAGAGAGAGAGAGCATATTAATATTACAATACAAATAGAAAACACTGCCACAAAGTTATGCGACAAGACCCTAATCAATACATACTTTTATTAAACATGAAATTAATTATTTATTGTAGACTTACCGTAAAATAACATGATGTAACCAATCCGCTGAATTTTTAAATTAAAAAAAAATGAAATTGCAAAATACAGCAATATAAAACATTACCTTAGATAACGCAACATTTGGAAATTTCTCAAACGCGAGAACTGTTTCTTCGCCTGTATTTCCGTTAAGCTGTCCTTTATATATTCTAGCTGCAGTTACTGTAGATAATCCTAAACCGTCTCCGATAAATAATATCACATTCTTAGCTACGTTTGTGTTTGGTCGTATTGCTGTTGCTTCGGCTAGTTTATCCTGTGCTAACTTTTCCCAATTTGTGCCTTAAAGATTTAATATTTAAATTGTTAAACAAAACCTTCATTTTATGTCATGCAGCACTTTTTGATTTGTTTACTAAGATTAGAAGTTGTATTGACAAATGTATTTTAAAAAAAAACTGACTGAACTGTAAATTTTGTCAAAATTTAAACTCGACCTTTAATTTTAGCTATCATTATATATATATATATATATATATATATATATATATATATATATATATATATATATATATATATATATATAAAATTTGACCTGAAATAAACAGACAAAATAAACAATATAATAATTATTCACTAGATAATAATAATTACATCAGCAAAACGGGTAATATTAATTGCTGGTGCAGCACATGTATATCATGTTCAGCAAGTAGTTTTGAGGGGTGAGCTTTAAATCATTCATCACACCTATTTCACAACCAACTGGATTAGTAAATTTTTAAGGGGTTCAAAATTACAAATCCTTTGACTTAAGAATTGGGTTATTCAGTAACTTTTTTGAGGGGTCCTAAATTGTTAATTCAACTTATTTAACAACCAGGTGGTTCGGTAATTTTAAGAGATCAAAAAACCATCCTTCTAAATAGTGGTTAAACGAGCATTAATTAAAGTAAAAAGTGAACATCATGTACATAACTGTACAAACTAGAAATAAAAAATCCACAGGCCAAGTTCTACAATCTTATGCTTGTTTTTGTGAAGAAAAGTTAACGTCACAGTGTATTTTAATCAAGTTTATTTAGAGAATATACATTTAACATTATAAATACAATCGACATTGAAACTTCTGAAATCCCATCTGTTAGAGAAGCTGTGATGTCATCAATGAGAAGAACTGTAAAAATAGTGTTATATAAAACGTCTAGTTTAAACAATATTTTATTCTCAAAAAGAAATATACAACATATAAATCAACATACAAACATAAAGAAAGGGATCCTTGAACAAGCCAAAAAAGGCTTTTATAAACCAGTTCCCATAGCAACTGTGAAATTCAAAACTGAATAGCCAAGACATAGGAAAAATATTTTGGTGAAGCCTGATATAACCTTTCAATACAAAATGTTGAATATATGCAATAGTACATGTACAAGAATAAATAACTAAGCAAGTTACATATAATATATACACAACTGGTACTCGTCTAAACATAAATAATAAGTTGACAAAATATTGTTCTAATTTGAAAATCGCTTAGATAGGGTAATAAAGTTTTGAACTGTCAATATTTGAAGCATCCGATAGGTTTGAATCTCCATGAAGTAAAAGCTCAGTGTCTATCGTACGATTTAACTTTAATTTAAAAATTGTAATCGATCTAATGTGATCATAATTTTTGCATTCTAATAAAAAAAATGTTTTGTTGTTTCTATGTCTCCACATAACAGTTAAATCAGTTATTAAATTTTTGTTATACAAATCTTAACCTTGTGTGATAGATTTGACTCAACCTCTGGCCAGAGAAAAAAATAACAGAGAATTCTGCCAGAATTATTTATGTATTTCCGAAACATTAAAGCATTCCTTATTTTCATGGGTAATTCATTCCAGTCTCTAATAGTTTGCGGTAAAAAGCTTTTAATATAGAAATTTGTCCTATATAAAATAATGTTTAAATTTGACTATTTCTGGTAGAATATGAATGTAATTCGTCGTAATTAGATCTTTAAGATAGTCAGGAGTTAAACCATGATACATTTTATAAAACTGGATTAATCTGTGTTATTTTCTTCGCTGCTCAAGTTTCCCAACCATTTTCCCGAAAAAGCAGATTTTTGCTAGCAAGTTTGATAGCTACCGTAGTTATTCTAGCAGCATCTAAATTAATATTTTCAATTTGATCAGTTTAATTTTCCGTCGAATTATCCCAAACAATGTCATCGTATTCTAATAATGGCCGAATGAAAGTAAAATACATTTTTGAGAGATAGACGATCTACCTGAAATTTTAATTTTCTAAGTAAATTAAGTCTACAAATCGCTTTGGATTTAATAGTATTAATTTGAAAATTCCAAGAACCACCAGATGGAAAATAAACACTTAAATGTATTTGTGGACTTTCCTTGTTTAAACGTCTAACGTCAAAGGTCGTTAAAAAGTAGTTCTTCAAGTTTAGATTTATATGTATGCTGTTTTCTATGTGATTAAACCACCGTAACGAGCAAGGTATGATGGTGAAAGGGAGACAAATATATGGCAATTTGTCGTAACATTTCAGATGACTCTCACTAACAATATCCGTCAAACTTCTTGGACCTTGAGTTAAAATAAACAAACAAATCATTCAAGCAAAACGATATCAATATGACAACTATTTATCTTTACGCTTCAGTAATAATATGACTATCTTAAGTAGAAATTTATGAGATTTACAGTTTGTAATCTTGTAACTTTGCATATCAATACACATACACACACACAGAGAGAGAGAGAGAGAGAGAGAGAGAGAGAGAGAGAGAGAGAGAGAGAGAGAGATATCTTGTGACTTGTTCAGTGGGGATTTCGTAAGTACATGTATAATTGCAATAAATTTTATTGCTCATATTTACAAACTAAGAATTCAAAAACTTATTTGAATTTAAACAAAATTAAATCTAATTTCTCGCTGGCTTTCTTTTCATTTACAGAGATTTTGCATTGATTTCTTTGAAAGAAACTGAGCTGCTGCTGCAATCATCACCAGCTTAACATTGTGACCTTCATTACGATGCGCGATTCTAAGTTCATTATAATATTAAATGGTACTTATATATTAGGTGTTTTCATCAAGACCCAGTTATTAGCCAAGGTGTGTTTAGAGTAAACATTTACAAGGATGTTTGCTCTGTTAATTTAAGTTCACGTGTTTGACCCCCGGATGCACTTTAACTATAGACTGTACATACATGTCAAAATTTACTAAAATATAACTAAGGACAGCCCGATAGAATTGAAGCTACTGGCTGGAATGTGACATTAAACAATTAAACCTTTGCATAAATAAATAAATAAATAAATAAATAAATAAATAAATAAAGACATATTCAATATCATCGGAACATGAAATTTCTATTAATAACAACATCATGTTAGACTTTTGAATTCTGTGACAATGAACGATTTCCATTTAACTTGATCGAATTAAATGAAAATTCGACATGATTAAAGAGAATTAAACGTATTTAAGAACAAATTTATATCCAAAAGCAAATTTTTCATGAACATATTCCTTCATTTCGAATGTAAAACTTTCTAAGTGTTTTTAAAAGTTTTCAAAAAAAAAAAAAAAAAAAAAAAAAAAAAAAAAAAAAAAAAAAAAAAAATCCCGGGTAATTACTACAGGGCAGTGACCGAATCGCTAAAGTTCAAGTGTCTGGTAAGATTTAGGGGTCGGGTGAGGTTCAGGGGTCGGGTAAGATTCTCTGAACCCGAGGATGTTTAAATCAGATCCTGTTCGATGGCGGTGAAATTACCAGTACAGAGTCCTGAATGTAATGGATTTAATCAACATTAATTCTAAAATCGTGCGTTATTGATGTTCTAAATGTTCCAAAGCATTTATAGCCAGTCAGCTACATGTAATTATTTTATATTTAGAAAAAAGAACGACTATTTATTCCCTGCTGAATTACATCATTCTCTCTCTCTCTCTCTCTCTCTCTCTCTCTCTCTCTCTCTCTCTCTCTCTCTCTCTCTGTTGACGTTACCCAAAAAGTGATGGCAAAAAAAAAAAAAAAAAAAAAAAAAAAAAAAAATAGAATAAAAATAAAAAATAATAATAATAATTGAGGGCAATATACAATATAGCGACAAGACTGTTATTATTGAATATGAGGACACATTGTTATGTGAGAACATGTCAAATATCCTTAAATTACCTACAAATATTATGAAAAGAAAGTTTTATAAAACACTCCACCTTACCCCCCATCCTAAATATTTGTTTTATGATCTTTTTTCCATGGTAGTGTCCTCACATTGTACGTTATTAATATATAAGATTACGCTGGATGACGCTCTCATCTAACTCGTTTATGAATACACTGTATTTGTTTTTTTTAAAGAAAATAAACTTGTACAACAGGTAACTACAAAATTTTTTTTTATCAAAAAACGACTTATCATGTTGGTTATAAATCAGAACTCACCTTGTGACAGTTGGACAAATAAACATATCATTAAACTAATACATTTTAAGGTTGCCATCATAACTTTTCACTTTACTATCCAATTTCCCTAATAACATGCTCAGATCCAACAAATGGTCCTATAAATAACTGATTTATAAAGGTCAGCTTTGTAATATGTAAAATTTTGCTCGTGGCGGCAAAGAGATACGGACCATATTGTCATATAGTAAACATACGGAGGCATTTCCCATCCAGTAGTGATGAAAGTAAATTAAAAAATGTTAAAAAAGTGTAGAATGTATTTTTTTAAATTAAAATTTTTTTCTTTTTTAAAAGTTATACCATTTTTATTATAATTTATTTTATTTATTTAATAATATTTTACGCATTAATACATGTAAAATATGCATCATATGTCGTTGATTATATATTGAATTACTTCTTCCAATGACGTTTGAATACATCTGACTTCACAGGTCAGTGGTTCGCAATCTGATGGTAATGTTTAAACCTGACTATACAAGTATGAATGAATATATTGTCTGGTTGTAAAGCGTGAGAAGGCATGCGTACACAACCACGATGCGTATAGACTCATATATGTTTATAAACTCTGCCATCAAAAAGTCAACGACATCTTTAATCCAAAAAGATTTTTGAATATAAAATATAAGTTGTGCACGGCATTGTTGCTGTTTAAAACCTTAACCGAAGTATGGCAAACAAAATTGCAATAATAATTTTAAAAAACTTCCTTTCCGTCTGTTTTAATCAATAGAAATGGACGGCTCCGCCACACACACACACACACACACACACACACACACACACACACACACACAGAGAGCATATAAATTATATTTTGTACATTATGGCAAAGTTTTTGCATTTATATTGGCAATGAACGTCGTTTTAAAAAAAGTTCAATTGTTAATTAAAAATCAATAGGGAAAAAGGAATATTTAACGACTGAATTGTTTTAAAATGATGTTCAATGTCAATATGAATGCAAATACTTTGCAAGCAAACTGAATGACGCGCATTTTTGGCATTCATATTGGCAATGAACATTTTAAAACTGTTCAAGTGTCATTTTTTGTTAAATTTTTCAAAAAAAAAAAAAAAAAAAAAAAAAAAAAAAAAAAAAAAAAAAAAATAGATTTCAAGACTTCTATAACACATGCACATCAGGGGGAGTCCATTAGACGCAACAGTCCCTGAAGAACGCACACGGTCAATTTAGACCGAGAACATTATTTTCGACCGAAATATAGTCCACAAATAACAAGACATTTATTTTGTTGATATTCAAATTATAATTATTATTTTATATCTAATATTGTCAAAAATACATGTTTTTATGAACCGTTCAATTCCCTTCTTTAACATATGCAAGCAAACTGAGTGACGCGCGCTAGTATTTTGGCATTTATATTGGCAATGAACATCATTTAAAAACTGTTCAATTTTCATTATTTTCGTTAAATATTTCAAAAAAAAAAAAAAAAAATTAATAGATTTCAAGACTTGAAAAGTCCCTTCTATAACACATGCACATCAGGGGGAGTCCAATAGACGCAACAGCCACGAAGAACGTGCACGTGCAATTTATACAGAGAACATGATTTTCGACCAAAAACAACAACACATTTATTTTATATGTATTCATGCACGGAGTCACCTGGTTTTTGTGATTCATAGTCTTTATGAACGCAACGACTCTCAAGCTTCGAGAAATGGGAATATATATAACATTAATATTTAACTTACAAATAGATATTTTGCGAAATAACCTACGGGGCTCTCTCTATATGTTTTTCTGTCTATTATCAAATAAATTTTACCCTGTTTTCTCTGTTGGTTGGTTTGTTGTCATATGCATGTTGTTTACCGTTGCATCAGCACTTTTGCAGCTATTTGCGACAAAAGCAAGTTTTTAATATTATGAAGGATTAATCTAAGAACAAGTTCATAAATGCATGAGGTATTCGAAATTATTATGGTCTGCATTGTACTAGCAAGCCCTCTAGACGATTTTTATTGATTTATTTTGTTAGGGTGCTTACTCGCCACAGGCAAGCATACCGCCACTCCGTCACAATATCCCAGCAAGTAAACCAGTCGATAAGTATTATGTTTTTTTAATGCCGAGCGCCAATCGATGACGCAGTTTCTTATATTTAAAATTCTTATGTAAGACCCGACCGATTTTCGAACTCGGGACCTCCTTCTCCTGGGGCGAAAGCTCAACTACTGAGTAACCGAGGACTAAGGAATGAAACAAGGAGTAGTTGATTTAGATAATGCTGTTTAGGCATTGTTGCCATTTAAACAATGTCATATGCGAAATTTAGAATTTTTATACAATAAAATATTTACATTTTCGCATATGACACCGACATGGCTAGGCAACCAACAGTGGTGAATGATTTGATTAAAATCTTATACTATTATAAATGTTTTCAATAAGCATAAGTTGATGAATTTAACTGTACGCATAATACTTATATTGCGCACCTGTTATTAGTATGGAATTACTATATGACGGAGTCAATTAGATAGGAATTGGTTGATCAAGATAAGTTGTTCATTAAAAATTTACCATTCAACTATTATACAATTACTGGAAACTTTTAAAATATTAGTTTTGCTAATATTTTAATGCATTATTGTTATAAACCCAGGGATAGCCTTATTATTATTATTATTATTATTATTATTATTAAAAATAGCATTTAACTGCATTCAAGAATAAAATGCCAGGCTCTTTTCTCGGCAAATAGTAAAATTAGAATGTGACCTTTTAGAATTGTACAACGTTAAATTGTACTTTTAACACACGAGTAAAAAGATGAAGTGAAATCTAGTTGTGATTTATAAACACAATTACCCCTCCCCTTAATCACTGACACATAATACAAATCACACTGACCGAGCATTTGATATTTTATCCAAGCCGTTGTTATGACCATTAAAATAGGAAACTATGGAAAGGAAACAGCAAACAAAATCTGTCATATTCATTACTTATATTATATAGAGGTATTCCGCCAGAAGGTTAAATTGATACATTTTATTGCTAAGTATCTGTATGACATATCAATAGAGCTACATGCATAGGTAACATATCAAATCTATCACTCATGTTGATACATACATTGTCGCAAAATTCTGTAGCATGAAAATGAAGAATACAACAAACTGACAAAGGAAGAACTTCCCGTGTATAGCGCTTTTTGGTAGATTCTATCTACGGTAAACGATACGTTTATGTATTTGTCAGTTTCATTTGCGTATATAATACACCAAAGCGAAATGAATTTTAAGCATTTGTTATGGTACAGTACAGGCCTGTCGAAAGTTTAACACTGAGCTGACGAAAAGGAGCCGAGACTCGGCTGCCGAGGGGCCGAGCTGTGGACAACTAGTGGCCGAAAAGTTGTCAATTCTCGGCCGCTCGGCAACTGGAACTGTCTACAGCTCGGCCACTCGGTAGCCGGGTCTCGGCAACTCATTCGGCTCCTCGGCATTTTGAACTGTCCACGACTCGGCAGTTCATTTGTCCTCTCAGTAGCCGAGTCTCGACCACAAGCTAACGAGTGATCTAGCAATTAACATCTGAGAGATTAATGTTTAATTGTATATATAAAAATAATAAAATATATAAATAAGTAATTATAAGAACTTTAAAAAATAATAATAATAATAAATTTAAAAAATAATGATAATAGAATAAGATAAATAAAATAAAATAGAATAAAATAAAATAAAATAAAATAAAATAAAATAAATAAAACCATTAAATAAACGGATAAAAGATACATATGTGATTTCTTTTCAGCAATTTCCATCTGAGAGAGATTAAATGTATATATAGTAATAATAATAAAATATATCATTCGTTAATGATAAGGAATAAAAGTGCAAATTAAATAAATTAAATAAATAACATAATAATAATAATAATAATAATAATAGAAATAATAATAAATTTAAAAATAATAATAATAAAATAAATAAATAAATAACTTGAAAACAAAGATAAGAAATAAATAAATAAATACCATTAAATAAAAACAGATGTGATTTTTTTCCCCATTAAATAAAAACAGATGTGATTTTTTTTCCCATTAAATAAAAACAGATGTGTTTTTTTTTTCCCATTAAATAAAATCAGATGTGATTTTTTTTCCACTAAATAAAAACAGATGTGATTTTTTTCCCCATTAAATAAAAACAGATGTGATTTTTTTTCCCATTAAATAAAAACAGATGTGATTTTTTTTCCCATTAAATAAAAACAGATGTGATTTTTTTTCCCATTAAATAAAAACAGATGTGATTTTTTTCCCCATTAAATAAAAACAGATGTGATTTTTTTTTCCAGAATTGCACAAATCTTTTATATTCCATAATGGAGCGGGATTTTAAAAGCAAAAAACTGGACGTTTTAATTTAGTCATTAAATGTACCTATACAGGTAAACATCAGGTGTCGTAATCCCAATCTGTTAATCCCCCATTCTCGCTAACCATCGGATGATCTACGCTTACGCTCCGCTAAGACTTAGCGGAGCGTAAGCGTAGATAATCCGATGGTTAGCGAGAATGTTAATCCCCTGTCATCATCAGAAACCTGGCTTCAATACACCACGTTCAAAACCTTCTCAGTACCAGGACAAAAGAATGTCGAACAAACGGAGTTTTATTTAGACACATTGTCTCCGAGATCTGCCAGACTCCAACACCTGTCTTCAAACTTTTGATTTGGAGGAAGGTCGTCTAAAACGCTGCAGAAACGTGTTCACTGACACTGTTGATATATGAATATTATCTTCTCTATTAATTTTTCTACTGATCTCTCTTTGACTTACTCCAGAAATAGATAATCTCACAATTTTCTCTCTAAAATATGGCGATATATGCGTAACTGCAGCCATGTTTACTGAACTGATGTTTTCTAGCTAACGATCGAGGGGTTTGAGTGGCCGAAAAAGTGCCGAGGAGCCGAGCGGCCGAAAAGGTGCCGAGCAGCCTAAAAAGTGCCGAGCAGTCAAAAAGTGGCCGAAAAACAGCCGGGCGATGGACAGTAGCTGCTGAAAAGGTACCGAGTCGAGATAATATCATGGAAAGTTGTGATACCAAAATAAAAAGTCGAGATAGATAACACGCCATGTCGCGATACTCGTGTCGACCAGTCGTGATAATTATCTCGATATCGCGACTTATTTTTATGGCGGCATGCCGTGTTATTTATTTCAACTTTTTGTTTTTGGTATCAAAACTTTTCATGATATTATCTTGACTTGTCAAGATATTTAGTCGACAAGTTGAGAAAAAATTTATGTCGACTAAAATTATGTCGATGTCAGAAATAAGCCACCATACAACATAGATATCAACAGAAATCACTATGAGTATAAATTTTTAAATAGCTTGAAAGGGGAGACAACGCCTGCAAGGAATAACTCTCTTATTGCCAATGAAGGGACATTAATATTTTGACATATGATAAAGGACATATCAATCAAGCGATATACCAAAATAAGAAAATTCAATGACGAATTTTTTTATGCCATCCATGTCAGATACTACTTTATGTACATGACATAATGATAAAAAACAACTCGCTGAATCTAGATATGCTGCATACCATTACTCTCCAACAATAATCTAAGTCGAGTTTTCATGTTTATCAATGTTACTCAACATAGCGATGTAAATCTCTTGTAAAATACTGTTTTGAGTATAAAACGGTTTAAAGTAGTTTTAAAGTACTATGCTGCTTAATTTACAGACTGAGTTCATTTTATCATCAGTACCATATGATTTGTAGGTTTTGAGTTCTCAATGAGAACCTGATTGTAGTACTTAATGTGTCATTATTTATAAGTCTGAAGAAATTCACAGTCAAAGCGTTTTTTAAAGACGATTTTTTCCTATTCCTGATTAAATAATTTTGTATTGAAAAGTTTACTGTTACATTGCATTCACCAAAGTAATATATTCAAATTGTTTTGAAGCGTTTAAGATTCATTCCGCAAATATGACGTTATCATGGATCACATATATTTATAGGAATAAGTTTACCATTGCTAGACCAAATGCTTATCAGTTATTTCCTTTCGTATTTAAAAAAAATAAGATAATTTACACACATAGAAAACAAGACTATGACGTAAAAGCCTCTTCCTAAAGGAGACAAATTATGACAACAAAATATTCGGATATTGAACTTCCGTTTCGAATATAAAATTTGAAATTTACATATAAACTCTAAGCAAGTTTGATACTATTCCGGTAGCTCAGCTGGAAGAGTGCTCCCTTCGTATGAGAGGTAGGGGTTCGAATTGAGGTCGGTTCTGACCAAGACATGAAAAAAGATAGTGACTGTTTTTTCGCCAAGCATTCGACATTTATGAATAAAAGTCATGGTGTCTTTCGTAGGAGACTTTAAAAACTGATGACCGTATCAAAGGAGGCGTGGCACGTTAACCCCCCCCCTGCAAATTGTACTGAGCGCACTGCAAAGGTAAAAATTTTGCCACTTTACCTACAGCTGGTGACGTCTCCATATAAATGAAATATTTATGGCTGGGGTGTAAAACCATTCAACCAACAAATCAATCTAAACTAATTTGATGATTTTTTTCGGTCAAGCCTCATGTAACTAACCTATGCCACAAAAGTGAACAATCCACAGAGCAACAGGCTTTCTTATAGTCTATTAAATAATAATGTAAGTTTAGTTACAAAAGTCTAAAGATGTAAAATGCATGCATATCGTTTTAAGATCTACATCCAGATCTAATTCCGAAAATGACTGTTATGAACTCACACGCTCATAGAAAATAAATAAGACAACTCGTCTCGAGGTTCAACCATTTATGTCAGAGGCCACCGCGCGTGAGACAAACTGCTGCCGAAAGCACATGTTACAGAAATCAATGAATGTCATGCGTAGAACAAAGCGCCCTCTGGTTACAAGGTCAGAGGTCAGACTCATACAATT
Source organism: Tegillarca granosa (assembly GCA_029721355.1). Taxonomy (NCBI): domain Eukaryota; kingdom Metazoa; phylum Mollusca; class Bivalvia; order Arcoida; family Arcidae; genus Tegillarca; species Tegillarca granosa. The sequence continues at coordinate 4,503,720 of CM056597.1, read as the reverse complement.
GTCTATTGAGGGGTCATCTCATAACACCTTCCCCTTTTAAGTCTTTTTAACAAATTGGCTAAATGTCTATGGAAATTGCCTATAACACATAGTAACAAAGTAACTGAAAAATAAGTCCATTAAATGTGCAATATTCCTTTACATAGTCACTTCATGAAAATAATGATTACAACAAATTCAATAAAACAAAATTCAAGTCAACATTAAAATCAGGTACAGATACAAACAGTTAAACAGTGTAACGTGTATGCGAGATTACGAATCTTAATTCAATCAATCTCACAAGAAAACGTCTTAACAAGACGTGGGTAAGTCATTTTAAATGAACTAATAAAACTTACGAGGTTCGAATTCTAATGAAGATGAACAACAGAAATATCTATCACGAAATAAGTACTACTGCATCAATCCAGACCAGGGTTGTAGGTCGATCTCAAATGAATATTTCAATTAAATATTCAAATAAGTGTCCGATACACTTCACATGGATCTAAATTAATATTACAGAAGAATACTTTATGTCATGAAGCCGAGGTGTAAGAACATCAAGTTATAAGGGAGTTAACTAAGAGAAAATTAAACAACACAAGAAAAAACCAGAACACAGGCGTTTACTGCTGTGACCAGTAGAGGAAGCAGACCATAACTAATAAACTCAGTTCTCCACCTCGAATACCTATCACTAAATGTGGTCTCTAACTAATACTGCTATGTATGGCTCAGGAGATCAGTAGGATATCATGTAAAATAAATTGATAATTTAAAGGAATTAAGTAATAATGAGTTTAGAAAAATTAAAATATTCGAATCGAACTTCTAAACCAGCAGCAAGTAAAAGTGAATATAATAGAATTTTAATAATGTTTATTACAAACAGGGCGGTTACACAGTAAAGGGCAATAACTATTCAAATAATTTAGTTCAATATCTTATCAATGTATCAAATTCACAACGTTCAATTTCTTCTATATTCCTAGTTACTTCGTTACAATATTGTTTACAATAGATAATTAAACAATTAATTCGTCACATAACCAGTCAATTACTAAGTTATATCAAGATAAATAAAATATCTCTAATACTGAAGTACCGGGAGATAAAAAGAAAATTATTAGAGTAATATAAGTCAAATACTGTATAAAACTCTAGTATGACATCAAAACTAGTTCACATGAATCAATTCATGTTCTGGAGGAAACACATGGACCGCACTTGCCACGTGGTGAGATCAATATTAATGATATTACGTGACGCCAAAACGTATTGTAAAATATACCTAACAGCCAAATGATTTAAGAGGAATAAAATTATGAGCTCTTAAATGGAAACGTAAATTACAAGGATACATTAAAAATCATGAATCCTGACTTCGTGGATTAAGTCACGTGATGAACCAAATAAGAAAAAAATAATTTAACCCCCCAAAAACTAAATAACACGCGGAAAAACAAATCCCTTCCAACGCGACGCGGAGTACTAAAAAAAAAAAAAAAAAACAAAAAAACAAAAACAAAAAAAAAAAAAAAAAAAAAAAAAAAAAAAAAAAAAAAAAACAAAAAAAAAAAAAAAAAAAAACAAAAAAACAACTTAAATAAAATATGCAACAAAATAAATAAATAAATACTTAATCCACTATGTTAAGTTTCTGGATTCTAGCCATCAAGATCAAAATTAACTAAAAAAAAAACTTACTTGCGAAGCAGACGTCTACTACTCAAAAATGTCAGCCGAAAGAGGCTTTGGCACATGTGGCCAGCTCTTATATAGGGTACAAAAATAACATGTGACCACAGTCACAGAAACATTTTAGAAAATATAAAAAAAACGTCACCTTACCAACGTCAGACTGAATCGATTTCAAATGACTGAATGAATTGCATGAAATATACCCGCAAATGATAATAAGAGTGGCGACATCTAAGTCGGGCACCTACACTAGTACAAGGTCGAACATGTCACGTGCACAAACAATTCCAAAAGGTAGAAGGATAGAGAGAAGAAAATAGAGATAGATAGAAATGGTCATCACCGTAAGAAAAGAAATAATTTGCTGCACGTAACATTGCTTCCCTTCTACACCAGCCACGTCCCGTAGCGGAACAATAAATATCTGATGAAATAGTTGTGCAAAATTTAAGGGTATTGTAGTTTAAACTTGTCTTCTCATTATAAGAAAACAGCTGATTGACCGAAACACAAGAAGTTCACGTTACCGTGTACATGCGCCAAAAGTAATCCTGCTGAAATATTTAAAGTAAACAATAGTCTGTCCGCAGGATACAAAAACAAAACAAACATTTTCAATTTGAATACAATATATCTCCTTTTTAGAAAAAAAAGTACAAAAGTAACAGCTTGTATTATGAATGAACAAACAGTGTGTCACTGTGAACTAGGTGAATTATATGACGTCATAGCGCGCGCACTCTGGAATGTCAACAACCTGGACAAGGATTTACAGACACGTGTTACTCGGAATCGCTATCCATGATTATTCTGGCTCGTTTTTAGGAACTGGTGATTTGTTTTGATAAATATGGATTGAATGTTTTCTCCGGTGACTGTTCCTGCAAAAATGCTTTGGAGTCCGCCGTGTAAATACCCGTGCGTAAGGATAAAACCTAATTCACACGCTTTTATGACGTCACACTCATTCAATACGATTTTTATTGTATGACCGTATTACATGGATTATTGAGTAGATTATAATATAAGTTACATGGTTTGTAAGTGTCCGGCACGGAATGATACAGGGTCAGTAGAAAAGATACCGGGTGACTTTTTTACCCTACCGATAACCCAATGCTAGATCTATTTTTTAAAAAAAATAGAAATAATGCTGATGAAAGAAATTAAAAAAAAAAAATATCCGACTGCAATAAAATATTACAACATGGAATATCACTTAATAAGGTTTAATGCATGTTATTTAATGATTTAACATTTGAACTTCAAAATAAATAAATAAATAAATAAATAAGTAAGTAATAATAATAAAAAAAATTGAACTGTCCTTTAAGTGTTTTGAACCGACCCTACACAGTTGAAATTTGTAAAATGACGTACTTGTGACGTATACAGAGTTAAAACTAGACCATTTTTGTTGACGTTTACGTTAGCGACAGGGGACGTAACTCTAACCCACCCGGTATCAGCCTTGCTGACCCAGCAGCGCGTGCGGCTATGACGGAATGATACTGGGTTGGTCATGTGATTCAATTTAGCCAATCACTATCATAGAATTTAGTCAGAGGTAGGATAAATGGGTATAATAGCCATAATTTTTAAGATACAAGGAAGTGTCAATATCGGACAAGGATATATACACTTCCATTATATCAAAACGTTCACTAAAATGTGCACAATGCAACTGTGAGTGGCAAATAACACTATAATGAAGCATAAAGATGAAATTCCTACCTGAAAGGGCTTGAAACCACAGACTAATTTCCAAGTTTCTAAAGTCAGATTTCAGAAAAAAAAAATCAAATACAAGAATTATTATGTGATAGTGCATTTGGAAGAAGCCATTAAAGCACTGAAAATACCTTTTGAAAAACCAAAACTTTAATGAAATAAAAAAATTGAAAATATGTAGAAAAATTCTCAGCTGTAAATGAAGGGAAGTAACTCTAAATGTAAACATAGAACTACTTTTTCTACACCTAAGTATGGAGGCCAAGAAGGAATATTTCATAAACTTATTTATAAAAACAGTAGTTTTATGTAAATTTGATGCGAAAATAGCAATTTAGGCAGTATAATATTTTTATTATTATGTTTGTAAGAAACCTGAGTGCAATATAAATTAAAATGATATAAAAAAAATCATACCTTCTCTGGTATCTGTATCAATAAATTTGACACCTAACGAGTGATAGTCATGCACTAAGAGATCAACTGTGTAAGCTTCATCATCCCCATCATACAAGATATCATACACAGCATCATCATCACCATCTTTCCCAGAAGTACTGTTCCTGAATACCTGATCATTACAGAAAAGGACATACTTGAAGTTGCACTGATTGTTTATATTATTATATAGAAACAATCATTCCTTGTATTTTATAATTTTTTGACTATTTCAGATGAAATATAACAAGAAGCCCAATGGACCTCTATCACTCATTTGTACAGGTTTCATTAATGGTCATTTGAGCTAGTCACAGAAAGGATTTACAAAATATATATTCAATGCTACCTTGAATAAAGGTCCCTGTTACCTTGAATGAAGTTCAAGGTTATTTTTTTTTTGTACAAAAATTAGTAACAAGTGAAGTGTAAATGCTACATATGAAGTTAAATGCTTCTACACCTTATGGTTCATTATAAAGTCAATGAAGATCCTTTATTATGTATGTTCTTTATGACCATAAGGGGCCGGAGTGGCCGCATGCTCTGAAGCGTTTGACATTACAGATCACAGCGCTTTTCACCTCTGAGGTTGCGAGTTCATGTCCCAATGCATGCACTTCATGTGTTAAAGTTTGTCAGTTTACTTGCTATAGGTAGATGGTTTTCTCCAGGTACTCCGGTTTCCTCCCCTATTTCCAAACTGGCCATCTCTTTATAAGTTAAATATTCTTGAGTGGGATGTTAAACACCATTACCCTAACCCTATGACCATGAATGAAGGTCAAGATCATTTGTTCATATACATGTAAACTTAATAGCACTTCAAATGTAGATACTACATTTAAAGTTTCATGCTTCTACACCTTTTAGTTCATCATCAGAAGTCTTTAAAACTTTTACCATACATGGACTTTAACACCTTGAATATTAGCCAACGCCAAATATTTTTGCAAAATTCATAAATCTTCATGAGTACATATTATATATGAAGTTTAAAGCTTCTAGGTCTTTTTTGTTCATTGTTCACAAAAAAGGTATAGGACAAATATTTCCACTCTCTGTATACCCCCTTAACTGTAGATGCTACATCATACATATGTGAAATTTGAGCCTTCCGAACCCTTGGCTTCATGTAAAGAAATGGTTTAAAGTGTTTTACAATTTAGTTACTGTTATCCAAGGAACATTCCCTCCACGTAGAATTTGACTCAATAGTTCTGAAGAATAAGTCCTTTAAATGTATAATATACAGACAGATGAATGGACGACAGACATGATATGATAGCAAAAGCTCACCTGTGCCTTTGGCTTAACATAACAAAATTATTAAAACTTGGTAAAAGCATACTTTAGCACCAGCAGGAGCTGTATATGCTAGTATACAGGAAGCAGTAACACACACAAATTTTACTCAACCATAAAAGTTAAAACATAGAAACACATAGTCAAAACAAATTATATAAGACAGTCACAAGGTGCCCCAAATTTACCCCTATCTGAACCATGTGGGAAACTTGGAGTTATTGCCGCGGTCCCTTACTCTTCAGCTAGTCTAGGAGTCAGTATGTGTCTGAGTTGGGTACGTGACCGTGTGTCAATCTATGCCATGTTTGTCCAGCATGTCCAGTAAGCTAGCACTATCAAACTATTACAAGCAGATCATATTCTCACATGTACTCACAATATTATGATTGAAAAAAAATGTTTTTCTCCCAAATAGCTATAATATATATATATATATATATATATATATATATATATATATATATATATATATATATATATATATATATATATATATATATATATAAACATATTTGCATTTAAACACCACACAACAAAAACAGAAACATAACATCAAGCTACACTGGAAACTGGAAATGTCCATGATTTACAGACATGATTTGAAACTTTGTTGGTGGTGTTAATGCCCTCACAGCCTAAACTAAGCTTTTAATCTATAATTTTGCAAACATTCTACAGAAAGTCTCAACATACCATTTGGTTACATTATTTGATTCGTTTTCTATCCACTGATGTAAAATTCTACGACCTTTAAATCGAATTTATAACAATCTTTTGGACCTACCAAAAAAAAAAAAAATAATAATAATAATACAAGTGTTGAGTACATAGTGTATGCATACATAAACAATATGACAAAATATGTAATGAAATCTATCACAACCTTTACAGTGAAAAATCAATAAAATCTCATAAATACCTCAGCAGCTTAGAAGCTAAAGCATTTGATTTGTGAGTGAGAGGTCACAGGTTTGAATGTGGGCCTGTTTATCTGAAAAACATTAAAAATCGAGTTGAGTTTTATTTAAACAATGAATGTTTTTCCACTTCACTTCGTCTCACAGTTTTGACAGCCTTTGTATTTGTCGGTCACTCTTGGGATTCCCCTTTTCATAATTCCAGCGTGGACCATACACCTATACTCTTATTACCTTTCTAGCTTTAATCACCACTTGTTAATTTTTTTCAATATGCTAATTACGAGGTTAAACTTTACACACATTTTCTGAAAGGTCGGACTTTTAAAGTTTCTCAATCCGAAATATTTGTATAAATACTTGATAAAAAGTTCATGCCAATTATTATTTTTATAATAGCAGTTTGAAATACTCAAAGGAGATACATACAAACACACACAAAACACACAGTGAAACACAGAAATAATTTAATTTATGATCTTCCTGGCACAATACATATGTGGGAATTTATTATTTTTTTCGCAAATGTTCATATATGAACTGTGTTCTCTAGCTTATCATAAAAATTGCAGACTCTACTTTCCACTGAAGTCTTCCTGTATATCAATCTGTTCATGCATTGATTGCTTAATCTGAATTATGTGTGTGTTCCTAAATAAATCCCGAGTATATTTAGGTAAGGTTCTAATGTGTAACCTATAACTTTTTCATTTTATTCAGTATATGAAGTTGTTTTTTTCCATTTGTCTTGTTTAATGTTTTGAAAAAGTTACCCACAAATTCATTTCTAAATTTTCGAATTAGAGTACTACTTCTCCTTCCCCATGTTTGCTAGGCACTTTCATCATTTTAATCTGCATGAAGTTTTAAAACACTTCCATTTTGTTAATACAGTAATATTAATTGGATATAAAGACTTCTGATCAGAAATGTCTTTAATACCAATTTATCACAATATGATAATTTAAATTCAATCCTGCACCATTCTCTATCTGATAGAACCGCCTCGGTAGCTCTGTCAGTAGAGAGTCTGCTTCGAGAGCAGAATGGTTGCCATTTTGATCTGTGCTCACATCATACCCACAGATGTAGAAATTGGTAGTTGCTGCTTCATGGCATGTGGCATTTAGGAAATATAGCAGTGACTGGGGTGCTCAGTGTCAGTATAGTGTGACTAAGTGGGGTGTTAATGTCTATCTGCGGCATAATACTTCAGTGAGCTAGCAATATAAAACCAGTTAAGTCTGGGCTAGTACAAGCAGAACAATAACTTGGATGCACTCACAAATGTAGAGAGTTGATATAAAAACCTTTTCTCATCTAAAATAGATAAATACTGCTGATGGGACGATAAGCACCAACACAACAACAACTTTATCTGAAAGTGCTGTGCAGAAGACTTGAGTTACCCCCCTTTATGAATTCATATATTCAGTATTTCAATATTCAAGCACAAAACACTTGTAAATGAGATAAAAGCAGAGTTGAATATACATATTTACACTGTGTTGTAAGGAAAAATTAGCAATGTATGGCAAATGTGTAATGAAGACTGACAAAATTCCTGAAAATTTTCAGAAAAGATTGAATATTTCACAGAATTCAAGAAATTTTTACAATATTTACTTAAAGTTTTGACATGTAATCTTTTTACTCTAAAGATTATTGGTATAAAATATACTTTTATGAAAACATACATCAAACTGATGATAATAATAGAAACAAAATCAATTCAAATTATAAGGGGAGACAACTCTTACAACTAACAGTTTGCCCACTTCAAATTGTATAATCTACTTACAGCTTCATAAATGTGCTCTATTTGCATAATTTACTATGAAATTAATTCTCATATCATTTCCAATAATGCAGAACACAACATGAAATCAATGAAATACTGGAATAACATCTATAAACAAATACACAACCTGAATGGCAAACACCAGTTATCCACATGAAAATCCGATTTCAGCACAAGTGATGCTCAAATAATAGAAACTCACTTTCTGGTATATGCTAAAGTCTGTTATGCACTGCTACAATTTGGTGCAGATGTACTTGTTTTTCTTGTTTGTCTTTATTGCCACCTTTGGATTCACATGATGTAGTACATGGTTTATTGGTGGAAATATCCTTTTTAACAGATGCCTTTTATTGCTTTATTACATTTAGATGCTGAATCTTTGTGCTGTAATGACAAGTTAAACATTTTAAAATCCATGTGAAATAAACAATTATCTACATTTGTAATATTTCCTATTGTGTAATTTGTTGAATGGAGTTTTAAAAATGTGTGTTGTAATCGCTTTGCTTTGTAGCTCAGTTGTTACAAATTCAATTTCTTTAATCATTCAGAATAACATTAAATATTAATTGTTGCAACTACCTAAAGTTGCTCAGACACACTGATAAACTTCCAAAACAAAGACCACCAATGCACCGTATTTTAAAAATGCCTGAAAAAAAACTTTACCAGTCTTGTCCTGTGCCCTATCTCTATCCACAAATGTCAATTTGGCTGCATTGGAAAATTTCACCTATTTACTTATCATAATACAAGTCAGTTTTGTTGTACTCCACTAACTAAAACTCATATACACCTACCTCAGCCTTGAGTGTTGATGAAAAAGGTGATGGATTCACTCTGGAATCAAAATGTTTAACTGACTGATGACAGTTATCTTGTTTAACTGTTGTTGTCACTTCTGATCCCCTTTTACAATTAGATTGCGTTTCTTTATACTGTAATCATAAATGGAAATATATGAAAATATATATGAAAAATTCATAAAACAATCATTCATCCATCACATGGTAGCCATGTTAAAAAGCAAGTTTGCATGCAAGTGTATGATCGGTTTGTACTAACCCAGCCAACAGCCAGTTTAATAATGCTTGCTCACTGGAGCAGCATGCCACAAACTGACATACATTAACTTTGACACATTAAACCAACTCCTAGTTGACGGGTAAAGGACCTTAGCAGGTAACAACAAGTTTCTGACTTGCCCAAGCCAGGGGTTGAACCAGGGAAGCAGTGGTGAAATGTGAGCATGTAATTCACTGGACTACTCCGGTCCCCTCAAGGTGCTACCAGTGCCATAATAAATATGGGACAATTGCAAGTGAGCTCTAGTACATAGCTCATGCATCACTATAACTTGCTCTGGAACATCTTGAATGACAAAATGTTACTTTACTAACTGGAAACACATTGCAAACGACAAAATATAGATGAAGCAACATTAAACAAAAAAGAAAAAAATAATAAGTCATATATAACATTTTGAAATTTTAATCAATATAATGATTTTCAGAAATGTGTGTTGTGATGTACTTTGCTTATGTTCACTCATTTACCAAGAAATAAATCACTGAATGTTCATTCTGCTCCTTTATCTTGCTATCACATACCTCCCTAGTCTACGTTAGTGTATTTACCCTCTTGCACTATATAAGCAATACAATAATACTTACCTGGTATTGTTGGTGTTATTGTGGTAATGCTGTTGTGATGTATGTGTGTATATATATACACCTGGAACAAAATTTTGGACCAAGTGTAGTAACTGCAATAGTAACAGGTATACTGACAAGCTATTTTAAAACTTACCAATATTCCAAGTTCTCTTATTCCACTGAAGGTAGTACTGAGTCTTGGAGCAGCAAGTTTTGGTAGGAGATCCTTATGATAGAATGCAGAGTTTTGGGACCATTTTATTCCACAAATTTTCATCTCGAACTATGCAACTGATATGGATTTAAAGTCCTCACTACAAAGTCCAGCCACGGAAGTTTTGAAACGTTTAACTGGCCTTGAATTTGGAAATAATAACTATGGGTTCTTTTTAACTGCAATGGGTTTTTATGTTCTACATATTCCAGACAGAAATCTTTTACAACCTTATTTTTTTAAGCTTCTGTTAAATTGATAGGCTTGGAATGCAGTAAATTCTTGATTTCTATTAGTCCAACATCACCATCGCTTTGCACTACTTTTCCATCTGGAAATGCTGCTAGGTGTTTATTATCCGGAGATATAATCAAAACAATGGGTTCTACATTTACTGTAATTCCTTCGCTGTTTTTAAGTAGTTTGTATTCTCTTATTGTCATTGCCTCTTCTTGAATGCCTCTTCGCGTGTGTTGGTTTCCTCTCAATGTAGAATAAAGCATGGTTTTCACTAAATTTTTCACTGGTATTTTAACATTTCTCCTAAAAAGGCCTGTTTCTTAGTTTCCAACTCATCTGGTGTTAATTCTGGCACAACATCTAGCGCATCTGGGCCATACTCTAGTCTTGCTTTTTTGGAATTGGAATCTTTGGTTGATTGATATTTTCAATATAATTATATAATTCCAGATTTTCGTTGAGACATTTTTGTTACAACAAGGGCACGTTCTCTGTTCTGATATATTTTCTGGAAATATTTTCCGGGCACACTGCTGGTACATTTTTCCCATACAACTGTTGACCAAGCTCCAAGATTCATGTGGAGACTACCACCATAACATCTGGAGTGCCAAGAGCCTCTATTGCAGCGATTATACAGCTTTCCACCATCAAACTTAGCTCTAATTGACATCCAAGATTCCGCTAAGTTAGTAGTGTAGTTACCCAGTAATCTTGGTGTTTTTTTGGCCACTCTATCCAACAAAACACTGACATCACGTATTATCATAGATGTTAAATTTTCAGAAATGTTACAGTCGCCACGTGAATCTTCCTGTAACTGAAGTGATGTTGTTTCTGACCATATGTGAGAAATTTCTTCAAAAATATCTGGTATATTTTCATCCTTGGACACTTGGTCATTACCATCAAGTTGAGTATTAACATCTGCAGAAATAGCAGTATCTGGCGACTGTCTGCTTTTACAAAAATCTGTACATCTGCTATGATCGCCAAACACATGGTGGACAGAGTTATGTATGTCATGTTGAAGTAACCGTACAGCAGCTTGTTTATCTGTTTCCATTGATCTTAATCGGATAGCACACCTGACAGCACTTACAATTTTTACTCTAGCTGCTTTAGAAAGATGGTTTTTTCCCTTATAGTATGTGTTTTCTTGAACTAATTTTTCCAAACTGGATCTCAAACATTTGGAAACGTGGTAAGCACATTCAAGCTTCTGTACTGCTTTTCCCCAGACTGGCACACCTTCTTGTATCCTGGCAAAAACAGATGAGTCACCATCTCCTATGATATATCTGTAGCGTAATCCATGCATGGACTATGCTTTTTTAAATCCTTCTAAAATTATGTCGGCTTCCATTGCCTGGGAGGATTCATGCCAATTTTTAAAGCCACGGTGTGGCTTTGGTGTTCTGTGTGAGGATTTAGCTCGACTGCAAGTGTAGCAATGTTTATTTCTAACCCCAATATAAAGAAGTTTTAGTGTTTCGGCACCAATAATGCCGGCAACCCCCCCCCAAGAGCGTTGTAGGTGTGTTTATGGGACCGTTTACTCCACCAACCATCACAGATAACACTGATGCATGGCACTCCTTCGTGATAGTTTCCCTTCTCTATCGCTATACGACGTTCTTCCGCCCCTGCTGCAAGTAAATCCTCCTGTACAACATCTCCCTACAAATCTCCTATTTCCTGTTCTATATTGGAATATGTTGGCTGTGACATGCCAGGGGAATTCAATGTTGCCATCAATTCATTTAAATGTGATACTCCCCCACCAGTAACCATGCTTCCCCAAACTGACCGCACATTTACATCATAATGTTGACTATTATCTAATGGCAAAGTAGGACTTGTTTCAAATCGAAACGTGTCTTTACAACCTTCACACTGTGATAATAAAACACTGGCAAGGCCATTGGTTTTTAATTCTTTTACCAATGTTATAGGAGGCATGCGTGATTGGGAAAAGTTCTTTCCAAAGATTAAATGCAGTTTTTCACAATGAATACAATGTAGGGTAATATTTGTGATGAAAGTTTGTAAAATATTCAAATTTACCAGTCGATATCCCTCAGAATCTGAAGTGCACCGCTTTATCTTGAATTTTAGTGGTGAATCCAATGAAGTTTTTTTCATATTGTATAGTGGTGTTGTCTCACTATCAACAAATAAATGCTTAAGGTTTGTCCTATAAAATTTTATTCTGTATCGTCTCGTCTGATCCAAAAATTTATTTCTGTATATTTTCAGGACATTTCTTTTGGAATTGTGTGACACAGTGCTCTTATATTTTTGCTTATGATGTTGATAAATAATTTTCCGTTTAAACCCATGTTTCCCACCAGCAAGCCCAAATGGTTTGGAACTTTTTCTTTTACTTTTGTTTGCCATATTCACCCCAGATAAACCAGTAACACCTCAACAAACATCTTAATATTTTAGTTTCAAACCTTTTCTAAACTCAAATGACTGATATGGTCCATCATACATTTGTTGCAATTGGACTCACGAGTTCGTTTAAAAGTAACTAAGATAAGTTCTGAAGAAAAAATGGTATGTGAACTATGTGCTATTTTTACCAACTTAAAATTGAATGCATTTCAATTTTTGAATGTTCAAAAAATTTACGTTATAAGAAAAAAAATGCGGAATTGTTGTGACGTAATGAATGCAAATGTACGATGTACTTACCACATTTGATGGGATCAATTATAAATAATGAAGATCGCACAAAAATACAACAATGTTTACTTTACCTGATAATTATAGTAACGTAACATCGAGTTCAACTACGATCGTGCATTTCAACATCATTTTTCGACACATGTTGACAAAATCCGCCATCTGCTTTGACCAAAACGCATATCATAAAGAGTATTCCGAATGTAGTTCCATGATAGAACTAGTACCTGCAAAAGACCGAATAAATGAAGAAATAAAATTATTTTTTTTAACTGTACACGTTTATGATGTTATAATAAAGTATCAGGCAATATCACATACTATTTACTTGTGACTGAAAATGTATTATACAAAAATGGCATTATATTCCTGAGGTATTCATACGTGCAAATGGCGGCATATATGAAGATATAAACAAAGATCAACCAAAAAGGAAGATGCGATTTCCATGATCTGAACTGAGCGATTGCCACACAGAGTTGTTTTGAATTTACATAACCAGTAATTTTCACCCGATCAAATGTTTTCATCCCTAATTAACACATTTGTCAAATTCCCACTGATTTCTGCCTCGAATTTTCTACAATTTTTTCTCAAGAACAATTTGCATGCCAAAACGAATGTAAAATTATATCATAAATTACTCATGTATTGGGCATTTAATGTCTCCATCAAAACGCCTTTAGTCCTGATATCTAAGGTAATTTGTTTTAAAAATTCCAAATATAAATGTGAAAGTGGGATATTAGTTTGTCCAGAAATATGTATTTTTTGAGAGTTTTTGACCAAAATCTTTATTATAGCACTTTCGTATGTTTTGAATTTACCAATACATGCCTATAACTATATCTTTCCAGGGGATAATATTCGTTATTTGTATCCACTCCCTTTTTGTTACATAGATACACATTTAAATTGTCAGCAATGACAAATTTGTTATATACATTACCCTTAAGATGAGTTTTTATGATATTGATAATTTGACTAGTATCAGGAACAATGATAGTTGACAAGTGCATATAATGACAAACAAAAAAAAAAATACAAATATATAATAGTCTGAGCGTATAAACGGCATAACGTCCTACTAAAAAACAATCATATTGAAATTCAAAGCTCCAGATAAGAATTGGACTTGAAGGGTCATTACCCCCTACTTTTCTTTTCTAAAGGGTATCCTGTAAAATTTAAAGAGTATCGATACTGTTTTAAAGACAACATAAAGAGTATTTTCAATTTTTCAGTCATTTATTCATAACTCTCAATATCTTGTCCCATTTTATGTAATAGGTGAACTTACAATCAATATTGTATATATACGTTTAAAATTCAGTTTCAATTCTTACAAATATATTCATACATAAAATGTTCACAAATATGACTTACTACATGAAGGCTTAGCCACTTTCTCTCTAGGTTTATACTCTTGACACAATCTCCCTGGCCTCCTCTTTTTCTTAGCTTTCCATAATTGTACAGCTCTTTTGTGATCAAATGTATTTACACTGATTGTGCTCATTTAAACTGCTATAAATACATCTAAATTTTCAGTTTTAAGTGAACTCCTATACTTGTTTTTAATTCGATTTTGAGTACTAAAGCTCCTCTCACACTCAACACTAATGACAGTCATACACAGAGCTATTTCACAAAGCTTTGAAAATTCAGACAAACCTTTATCACTATAATGACAAATCACTTTCTTACAAAGTTCTTGGGCACTCAGTTCTCTGCATGATCCCTTCATCATGTCTCTTAATTTAGGCCACTGCTGAATCAATTTTGATTTGTCAAGAATCTTGCTTACCTCTTTCGTTTCTTCCTCAGCATCATCAGTGCCCCCATGAACAATTTTTACAATTTTGTCTTCCCCATACAACACACCTAATGCATTCACTGCATCATTACATTCACTATCATCCACAGTATTATCAGTACATGGTTCACACACTCTACTGAAGTCTCTAAAAATTTCACCATCTTCCCTTTTGATTCTCTTTTTAATGTTTTCTCTTAAATTACACACATATCTACCTCTAAGTGAAATTAATTCTCCTTCTATTCCTTCCATGTATCTATCAAGTTTCTTTTCATTCAAATATGCAACCTTCTCGCTCTCCTCTTCCTTTATCTGAATACATGCTCTCATATCTTTCATGCCAGCTCCATCTTTTGACTCTAGAAAATTTAATTTCTCAAGAGTACTTTCCATCAGGGGTTCGATCTCACTGAACAACATATCCTTAGCCTGCAAAGCTTTGCTTAACTCCCCTACTTCCTGGTGAATGTCTAACATAAATGCTACAAGAAGAACAGTTTTAAAATCAGGAAAACACTTCAGGAGGCCCTTAGCAGTTGAATTTTTTTTAGCTGCGAAAAAAGACAGAGTTTCTAAAACTGAATTATAACTCTCATACACAGCCTCAACTGCATTCTTTAGCCCCAGCCACCTGATAGAATGAGGTTCTTTAATGGACAAGTTTGGTTGTCTAAGCAGATCCTGGATACATTTCAATTTATAAGTGCGATTACTAGAACTACTGAAAAAATAGTATAGGGAATTAAATTTATCTCTGAAGTTTTCAAGAACTGCATCCTTTTTAATAGAGTCTGATACAGCGAGATTTAAGCGGTGTGCAATGCAGTGTATCTGAACTATAAATGGTGAATATTTAGACTTTAACTATACACCAACGCCAGTTTTTTCCCAATCATTGTACTCGCTCCATCTGTCGCCAATGAAACTCTTTTAGTAGGGTCAAGACCAAACTTAACCAGACAACTGATAAGCTCATTAACAATTGTGTGAGCTTTACCATCTTCAATATTAACATTGGTTAAAAACTTTGTATTAGCAACTCCATTTTGAACATATCTAACACACACAGAAAGATATTTTTGCACAGTCAAGTCAGTGCTTTCATCTATCATAATGGCATATACATCAGAGGATAGAATTTCAGTCACAATATCTCTCTCAATAATTGTTTTAATGCAGGCTAGGACTGGATGTCAGTTACAGAGTCCCAACTAAGTTTTTATATTTTATGCCCACACCATTCAAATTTTGCAACTCAATTTAACTATTAATTTTTTCTGATGGCAATTCTTCAGCAGCTGCATAAAAAACAGTTCGGAATAACGTTATTTCATCATTGTTTACAATCTCGTTTTTATCAATCTCCAAGTCCGATTTGCAGTCAATAGTTTTACATTGTTTCTCTACAAGTTGAGTCTCAGCATTTTTATTATCTGAAGATTGACAATGTCTAATAATGGCATTTTTCTGAACATTTGTTGAACCTTCATTGGCCCACACGCTAGCCACTTTCTGTTGTGTGCATATTGAACATTTCAGTCTTACAACACCTTCATCGCGATTTACAATTAACCAGTTATACATTTCTTTCCAGGCCTTTTTCGTTTTTTTCTGTCAGTTTTTCACCGCTGTGACTCCTGCTTCTTATTTCTAAATCAGTAATACATGATGTAATCAAATCGTTGATGATTGTCCGTACCATCCGCTCTGGATTTGTTGTTGTGGTAACAAAATTCAAAATACTACCGCTATCTGACTGTTTGCGCAGATAACGGCCTTTTTTTCACAGCAGACGACATATTGTAAGGTGAAAAGAAAATGATATAGGACAAGATTCGAGACCGGAACTAATTTGGATAAAAAGTAAAAGTCCGGACCGGAATTGTCTCCATTACGTTTTCAATTTTTCATCGATCTTGATCATTATAGCGTTTAGAAATGTAAGCTTGTATGAAAGCATAACTATTTATGAAAGCTATAAATGTTTACAAAATCATGGTTACGCGTTGTACTGGAAATGTAAAGCGTAATGAGTAATTTCAATGAGTTTTGGTACGTCACCAGTTAAATGTCAAAAAAAAAGTCATAGCGTATTTACGCGTATTTACGCAAATACGCAAAAAAAAAAAAAAAAAAAAAAAAAAAAAAAAAACCATAATCAAACAGATACATACCCAACAGATTTCACGGACAACATTCTAAAAAAAACAACAACTAAATATTAGACACATAACCCAAAAAATAAACATCAAATGTGTATCAAAATAATTGGATTTCTACCCCTTCCTCCCATTAAATATCATAATAATTCCGGTTAATAAGTGTAATAACCATAAAGTCCATGAATTCACTGTGCGGTTAAATATATAGTCCATATGAATTTTATATAGTGATTAAAGTAATTAATGTCCAACACAGGTTATTAAAGGTCGTCGTACCACGAAGTCCAACGTTGATACCACGCTTCTCCCTCGTTGATAGCAAATAATAGTCACCCAATAATAATTTTTTTATAAAGTTCAGTGATTATGTTGGAAGTATCGCGAATATATATCACTATAGAAGACATAAGCGTATGAATGAAAGCTCATGTTTGCAAAGATTCCAAATGTATATATATAAAATTGTTCACGGTCTTCTTCTGTGTGCAAGTATGAAAGTCACATAAACTAATCGCTTGTATTACGATATGCAGTCCTCTCTTACACACTGATGTGTTACATTACAACATGAACAAGAATCCTCCGTGATTGATATGTCCGCTTCACCACATTACTCCTTTGAATAAAGAAATTCAATGAAATATAAACGTCTATAACAAACGGTATATGTATCATATAGTTACTTGTATAACTTGTCCATTGTTTCTGATATAATCCTATAATGGAATGTTCACCGTATTTAATATCCAACCACCATTAATATCCAATAGTTGATGTTTTCAACTGTCATTAAAGAACTGAACAATATGATGATAACATTTAAACGATTATCATCAATTTAATTATGGATAACTAAATTTTGGTATTTACAAATAAATGGTAAGTGAAATTCAATACATATATATTCATTTAACACATTCAAACTAAACACCTGGAAAAATTTATCATAGTTAATTACAAAAGTTAATAACATGTGGATAAAAAAACAATAGGAACTATCATTGACATATTAAAAATCCATCAAGGATAGTACTGGGAAATTATACTTTTAGTATCCTTCCAAGTGTCAATTAAAAATAATTATATTATAATCGATATGCAATATAATATATGTTGAAATATATGAAAACCGACAACAATACACAAATTTACATCTCACAGAACAAGTGGAATCTGTTGGATATTTAAAATTCAAACTGATTGGTTAACATCCAACCAGGTCGTTGCGTTCTAATACGTCCCCGGGACGTTGTAGGCAGAGGAAACAGAATTTCTCCCTGTGACACATCGCGAGGAAGAAACCCGAGTTCCTCATCAGTTAAATGAAACTGAATATCAGACTGAACGTTTTCAATAACATCTGAGTTAGGTTGAGGCATATTTGCTTCCAACTCAGGTGTTATCAAAGGTTCAAAATATGGTTTCAACCTGTTAAAATGAACCACCTGTTTATTACGACCACCATTCCTTGAAATTGTATAATTATAAGTTGACAACTTTTTTACTACAGTGAAAGAACCATCTCAAAATTTATGTAATTTTTTACTAGTACCAACTTTAATTTGTGGCATACACAATCAAACTTTCTGACCAACTTCAAATTCAATACCATGTTGTTTAACGTCATATCTTATTTTCTGACGCAACTGTTCAGTATTTATATTTTCACGTGTCAACGTGTATACATCATTAAACTTCTTCTGCAAAGTTTCTACATAATCTGAACAACTAGGTATTTCACCAGGCACTTGTTCAGCCAACAAATTAAGAGGTATATTGATTTCTCACCATAAAAAAACCATATTAGGAGTAAACTTTGTGGCTTCCTGTATACTACTCCTATATGCCATATTAGCTATTTGAAGATATGTATCCCAGTTATTTTGTTCCTTGTTTATATATGCACTGAGTACATTTTGAATTGACCTATTATATCTTTCCACCAATCCATCCGTGACAAATTGGATGATATGGGGTGGTACGTGTTTTGAATGTTCCAAGTATGTAACACAATTCCTGAAATAATTCACTTTCAAAATTTGACCTTTGATCAATATGTATGGACTTGGGAACGCCAAATGTACTGTCTGATTCACGTCTGCCGTAGCACTAGTTTTTCAAAGTTTTAGAACAGATATCAAAAAATTTTGTAGCATGCCACATACCGTTATGACGTATGCATTTTGTCGTAATTAACTGACACCAAACTAAATGCCATCTTAGCTGGAGTATAAAATCCTTACGGGGATTTAATATGGGAAAACACACAAACACTCATTCCGGAAATACATCGCTGAAAAACATGCGGGTTAAAAGAATGGAATTGCGCATGACCGACTTTCCCATTTTCGCTTGCCAGGTAATATCGTCTGCTAGCTTGACAGCAAAAGGAATATATACTGTAGGCCTAATAACAGCGATCTTACCTACAGCTGAATGAACTATTCCAGAATTTTCTACCCTAACCCGCATGATTATTACAGCTATGTATTTCCGGAATAAGTGTTTGTGTGTTTTCCCATATTATGAGACAGTAGTAAGACGTGAATCAGACAGTAGTAATAAAATTGTCAATCAAGGCTCTAGCCACAGTCTTAGCTTCCTGATTTGGTAGAGCATAACTTTCTACCCATTTAGTGAAATAATCAGATAATTCACGGTCATTAATCCCTATCAAAAGCTGATTACGAATCTCCTCGTCCTTGTTAGTGAGGTTGCAATGTTCTGAGAGTTCATAAAGTGCACGCATAAAAGCTTCGCTGGTTTCCCCACTGTGCTGCTTTCTTTCATAAAATATCGCTCGTTCGTGAATAATATTAATCTTGGGCACAAAGTACTCATCAGATATGCTAATAACTTTGTCATATTTATCCGCATCTTTGGCATCTTCAATGTAAAACTTTAAAAAATATGTTCGGCCCCCCTGCCGATGATATATATATAAGAAAACTTATCTGGATTTTTTCAGTTTCTTTGTCGAGTTTTGTGAGTTGACGATACCGCGTGAACCGTTGTCGCCATTCCGACCATTCCTTTGGCCTTTGAAACTCAAATTTTCTGGTGGCTGTACTTTTGCCATAACTCCGACTCCGTGATGTGTCAATTATCAGCGACGATTCCTTGTTCAGGATCTCACTGTTGATATCCCACTTTTGACAACATGTTATGAACTCACACGCTAATAGATAATTAATAAGACAACTCGTCTCGAAGTTAAACCATTTATGTCAGAGGCCGCAGACGAACTGTTGCCAAAAGCACATGTTACAGAAATCAATGAAAGACATGCGTAGAACAAAGCGCCCTCTGGTTACAAGGTCAGAGGTCAGACTCATACAATTGTCTATTGAGGGGTCATCTCATAACAATGACCATCAGTGAAACCCTTATAATTAAACATAATATTTAGTATTGGAACTAAATCTGACTAAAATATGTACATGTATTTAACAATTTTTTTTTAGTTCTCTGAATCTCCCCCCCCCCTTTATTTTAATTGCATTCCTAAATTTCTTTATAAGCGAAAGGACACTCTAATTCTGGCTATACACATTTGCTTTCATTCTTTAAGGTCAAATCATCATTTTCATTTAAAACGATTGAGAATAAGGTTTTAAAATGTTGAAATAAATTTTCGATTATGAAATAATCTTGAAACCCGGAGGTCCTTCTTTGTGATGTTTATCCTACCCTTGGTCATATTTATGTTAGAAGTATCAGTATAGTTATTTGGTTGTTCAAATATTAATTTCTCTTACAGGATTTATGCCTTTTTTACGTCAAGTTTACAAAATGTCTGGGAGAAAGTTAATTTTATTTTCTTCAAGTTGTTCAAAACAACATTTACCTATATAAATAATTATATAGGTTTTCCATTTCAAATGAAAATTGTATCCTCATGATCAGTCAAAAGTTTTTACCCACTTTCATGCTTTTTGTCGGTAGTAGAAATTTTGATTTAATATATTTACGTGGACACCGAGAAGTTAGATTCAAGGAACTTCTTATAGGGTGTTTTATCAACCACTCTAGTTTTAATCCCTCATAATTTCACCCGTTAGTAACTCGGTCAAAACTGGTGTTTCAGATAAATAAGAAGTAGAAGAGAAAGCATAACTTTTAACACTTTTTTTACGGATGTAGCCAGTTGTTATAATAAACACTGAAATAACTACTGCTTTTGTATTTCTAATATTTATTTTCCATCACATAATACCTATATCTAGATCTATATATGGTCATGAGTTCTGGTCTTGGCCAACGTAGATATTTAACCATTAAACAGCATAGCTATGGCAGTTATTAGATTATAAATGACATAGCTTTGCCAGGCAAACTGAATAACGCGCGTTATTTTTGTCACATCAATTTGAATTGACCATTTGCCAATTAAATGTTCCGAGTCATTGTGAATCATTTTCCTATTTAGATATTACAATGACGGGGAACAAAACCTCTGAATTTTCGGGTTTTTTTCATACAAAAGCACTCTTTTTACCAAGTGTAATTTCTATGTTGTCATTTTATTTAAAAAGTTTACCAGACAAGCCTAAATACATTTGAGACATTATATGCAAAATAAAATGGTTTAAAAGATGAAAATCTTATTTTTAGCTTTTTGTTTGCCAAGAGAAGTCATGTTTTATGTAACGAAAAACCCCGAGAACTGTCCGGTCAAGTTGTAAAATCTTAATAGAAAACCGATTCATATTTCGGTCGGAATTTTACTTGGCAAATCCGGGTCAATTATTGGAACAGCGCAACAATGTAAACAAAATATAGTACAACATGAAAAAACACGGAACTCACAAAAATTATGAAATATTTTATTAACCATCACTATTGTTTTGCACATTTTATATAAAACATCAATTTAGTCACTTTAATAATTATAAGAAAAAAAAAATTTCCTAAGGCGGATGACGAACAAGTGAACAGTCTCGAAGATTGACACGAAAATGATGTCTCACTCTCGCTGTCATTTTTGGAAATATAAAAGTGCAGTGCGAGAAATTGGAATCTACGAAGAAACCAGGAGTGAATTAATTGGATGACGGAAATGTAATCTGCTTTGGAAAGTCATAGTTTCTGTCATTATTATTCGTAGAACTAGTGGAACTGACTACATGATGCGACCCAGATTGTGACCCATTTAGACGCTGATTCAGTGTTAAATGTTTTGCAGGGTGAGTTAATTCTGACAATGAGTTACTATGACGTTTTTTCTGTTGTGTTGAGACAGTTCTGTTGTAAGAGGGAGAAGCTTCTCATTTATGGTTCGACATAAACATTATGTGCCGAGCTTCGTACCCCAGATCATTGAGATGCTGAATGGCCGTCACCCGCAAACAGCGAGGAGTGTATTTAGTTTCAACTTTTGCAGCATGGCATATGTCGGATAAAAACAGGCAAATGTGCGTTTTGAACATGAACCATATATCAGACTCTTCAGGACCAGCCATGGCTTTTTATAATATTGATTGCACAAATTTTGGGATTTTTGTCAGTTTTATCGAAGCACTGGAAACAGCGGTTTAACATTTTTACAGGACAGTCGACCGTCTCAGTTGCATATATATTCTTTTTTAACATCTGCTATTTTCGTCTGTATGAGATATCTCCCCTCTGAAAATGTTTTGGTTGTATTTCATGTTTTTAAGTTACATATTCTCCAGACTCGTCAATGTGAAACTCAATTATGACTGTGGTTTTAACTGGTGGTGAAATTCCATAGCTCGGGAAATAAAATTTATAGAACAGATGGTACCATACACACTTTTTCGGTATTATGGGAGAAATTAGGGTACTTTTTAGATGATTGGAAATTTTCCGTTGTGTATTTAATTCAATGTTTATTTTAAAATTAATATTTTTTTTCTCAGGCTGTGTTGTTGTTTTGTTATGAAACTTCTTAAAAATAGTCCAGAGAGTGAAATATTCATACGCATAGTGTAATGATCACGTGATCAATGTCAGTCATTGTGCCGCATTTGCCACATGTCTCAAACATGTTTATATAGTAAAGTTGCAAAGCAAACGTAAATACATGTATATAATTTAAACAAACAAATATATATGTATGGTATTTATTTTGAGTACACTACTTTAATTATAGAATTTGGAATTTTATGAATAAATTACATACATATATAGATTAAATATTGAATGATTCACTGCTATAAATTAACATACAAGATATCGGATCTATAAACTGTTAACATACCAGATATCGGATCTTTAAACTGTTAACATACCAGATATCGGATCTATAAACCGTTAACATACCAGATATCAGATCTATAAACGGTTAACATACCAGATATCGGATCTATAAACTGTTAACATACCAGATATCGGATCTATAAACTGTTAACATACCAGATATCGGATCTATAAACTGTTAACATACCAGATATCGGATCTATAAACTGTTAACATACCAGATATCGGATCTATAAACTGTTAACATACCAGATATCGGATCTATAAACTGTTAACATACCAGATATCGGATCTATAAACCGTTAACATACCAGATATCAGATCTATAAACGGTTAACATACCAGATATCGGATCTATAAACTGTTAACATACCAGATATCGGATCTATAAACTGTTAACATACCAGATATCGGATCTATAAACTGTTAACATACCAGATATCGGATCTATAAACCGTTAACATACTAGATATCAGATCTATAAACCGTTAACATACCAGATATCGGATCTATAAACTGTTAACATACCAGATATCGGATCTATAAACTGTTAACATACCAGATATCGGATCTATAAACCGTTAACATACCAGATATCGGATCTATAAACTGTTAACATACCAGATATCGGATCTATAAACTGTTAACATACCAGATATCGGATCTATAAACCGTTAACATACCAGATATCGGATCTATAAACTGTTAACATACCAGATATCGGATCTATAAACCGTTAACATACCAGATATCAGATCTATAAACTGTTAACATACCAGATATCTGATCTATAAACTGTTAACATACCAGATATCGGATCTATGAACTGTTAACATACCAGATATCGGATCTATAAACTGCTAACATACCAGAAATCGGACTATAAACTGTAAAGTTTAACAAGATTATATTTTAAAAATCGTATAAATGATTTATAGTGCAAAACCAGAATGAATTGTATAAAGAAATAGCGCCAAAAAGTAAAAGTGAGCAGTGTTTTTTATTTTATTATTCATATCATGCAAAACCAGCGTGTCCAGTTACATGATTGGTCAGTTGTAACAGTCTATAACATGCACCACAACCACAGTCGACATTACACATGATCTAACTAACACTGAACACGAGCAAGGGCGTAGATAGGAACCAATTATAACTGTGGCAAAAAACAGAGGCGCCTCTGATATTTTACACGTTGTTACACACCGATAACTACGTGAAATATAAAATCCAATTCTTAATTTACTCTGGTTGCAATACAGGGAAGCAAAGACCTTGGATAACGGGTAAATTAGCATAGTCATTGCTGTATAAAGTTCCTCTATCCATTTTAGTTCATTACCAATCGACCGAGTGCATTTATTGCAAACGTTAATCAATAGATCGCAATATTATCAATGACGTCACAAATAAATCCGTTAAACGTCATCGTGATCTAACTGAATGTGACAAAAATGTCGTTCTGGAATTAAGCCGGTATGTGACAAAAATGTCGTTCCGGAATTAATCCGGTATGTGACAAAAATGTCGTTCCGGAATTAAGCCGGTATGTGACAAAAATGTCGTTCCGGAATTAAGCCGGTATGTGACAAAAATGTCGTTCCGGAATTAAGCCGGTATGTGACAAAAATGTCGTTCCGGAACTTAGACGGTAATGATAAAAATGTCGCTCCAGAACTAAGAAGGTTAAGTAGTTTCAAATCTAGGGGGTCCGAGGGCGTGCTCTCCCGTAAAAAATGGGAAAAAAAACTGCGTTAAACGGTGCATTCTGGCGACACCTGAACTTGATATTTGCTAAGACCATCTGAATTTTTACCTAGCCGTTGCCTCGGTTGCCACATTGGGCAAAGTAAGTTATGTGTTGAGAAACAAGTTAATGGATATGAACGATTTTTCTCCTATTCTTAATTTTTGGAAACAATGTATACCACGAGTAGTGTCCCTTTTATCGAACAGGGAAAAACGGTTACATTGTACACTGATATAAATTGATAATTTTGTCAAATCAAGTGTTCAGCAAAGGTAATATTACACTCTTAACATCATTATGAACACTTGTGTTGATGAAATAATCTAAAAATCGACAAGCCTTCTCCTGACAAGAGCAAAATCCACACTTGCATCAGTGTGATAACATTTAATTTTCAAACAGAATCACCTTTAGTTCTTGTTTAGGTGTATACCGCTATATAACAGAGAAAAGAACCATTACTCCGAAGTCTCTGTAGAATATATTGTCTTGAAGTCGAGATGATAAACCTTTATTGATTGATAAATAATGAATTGTTATTCTAGCTTTTAGGATGGTAAGCGTAGGAATGGTGTGGGCTGAAGCAGGTGCTTTGTTTTTCCATGTGGGAAAAGGCAGGGTTTTATTAAAATACAACAAACATACTGCTAACACCTGTCACACACTGAATGCTGTTTTTATTATGATGTATTGATGTGTTGACACAATATTACAGGCTTATATAAAAGGGGGGGGGGGGTCGTTGGCCATGCGGTGGGAAGCGCATTCACTCCCTAGGTTTGAATTCTACTCGAGGCAAAACCTAGTATGATAAGGCTTTTAGTGCGCTTGAAAGGTCGGTAATTTTTACCAGGCTCTCTGGTTTTCAACGCCATTCCATATGTATAATATTTATTGTTTTAATGTCAGAAAGATCATATAAATGTTATTTCACCATTACTTTTATACATTTTCTTTGATTCGTTTATGAAGAAAGATAGAAAATTGTATACAAAAAGAGAATTATATTAAGGAGAAAGAAAAGAAAAATCTATAGAAAAGGAAAGTATAATGTATATAAAAACAGTGAAGAGCAATATATGAAGAAAAAAAGAGGGGGATAAATAAGGAAGAAGTTAATGTATCTGTTTAGATGGAATATCTGAAAGATGAGAATGTTATAGAGAAGAAAAATAAATTAAGAAGGAGAAGCTATACTAAAGGGGGAATATATGTGTTCTTTATTTTGTTATCATAAAATGGATTGATTGCAAAAAATTCTTTGTCTGTTTTGCCGAGACTGATGAAATAATTATCGCCAAAAAAGGTGACTACGTTGTCAATTTCTCGAACACATTATACCGAATAGCGTTTTAACAGCGATGAGCTATTATTTTCATGTACGCACTAGACAATATATTTAAAGTTATGTCGTGTATGTGTGAGCGTATGGTTCACTTGTAAAATATGCATAAGCATAGGTAATTGTAGATATACTATGTTTTTGTAAATATGTATAAAACAAGATAAATGTCAATCGATTTGTCTGTTCTGTGATCTGCAACATGTTGTATTATAACAAGTATTGGTGACTCACTATAACGTATGTTACTTGCGATGTAATTAATTTTTAACTTAATGCTTTGGCAGATGGCAGTAAGCATCAGCATCCCACTCGGAATATTAAGATAAAATAGTTAATAAAAATACCACGACAAAAGGCCTACGGGTTTTGAACCTCTCACTTTATTATATATAATTATTTCAAAAGAGCTTGTTTTATAACTTCTGAAAGCCAAGGTAGACAAATGTTATCATGCAGGCATTTTATGTATTGAAATTTAATAAAGGCACCAGATGGTAAAATAGGACACTATTTAATCGATTTGAAAACCTAAAAATTTACTAAAATATGAATTAAAGTACAAAGTACTGGTAAGAATTCCCTTGGAAGACCAATTATGAAATCAGACAATCAAGCTGTTTTCAAATTCATTATACTTTGACTATAATCCAAATCACTGAGAATTTTCTCTATCGCTTGTCAAAAGTCGGTAGTTTTAATCATTGGTCCCATTGGTTGTTTTTCTTTCTCTTTAACATCTTTAATGATTTTTTAAAGATAATTTTGCTATAATTTATATATATTTTTTCATTTTGGTAATTTTATTGTTATGTTATGTTATTTAAGATGTTTCATAGAATGATGTTCACTATCAACCGGTTTCACAAATGTTTATAAAATGTGCTAATGTTTCATATGAATATAACAAGAAGATGTTTAGATATTAGTTTATTAAAACCTTGTGAACTTGAAAAGTTAAATTTAATTAACCTTGTTAGAACGTATGCCATGAAGGTATCTAGTCCTGAGATTTTGAAGGTTTTATAACGTAAGATAACTGAAGTCTTGAATAAAGGTAAGTATCCTTATAAAATGGACTTCAAAACTTGAAAGAATTTGAACCAGGTAACATCATTGTCCGGTATTGGATAACTCACTTTTGCTCAGAAAAACTAACAGAACTAGTAGTATTTTACTTTGAGTATACATAATAAATACATTGTATTCAAGAGTTGCAGTATTGATTTATTATACCAAGAAACTGATTGGGAAACGTTAAATTATAGAAGAAAAAAACGCACACTATTTTTATTTTACAAAATGTACCACGGTCTATCCCCAGAATGTACCCGACAGTTATCTGGAAACACACACTTATCAAACTCGAAATCGAGAAAATTTACATACTTTCCGATTTAATTCGACATCCTTTTGGAACTCCTTCTTACTGTTCGTGACTTGATTATAATACTTTTAAAATTCGGAATAGCGAATCAATAAATATTTTCAAAAATATCTTGATAAATGCAATGATGTGCCCAAATACTTCCAAAACGGTTCAAGTCTAGACAAATTTACCGCGCAAGAATAAGAATGGAATGCGGTACCCTTTTTGCAGATGTGGCTTGATCGAAATATCCACACATTTCTTTTTAGCAATGTCCAATTTACGCTCATTTCTGTCAACAAACATTTTCTCTCTACCCTTAAATATTACTACAAATTTATTACTATTTGGTGATGTTGTAAACCTAAGTGTTGATGAAAATATCTATGTTTTTTTGTGTTGTTCAAAATAACATTTTGTCATCTAAATGTTTTTGTCAGTAACTCTCTCTCTCTCTCTCTCTCTCTCTCTCTCTCTCTCTCTCTCTCTCTCTCTCTCTCTCTCTGTTATAGCATTTAGTTTCTAATAATATAATACAAAATGTATGTATAATTCTTCAACTTGTTTACGTGGTTGTAAATTACTAAATTTAAGCAAATTAAAGACTGTGGGGACGAGTTAATATATAACACAGATACCAGTTAAATTTTGATGTGCCAGATGTGACGAGTTTATATAAGACCTAGATCTTGTTCACACTCACGATATCTGTATGCTATTGTAACATTGATTATTTGATTTTTTTGTGAATAAAATATTGTTTAAACTTATAATAATTTATAATAAACATTATAGCTTATATGACGAAGATGTTGACTTCATTTCTTTGTTATTAACTTTCCGTTTCTTTGCAGTAATGTTGCTGCTTCTCCTGCGTATATATATTTCACAATTAATACGGTATAGTAGAGCTTTTTTCACTACGGAGACTTTCTACAACGAAGCAAGCTGCTTTCAATTTAATTGTTGACTTAAGGATATTGCAAGTCTTGGCAAATCAAGGCCCTTAAAAAGTGTTATAGTATGAAGTTGCTGTATACAAACATATACTTGATATATTTGACTTTTCCATAGTTCCATATTCCTTTCATTCTCAAATTTGATTTGCACGTGACTGAGGTAGCTAGCTAGACAGAAGGTGCTTACCTTTCCGGAACACCCTATCCCACTTCCTTAATAGAATTTTACGCGTATAACTTAATTGGCTAGTTTTCAAAGTTTTAATTTGGGGGTGGGTGGGGGGGGGTTGGGATTTGAACATGGACTGGTATGTTTGTGTTTAATAATAGTGATAAATCGTCTGAAATAAAAATATCTAATTTCCAGCGTTGCTTTTAATTGGGGTTTGTGTTATAGATTAGGTGTTTTTAATACTTTTGACTGCTTATTTAACTAACTCCTTTTTGCAGTTCATCTTCCTGAGAGATTGGATAGTATTATACTCTAGTAAATCTAGTAAAGAACCATTACAGTGAATAGATGGTCAAAGATTGATTGATTTATATACTATGATTGACACAGCTAGTTTGAATAATGTTAAATTTTCATATTGTTATTATCAAACACGTAAAAAGTCATAAATAAAATCGGGGAATCCATATAATTATAATTAGTGCACGCTGGATACAGTAGAGTGTAATCTGTATAATCCCCTATACATGTACTTACTCTACTTGTTATGTGCATTACTGCAAAACTTCTATTGTTTGAAGTTTTACTTGTTGCTCAAGTACGAATGTTACAGACTGATAAACAAATAAGCTTCAAATTTCATACAAATTTAACATTATCATTAAAAGAGATTTGTGATGAAATAAATAAAATAGCTTGAACCTTGCCGTAACGTAAAAATTGCTATGCTGAACCGCGATTACCATACAATATAGATTTTTTAAATAGCCAGGTCATGATTTAACACGGGGCATCAATCAACAAATGTATATATGTATAATGGCAGAATTATTATGAAACAAGATTTCACTAAAATATAAAAACTATTAAGTCATAACGTGTAATATGTTTACTTTCTCATTGTTTTTGTTGCAGGGTAACTGTTTTGTTTCATATAAATACCATTTATATCTACTAAATCGTGAAAATTGAAGCAAAAGTTGAATGTAACAAAAGACAATTATTATGGTAGTAAATTTTGCTCATTTAAGAGCTGAAGTCTGTCCTGAAATCCAAAACCCTGTGTTTTTCCTTAATATATTTGATCTATGTACCTAATTTTAAAAAAGCAAATACAAAATGGTAACTTTTCATTAAACTCTAAGTATATAATGAATTATCTGGTCCTTAAAAACGTTTAAAAATAATAAATTAAATCTTTCTTATCCTAGCTATGGAACTTACACCAAGTACAGAGCTCCGTTATTCAATGTCTAAAAGTGTAATGAACAGAAAAATTAAAAATTTCTATGTTTTATTTATAACCCTAGAATAAAGTTAAAGTGGATTACAGAAATCACTCGGTCAGTTCCTCTGTCCCAATACTAGCCCTCTCCATTAATATAGATGAAGTATACTCAAGTCGGTACGGAAGTTTCCCAACATGAAACAATGATTCCTGTACCAACCTAAGTAGTACAGGAAGAAGGTCAAGGTCACGAGTTAAAATTTAGGACGGGGATGTAGGCATTTGTCTCTGAAGGAGAGACTGCTCTAGTTTATTATTAATTTCATAATCCACGTTTTCAATAAAATATAAAACTTCTCAAACTTAATAGCATCTACTTCTAAAATATATATAACTAACATAAACGTGTAGGTGGTGGTGTTGGATTATCATTTATTAAAACCAGACTTATTATTAAACGTTCGTGTTTATATCACACTGGTTGTGAAATGACTTTAATGGTTAAAAGAAGTCTTCGAATCTTATAAACATATTACTTGACATTTACTGTACTGGCACTCAAACGTCAGAAATTTCATGCTAAATTGTCACAATATGGGTTGTCTTTGGTTTGGCTTATTTATTGTTTCAGCATTTACTTGTATTATTTCGTGTTTTTTCTTTTTTCTTTTTCTTTCTTACTTTTTTCTCTTTGTTTTCTTTTTTTTGCATTGGCTGTTGCCAAGTACATGTTCTCAGCTACTTATGTTTTTCTCCAACTGAAAATGGGCAGAAAATCCAAGAACAAGCAACCAAAAAACATACAAACTAATATGGAAGGCAACAGGAAAATTGAAACCACTGATTTTGGAACACTCAATTATGAACGCCACAGTTCCTTAATAATAAGGGCCTTGGTTGTCAAGTTGGTTTATTGATCACAAGTCAGTTACTTGTTTGTTAAAATTAGAAAAATATTCCCTAGGACTAATACACCATTCATCCTGTCCACTCTATATGATTAAGAATGGTATCTTGGCGTGAATCCAGAACTTGTAGGTTGAAACGCATTCAATACATGTGCTAAACATGACATTTCTTGGATTTTACTCTGCCAAAAAGGCAAAACTATTTACCAACATAACATATATAGCTAGGTTCTCGAAAGTAATTTATTTTAAAATTGATAAAATAATAAGACAAAAATATACTTTTATGGTTATATTTGTTCATGTGAAATAAAGTAATAATTCGTTGAGGACATAGATTTTTGTCGGAGAGTTGGAAAACAATAAGTGTAGACGACTGAAGTTTTTAAATTGTTTTCGTATCAATTTTATTTTGAGAGCTCGGCAGTGTGTGGAAATAAAGACGATTAAGATTTCCGGTGTTCCTTATAATATAACATGAAAGAAGAAGGAATGAAGTCATTCCGTTTTACTCCCCAGTCAAAATTCTTTCACTTATATCGAGGAGGTCGGTCCAGAATTGATAGAGGAAATCGCGATTACTGGAAAAACTTCGACAAGCAAACTGACAAATTTTCTTACACTAGAAACTGCTCGAATGAGATTCGAACAAGTTGTTTCTAAGCACAAACTTGTGGTTAATTTAAACGAATGAATTTGTTTTTGATTTGACCCATCCACGTCGCCGTACCTGTTAGCTGGAAGGACGTAAGATTATCAAATATTCTAAGGTATCACGTAAATATTATTTTTAAGTTTGTTTTTAAAGCAAACAATCACCTACTCACATAAAGACAATCTAGGTTATTAATAAAAGACAAAAATTGCTAATTCAACAGAAAATTCTTGCAGTTTTACGATTATTTAAAGCATATATCGTTCTTAATGATTGTATGTATGTATTAAATGTAGAATAATGGGGTTGAAACCAACCAAATCAATATTTTCTCCTTAATGAAAGGTGGTGGGCAGTTTTCGGTAAAAACCTTGGTGCCAAAAGACACTCACCCATCTTGCGTAAGGAAACTGACAATTTTCAAACACTATGGTATACTCGAAGCAAATTATCTGGCCTTACAAATACCGCTGACTATGAGTTAAAACCCTCGGCTTTGAACAGACGTAGCATCAGTTCTAGTGATGTGTTAGATAGTATTACAGGGCGAAGATTATCACATATTTACAATACAAAAAACTAAAATTTTAATGTTTTAAGATAGTTGAAGATTAGACTGAGAAAAATGCCAATGTAACTATCAACTTTCAAAATTATTCTAGCGATGCTTTGTTAAACACAGGTAAGTGATGGTAGGCAACATCGTTAAAATGTACTTCTGAATTTATCATGGCCTTATATTTTCAATTACATACGATCTTTAATGCATTTACAAGATCTTTAAGACGTATCAAGTAATGAAAAACTGGATAAAAGGTGTGCTTTAACGCATATTGAATGCCTTCATCGTCAAGGTGTAATTTACGATCGACATAAAAAACAACTCATAAAACGTGACGTGAGTTCTCTCGGTATGGATGTTCAGCTTCATTAGCAAGTAAAACAGTATAAATTTGTGTTATACATTGAATGTTGTTTTAATATATATACTAGTGGTACAAAACAAGATAAATACGTTTCTTGAGGATATGAAGACTGTTTATCAATGCGTTTTAATTGTTATCTTCGGTTAAGTTTAAATATGTATCCAGGCTTTGATAGATTTGGGATATTTCTTTGTTTTAATTAAGTAACAACTTAATAGGTGATTTATTTATCTATCAAAACCATTCACAATTGTTTTGTTCTGTCGTTTCAGAGATATATATGTCTCTAAGAGTTTTTATAGAAATGCCGATGTTTTATATCAACGAAAAATTATATTTTGAATAAATAAATAAATAAAAAAATAAATACATGTAAATGTAACCTTTTGCATCTAGTGATTCTGCGTTTTATCTACAGCGAGCTGTAGAACATACACAGTTTGTGTTTGCTATTATACCTTAGTGTTTCTTGTCTTTCCAACAGTTTGTTAAACTGTGATTTGAAGAAATCATTTTGGACGCTTTTATTATTGATTTTATCGCTGTAACAATCTGCAGTGCTAATGGGCGTCTAGTTATCTGTTGTGCGATCATTTAATCACTATTAACTGGGTGATTAAAAACCCCAGAAATTAAAAAGCTTTTAATTCATATTTTTTTGTGGCGCTTTCTGTTAAAATCATTTTTTTTTTAACATTTTTCTTTAATTTTTTTTTTGTTATCCCGAGTGAAATATTCTTCATATTTATTTACATTAGTACTAAAATCGAATTGATGATGAAAGTAAACTTTCAAGTTAAACCTTTTTATGACGAAAATGATAAAACTGTATAATATATACTGTATATTTTGCTGTACAAAAACTCAGAAAAATAACATCATAATTGATTATGCTGTACTTTATTGATCTCGTCTTTGTAACGAATCCATAATTAAATTGAGAAAAATTATTGTCTCCTGGGTATAAAATTTAGTACCAAATTGTCTATATAACGATTACTTTATATAGCCTAGTTTAATGACGCCTATACTTAATACAGTATGATGAATGTCAGTTGTTCTTCACATCTCAGGGTGTTGGAAGAATAAGGTAGCTGTATATCTTCTCATTATGGACTCATTTATGTGTTTTGTGTAAATTATACCGTGGATATATAATAACTGGTCATGATAATCCTAAACAAGTAAAGAGACCTCACTAATCTCATTGTACTTAATGTTCTATAATTTACCTTTCATAGCTTGCAATAATCACAAAGAAAAATAAAAAGGACATAATTAAGCTTCAACTACGGTTGTAACTACATACATTGAGTTAGCTTTATGTCTGTGCTAGCTTTCAATAATCAAGGACAAGTAAAAATGATATCACTGTTAACATACCACTTACATAGTACATTAACTTCACAAATATATGATTTAGTTTCGCTGGCGTACCATTATTTCGGACAAGAGAAATGATACAATTTTTCCATGCAATTTAAATAATTGTAGCTTGAGTGGAAATAGAAGTATACATTTCAATAATCTAAGAACTGTAAAATTGATGTCATTTCTTTCAAGCAGAGACCAATGTGTCTGATGGTTGTGCACTTCTGGTTTAAGGATTTCTATCACCTTGGTTCAGATATAACTCGGACATATCCTAGAGCGCTAAAATCGGCGGTTTCTTTCTCCAACAAAAACCTGGCGGATTCATTTGAAGTAAAATTCCTTATAATTGGTCTTAAAACCCCATTGTTCCACAACTTGTAATTTATACTGTTTTTGATACGTTTAAATATCATTGGGTTGTTTTTGCTACTGGTTTAAAACTTTTGAAAAAAAAGAAGAAAAATTAAATCATTATTGTGATTTTATCTAGGGGCAGAATATTTCCAAATTAGATCCGAAGCAAGTGTCTTAAACGTGTTGATGGAGAGATTATTTTTCAACCATTCGTAATGCGATTTAAGACACAAGTGGATGTCTGAGAAAGTTTGGTAAATAGAACTGAAGAAGTATTTTAGTTTGCATTATTGCATCATCAGCATTGAGAAATTATATTCAAAGTGTAGCAACTGTAAAAAAAAAACCATTGGGAGGCAAATAGAAAACGCAGCAGTCAAACCGAGAATTGAACCCTCGACCTTTCCGATACTTTCGGGGCGCTCTTTAATGCATTTTTTAAAATGTAATTAACAAACAAATTTAAAAACATACATTCAAAAATGCATTATGACAGTTCTATCAACGAAGTAATCGGCAACCTTTCTTCATTCTAACAAAAATTTTACCTATAATTATCGTGACCCTGGCTGCTTTTATAGTACTAAAAGTTCCAATATATTGAACACCTAATATTTGTCATAATAAAACTTTTATCACCTGTCAATTCAGTTTATTATCCCAGTGGACAATTTGGTATTTCATAGTCACAACTATAGGGAATGATTTACAATAGAATAGTTTAATATGTTGGAGCAATATCAAATAATATGATGCATATTTCAATTATGAAGGTGATAAAACCGCTATACAGTGAGTTTAAAGTGTGTATCTTGCATTTATTAAAGATATATGCATGTCTTTATGATATTAATTTTGTGCTGCCGGTATAATAACAGTAGTCTAAGCTACAAACGGAACTTTATGAATTGAAATAAAAATGTTTATGAAGAATGCAATTCATCTCCGTTTATTTTTACATTATGTATTGGGTGAACAGTGTTATTAATTTAGAATCTCTAAGAAATATTCAAATATTCATACTATTGTATTTTGGAAGCTATTTTAACATAAGGTGAGAGTTTTGACAAATTTGAGAGGTTTTTTTTAATAATGTAACACAAAAACAATATTCTTGTATACTTGGAGAAACTTCATTTTTAAGTGCATATATACTTGCAGCCTAACAGAGGAATGTTTTAAAGATCACACATAGGGCCTTAGAATTTTAGATGACTAATACTAGTAACAAACCTGCAGCAATAGTGTTTCAAAAACTGATACATATAAACATGTTTAGCTTAATTTTAAGATGTACTTCTAAAACATTTTAACTGTCCCACGTGACTTTATAACAACCAATTAAAGTCTTCATTTCTACTTATTTCCATGGATGCTCCAGTTTCCTTCGCCATTTCAATTTTTTTACCTTCATACAGTGAAAATATTGTTACCAGGGCGTTCCATACCATCACCATATCACAGCATGTATGGCAAAGTAATTAAATGTCACCTTTACTACATTGACAACTGCAGTGATGAAATTTGTCATTTGCATAATAATTGCTGTTGCATGTAAATAGGTATCTCAAAGTCAATGCTTAACAAAGAGCCAGTCCTGGTAGTTCTGGTATACATGTTTTGATAAATTTCACACAGAATGTACATTAAGAAATCAAATATTAATATGAAATAAAGATTTGTACACTTTAATCACATCATGCAAGATTTCCCTAACAATAAGGACTTCTTGGTTTATCAGTACCATGACAAATTGTATTTATTACTCCTTCCAGTCAGGATCACTAGCTAATTCCTAAAAACCTTTACAGCACTTATGCACATATTTTGCATGACATTGAAATATTCCGTAATTTGAGTGAGTCTACACTCAAATTAGTAGATGGTAGTGAAACTGGATCCTGACATTCGTACCGTTGTTTTTTGGAACGATATATCCATGTTTATAGTCATATTTCTTACAATCTAAGAAAACTATATGAAAAGGTAATTCATTCAAAACAACGGAAGTGTTCAGTTACGCGTTCAGACAATGTAGATATATAAACAATTTTCTGGAAAAAACATGGTAATTATGTAAAAATACTTTATCATGTAATAAATCTAGTGACACAAGGTTTTAGTTTTGCAAATTTACTTTTCATTACGATTTGCTTAAATGTTTTACCCCATCATAGCTTGTGTTGCCATAGACACAGGTTCTGTTGAGCTGTGTTTGCAATGGGGTGTGTAAATCTTTTTAAATTAATAAATGTGATTTTGTTTTTTCCCCACATCATTAGAAACACCTATGTGGTTATAAACTGCGTTAATCATTTTTAAAATGATATTTGTAATAATTTTTATTATACATCTAATAACAGTAATCCAATAATAATTCACTATTACTATCACGTGTTCATACAAGAAAAAGCCATATTGTACGACCGTACAGAAAAACCCATATTTCACGGGCCAAAAACCCATATTGGACGGTCGCGACGTACATAAAATCCATATTTTGCGTGCAATTTGTCGCGCAGATACTATACGATCAGTTCATTATAACCCGATTGACCAAGTCGTTTAAGCGTACATATTTAGGTTCAAAATTCACGATACAAAGGGAAATGATCGATTTATTGTTTATGTTTTTTTTTTGGACAAAAAGAATAATTGCAAAGCTGTCAATATTACTTTTATTAAAGTTAAAATTCCAGTGGGTTTCATAGCAACTGTCTTTACATTTCATTGTACAAGTAATTGCAAATATTTTAGTGAAACTATTAAATAATTGAAACAATTTTCGTTTTCTGTAATCTGTATTTGGATTGTACAGAATATGTTAAACGTATTGATTTTAGCGTATACAAATTTTAGTGTGTGCGAATTTCAGGGTGTGTGAATGATGCAGATGATAATGTCGATAATGTGAATAATAAATAGTGAATAATGTGTTAAGATGTATAATAAAAATCCATGTTGTACAGTAAATTGAATAATAACTTTATAATCTTTGACGTAATCACTGGTAACGTTTGTTCTTTGACGTCATATTGCGAGAAATATTTTTTGTATAAAATCAAAGATTTAAGTCCAAACGAACTGACGAACGTGTCAAATACATGCATCTAACAAAAGTATCTGTTAAACTTTAAAGAAAATCTATCCTCATCAATGACACTAGGGGCCGAAAAATTTGATAGATAAAAACATAAGCCAAACTGTTTAAAAAAAAATATCAAAAATTCCAAAATTATATAAATCCATATCCAACTAAGGAATGCCTTGCATAAAAGAACAAACCATAATATTAAACAAGTTTCAAAAATAGACGGCTGAAAATTTTGCAACATGATATGCATGTCTGCACAAAGTGCTGACTACTGAGTTAACGAGTTTACTCAACCAGCAGCGATATCCGCATGGTTCAAACGATTGTTAAAGCAAACCTAACATATATTTATCTCATTTTACAAATAAGTCTTCTGTTATTGAGTGATCTAAAGCGAGCATTCACGTATTTCAGCATCGCTTAACCGCGTAGGTCGAACTCAACTCTGGACCATCCGCATTATAAACGAAAGCTTAACGATGTTTTTCCGTGTACTTCTGTTTTACATCAACCGAGAACCGGCTAACCTGGAGTTGAGGAACTTACTTCTGTTTTACATTAACCGAGAACCGGCTACCTGGAGTTGAGGAACTTACTTCTGTTTTACATTAACCGAGAACCTTTTAATAATTTTTAACTGTTTGGCTTATGTTTTTTTTCTTTCAAATTTTTCGGCCATTAGTGTCAGTGATTAGGAATTATTTTCGCGAAATGTGCACATATGGCACATCATAATTTAACAGGTATTTTTGTTATGTATATATATTATATACATATATACAACAACACATAATGAGACTTTTTCTTGGAACCACGATCATAGATGATTTGTAATACCCATTGTTTAATTGAGTTGAGACGTTACTGTTACACACACACACGCTCGCGCACGCACGCACACTCACAAATATATATATAACTATATATTCACTATAGTTTATAATTTCCTTAGTTATATTCACAAAAATCGATATATTGTGTTGTAAATTATATACTAAACACCTTGTTCACATCTGTTACCTGTTTATATACATCAGTAACCTTTGTATCGTATTACTTCAATGCTTATGTGAAATACTTATTAGAACACAAATCATTCATGTAATAAGTAATAATGATAGATAATGCCTCCTTATATAAATAATCAAATAAAACTGTTTTTATTACCATGGTAATATGGCCACTAGGACCTCATTGCTTATCTTACATGATAATGGATTAAATTTTGTACCCGAAAAAACACATACTTAGTAATAAACAAAGCGATCACAAACCGGAGAAAATTAAACTAACAATGGAACTAATGTAAACATTGTAATTATTGCTTTTAGTATTTAGGACAATAATCACGGTGTCCATTACACGTGTTATAACAATTAATATTTGTTGTCATTTAAAGAAAACAACTAATTTAATTGGAAATATTGACAGACCTCAAACAATCGATTTTAAGTTTATCTTTATTTTCTGTTTAAAAGAAATTACAATTACAAAAACGAAAACTTAATAATAAAACATAATAAAAAACAAGTACAAAATAACTTCAACCTTTAAACAAATTATTTACAAATCTGCAATAACTACAGCAAAACTAGACTGCATAAAAAACTTTTTACAATAGAATTTGTGCAGCCTGCACTAACTTCATGAAACTGTGATGATAATGTCTGCGAATGTTGGTTTTTCGCCTGCAGAATCTATGTACGTTAGCTTACATATATTTCATATTTTTGTTTTTGGTTTTCTTTAGTGGTTCATGGGTTGCCCAAACATTTGCAATAAAACGGCATAAAGAAAAAAAAATGCTAAGTCTTCTGAATCTATAGAAAATTTTGTTTAAAATTCTCTAGTTTTAATTTTTTTCCTCAACCGCCCAGTAGTATGTAACTAACAATCCGTTTCCAGGCAAGCCAGCTCATGTTTATACCTTGTTGATCATAATGTTATAACTTTTTGTCTAAATGTTTACCTCTTAAATCATTTATCTGCAGGTTTGTGTCCATTCGATACTTTACAATCATGTGAAAATGTTAGCTTAATAGATAGATAACTGACTGGAAATTTTCATTTCATGAAATATTACAAAATTAATTCATTCTTTGCAAATCCTAATTGTTTAATTCAGCCCGTTCTAATACTTTTTACTCATTGTGATGCTCATTTCAATTGAATTTCAATTGCCATCAATTGGCCAAAATATTTTTTATTGCCAAAGTTTTCAATGTATATTCAAAATAGGACAAGCAGGGATACATCTTTTTTATTTACTATTGAGCTTTAAACCATTTGACAAAAGCTTTTTAACTCAAATGGGCTTGATCAATTTGGAAAAAATGCAAAATTAGGCAACATGATTGTAAATTGACAACATTATGGAATGCATGCCTATGAATTGATTGTAGCCAATTGTAACACTTTTTGCAAATACCAGTATCATGTTGCACATCGTTTTGTTTTATAATACTGTCTTCTTTCAGAAAATAAAGTAAAATTATTTCGCATAAGCTTTATGGTAGCAGACCTCAGTTGTGATAAGGCCAGATGCGGGGCAGTCAAAAGTAGTACATATAAAAAACTCAGACCCTGCTCAATTAAATTTGTTAACAGATAGCACTGTACAATTTTGCCAAGGTGAGAGCTAAATTTTAAATTCAGTTCAGGTTTTCATACATTTTGATTGAATCTAAGCAAATTTTTAGAAAATAAAACTTAAAAATTTATGAATTTCATATTAGAATTGGCTAGTTTAACATCACACTCAAGTTTTTTCCATTGTAAAAAGAATCTCCATTCCCAAAATGGTTAAGTCATGTAATAGTGTTTTACTCAACAGAAAAGCAAGATTGATAATATGGTTGAGATGTTCATTTCTTAGAGAGTGAAGTAAAGTTATTGTGTTTTACTCCACAATGATTTTAAAAGTCATTTTTTAAAATTTATATTGGTCAGTTCTTGGAATATTAAGTAAGTAATAGTGTTTTGCACTCAGTGTCTCCAGTCAAGATTTTTTCCTCTACTAGTATATTGAGACAGTAAGCGTTCAAAGAGTCGAGTGAAGTTTTAATAATTATGCCCCATCAATATTCTTTTACGTAACTCTTCATAATATGTTCTGGAATGGTGGAGTGAAATAATGGTGTTTCATGCCCAGGCAAGATTCTTTCACTTGTATCAATACTTTCAGTTCAGAGATGGTGGAGTGAATAAAAATGTTTTACACCCCAGCTAAGATTATTTCGCTTGTATCAAAATGATTCTTGAATGGCAAGTCAAGTATTAGCTAGTTATTTTAAACATTTTAAACAGAAGTAGGTTTTGAGATGGTGTAGAGTAGTAATGGTGTTTTATGTCCCAGTCAAGAGTCTTTCATTTAGCTTGTGAAGAAAGTCAGTTTTGAGACGGAGAAGGACACAGAAGTACATAAATAAAACTGAAAAACATTTTGAAACTGACAAACATTTTCACACTGGGATCTACTGAGCAGGATTTGAACCTATTTGTGTAAATCTCAGGCAATGAGATCTCCCTGCAACAGATGAGAAAACAAGAGTGTCCTTGGAAAGGACTGATTTTCCTTAAGGAAACTGGTTTAGTTTTGAAGAGACATTTTATGTTTTTGATTTATCTTGATTATAAAATTAGAAAACTTGAAAACAAGAGTAGAGAGAATTGATGTTTTATCCCCTATTCATTTACATACATTAAGTCTTATTTAGATGTTTTAAAAATGTGTGATTTTTCAGCAGTTTCGTATTTTAAATTGTGCAAATGAACGGATATATTTGAAAAATAATGGTAAACAAAAATATAAATTATTCTCGTAAGATTCACCTCAGGTAATGCACACTCATTATAATATCCAAACACTCGCAAAAACACACTTTATGTTTGTTGTACATAGGTTTTCAGTCAGTCCAAAGTAAAGATCTGTGTCATAATCTTAAAATACAAGGTTGTATCGACACTTTCATTATCATGTACCATCAAATTATTATTTAAGTTTAATTTCTTCTATAATATGGTTATAAACATTTAAATACATAAGCAAATGATGGGTCTAGTGGTAAAAAAAAAGCTAACGAGTGGCCTAGTGGCTTAGAAAAATTACTGAGAGATGGATAGCTGCTGCCAAGATATGGCTATTGAGGGGCTGAGATACAGCTAATGAGGGGTCGAAATGAGCTGTCGATTCTGCATTTTTCCATAGAGGATTGGACTATCACAGTGGTAGATTGATGGGAGTATCATAAGTTCTAACCCTAGTACAGTTATACATAAGACTTAAAACTCGTGATATTGTTTCCTCATCTGGTGCTAGGTATTTAGAGGACAGGTTATTATTATTTTTATTTATATTTTTCAACATTTTTACAAAATATGTATAAGACAAGGACACCATTTACACACACACACATACGTCTTACACAAATTACAAGTATCGATACTTTACAGTGTTCCTGCATATTAAGACAATTTATGAGTCAGATAAAAATAAATCAAGTTAATATATTGCATATACCAAACAAGGTTATAATCTTAAAATTAATACGATATATATGTACAATAATTTGATCAATGTTAGTGTAAAAGTTATTTTGCTCACAGGTGTACTTAATATGAAGAATCACTGTTTACAATATTTATATATGTTATAGTGGTAAAATATTAACTTAACCAATCAAGTTGTCGAAAAGCGAAGCATGATTATTCCAATTTAAGGCAAAAACATTTGATTTCTCATTTAGTTCATATCGTTTCTTTTCAGTTTTGTAGTATTGGTAAATATAATTTTTCAATTCAACAAAATTTAATGGTTTTTTTATGAAAGCGTTTCAAACTGATAAACTGTTTAGTAAGTGTAATTATATAATTAAGAATATGTTGATTTTTTCCAGAATTTCCCAAAATTGTGTCTTTTATCGTTATAGAATGTGTTATAGACGTATTTTCAGTAAGCCAATTTTCTAAGTTTTCCCACAGTTTTCGTGTTGGCTGACAATCATAAAACAGATGACATATGTCTTCTTCAAAATTTTCGCAAAAATGTACAGTGAGAGTCCTGTTTTATTTTTAATGTCTTAAGAAATTTATTCGTTCCGAAAATGCGATGAAGTATTCTAAAATTTAACCATTTTAATTTAGTATCTGTATATTTTTTACCATATTTATATAGACTTTAGACCAGTCGTAGTCATTACGCATATTAAGTTCTTTTTCCCATTTTAGTTCAGGATTTCGGTCTTATATATAGTTATTTCACAAAAATATCATAAATGTGCCTAGAACCTTTTGAATATTTGCAAATGTATTCTGTTTCTATATTTAAAGTTTTTTTTCATGAACAATTTCGGGAATATTGTAGTTGTATAATATACAAATGTAGCTCGTTTTAATCCTTCGAGTATAGTAAACGGTATCATTTGGTCATTTTCGTATTTAATTCTTTGGAAGTCATAAGTTCGTTTTTTTCATTAAGTAAATGTCTTATTTTTGTTATCTCTCTGTCAAAAAAAAAAAAAAAAAAAAAAAAAAAAAAAAAAAAAAAACATTTGTAAAAAATTGTTTTATTATCGATTTTTATTTTGGAGTTATACCATAGATTAGATTCTAGAACTGAAAAATCTCCACAAAAAATGGGATTTTTAATTTTAAATCAGCTAGACTAATTAAAACATCTTTCCAAAATTGAT
The DNA here is from genome assembly GCA_029721355.1 of Tegillarca granosa. Taxonomy (NCBI): domain Eukaryota; kingdom Metazoa; phylum Mollusca; class Bivalvia; order Arcoida; family Arcidae; genus Tegillarca; species Tegillarca granosa. Next base: position 4,461,012 of record CM056597.1, on the reverse strand, counting down.
TTTTTAATTATTTTTTTGTTTTCTCTCGGCAATATTCATCTCCCAAAAGTTCAAATTTTGTAAATTCATTTTTTGTTATTTTTTTGAAGATATTGTTTAAAGACAAATTGTTTTTAACATGAAGTCGCCTTAAACCATGTTAATTTTATTGACTTAATAAAACTCTATAAGTGTATCATCCTACACCCCCCTAATTTATAGTCTTATATCATGGTTTTTCTGCTTATTCTGTCACAACTGCCATTCCATATGTATTTGTAAAATTGTGTTTCCAAATCTTTCAAAACATTATTATCTGGATTTGGTAAGACTGTTAGAATATGTGTTAATTTAGGTAGTAATAAGGTTTTAACGACAATTATTTTTCCATGTGGTGTAAGTATTCTTTTTGACCAGGAATTAATATCGCATTTTATCTCGTTTATTTTATTTTTATAATTAAGCTCTCCGATTATATTGAGATCTGTTGAAAAGGTAATGCCCAATACCGTAAAGTTGTCTTTTGTCCATTCTAATCTTAAGTCCGGACACAGGACATCTTTCCTATTTATATTTGACCCTATCCATACAGCTTTTGTTTTGTCAATATTAGGCTTAAGGCCCGAATATTTTGAAAATTGGAACAGGAGATCCATAGAACTTTTAAGACTTTTTTCTGAACCATCTAGAAAGACACATGTATCATCTGCATATTGTAAAAGACATACTTGAACTTCAGCCTATTTTTATTCTTTTATATTCTTATTATGGCGAAACATATTTGCCATTATTTCAGCACAAAGTATAAATAAATATGGGGAGATTGGGTTCCCCTTGTCTACACCCTCTGGATATGTTAAAAAATTGAGAAAAAAATCCATTTTGGATCACGCATAGTTGAGCATTTTTATATAAAATCTTTGTCCATTTTACAATATTTTGTCCAAAATTAAAAAAAAATCATGGTTTCATTTATAAATCGCCACGAGACAGAGTAGAATGCTTTTTCAAAATCCACAAGTAATAAGGTCCCGGGGATTTTATTTTCCAAAGATAATTGTAAAACATCATAAATAATTCTGGTATTGTTCCCCAATAAATCTGCCAGAGGTAAACCCCCTTTGATTTTCATGAATAAGAAAGTCCAGAACCGATTTAATTCTATTAGCAATACAACTATAGAGTAATTTATATGTAACATTTAGCAAGGATATTGGTCTCCAGTTTTTCAAATAATTTCGGCATTTATCTCCTTTTGGTAATATTGAAATTATTCCCTGTTTCTGAGTTAATGATAGTTCCCCTACGTCAAAGCTATAGTTAAAAGATCTTATCAAAAAGGGAGACAAATCATTCCAAAAAAAATTTAAAAATTCAGTGGTAAACCCATCTGGACCTGGAGATTTTTCATTTTTCATACACTTTAAAGCCTTCAGAACTTCGTCATATGTAATTTTATCTTCAATTCCGTTTCGTTGTATTTCGTTCAATTTTGGAATATCATCAAAATCAAGTATTGTATTTAAATTACATCTTCTAAACTTTCATCTCTACCTGCATATAATTTTTTATAGAATGTTTCGATTTCCTTTAAAATATCTTTCTGATTAGCTATAAAATTTTCATTATTGTTTATTATTCCAGTTACAGTTTTGTGTATGAAATTCCTTTTTTCTAAACTACAAAAATATTTGGTCGATTTTTCCCCTTCTTCTATCCAGTTAGCTTTAGCCCTAATTAATATCCCTTTAATATAAGTTTCCCTTATTTCTTCAAGTTGTCTATTAACCCTTTCAAATTCAGTTTTATAAAAATCTACTTCAGGATATTGCGTTTTTAGTGTCATAAGGTTAATTAACTTTTTTTCTAACTCACATCTTTTGTTTTTTTTTCTCTATTTTTTTCTAGCACTGTATTCAATTGTGAAGCCTCGAATTTTAAGTAATAATAAGTCTAAAAATAAGTTGTCATTTATCGTTAGAACAAAGTCACCCTGCTCATTTTCTTCATTATTATTTGCTAGATATTCCCTTTTTACTTCTTGGATTAATTTTTTTATTTTATTAACATAATTTATATCATTAAGAAGACTATAGTTAAATTTCCAAAATCCTTTTCCTTTTTCAAAATTTGAGAACCGAAATTCAAGTTCTACTAGAGAATGATCAGTTCTATACCCTGGTTTTATGTCCGTTTTATTTATCAATGACAGCAATTCTTCGGAAATTAAAAAGAAATCCAGACGCGCACACTTTTTTGGACATGAAGAAAACCATGTATACATTTTTTTGTTCTCGTTATTTACCCTCCATGGATCGGAAAGTTTTAAAAATTCTTTCATATTTAAAACCTCTTCTCTTGCCTTAGGATTGTTAATTTTCTTGTAGTTATAATAATCTAAATTTGGATCTTGGACAAGGTTAAAATCACCCGTAATAATTATAAAATCATTATTTAATTCTTGTAAAGTAGACTTAATATTGCTGTAAAATTTTGCTTCATCAGTGTTTGGACCATATATATTAACCAGTGTCAATGTGTATTTATTTTCTATTAAAAGTTCTAAAACAAGTAGATTTCCAATATCATCTGTTATTTTATTTGTTATTTTGAACTCGAAATTATTATTAAAAAGAATTGCCACTCCCCTTAGAATTACTTTTCCCACAAGACATATAAATTTCAAATCCCCATATAGTTCTAATTCTATTAATGTCTTTTTCAGTGAAATGCTTGTCTTGTAGACAGTAGATACTAAAGTTCTTATCTTTTAAAAAGTTAAGAACATCTCGCCTTTTATTATTTTGTTCCCCTAGCGCTCTACAGTTGATTGTTAATATCTTAATATAAGCCATAACGTTTAAATTTCAGAACATTGACATTAGCGAATACTTTTTCTTTTAGAAAAATTTAATCATTCCGCCTTTTGTTATTTTTTTGTACCCACAAGCCTTTATAATTAGGTGATAATATTTTTATATCAGCCATTATAAAAAATTATATTTGTGTCAATTTTTCAGATTGAAACCTTACAAATGAAATATAAACTAGTGTCATTTTTTTTTACAAAACAATATATGGAAGAAATCCACACACACAGCACACATTCCGTAGACACACATTACATAAACAAAAAACAATTAAAAGGACAATTGGTCATTACGAAATTTTTTTTTTTTAAAATTTCTTTTTTTTCGAGAAAAAGGTAAAGTCACCTAATGACTTCTTATAAAATCATGTCGATACACAAGGTTTAAAACATATTTCTGACCAAAAGGTTTTCGAAATTTACAGAGCGGACGAAAAGGCGCCCATATTGCCCTGCCAAGTCACGTGATCTTTGGACAGGTTATTTTGCTGCTTCACCCAGTGTCAGGATAATGTGACTATGAGTAATATGCTTGTCTGTGGTGTTCTGACTTGATGAGCTTGGACCCTGGAAAAGTTGCCCTGAGTGTTCACTAGTACAAGACAGACCAAAATTCACACTTGCACATCTCGCACACACACGGAGTTGTTTAAGATTAATCCATACAGATGAAAAAAACTTCCTTTAGTGGAAAAAAGCTAAAAAAAATGCTGATGTGACGTTAAAACATTCAAACCATTCATTTGACTGAACCCTAAACAATGAGAGCACTTTGATCTGTAGACACATACTCCAAGTTAGACCACATCACAATTGACGCCTCTGTATGTTGTATAACTCATAACGTTATAGTAATATTAAAATTACTAGAGTACCCTAATTACAAAGAAACTAGAATTCTCAATAGAATTTTCTGATGAATTTAAATCTGCATTTTTTGCATTCTAGCATATTTCAAAAATTATGCATCATTACAAATATCAGATTTTGAGAACATTTACTGTAACAAATTTTAATAACCTCTCTGTGAAAGGAAAATGAGAGAGAGAGAGAGAGAGAGAGAGAGAGAGAGAGAGAGAGAGAGAGAGATAGATCAATTTTCCTTGATCTGTCAATTAAGACCATTTGGACATCCTGACATCCATAGTTAGTTTTTTTTTTTTTCAAAAGATTTTCATTTATGATGTGACATGTTTTGAAATGTCCCCTTTATTTTGACAAAATGTTCATCTGTCTGTACAATAAATCTACTATATCTTTGTTCTCTACAAAAAACATCGACCAATTAAGACCACCGCACGGAAGTTTCTTGCTTCATATTTCACTTTACAATATTCTTTATAACTCGTCAATGAAGATAACTGTTTAACCATTGAACAGCATAGCTACATGTATGGCAGTTATTCGATTATAAATTACATAGCTTTGCCAGGCAAACTGAATAATTATTGGTTATGATTGGTTTGCCTGGCAAAGCTATGTCATTTATAATCCGATAACTGCCATAGCTATGCTGTTCAATTGTTATATTTACATTATATTAATTACTAATTGTTATTATTTTTTTTAAAATTTTTGTCAAATCAATTTTAATTTTCCCGCCTTCAACGAGAAGCGGGGTCAATTATTGGAACAGCGTAACAATGTAAACAAAATATAGTACAACATGGAAAAACACGGAACTCGCAAAAATTATGAAATATTTTATTAACCATCACATTGTTTTGCACATTTTATATAAAACATCAATTTAGTCACTTTCATAGCAATTTTACGGAATTATTTTTTTCAAAAAAAAAATTTAAAAGTGCAGTGCGAGAATTGGAATCTACGAAGAAACCAGGAGTGAATTAATTGGATGACGGAAATGTAATATGCTTTGGAAAGTCATAGTTTCTGTCATTATTATTCGTAGAACTTGTGGAACTGACCACATGATGCGACCTAGATTGTGACCCATTTAGCAGTTTAGGCGCGGTACAACAGCTGATTCAGTGTTTAAATTTTTTGCATGGTTCGACATAAACAAATTTGTTCCAAACTTCGTACCCCATGTCATTGAGATGCTGAATGGCCGTCACCCGCAAACAGCGAGGAGTGTATTTAGTTCCAACTTTCGCAGCATGGCATATGTCAGATAAGAACGGGCAAATGTGCGTTTTAAAAGTGGTTTGAACATGAACCATATATCAGACTCTTCAGGACCAGCCATGCCTTTTTATTATATTGATTGAACAATTGATTTTGTCAGTTTTATCGAAGCACTGGAAACAGCGGTTTAACATTTTTACAGGACAGTCGACCGTCTCAGTTGCATATATATTCTTTTTTAACATCTGCTGTTTTCGTCTGTATGAGATATCTCCCCTCTGAAAATGTTTTGGTTGCATTTCATGTTTTTAAGTTACATATTGTCCAGACTCGTCAATGTTAAACACAATTATGACTGTGGTTTTAGGCTAACTGGTGGTGAAATTCTATAGATCGGGAAATAAAATTTATAGAACAGATGGTACCATACACACTTTTTCAGTATTATGGGAGAAATTAGGGTACTTTTTAGATTATTGGAAATTTTCCGTTGTGTATTTAATTCGATGAATATTTTAAAATTAACAAATATTTTTTCTCAGGCTGTGTTGTTGTTTTGTTATGAAACTTCTTAAAAATAGTCCAGAGAGTTAAATATTCATACGCATAGCGTAATGATCATGTGATCAATGTCAGTTATTGTACCGTATTTGCCACATGTCTCAAACATGTTTATATAGTAAAGTTGCAAAGCAAATGTAAATATTTTAAATTAACATTGCTTCATTATCAGTCACTAAAAATTTGAAACCATGCTTCCAGAGTAACCAATTTAGTTGCATAAAAAATATATTACCGCATCCATCTCTCAATACAAAAAAGTAAGCATTGAATGATCTGAAACATGGCATCCGGGACAAAACGTTCGATAGCGAAGAAAGGGTGTTCTAGAGGAAGATCAAAATGTGATTTGAAATTTTTGAACAAAATTTCGAAGAGCATTAATAGGATTGAATATTATTACAACGTTGACGGTATAAAAAATGCTGATGCTACGTTAAACAACATCAAGCATCAACAACAATTCCACGTGGTAAAATAAGATAAAATTTGATATGAAGGTCAAAGATTCAAACACATGTTTCAGAAAACAGATAATCCGAAACCTGAAATATAGGACCTATATGTTACTCTCAAAAGTTTTCTGTTTCTGTTTTAACATTTATTTTAAAACGTAAAACATGTCGTTCTAAAGTAACGTATAATAACACCGCACGTGTTAACACACAATCATGGCGAACTGATATTTCAGACGAGAGAGAGAGAGAGAGAGAGAGAGAGAGAGAGAGAGAGAGAGAGAGAGAGAGAGAGAGGGCGGTCTTGTCTTAATATAGTTAAGGTAATTTTTGTAATGCACAAAGAGGTTGAAATGTTCAGATCACACATTTGTTGAAGGATAGTATTATCAGAGTAAAGAGAGAGAGAGAGAGAGAGAGAGAGAGAGAGAGAGAGAGAGAGAGAGAGAGAGAGAGTTTTGTTTCTTCATTATGAATAAGCAGGTACTACATATGATGTACATGTTTTTCAGTACTCTGGTTATGTTTGTAACACCTTATGTAAATATATTGTACATAAACAGAGTTTACATAGCAGATTGTACTATCCTTAGCCGCTAACTACAAAATTAATGTCACAAAAATTCCCCTAGCATACAACGTAGTGATAGTATTAATTGGTATTGATCAATTTATAAAACGTGTTACAAACACTTAAAATTTGAAGATAAATAAATGATGGTCATCCATAATAGATACGTTTCATTCTGTTATATCAACTGGTAATTGTCCATACGGCAGGTAAGTTTATTTTATTTTTCGACATGTATTTGTTCCACCTACTCTAGTATTATCACGGCGATGCATTTTGTAGCGGCAAATACTCGGAATTCCCTTAGTATTAGCTGGTGTCATCGTCTGCTACATGGCAATCTATCAATTGTATCTATGATTTGACTGGTTATTGTCGAAATCCGATGAAACATATATACATATATAATATGTATATTTATTTGATCCATATTGTCAACATCACATTGACATTTTGTTAAGTGTAACAGTGGCTGAGGACAATTTTATGATTTTATATAAAGTGATTCTCTAACGATTTTATCAGATGATAATTTTACAGTGACAAATGATATACATGTCGTCTTCTGATTTCAATGATTTTGTTATTTGGTTAAAGTTGCAGTGAAATAGTTGGAGAAAGATATATTTAAGAATCGATATTAATTAACAATATACATGTGTAAATATGGATGAAACTGATCTAGGTAAAAACATCTGGCCTGTCTATTGTTCATATCTTAATCATTGAGTCTGAATAATGATTTCAGAACATTCTTTCAAAGATGTGGTTGTTATTTCTACAAAGGTAGATGACCGTTTGATGAAGAGTTGTATAATTTTGATGTCTTATTGAGCGGCGGCTGCTGTGAGTAGCGGGACAATGGCTAATAAAGGCCAGGGGAAGGATTACAACTCACGCAGATCGAACGGCAGCGATGGTAATGGTGGTAGTGACAGGAACTTTCTCTCTCCGAGTGCAGGTGGTTTGGAAAAATCAAATAGTTATCACAGGATACATCCACAAAGCTCAACTGAAACAAGTGGATTAGGAGAAACTATTACATCTGGATTTTCTTCTCAGGAAAGTTTACGTAGTACACAAAGTGCCAATGAAAAATATGGGAATAGCAATCCTACACAATATAGTCGGACCAGTCAAGGAAACGATCTGGACGTAAAACAAATGAGAGAGAAAAATCAAACACCATCTATCAGGTATGATAATAATATTTCTTTATATAGTGATCAAAATGTAAAAGTGGCTTATCAAGATGATACTAATTTTGATGAATTATTTTCACAAGCTAATGCTCAACGTAACACAACAAACAAAGATGTTTATCCTGCCGGCTTAAAGGTAGGGGACTTAAAATGGGAAAGAAGGGACTCTACAAAAAGTCACTCTTCAATAGGTTCATTTCGTTCAAGAAGTGGATCAAAAAAATTTCTAGGAATATCGACGTCATCAGCTTGGACAAAATGGTCTCAAGCAAGGAGAGCATCTTACAGACGAAGGTTACAGTTACCTGAAAATACAAATCCCGAGCCAACTGAAAGGGCTTCAACTCCAATCAAAAAGGCAAGAAAAGAATTAATAGATAGTAATTTTGTTCATCCAGATTTAGAAAAGCATTATATATCGGAAGATGATATAAATTATATACGAAGACATCGCCAACAACGTTACCAAACATTTAATGTTATAGAAAAGTCTAGAAAAAAGTTACGTAATCAAAGTCACACAGAAGATCTACATTTGTCACCACGAGATTGGAGAGTTCTTGCAATGTTCTGGGAACATAAAGTGTTTGGAAGAGCCAGATATATAGCACTTTTCTTTGGAATTTTATCGACATTATTCGTTCTTGTTAGTGTAGCAGATGTCCCATGGATTACTTATTCCACTGGTAAGTAATACACTATTGTTTATTTCTGGAAGAAAAAAAATGTTATAAAGTAAATACTCTATTGTTCTGTTAAAATACAACAAATTTCCCACCAGGTTTCCTTGCAAAATAAAAATAAATAAATAAATAAATAAATAAATAAATAAATAATAATAAATAAAAAATGGGCTGACATCACTCGCATTTCTTGAAAAAAAAATGGAACAAGGAGAGTTAATTTTTTTAATGAATTTATTCATAAAGCTTTTTAAAGTAAGATGTTCTGTGTAAAAAGAAAAAATTCAGCATGTTTTGAAAGACAAAAGTATCGTTTTAATAATAAATAAAAATAAATAAATAAATAAATTAATAAATAATCAAAGATAATTATTTTGATCGAATTATGTATATTAAAGAACAAAAATTTTTAATTATTTTTTATACGCCCGTCTATGACGGGACGTATTATGGTATGGCGCAGTCAGTCCGTCCGTATGTCCACACGTCGTACACTAACTTAAGAATGCTTTGAGCAATTTTAATGAAACTTTTGTGGAATGTTTGTATCTAAGGCTGAAAGCTCCCTTTCGTTTTTGAGATTCGTATGTTTTCTCGTTGCGGAGTTATTGGCCTTTAATTGTCAAATTTTAGGCTTTTTTTGCCTGTTGTACAATAACTCAAAAATGCTTTGAACAATTTGAATAAAACATTTGTGTTATATTGGTATCCATGGCAGAGAGCTCCCTTTTATTTTTGTGATTCCTTTTTTTTTTCTCACTGCGGAGTCATTGGCCTTTAATTGTCAAATTTTAGGCATTTTTTGGCATGTTGTTTAATAACTCAAATATGCTTTGAACAATTTGAATGAAACTTTTGTGTTATATTGGTATCCATGGCAGAGAGCTCCCTTTTATTTTTGAGATTCGTATGTTTTCTTGTTGTAGGGTTATTGGCCTTTAATTGTCAAATTTTAGGCATTTTTTTGCATGTTGTAACTCAGAAATCATTTGAACTTTTTTATGAAACTTTTGTGTTATATTTGTTTTATAATCAAAAAGGTTTGTGAATAAACATTGAGAAATAAATTTGCTACTTTTGTTTAAAAAAAATATGTTATAGCTAAATGTCAAGTTGTTTGAGACATTAAAAAAGAAGTTTAAATATCTGACGGGCGTATCATGCGCTCCAGGCGCAGCTGTTTATTTTAATTGAAGTTCGGGGTTTGCTTATAATACAGTAATACCGAACAGTGTATAGTTCCATCACCAATCTTTGGATAAGTATCATGAAATATTTGTTATTAAATAATTCTAGACGACTACCTTTCAATGCACGGAATGATTTAAGTTTATTGAATAATAATAATAATAATAATAATAATAATAATAATAATATACGTTTCCTTTTAATTTTATGGTTTTTAAATATTTCTAGAAGAATTGTTTGTTCATTGGGTTATTGTTTTTTAAAATGAGGTTTAAATTATTTTTTCTTATTGGCAAACCAGAGATATTTTGGACAAACTAAAAAATAATTTTTTAAATGAAAACAAAAATGAGATTCAATAACAAAATTGAAATCCAAACTCCGATTTCTAATCCAAAAGCGTGTTAAATGCAGATTAAGTAATCTGTTTCAGAAATTTATTTATTGTAACAACACCATTATATTGTCGACTTGATGTCAGTTTGATGTAAAAAAGTTTTAAGACAAGGTCTATTAATGCAGATACATGTATAAGCAGATATTATTCGTTTACATCGTCTTAAATAGTAATATCTCTCTCTCTCTCTCTCTCTCTCTCTCTCTCTCTCTCTCTCTCTCTCTCTCTCTCTCTCTCTCTCTCTCAAATTCATTCTAGATTAAGATGCTAGTTTTTTGCCATTTCTGTTAAATGATACATCGCTGTTAAATCAATACGTTCCTTTGTACGATGTAACATTGTTTGTTCTTTATTGTTTAACTTTATTTAGAAACTAAACTCCAGTACACAAAATTCGATAAGTACCTGTCTCTTAATACGATATCATCGTATATTTTATATGTAGCTTATCTGCTTTATTCAAACAGAAATTTTCAATAAAAAAGCAAATAAGTGGTGCAAATCACAAAGAAAATGCAAACAACGCAACATTGCCCGCTAATATAGATCAAAATCAATGAAGAAAATAAAAATGTAATATGTATATTTGAGCGTAACAAAACACAAGATGCATACAAGATCGTGTACATTTCATTTATTATTTATTTATAACAATGCATAGGAGTACGGCCTATGTAATACGTATTGCCCTTCCTAGTGTATGTAGACAGACAATATCTGTTTGACTGACTGATCAATATTGTTACCTTTATGTTGTTTTAATCAACTAAAAACCTACATTTCTATAAATAAAGCTAAAAACTAGTCAACAATCAGATGTCATTAATGGTACATCGTTTCTTTAGAAATTAAAAAATTGTGTTTGCTAAATGCAGCATTATGTTGAAAAAGGTTGTTTTTTCTACAACATGCCCAATTAGTCTTCGTTTGTAAAAGATTATATACCTATGATTTGAGACCTGTAAATTTCCGTCACGGTCGAAACATAACTGTGTGAAGCCTGAAATGTTATTTTATAACGTTTTAAATAAATGGGGAATGTTGGCATAAAGCTTAGAAATTAAGTTATATTTTCAAACCAGTGAAATATCGTTAATATTTCTCTAAAGCTGTTGAATTATTTAAACTAAAGCCTTTCAATTTCAAGATTCAATATTCATCGTTTTTTCAAAGATAATTAAAATCAAGTAGCGCGTCATTTAACACATAATGCGAAGTGAAGTAATGGTGTTCAACACCCAAGTCAAGATTCTTTCACTGACATCGTGGCGGTCGGTTTTGAGATGGCGGAGAGAACGGGAGTCTGCGAAGAAAATACCGACCTTTAGCAAGCGAATTGACAATTTTTTCTAACACCAGGATCTGTCCGAGCGAAGCGGAAAGAGGCACTTTAATCAGTACTGATTCATAGTGTCATATTACTTCTATTGATATAATGTATGTATTCAAAACCCTGTTAGCAGCAAAAATGGGGGATCTGAAATATTTGACGTTAAATATTAAACAAAACGGAATCATTTTACGTGATTTATTTACTGCTCAAGATAACATTGATTCTAGAACAATTAAGATGACTAAGAAAATAATTGTTTATGTTTTTTGTTTTCTTCGTTGTGTTTGGATGCCCGTAAGAAGAAAGGAAGAAATGATTTTTTTTTTTTAATTTTAGTTGTCTCGCAAAATGTTGTTCAATGCTCTGATGTTTATGACGCGTTATAAGTTGTTTTTGATATTGTCATTGTATTTTCATTGTCATTGTAATTTGACATAATTCAGACTTAAATAAATCTGAATAAGGTCAAATATCAATCAAAAATGTTAATTTTTTATTGCATTTCATTAAGATCATGGTATTTTAACGGTTAAGAATGTATGCGTATTGCTGTTTTAGTTTCAATGATTAAAATGTCATTGTTATACATTATATATAAAGTAACATGTATATCATTATAAGTGATTAGACATCCTCTAGCAATGTGGAATGGCAAGTATTGTAAGATAAAAAAAATAATAAGTACATTTGTAAACATCTCTGTATAATTAACTGAAGAAAAGTCAGAAACGTGTCTGAAAGTATTACCTTTACATGTAAACATCTCTTTATTAAACTGAAGTAAAGTCAGAAACGTGTCTGAAAGTATTAGTCTTACTAGTGGTGTTAAGCCAGTCCGACGGACCGAATGCGAATGGTACATTGTCCTATATAATAAACTGCAGGAAAGTCAGAAACGTGTCTGAAAATATTACCCTTACTAGTGGTGGTAAACCAGCCTGACGGACCGAATGGTACATTGTCCTTTATAATAAACTGCAGAAAAGTCAGAAACGTGTCTGAAAATATTACCCTTACTAGTGGTGGTAAACCAGCCTGACGGACCGAATGGTACATTGTCCTGTATAATAAACTGCAGAAAAGTCAGAAACGTGTCTGAAAATATTACCCTTACTAGTGGTTGTAAACCAGCCTGACGGACCGAATGGTACATTGTCCTATATAATAAACTGCAGAAAAGTCAGAAACGTGTCTGAAAATATTACCCTTACTAGTGGTTGTAAACCAGCCTGACGGACCGAATGGTACATTGTCCTGTATAATAAACTGCAGAAAAGTCAGAAACGTGTCTGAAAATATTACCCTTACTAGTGGTGGTAAACCAGCCTGACGGACCGAATGGTACATTGTCCTATATAATAAACTGCAGAAAAGTCAGAAACGTGTCTTAAAATATTACCCTTACTAGTGGTTGTAAACCAGCCTGACGGACCGAATGGTACATTGTCCTATATAATAAACTGCAGAAAAGTCAGAAACGTGTCTTAAAATATTACCCTTACTAGTGGTGGTAAACCAGCCTGGCGGAGCGAATGGTACATTGTCCTTTATAATAAACTGCAGAAAAGTCAGAAACGTGTCTGAAAATATTACCCTTACTAGTGGTTGTAAACCAGCCTGACGGACCGAATGGTACATTGTCCTATATAATAAACTGCAGAAAAGTCAGAAACATGTCTGAAAATATTTCCCTTACTAGTGTTGTTAAGCCAGCCCGACGGACCGAATGATACATTCAATTTATCATTTTCTTCTTCTCTGCGAACAATGAGAAAACACAAATTTTTATTTAGTCAATAAAACACGAAGATACCAGATCAATTAACAAATTGAAGAAGAAAAAGAAATAGCATAAAATCAATTTAATACCGAAAAAAAAAGTTATAGTATAGAAAAGAGAATAAAATTGTAAATGAAATAGAAATAATTCAGACAGGAGGTTATAATTAATTGTTACACAAAACCAGTCAAAATTTACATCGTTTATAGAGTCGACAAGGTGGAATAAAATTGATTTTAATGTGATTGATGTTAATCAGAAGTGTAAAATTTTAGTTTCTATTGTTAATTAAATGTTCCTTTTGTTGTTATTGTTAGTGTTGGTTTTTGTTTTTGCTGCTGTTGTTTTTCATGCGTATGTTAATGAATAAAGAAATACAATGATATATATTCCAAAAATATGATCAACTTCTACAACATCACCATAAGTTTTGAACATTTTACAATAGAAAAAAAATTCTTATTAAAAACATGTACAAGGCAATAACCACAAGCTTCAAGAAACACGACACAGAACAAGTTAATGATAAAACAGCTAAACAAGACACAGAACAAGATAATGATAAAACAGCTAAACACGACACAGAACAAGTTAATGATAAAACAGCTAAACACTACACAGAATACGTTTATGATAAAACAGCTAAACACCACACAGAACAAGTTAATGATAAAACAGCTAAACACGACACAGAACAAGTTAATGATAAAACAGCTAAACACCACACAGAACAAGTTAATGATAAAACTGCTAAACACCACACAGAACAAGTTAATGATAAAACAGCTAAACACGACACAGAACAAGTTTATGATAAAACAGCTAACCACGACACAGAACAAGTTTATGATAAAACAGCTAAACACGACACAAAACAAGTTAATGATAAAACAGCTAAACACCACACAGAACAAGTTAATGTTAAAACAGCTAAACACGACACAGAACAAGTTAATGATAAATCAGCTAAACACGACACAGAACAAGTTAATAATAAAACAGCTAAACATGACACAGAAAAAGTTAATGATAAAACAGCTAAACACCACACAGAACAAGTTAATGATAAAACAGCTAAACACCACACAGAACAAATTAATGATAAAACAGCTAAACACGACACAAAACAAGTTAATGATAAAACAGCTAAACACGACACAGAACAAAATAATGATAAAACAGCTAAACAAGACACAGAACAAGTTTATGATAAAACAGCTAAACACGACACAGAACAAGTTAATTATAAAAAAGCTAAACACTACACAGAACAAGTTAATGATAAAACAGCTAAACACGACACAGAACACATTTATGATAAAACAGCTAAACACGACACAGAACAAGTTAATGATAAAACAGCTAAACATCACACAGAACAAGTTAGTGATAAAACAGCTAAACACCACACAGAAAAAGTTAATGATAAAACAGCTAAACACGAAACAGAACAAGTTAATGATAAAACAGCTAAACACGATACAGAACAAGTTTATGATAAAACAGCTAAACACGACACAGAACAAGTTAATTATAAAAAAGCTAAACATTACACAGAACAAGTTAATGATAAAACAGCTAAACACGACACAGAACAAGTTTATGATAAAACAGCTAAACACGACACAGAACGAGTTAATGATAAAACAGCTAAACATCACACAGAACAAGTTAGTGATAAAACAGCTAAACACCACACAGAAAAAGTTAATGATAAAACAGCTAAACACGAAACAGAACAAGTTAATGATAAAACAGCTAAACACGATACAGAACAAGTTAATGATAAAACAGCTAAAAACGACACAGAACAAGTTTATGATAAAACAGCTAAACACGACACAGAACAAGTTAATGATAAAACAGCTAAACACCACACAGAACAAGTTAATGATAAAACAGCTAAACACGACACAGAACAAGTTAATGATAAAACAGCTAAACACCACACAAAACAAGTTAATGATAAAATAGCTAAACACGACATAGAACAAGTTATAATAAAACAGCTAAACACGACACAGAACAAGTTAATGATAAAACAGCTAAACACGACACAGAACAAATTATTGATAAAACAGCTAAACACCACACAGAACAAGTTAATAATAAAACAGCTAAACACCACACAGAACAAGTTAATGATAAAACAGCTAAACACGACACATAACAAGTTAATGATAAAACAGCTAAACACGACACATAACAAGTTAATGATAAAACAGCTAAACACGACATAGAACAAGTTAATGATAAAACAGCTAAACACCACACAGAACAAGTTAATGATAAAACAGCTAAACACGACACAAAACAAGTTAATGATAAAACAGCTAAACATGACACAGAACAAGGTAATGATAAAACAGCTTAACACGACACAGAACAAGTTTATGATAAAACAGCTAAACACCACACAGAACAAGTTAATGATAAAACTGCTAAACACCACACGGAACAAGTTAATGATAAAACAGCTAAACACGACATAGAACAAGTTATAATAAAACAGCTAAACACGAAACAGAACAAGTTAATGATAAAACAGCTAAACACGAAACAGAACAAGATTATTGATAAAACAGCAAAACACCACACAGAACAAGTTAATAATAAAACAGCTAAACACCACACAGAACAAGTTAATGATAAAACAGCTAAACACGACACAGAACAAGTTAATGATAAAACAGCTAAACACGACACAGAACAAGTTAATAATAAAACAGCTAAACACCACACAGAACAAGTTTATGATAAATTAGCTAAACACGACACAGAACCAGTTAATGATAAAACAGCTAAACACCACACAGAACAAGTTTATGATAAAACAGCTAAACACCACACAGAACAAGTAAATGATAAAACAGCTAAACACCACACAGAACAAGTTAATGATAAATCAGCTAAACACGACACACAACAAGTTTATGATAAAACAGCTTAACACGACACAGAACAAGTTTATGATAAAACAGCTAAACACCACACAGAACAAGTTTATGATAAAACAGCTAAACACCACACGGAACAAGTTAATGATAAAACAGCTAAATACGACATAGAACAAGTTATAATAAAACAGCTAAACACGAAACAGAACAAGTTAATGATAAAACAGCTAAACACGACACAGAACAAGATTATTGATAAAACAGCAAAACACCACAGAGAACAAGTTAATAATAAAACAGCTAAACACCACACAGAACAAGTTAATGATAAAACAGCTAAACACGACACAGAACAAGTTAATGATAAAACAGCTAAACACGACACAGAACAATTTAATAATAAAACAGCTAAACACCACACAGAACAAGTTAATGATAAAACAGCTAAACACGACACAGAACAAGTTAATGATAAAACAGCTAAACACCACACAGAACAAGTTAATAATAAAACAGTTAAACACCACACAGAACAAGTTAATGATAAATCAGCTAAACATGACACAGAACAAGTTAGTGATAAAACAGCTAAACACGACACAGAACAAGTTTATGATAAAACAGCTAAACACCACACAGAACAAGTTAATGATAAAACAGCTAAACACCACACAGAACAAGTTAATGATAAAACATCTAAACACGACACAGAACAAGTTAATGATAAAACAGCCAAACACGACATAGAACAAGTTAATGATAAAACAGCTAAATACCACACAGAACAAGTTAGTGATAAAACAGCTAAACACGACACAGAACAAGTTAATGACAAAACAGCTAAAACACCACACAGAACAAGTTAATGATAAAACAGCTAAACACCACACAGAACAAGTTAATGATAAAACAGCTAAACACGAAACAGAACAAATTAATGATAAAAAAACTAAACACCACACAGAACAAGTTAATGATAAAACAGCTAAATACCACACAGAACAAGTTAATGATAAAACAGCTAAACACGACACAGAGTAAGTTAATGATAAAACAGCTAAACACCACACAAAACAAGTTAATGGTAAAACAGCTAAACACCACACAGAACAAGTTAATGATAAAACAGCTAAACACGATACAGAACAAGTTTATGATAAAACCGCTAAACACCACACAGAACAAGTTAATGATAAAACAGCTAAACACGACATAGAACAAGTTATAATAAAACAGCTAAACACGACACAGAACAAGTTTATGATAAATCAGCTAAACACGACACAGAACAAGATTATTGATAAAACAGCTAAACACCACACAGAACAAGTTAATAATAAAACAGCTAAACACCACACAGAACAAGTTAATAATAAAACAGCTAAACACCACACAGAACAAGTTAATGATAAATCAGCTAAACACGACACAGAACAAGTTAATGATAAAACAGCTAAACACGGCATAGAACAAGTTAATGATAAAACAGCTAAACACCACACAGAACAAGTTAATGATAAAACAGCTAAACACCACACAGAACAAGTTAATAATGAAACAGCTAAACACCACACAGAACAAGTTAATAATAAATCAGCTAAACACGTCACAGAACAAGTTAATGATAAAACAGCTAAACACGACACAGAACAAGTTTATGATAAAACAGCTAAACACCACACAGAACAAGTTAATGATAAAACAGCTAAACACCACACAGAACAAGTTAATGATAAATCAGCTAAACACGACACAGAACAAGTTAATGATAAAACAGCTAAACACGAAACAGAAGAAGTTAATGATAAAACAGCTAAATACCACACAGAACAAGTTAGTGATAAATCAGCTAAACACGACACAGAACAAGTTAATGATAAAACAGCTAAACACGACACAGAACAAGTTAATGATAAAACAGCTAAACACGACACAGAACAAGTTAATGATAAAACAGCTAATCAAGACCAGACAAGACAAACATGTATTATCACTGATCTAAAAATTCTGACTTCAGGACACTGGAGTAAAATGTCATATGATAAAGACATATAATACTTTTTAAAGGTCCCGAACCCAAATCATCCTACTAATTAAACAACCACTGGTTAATAATGATAATGATAATAAACACACACACACACACACACACACACACACACACACACACACACACGTTAAAACAATATTAATTATTTTACCACTCCATGAACCATTAAAAATTTATTTGACCAATCAATGAAACCCAAAACCCAACAAAAATAAACGTGAAAGCACTATTCTAGTAGTCAATGAACCCATGACCAAGCAAACTTTGAACCGTCGTTAAACTGGAAAATACCTTTCTTTATTAATAAACAGGAAACAACAAAGATGAAAAATGATTTTTCCTTTGATACAGCGATTTAAAGGCTCCTTAACGTGACGTTGTAAATGGTGTGTCCATTAACGCTCAACATGAACTATTCCTTGCAGATGATCACAAATGAATTGTCCATGTCAAAGACAGATTCAATGAACTTTGACCTTAAAAACATTACACTACAAATAAACATATCGTAATATATTGATATTTTATGACCAAGTCATTTCACTTAAATCGACGCAGCCGGTGTTTAGAATGGAGATGAGACCAGATGGCTTGAAGACAATCATCGTCAACAGACCTTCGGCAAGAAATATACAAACTTTCTCACGCTAAGATTCAAAGATGATGGTGAGTGGCACTGTGATCGTAAACTTGAACTTTCGACCACTTGGACACCTCGGCCCCGTATAAAGCAAATATATCTACGGTTTTTTATCATAATACATTATTGTTAGCGAAATTAAATAAATGACTCATTGATTAATGTCACGATTTTACATATTTATGGTAAAATAATGTTAGAAATCATGATTATTATTATTATCTACGATTATCACATTAACTGGCAAAGAACATTTTTTGTTAACAGATTTGATTTTTTTATAATGTCGTCTGCTATCATGTTATTTCATAAGACTATTTTACTTCCTCAAAATATTGACAAATTATACACTGTAATTATGAACTACAGATTTATTTTAATCTATGATTTATTCCCATGATTTTAGAAAGCGTTGTTTTTTTTATAGTATTCTTTATAGCATTGTTAGACAACGCATTTCGAATCGCCCACAACTCCCGTCTAATAGACAACAACTAACACCCTTACTACTTGAGGAAAAGCCTAAAATACCACAAAACACGAATCGCCGATTAATCCTATCATCCCAAAAAGACGCGATGCTGTTATTCAGGCCCACAGTGGACACATTGATGATATTATCCTTCTGAGAAGCATATTTCTAATTTTTCGGCGCATATTGAACTCCATTTTGTTTCAGGGGTTGCCATACTTTGCTTTTCTCCAGATTATTACCGTTGAATGAATTCATGCAAAAATATTATGAACCGTTTCGTTAATGTCTGCAGTACATTAGTATTAGATATTGTTCAATAAACTTTTCACAACTTTAGACATAGATTTATTTTTACTTTTGATTCTTAAGGTTTTTTGTTCAGTATAATTTATTTATGAAATTCGATCAAAAACGTGCTATCCGTTTTTTTGTTACATTTTTTAAAATTTTCAAAAAATGACTTCATAAGGTTAAACCTGTAACTTAAATATTTGAACTTCTTACATGAGGTTTTAAATTGTAATATTTTGAATGATTCTTAAAATGTGAACAAGGTCGAAGGTAAAGGACATGACCTACTACAGCTATTTTTGGAACTATGTCTAAGGTTGTTTGGAACTATGTCTTAGGTTTTTTTGGAACTATGTCTAAGGTTTTTTGGAACTATGTCTTTGCAGTTATTTTTTATGGTTTTGGGAATAATTTCTCTGAATTAAGCCAAAGCCAAAGGTCAGGGTATGACTGCGCTGGTTAAATAAGTTTTCAATCGCCTTATCAAGATGAGTTTACAAACTTTAACGCGGAAGGTTTACTCTTAATTTTTTTCTTGCAGTGCATTTCTCATGAAATCAGGGTCACAGATTAATTCCCTGATTTACATTTATCCTTGTTCCTTCTGAAGTACATGTATTCAGGCTATTGCGAATATATATTTTGTAGCAGACTTAAATTTATGTAAGTTTTCCAAAATAATGGCTTAGGCATTTTAAAAATTCTGCTTACTGAATAAAATTTGTACAAATACAAAGTTTATTAATTTATATCGTCAGCTTTAAGCAATATACGAGATACCATATGTAGAATTGTATTTTGTGGCAAAATTATTTTAACCAGCTTTGATTTATTCATGTGAACAAATCAGACCCAACGGGTCTTTTGTTTTGTTTCGTTTTCATGATTTGTTTTTACTTTTACAAAGTAAACTTTTTCCGTTGCTTTCTTTTATTTTAATCACCAAACATTCTTTATTTGACTTCAGAAGCCAAAAGAATTTAGTTATGAATAATAGATTATTTACTCCATGTGTACGGGGTCGTTTTTCAAATTAGACGGGAAACCCATCAATAATGCCATGTTTATAAAATATTTACAGAAATGAAGGATTACTTTGACACACTTACTGTAGTTTTATAACTGTATGTATAACTTGTAAAATATACCAATACAACACAGAACAGATAAGATAATGTAACGCTGTCTCTAATCTTAATGAACACGCAAATATCTGACAAAAAGCTTGTAATACGCATGTAATATTTAACACTATAATACCAGATTTGACCAAACAATTATTGATTTCCTGACGAGGAATTACTAAGACTGTCAGCAGATTGTACTTGTAACTCAGTTATATTGAAACAATTACTATATTACTCCGCTCAAAATTAGTGATGGGGTTACGTTGATCCAATATTTAAAGCTTTGTAATCATTTACACGAGGTTCCGAAAGGAAAATTAGGCGTATCCCTGTCAGCTTTATGAAAGTGAAGTGAATATTGACGTAAACAGGACCTGCTTGAAGACTTGGATCAGTCTTTTTGTTCGATCAAGTCACCAGGAGAACACAAATTAAAGTACATGATTGAAAAGTTGACTCGATTAAATTGAAATAAAATTCCGTTCTTTTAACAATAAACGGAAAAAGGTTGTGTGTGTGATATATCGGTAACACCTAAAATTCAAGCAAAGAATTGAATTGGAACAAACACTTAAAAGATCGTAATTGTAAACTATTTGTTTCTAGTTGTGTAAGCGCGCATTGCGATAGTGATAGAGGATTAGTTATACTGTCAGAAGCAAAAATAAATTTAGCATAAATAAATTCAAGTACGTTGATGAAACTAAAACATGTTTAAAAATTTAGTACTTTGGCTGCAAATGTCTGAATATATTTAACTATTTCAATACTAAGTCATGTATTACAATATTTTTTTATCATGCTAGGCAAGGAGCGTATAGTCAGTTGCTCTAATGTTCATACAGATGTATTTAATTATTGGTATTGATATGTCAAATAAGATATGTCTATACGGTAATGATAAACTAATTATGTCTACGTATCAGCAGGCATCTTGTTGTTACTCAAGACAGATTTTTTCAGAGACATCTCCTCCAACGTTTGAAGGGGGCCTCGGTGGCCGAGTGGTCTAAAGCGCGCTCTTACGGATCACAGTGCCTCTCACCGCCTGGGTTCGAGTCCCACTCAGGA
Source organism: Tegillarca granosa (assembly GCA_029721355.1). NCBI lineage: Eukaryota > Metazoa > Mollusca > Bivalvia > Arcoida > Arcidae > Tegillarca > Tegillarca granosa. The sequence continues at coordinate 4,439,352 of CM056597.1, read as the reverse complement.
CAGATCCTAGTGTTAGAAAGTTTGTCAGTTCGCTTGCCGAAGGTCAGGTGGTTTTGTCTGGCACTCCGGTCTCCTCCACCATCCCACCGACCGCCTCGAAATAAGTGAAAGATTCTTGACTGGGGCGTAAAACACCATTACTCCACTCCACTCCTCCTACGTTTCTTATCCGATCAGGTTGAAATTTTGTCAACTGGTAGAAATTGTCCATGGGGAGGTCGCTTCACTATTTTTCGGAATTCGGGAGGATTTCGGAGAAATTCGGTTAAAACCATGGAATTCCAGAGAGTTCTTTCTAGAGAGTTCTTTCTTTCTTGGAATTTCCTTCGCTATTTGGAGCACCACTCGAGAGCTGATACGCAGACATATAATTGCTCGCAATTGTTGAATTTTATTTTTACCTGTAGCCTTGGCCAAGCTTTAAGAAGCCTCTTATTTAATTGTTTATGACTTACCCTGTTGTCATGCCGGTCAGCCACAAAAATAAATAGTATTTCAATAGTCTAATCATAGTGTTAATTACGTATTGCGTCTTGTTTTATTTGGTTCTTTATTTGTTCTTTTTTCACTTTTTAAATTTGGTTTTTGCAAGGATTTTTTATCGAAAATAAATCAAATTTTATAAATGTGGAAGAGACAATTGTCTGTTCAGGCAGTTTTTGTGTGCGATGTGTAATTCAATAGTCAGTTTTTTTTTATTTTTTTTTCATTATTTCACATCGATTTTATAAATGATTTAACCTATTCTCTAATTAGTGAACCCAACGGTTACAATGCTGGTCATATGAATCTAACAAACTTTCAATTTCATAGTGAGAAATTTTTAAATAAAACGATTATTTATTTCTTTTTAATATTACAATTAGCACATAACAAACGTATTATACAAAGTTTCGACATTTCGTTTTATTTTTAAGGCTTGCAATCTAACAAGCTTATATTACCGTATCGCTGCTACCGTTGACAAATGCTTTCAGTATAAATCAACTCTTGCTTAAGGCTTCTTTAAATTCAAACTTATTTAAATTGCACTTTGCACGTTTATCCTATCTTAATAGTATATATGCGTCGATTCTTTTAAAATTTTACTATATTTGTAACTAGTTGAAAAATCGATTTTAAATGCAAATCAGCATGACTATTAGTACTCATGACATAGAGAAAAACACCAAACATATAATTATAAAAATGCTGAAAGCTTTTAATTTTTAGCACACATTTATAAAGGTATGACACAAAAGAATATTTTATTTTTACATTATATAATAACAGCCTTTCTACTTTGTATTTAGTCTGATTGATATCCATTATTCAAATACCCACATTTACAAAGAAATACACATTAACACGTTGAGAAATGCAAAACGCAAAACTATATTGTCGATATAATAAAAAGTGAGACTACAAATTAAAATAAATACAATATAAAAAATTAAAGCACCTATTTGTCAATATACACAGGGTCATATAGAACACACCAAAGTGGGTCAGATAAAACAAAGATAGAGCAAAGCACTAATTATCGTGGTTCTACGAAATATGCCATTGATCGGGGTTGTTTATTCGTAGTTTATGTCACCGTTTAAGGTATATTTGTAATATATATATATATATATATATATATATATATATATATATATAACAAATACCTGCTAAATTTTGATGTGCCAGATGTGCACATTTCGGAAAATCATTCCTCATCAGTGACACTAGGGGCCGAAAAAGTTGATAGATTAAAAAACATACGCCAAACAGTTGTAAATTAATGAATCTAAAGTTCCAAAAATATGTGAATCCAATCCAGCTAAGGAATGTTTTGCAGGAGGGAACAGACCTTAGTTTTAAATAAATTTCAAAAATTAAGACGACTGAAAATTTTGCTAAATGGTATATTTTCTGACAGCACAAAGTACTGCCTACTGAGTTATGGATACCCTCGGGGAGATTTACTCCACCAGCAGCGGTACCCGCTCAGGGGTAGTAAATATATAACAAATACCTGCTAAATTTTGATGTGCCAGGAAAAACAGAATAATTGTTGTTCTTCACAGTAAAACAACAAATATAAAACCAAAATTGACGTATATAATGACAACTGTTTTGAATGTCTCCTTTTGAATCGATACCGGCAATATTTTATCCTTATGACATGACAAGATAGAAATTTCTGTCCCATGTTTTACAAATAAAACAAAACCATCTATAGATTGGAAAGCCACACGTCTTCGATATTTCAGCCAAACCGAACATCTGTATAACCACCGCCCCCCCCCCCCCCCCCCCCCCCCGTGTGTAAAATTTATATTTTATATGCCCTATGGATTGTTTTTATTTCCGGGTGGTAATGTATATTATCAACTATTTCATTTTTTCCTAATTAAGAAAAATTCTCAGCTTTTACAAAGTAGAAAAGTACTGTGAATTGTTCTTTCAAAATACCAGGCTTTAATAAAATAGACATTTTAAAAAAAGATTTAAAAAAATTTTCAACTGAATAACGATTACTTTGCAGCAACAACAAAGAAAACAAAGAACGGAAAAAATATAAGTTAATAATAAAAAAAGTCAAACAAGTCAATAAAAAGTACAAACATATATTGAAATCAATGATTCTACATCTCCGATCGGTAAAGAAATAAGAGTCAAGTGGTGTGGTTTTAATACCATCTCATTCATATTACAATCACTAGTCAAGTGGTGTGGTTTTAATACCATCTCATTCATATTACAATCTTTAGTCAAGTGGTGTGGTTTTAATACCATCTCATTCATATTACAATCTTTAGTCAAGTGGTGTGGTTTTAATACCATCTCATTCATATTACAATCTTTAGTCAAGTGGTGTGGTTTTAATACCATCTCATTCATATTACAATCATCAGTCAAGTGGTGTGGTTTTAATACCATCTCATTCATATTACAATCATTAGTCAAGTGGTGTGGTTTTAATACCATCTCATTCATATTACAATCACTAGTCAAGTGGTGTGGTTTTAATACCATCTCATTCATATTACAATCATTAGTCAAGTGGTGTGGTTTTAATACCATCTCATTCATATTACAATCATTAGTCAATTGGTGTGGTTTTAATACCATCTCATTATATTACAATCTTTAGTCAAGTGTTGTGGTTTAAATACCATCTCATTCATATTACAATCATTAGTCAAGTGGTGTGGTTTTAATACCATCTCATTCATATTACAATCATTAGTCAAGTGGTGTGGTTTTAATACCATCTCATTCATATTACAATCTTTAGTCAAGTGGTGTGGTTTAATACCATCTCATTCATATTACAATCATTAGTCAAGTGGTGTGGTTTTAATACCATCTCATTCATATTACAATCATTAGTCAAGTGGTGTGGTTTTAATACCATCTCATTCATATTACAATCACTAGTCAATTGGTGTGGTTTTAATACCATCTCATTCATATTACAATCATTAGTCAAGTGGTGTGGTTTTAATACCATCTCATTCATATTACAATCTTTAGTCAAGTGGTTGGTTTTAATACAATCTCATTCATATTACAATCTTTAGTCAAGTGGTGTGGTTTTAATACCATCTCATTCATATTACAATCTTTAGTCAAGTGGTGTGGTTTTAATACCTCTCATTCATATTACAATCTTTAGTCAAGTGGTGTGGTTTTAATACCATCTCATTCATATTACAATCATTAGTCAAGTGGTGTGGTTTTAATACCATCTCATTCATATTACAATCATTAGTCAAGTGGTGTGGTTTTAATACCATCTCATTCATATTACAATCATTAGTCAAGTGGTGTGGTTTTAATACCATCTCATTCATATTACAATCATTAGTCAAGTGGTGTGGTTTTAATACCATCTCATTCATATTACAATCTTTAGTCAAGTGGTGTGGTTTTAATACCATCTCATTCATATTACAATCTTTAGTCAAGTGGTGTGGTTTTAATACCATCTCATTCATATTACAATCATTAGTCAAGTGGTGTGGTTTTAATACCATCTCATTCATATTACAATCATTAGTCAAGTGGTGTGGTTTTAATACCATCTCATTCATATTACAATCATTAGTCAAGTGGTGTGGTTTTAATACCATCTCATTCATATTACAATCTTTAGTCAAGTGGTGTGGTTTTAATACCATCTCATTCATATTACAATCATTAGTCAAGTGGTGTGGTTTTAATACCATCTCATTCATATTACAATCATTAGTCAAGTGGTGTGGTTTTAATACCATCTCATTCATATTACAATCATTAGTCAAGTGGTGTGGTTTTAATACCATCTCATTCATATTACAATCTTTAGTCAAGTGGTGTGGTTTTAATACCATCTCATTCATATTACAATCATTAGTCAAGTGTTGTGGTTTAAATACCATCTCATTCATATTACAATCATTAGTCAAGTGGTGTGGTTTAAATACCATCTCATTCATATTACAATCTTTAGTCAAGTGGTGTGGTTTTAATACCATCTCATTCATATTACAATCATTAGTCAAGTGGCGTGGTTTTAATACCATCTCATTCATATTACAATCTTAGTCAAGTGGTGTGGTTTTAATACCATCTCATTCATATTACAATCATTAGTCAAGTGGTGTGGTTTTAATACCATCTCATTCATATTACAATCATTAGTCAAGTGGTGTGGTTTTAATACCATCTCATTCATATTACAATCATTAGTCAAGTGGTGTAATCATAGTACTACTGGATTTTCTGTAACCATCGTAACTATTTTCAACCGTTGATCAAGCGATTTGGTTATATTACTGCTAGTATCTGAAATACTCAACTATTTTCCTTTGAACTTCCAATAGTCATTAATACTTGTTTGCAAAAAAAGCACGTGTTTCCAATTCAGATCTGAGGTAAAACCAGAGAGGGTTCTTTAGACGTGACACAAAAGGGAAAAAAAAAACTCTTCCGAAAATTCAAAAAAAAAAAAAATTGTAAATCTACTTGAAAAAACATAGGCTAAACAGGCTGGTACCCTGTACGTCTTAGAGAAATCAGGAAATTGTAACTCTCCCTGACAGATATAATCCAAACGGGATAGTTAAAGAATACTTGTTGTGGAAAAAGTGGATTAAGGTTTTTGAAAATATGCTGTTCAACTTAGTCTTACTAATATAATGTTAGCTTTAAGAAGCAATTTTTCTCTAAGTACAGAAATACTAAAAGAAACACATTATAATAATTTTTTAATGTTTTCATGATATTTTCCTTATAAAACCATGGTTGAATCAATTCATATAGGATGTACCCACGGATATCACTTCTGGACATGCATTCGTAAAATATGCAGAAACTGACACTTAATCTTATAAACTCGGCATACGTACTTAATTTTGATTTACCATACTCAAGAATATTTTTATATAACTTATAAATCATGTAACTTACTTTTAAAGATAAATCACTACCATGTATTGTGAAACAAACTAAATCAGTTATATGTAACTGAATCATCTGAAAAAACATTGTATAACTGTAGAATGATATGATTCAGAAAGAATTAAACTATATTTCTTTATTACTTAAATCTATCTACATCCAATCCTCAGAGGAATATAAGACAAATTGCTTTGTACTATTTGAAACCGGAGATTTGTCTTGTTTTAATTTGAGATTTTTATAAAAAAAGAACCTCATATATGCTTATCTTGCATATTTTACATCGATACGTTTTAATATATTTCCTGCGATTTTGCGTGGTAAACATTAAACACGTGTTTTTGTGACAATATTGATTTATTCAGACTAACCAAACTCGTCATTAGCAATTTATAAAATGACAATTTGTGAATAGTTGATAATTAGTAAATATATAAGTAATGAAGTAACTCACAGTTAAGTGTACATGTACTTAAAACAATGTTATTTACTCAAAACCATATGTGCAATGACAAACTCTGGTTATACAAAAATCTTATTGTTTATCAATACTTATATGTATATTAATTAAGGGTTATAAAATGGACACTGGTTGTATACTTAGTACGAATAATTGTTTTTGAAAACATAGGAGAACATGAAATTTTGAAAAATATGGATTCAAATTTTTATAACTCCATTTAATTCTCATATGTTAATCCTAAGTTTCTTATAATATTCATTGTTTTGCAAGTGCAAATTGGGTCAGTGACAAAATTTATAGTCTTTTAGGGCATCTCAAGATTTTTGTCCTGAAACATTTAGTTTTACACAAATAGTTAGTTTAAAAGAGTGCGCTTCAGTTTGATGACGTTAAATTCATTTTTGATTTTCATTTCAATTTTTGATTTCAATGACTTAAGTTAGTTCCTTAAAGAAATAAAGACATTTTAAAAACCGTGTCTTGTACGCGATTGTGCAAAAAAAGGGAATGCAAAAACGTTAAAAAATACGAAAGAGTGAACAAAGTGACTTGCAGGCTATAAATAAAGCTATGTACGCTAGTTGGCCTGGTCTAATAGCACCAGTTAGCTTGGTTTATCCACTTATTTCCTTTTAATGCGGAATAAATGACCGTAATGATGTTCTCTTATGCCATTTGCCCACTTTGCTCTTTTCATTTTCACACATTATTAAACAAATAGTCCTTTGGGATAATTGCCTGAACAAATTGTGTATCAAATGAAACTGCTAATATACTTGACACCAATAGCTATATTTTACATAATTGTCATTGTTTGTCGGGAGAATTGCTTCACATGTTTGAGTTGCTTGTTTGACCTTTTCTTGATAATGCATCCATGCAGGCTTGTTATTTTTAATGTGCTTATGTGTAAGAGAAATTTTAAAGACCCTACAATTAAACAACCTCTGGAAATTTGTTCCATTGCTAGTCCAAATAAGAATGATTTATATAATCAGTGTGATTTTTTTAAATCTCTAAATAACGTTATAAGTTCAAAAGTACCGTATGGTGACCTCGTACATAAAAAAATAAAACCACGATTTATTGCGACTGTCACATACAACTGTTTTTTTAATTATCGTTCAATACATAAACAAAATGGTATTATTTTATATCATTTTTTTTAATGTATTAAATTATAAAATGAAAACAAATTGTGTATTGCACGTTGACCATTGTTTTATTATTATTTTTGTTTCTAATGGTATATGACATCAAGAACATTGTTCAATTATTACTTTTGATTTTTAAAAGATTTGTGGACAAATCTGGAATACTTGTTAAGCATTCATAAATAGAGATATATGGACTTTAAATAATTTTTGCAAAAAAAAAAAAAAAAAATATGTTAACAAAAGTGATTGAGAACCGCTATAACCGTTGTCTAGCACTTATCAAGGGAGAGTATAAAATGGGTTTTATGACTAAAAAATTATCGTTGGGCATTGTGACGAGGTTTACTATTTTATGAAAATTATTCTAAAAATTTTTTATGTGATTGATATGTTTATCACATTTCATACCTAGTTTTCTTGTTGCTATGTAACTCCTTGCCAATGATGACGTTGCGATGCCCATTCATTAGTGACAAGGTAGAACTCCTCTTTCATATTTAATTTTACAATGTTTACAACATTCTGAATTAAGAATTGTGTATATTTTGATGCACTCAATTACAGTCGCTAAAGTTTCAGAAAAGTTTGTTATTTTACTAAACAAAGGTTAGTTGTTCATATTGGCACTTGGCTTTTCAACTGGCAGCTTTATTGTCTATAAAAATTAACTGGGGCAATAAATACCGTTTCTCACTTCTGTTCCTCTTATTATTTATGTCATGTCTTTTGTAGTAACTGGCCTCGGTTGCCTTGGCTATTTGCATGATTTCCACGGACAAAGATGTTATGTTAAGTTATATATTTAAGGATTATAGCAACATCTTATACAACAGCAGTATTAATATTTTAACAGATTAAAAAACAGTAGTATATATAGAAGATAAACATGTGTTACCTCTGATCAATATTAAAATATCGATAGAAAACTGTTCTGTTCTATATAGGACAGTAGAGTGGTAAAATAACGTGACAACTAGCTAAAAATAAATAAAATAAATAAATAAAACATTGTACAACACTGTTGGTAAAATATCTTGTCTTCGTTTTTGACTTCTTGTATGTAATTTTAACCGCGATAGGTGAGTTATTTTGACGTTAGCCTAGAAACTAAAAACACCAACCCTTTAGGATCAACGAATTGACATGATGTGAGAAAAAAACATCACCCCTTAAGGGTCAACGAAAAGACATAATGTGAGAAAGGGTAGGCCTTAAATTGTGGGCTTGGAACTTGTTTAATTGACTGAATCGTTTTCGATATTTATCTGCAATGTGGGCAAATGTACTATTACTCTGGAGGTCATGGTAAGTGCACACTAGCATAAATTAAGTGTTCGTGGTAAGTGCACACTAGCATAAATAAAGTGTTCATGGTAAGTGCGCACTAGCATCACTAGATGTTATCGTAAGTGCGCAATAGCCAACTCTGGGGGTCATGGTAAGGGCACACTAGCACACTCTGGGGGTCATCGTAAGGACACACTAGCACACTCTGGAGGTCATCGTAAGGGCGCAGAAGCACACTCTGGAGGTCATCGTAAGGGCGCACTAGCACACTCTGGAGGTCATCGTAAGGGCGCACTAGCACACTCTGGAGGTCATCGTAAAGACACACGGGCACACTCTGGATGTCATCGTAAGGACACACTAGCACACTCTGGAGGTTATCGTAAGGGCGCACTAGCACACTCTGGAGGTCATCGTAAGGACGCACTAGCACACTCTGGAGGTCATCGTAAGGACACACTAGCACACTCTGGAGGTCATCGTAAGGGCGCACTAGCACACTCTGGAGTTCATCGTAAGGACACACTAGCAAACTCTGGAGGTCATCGTAAGGACACACTAGCACACTCTGGAGGTCATCGTAAGGGCGTACTAGCACACTCTGGAGGTCATCGTAAGGGCGCACTAGCACACTCTGGAGGTCATCGTAAGGGCGCACAAGCCAACTCTGGAGGTCATCGTAAATGCGCACAAGAACACTCTTGAGGTCATCGTTAGTGCACACTAGCATCACTCAAAACGTCACGGTAAGGGTTTTAATGCTTTAGCCAATTTATGTAATCTCCCTTTTTTTAATTATCTGGATTAGAAATATTTATTTTAATAATTTTTTGTTTGGAGAAAAGATCGCTATTGATGGGAATGTAGCTGTTTGGTTGAGATTTCTCCAATGGAAGAAAAACAACAAGTAAATGTAAAAGGGCAATAACACTTTATTAGTAACAGTCAGAATATTCTGAATACATTTGTGCTGAATCACACATAATAGGATCATTTATAACGTCATTATGACAATAAACACTTATACTGACTCAGTATTTGATAAAGTAGATTTTACAAAATATTCTTAAATCATGTAAATATGTCTCCTAATTGCAAGGCTGTTAATTATCAGTGTTTTTTCCTTTTGTCCATTTTTTTGCAAGAATGTTTGTTATCAATGTTTCCATCTTGCCCATGTATTTGTCAGGATGTTTGTTATCAATGTTTCCATCTTGCCCATGTATTTGTCAGGATGTTTGTTACCAATGTTTCCGTCTTGCCCATGTATTTGCCAGGATGTTTGTTATCAGTTTGTTAATATTGTCCATGTATTTGCCAGGATGTTTGTTATCAGTTTGTTAATATTGTCCATGTATTTGCCAGGATATTTGTTATCAGTTTGTTAATATTGAAATGTATTTTCCAGGATGTTTGTTATCAGTTTGTTAAAATTGTCCATGTATTTGCCAGGATGTTTGTACTCAGTTTGTTAATATTGCCCATGTATTTGCAAGGAAGTTTGTTATCAGTTTGTTAATATTGCGCATGTATTTGCCAGGAAGTTTGTTATCAGTTTGTTAATATTGTCCATGTATTTGCCAGGATGTTTGTTATTAGTTTGTTAATATTGTCCTTGTATTTGCGAGGATGTTTGTTATCGGTTTGTTAATATTGCCCATGTATTTGCCAGGATGTTTGTTATCATGTTTGTTAATATTGTCCATGTATTTGCCAGGATATTTGTTATCAGTTTGTTAATATTGTCCATGTATTTGCCAGGATATTTGTTATCAGTTTGTTAATATTGTCCATGTATTTGCCAGGATATTTGTTATCAGTTTGTTAATATTGTCCATGTATTTGCCAGGATATTTGTTATCAGTTTGTTAATATTGTCCATGTATTTGCCAGGATATTTGTTATCAGTTTGTTAATATTATCCATGTATTTGCCAGGATATTTGTTATCAGTTTGTTAATATTGTCCATCTGTTTGCCAGGATGTGTGTCAATGTTTTCACGAGGCCAATCAATTTGTTAGGATGTTTATTATCAGTATTTGTTTCTTGCCCATTAGTTTGCCAGGATGTATGTGTCAGTGTTTTATCTTAATCATCTTTGTGTCAGGTTGTTTGTTAGTGGCCTAAAGCACGTAATTAACAAAGTTCCTCTCTGTCTAGGTTTCAATCCCAGAACCGGTCACTTAGGTATAACTGTTATTGTTATATCTGTTAATTTCAGTTATATATTGTAAACAAATCAGAGTTTTAAAACAAATTATGAAATAAAACTCATTTGTACATGCTGAAGTAAGTAGTCGGTTTTATTTGTTTTTATTTTAAAAGTAAGGAGTGACATTTTTTAATTTTGTTTTTTTGGGGGGGGGGGATTTCTTTATTGATTACAGAGATGTCTATAGCCCTACAAACTTGAATTACACTTAAGAATAATTATTTAATCAGTATAACACAAACATGTACATTTTATGCGCTGTGAGGTGTTTTCCTGTTTTGGGTTTTAAACCACACAACTCGATACCGGTTCCCGTTCAAATTGGGAATTTTGCAAGCGGTAAGCACAATTTTTTTTTCTCTTTTTAATTATATTTTCTGTTTATTGTTTAAAGTAAACAGAGTCTACCATTTTCCTAAATTTGTTTACTATAATTATATTATTATTATTATTATTATTATTATAATTATTATAATTTTTATTATTATTGTAATTATTATTATTTTTATTATTATACGGTCGGAAGTGTATACGCCGTCAAATACCTAATTGATAGCACATATTTTTACTTAAAAGTCTACTGAAAAAAATAGAGAGCAGTGTCATTAACGATCATGTTAGTGTTGTAACATATGCAAAGTGAATCACTTCTGAATGTTTACTCATCTCAGAAGTTTTTACCCCTTTAATAAGGTAATATGAATTTAAATGACATTCATTTCAGTAAAAAAAAACCCCACCTTCCTGTTGACAGGAAGTGATATCCCAAGTAGAAAATCTGTTGGTTCAGTTTAGAAAATATTACAGACGACCGATTTGTAATGTATTGATTAGAATAATAAAATCACGTTAAGACTATATATACTGCACATTGTTATATAAGAATCAATCGATGACAGAGATTTAATTGTCCTGATGACTTATATAACATTGTGCTTTCACTGGTGTAGATATGCATATTCCCTGCAACGGAATGTTTCATCTTTTTCGAAAAGCGAACAAAATGATTTTGTTGTATACACTTGTAAAAGCTGCGAGATATTAGACTTTCTTTCTGTAATTATAAGAAACAAGATCTGCATCACAATATATATAATTTACCATGATCTCCATTAATTCATTGCAATATGTGTCTTTAAATTGTATTTTTTGAATGTATGGCTCACAATTTATGTTTAGAAAAAGCAGTGAATTGCGATGGTGTGTAAAAAAATCTATATGAGTATATATAATTATGTGAAACAAAAACATATATGAGTATATATAATTATGTGAAACAAAAACCTTTATGAGTATATATAATTATGTGAAACAAAAACCTATATGAGTATATATAATTATGTGTAACAAAAACCTATATGAGTATATATAATTATGTGAAACAAAAACCTTTATGAGTATATACAATTATGTGAAACAAAAATCTATATGAGTATATACAATTATGTGTAACAAAAACCTATATGAGTATATATAATTATGTGAAACAAAAACCTATATGAGTATATATAATTATGTGTAACAAAAACCTATATGAGTATATATAATTATGTGTAACAAAAACCTATATGAGTATATATAATTATGTGTAACAAAAACCTATATGAGTATATATAATTATGTGTAACAAAAACCTATATAAGTATATATAATAATAAGTCTTTCCAAAATTCCAGTCCATTTAAGTTCTAATGCCATATAAAACGCCATCTAGTTTAAAAATGCCACAGATTTCTAAAAAAAATTATTAATCGACTAAACCTTTTTGTTGCCCAATGCCTCAAAACCTTTTTGTTGAAAATATAAGCAGATCATAATCTTATGATAGTCTAATGGGACTGGATGATTCCCAGGAATACTTAAAAATACATTAGTATCTGGTGATAAAAAGGACAACGATGTTGTTATTGTGTTGCAAGTATTGACTAAAACATGTGAACGATTATATATAATTACATAACACCGGTCATCAGCATGAAGTTGAAACTCAAAGACGAAAGATAGATAAGTAATTAAACACTAAAATCGATAGTTATCTTTTATAAAACAATAGGTCTGTCATTAGCACTTGAACTCTACCTTCTGCCGTTATACATAATTCATCATTGGAGTATGTATATGGTCTCAATGAAATGTTATATACGATTAGTGTATAGCTTTTATATGTCTGCCGTTGTAATGTTATCATCAATAGCGCTTAGAGATTAAGTTTAAATTCGCTTTTCATGCTTTCCGGTAGTTATTCATACCTCCAGAGAAATAACTATATATCTAATATATCTACCAATTATTATTTTTACATATTTTATTCAAAAGGTGTGTATATCTTTTGGGGTTTACAAATTGATGTTCACATGAACCATAGTTCCCTCTGTTGACTTGTGATCACGTAACTCAGTAATATTGAAATCCCGATACAAGACTTAAATTTAGACAATGAAGTAGTTTCATTTTTCATTTAAATATAGGACTATAAAGAATATAATAGAAGTAAGCAATATTAGCGTCTTCGGTACAAAATAACAAAGTTCCAGAAAGATATTGTTTTATGATATTGTATGATTGGTCCGTCCATTATGTCATATTAATGCAACCAGGACATAGCAGTTTAAAGCTTAATTGGTTAACTCAATGGTTGCATTTTTAAATTTGATTAAACTTAACAAGCTTTAAACAACTGGTCCCCGATCATAGCTTTTGTGATTATTACAGCTGGCTCCCGATCATAGCTTTTGTAATTATTACAACTGGCTCCGAATCATAGCTTTTGTGATTATTACAACTGGCCCCGATCATAGCTTTTGTGATTATTACAACTGGCCCCGATCATAGCTTTTGTGATTATTACAACTGGCCCCCGATCATAGCTTTTGTGATTATTACAACTGGCCCCGATCATAGCTTTTGTGATTATTACAACTGGCCCCGATCATAGCTTTTGTGATTATTACAACTGACCCCTGATCATAGCTTTTGTGATCATTACAACTGGCCCCCGATCATAGCTTTCTTATTATTATATTACAACTTGTCCCCGACCATAACTTCTTCGATTATTACAAATGATCCCCAGTCATATTACATTTGATACCCGATCAAAGCTTCTGGATTATTACACTGGTCGATATAATAGCTTCTGGATTATTACAACTGGTCGAGATAATAGCTTCTGGATTATTACAACTGATCCCCGATCATAGCTTTTGTGTTTATTACAACTGGTCCCTGATCAAAGCTATTGTGAAAATTACAACTGGATTGCTAATTGTATAGATCAATATTTTATTGCAACAATTTATGATAGTTATACCTGTTCAATTTTTTAATTATCAACTCATCTATTACTAATATATTATAACGCTGATCTCCAATTTAGTTGGCCCCACAGTATTGTTGTAACATACATGTATAATGGCGTCAGCATTTGTGTGGTGTGACGTACAAGTTTTTTCGACAACCGACAATAAATTGTATAACTAGTATATGTTGTGACTTTGGATAAATGAATTCACTTTGTTCCTGTAAATACTTGTTCTTTTCTTTGGAGAAAAAGTTGACGTTCTCGCAGGAACACGTTTTTTTTTCTGCCGACGCCATAGATTCTTCACATGTAGGACTTTCGCGCATGCTACAAGCTGTTAACTGATATATTATCGAGTTGGCCTTAGCTTTTATTGGATAATATTGTAAACTTAAGAAAATTAATTGCACAGATCGTAATAACAAATCATTTATATTGATAAAATTATTTTTTGAAAATTATTTTTTAATAATGGGTAAACTTAATGCTTTGCCCTCAAAACGCGCCAGGCGAGGAAACAGTATCTCAATGTTTGTCTTATCTTTGACCCGGCCGGGGTTTGAAATCAACGCCTCCTGATAAGGCGGACGCTTACCACTGAGCCTTCGAAGCGGTAGCGGCGCTTTGTCTGTAATTAAATGTCATTCATTCTACCTAAAAATTTCATTTGTCTGGGTGTACTTTAGTCATTCAACGGCTTGAAATCTTATACAGCCGGTCATATTTACTACATATACAATATAGCAATTCCCCTTTTTAAGAACATTTACTAAAACAATTACAGAACACATTTTTTAAAGTATGAACAAATCGATAACACATATGAAGTTTGTTATAGCAGGTACATAGTTTTAAAGCCAAGCAGCGCTGTTCAACATGAATAATTAAAGAAACCAAAGTAATATTTGATATGGGAAATACTCGTAAAGTTAAGCAGAACTATTGGACTTAAAATCCACCAGAGAAAAATTATAAACAAAACAACATCCGATAAAATTTAATACAGCTTACGTCACGAAATGATAATAAACGCTGAAAATCGATGATGAAACTTAACGTATCCGTACGAATTTGGATAGTTTTATGTAATATTAGGATAATTCAAATCCTTACATTTACAACATATGCTTTACCGATTCCACGATCGTTACCATAACAACAACGACAACATTACATCAAACTTCTTACATGTTTGTTTCTAAATTAATACTGAATTATTCATGCTAAAGATTTGGCAATGGAATAAGTTAGGCCGCAGTGTGAATTCCATTAGGACAAGTAAATATATCATTGTCTTTGAAAAAAAGATTTACAAAATTTACAAAACTTATGTAAAAGGCATGGTAATGGTAGTAACCAAGAAAACAAACATATAAAACATTAACAAATAACGACATAATACATTAAAATAGTAGAAAAAAATGACTCGAGACATACGGCTTATGCATGCAGGTCCAAGAAGGTTATTTTTAAACACACATAAATTCCGTTTAATGCCCTTTGATGACAACCTCGCTTTCTATCACAGAAAATTGGAAAACCAAATCACGATTCTTCTTTCGTTTTCTTTATATGCTTCCGATTTAAAGCTGAAAACCTTATAAAATCAAAATATAACTAAACAAAAGTTGGCGATAAATTAAGGTTTTACGGTATTTATCACGCCTAACGTTTTGCTGCAATGTTCGTGTTATTCCACTACAAGTTCGTGTTATTCCGCTTCAAGTTCGTGTTGTTCCGCTACAAGTTCGTGTTATTCCGCTACAAGTTCGTGTTATTCCGCTACAAATTCGTGTTGTTCTGCAACAAGTTCGTGTTATTCCGTAACATGTTCGTGCTCTTCCGCTTCAAGTTCGTGTTATTAATAATTCCGCTACAAGTTTGAGTTTTTACGCTACAAATCAATATATTTCTGAAACGCGTTTTTCACTTATCTGCCCACCTTAAGTATTAGCGTCTTGTTTATAAAGAAACACACACACACACACACACACACACACACACACACACACACACACACACACACACACACACAACAAAGTCAATCACGCTGCTACAATTCCAGACAATAACAATGTGTCGTTAAACAAACTTATTGTAACAAATTAACTTAATTATAGAAATAATATTATCATATGTCGTTAAAATGTATAAGATGTCTCATTATCGTTTCTTTGTTTTATGTAATAAGCTTCCTAATAACCATTGTAAAAATGAAAAGAAGGAAGTTTTAGATTTGAAGACCAAAACACCTACGCGAAAAAAAACTGAACACAATTATTTTCTATATGGAAACAAAACATTTGAAACACGTGTTTATGGTAATATGTTTAAACGACATAAAAATGTAAGTTGATAATCATGATAGATTGCAATATATTTACCATATGATAAAATACGTGGTTTTTTTTTAAATCGTGTTCAAGCTGTAAAGTCTTTCTTTCAAGGAATCGGGTTTTCAGAATTTGAAAGCTGGCAGTTTGTTTAAATAAAAACTTTAACGCCTTTTCATAGTTATAAAACATTGTGCTTAGATTGTAAAAATTATTTTGTAAATTCTGCTGGCCTTAAATTCAAATTCAAATTCAAATTCAATTTATTTGCTCAACAACACCGGAGGTGGTACATGAGGTAGAACATAATTCAATATAAGAAATATTTCAGGTGTAATGACTAAGTATTATCTTAATAAACAAATATAATTCACGTAGCACATCATAACTATAAGAGTTAAATTAATAGAACATTTTAGATTATTTTGGTTTTCTGATGTAAAACTGATCCAGAAATAACTTTCTCTCTTTGTGAAAAAAATACATTCAAAAAGAAAATGAAATTCATCCCCCAGCTTATTATCATTACATAAATTACAAATTCTATCTTCTTTTCTTATACTATCCATTCTTCCTTTTTCTATTGGAAGTCTGTGATTAGAAGTTCGAAATTTTCCTAACATTGTACTTAAATATTCTGGTAAAATAATCAAGTACTGTTCCAACCCAAAAATATTTTTGAAAATTTAATAAGTAGTAGCTTTTTATAATTCTCCAATTGCGAGTGTCAAGATTGTATAAACCGATCTTTTAATGTACGTCCCACTGCATTTAATAACCAAGTTCTGTTAACATAATACCTTGATCTTGCCAAATATCGCTAAATTCAGATGAGTCTAAAATTGATTTTATACTTTTTAAACAAATTCTTGTGTCCATGTTATTTTGGAGAATTACTCTATATAAAATATACGACAACTTATATTCACTACTATGTACAAGTTTATACCAAAAAGAAATCATGCGTTTATACATTTTAAATATGATAGATATCTACCAGTTTCACCATACACCATGTAATTTGGTGTTGTTTTCTTAAAATGAAGAATCCGTTTACAGAACTGTAAATGCACATTTTCAAACAATTTTATATTTTAAAATCCCCATTTTTCACACCCATACATCATAACAGAAAGAATCATCTGATCAAACAAACCTAGCTTGCATTCAACAGATAAACTGAAATTGTTAATTTTACGATAGAGACAAAATAGTGCCTTTCTTGCTTTTTCTAGAAGATGAGCTCTTGCTTCAGAGAATTTACCATTAAAAGTATATATTAAACCCAGATAAATGTATTCATACGAATGTTCAAGATGATGTACAATTATGTATGCGATTTAATTCAGGTAATGATCTCACTTAGATAAATACTTATGACATGTAGTAATAGTACGGTTCAGTATTGCATTTGAATTCTACTGGTTTCATGAAGGCTTACTTCAATCTTTGAATTGACTGATTATATTATTAATCTAGCTACTGCTCTGAATATGGACTTAGTAATTAACACAGAATACAGCAATAATTTTTCATTTCTAGTTTTATTAAAGATGTCTGTAAGCCATTAAGGTAACATTAACCACCTTTTGATGATGGTAAAAGTATGATATATTTAATAATATGTCATTTTCTATGGAATATTATAAGAACGACACCTCGACATTCAAACGAGTATTGCAATAGTGTTTTACATAGAAAAAGTCCTCTACTCATATCGAGGTGGTCAATTCGGAGATATTTAAAACCAAATTTTCAGAGGAGAAACCACGGACCTTAGTTTAGCGACCTGATAAACTTTCTCACACTAGGATATAACCTAAATGGAATTCAAACCTAAGCAGTAAGAGGCCTTATGATCCGTAAATGCCGCTGCAAAGCATTAAGCCACAAAGACTCTAATCCAGACATGTTGAAAATTATCGCTATGACATATTTTATGTAATTTGCTAGGTACCTTGCTGATGAAAACATTTTTCCACGATGGGCAAATGTCTGAAACCACTCTTCCACAATGAGCAAATGTCTTGGGCCACTCTTCTAAAATGAGCACATGTCTTGGGCCACTCTTCCAAAACGAGCAAATCTCAGGAGCGATATATTATTTTTTGCCTTCCACAATGAGCAAATGTTGGGGCCATATATTATTTTTGCCTTTATACACGCTGCTTAGATTGTTCTTTGAAATTTTATTCCGACATCCATCAGAAGAATGTTATGGTCTGATGGGACTCTTAAAAACTGTTTCATTGAACTATTTTTAAAAAAAGTTGCAGGCAAACGTGTAAAATTGATACTTTGAATTGGCGTCATTTTAATACATATTTAATTATCTAAATGATTGAAAGAACGTAGTAAGTTAATGATACTTTCTTGACAAAAATTATATTATGTAAAATAAATAAATAAATAAATAAATATATTTACCATCAAATTGTTTTTGTTTTAATGCAATATTTAAGATCGATTCTACTGCAAAACTCAATGTAGTAGAATAAGGCCCGTGAAGTGACGTCATCGCTAAAAGTTGGAACAGTCAATTTCTCAAGAGTAACATAGTTATTAAATAAGGTGTATGGTAGCGCTCAACCTGTCTGAGACTCAGGGTGATATCCCCATTTCTGTCTATTATTTGGTACTAGCTCTCTCCTTTTTAGGAGGATGTCGTCATTTGTATATTTCATGATGACCGTCCAGACAACAACAAATGTTTACCGGAAACTTATAAATTATTTCCCTTGTCAAATCTGTCGTTATCCGTAATATATGTTTATCTTTCACATCTATAGTGCATCAGTGAGTATTTTGGTTGATTACGATTTGTAGCGAGTAGTAAATGGAGGTCATATCTCTCTCTCTCTCTCTCTCTCTCTCTCTCTCTCTCTCTCTCTCTCTCTCTCTCTCTCTCTCTCTCATACACACACATATGGCCAACGTTATGTACAGACCTACGTAACCGGAAAAGAAAGGTTTTCTAACCATATATGAACAGGGTCACTTTAAAACCTAGTTCAAGTAGCAAAATCAACACATTAAAAATTAATTCCTTCATTTTTATGCATAATGTAATAGCAAACGTATTTATATGTTTATGGTATGAAACTGAATCCTTAAAACAACCTAAAAAAACAGTTGTGAAAAATCAATGGCCCTGAGGTGATTCGCATACGTTAACGACTGTGAATACGGATATGTCTCAAATAAAATCGCTCTACTAAAATTTCTGAATATTATTTGAACACATCTCATATTTATTTAGCTGTCTATAAAAATCATCTCCAGACCTATATAGCATACATGTCTACAAAGTTTTTAAATGTAGATTATCAATAAAATAATTTCTATAATAACATTAAATACGGTCTAATTGGCTTAAAATAATCGAAAATTGCATATCGTTTTATTTTTGTTAAAAACTTTAAACTCCCAAAATAAGAGACCACATATTTTGCATTTTAATTTGAAAGTAAAATGAACATCTTTCGAACAACAGCATTTTAGATTTGTTAATTTGATATTATAAGTTTCAATGAATAAAAGGGGCTAATTCAATTTGTACAACCTGTTAGAATGTTATACTTTCAATAAAGAACCGCAAAGACGATACAAATCGTATACATGTGCGCTCATTGGACGCTTCAAAGCCGGAAACCCGAGTACCAATTAAGACTATCAAGCTTGTGGTACTGTACAAATTTTTACAGTAAGATTTCCAGGTGGTGCCTTAAAGGTGCCTTTTTATTGTTTTTATTTTATTTTTTCTGTGTACTTATCAATAAGCAGATTTTCAAAAGGCAAATTTTTATTAATCACTCCTTTAGCTTCTACTGATCGTGTATTTAATTTTTTACACTTTAGGTAATTCATGCACTCAAAACATGTAACCAAACTAACTTGCACCCAAAGCAGAATAATAATACCAAACCACAATAGTCCAATTAATG
Organism: Tegillarca granosa; assembly: GCA_029721355.1. Classification (NCBI taxonomy): domain Eukaryota; kingdom Metazoa; phylum Mollusca; class Bivalvia; order Arcoida; family Arcidae; genus Tegillarca; species Tegillarca granosa. The sequence continues at coordinate 4,419,242 of CM056597.1, read as the reverse complement.
TTGTCAGTTTCCCCCGTTTGAGATCTCAGTTACTCCTTCGCTTTCGAGCTTTAACAATGGCTGCTTAGTGACTGGCAATGGTTAATTGGAAAGACCTTGTATTATAACTTTATTATATTATGCTACGCCATAATTATGTTCTTTCTTTTTTATCTATACTCACTCATAAATAATTCCAAGTTTTAATGGTATCCTAGTATATATGCTAAAATTACTCTGTATACTTGTTTCTCCGTTAAAACCAGAACAATGGGAAGCATTTGATGCTGTATTCAGCCCAATATTCGCAATATATATTTATATCAACATTTGATCACCTAATGATGATGATCATCACCATTATTAATGTTTTGTATGACAAACAAAAATCTCATTATTATTTAAATGCATCATAAAACTACATAACATGTTCGCTATTTTATGTAATTAATAGTTTTATTTTAACGTAAACAAGGCCTAACATTGAAATATACGTGTATGAGAATCACATATAATATACTTCATATTATATAACGTTAATGTTTGATATATTTAAACATAAGAAATATTAACGACTCCGAGAATTATTATGTACATTTTAAATATTTTAACTGCATTTTCCGGTATATAAATTGACGCTGTCACAATTTGCTTCACAAAGAATAATTCATTTTCTAGAAGTAAGATAAGTTTTATGTAATTGATTTTTATGTTTCATCTAGAACTTCTTTAAAAGTCTTCATAAAACCTGTAACTGTTTTATTAATTGGTGTTTTAATCACTTTTTAAAATATCACCAATAATTAAACGATTTACTTTTTGTCAATTCATGGTTTGAAGGTTATTGTAAGTTTGATCATGTGACAAGCGTGGATTTCCGGGTTTAAGTAAATTAGGCATTAATAAAATGCCATTACTTATAAACGAATCTTTTATCATAACTGACAACAATATTGTCTATTTCTGGACGTCATATTGCAGGGGGTGATATTATTCATATATCAGGATAAAAATGTGCGCAAGACCTACATATTTGATATAATGAAGTAAAATGATTACATACAATAGAAATTCAAATATACAACAAAACAAAGACATATAAGATCAAGATACCCATGTAAACATGTATGTTGAAACGTTTGTTCTAAAACAAAATTTTATTCCTTAAATAATATTACTCATTGCATTACACATCTTAAACAAGTCTAGAACATATTGTCTTATACAGTTTAATTTTCCTTTTTATTGTTGCTTGTTTTTTATGAAACTTAGAATAAGCTTTTCATTTTCCTTAAAAAATAGTGCAGTTTAAATTGTAGATATCTTACTTTATTTTATTTTCAAGAAAATCAACTTTTTTAACATTTTATATAAAGTTCTGTAGTGATATAAGTATTTACTTTAACATGAAGTACAAATTAAAGCGGTACTTAAAAATATATAAAGTATCAATGTATTGAAACCACAACAAACGAATTACACAAGCACACAGGGGCCATCGGTTAGACAACATCTTACAGTTAAGGATACTAGATATAACGACCAAACAGTATTTCATATACCATTTTTTAATTTAATCATAAAATACATTCAAAAAAGGTATATGACAGTATCAGTGTTAAATACATTTTGATAAAATGTTACTTAAAAATAAATGTAAATCATAAAATATCTGTGATATTGGTCTCATTGATAAATAGATGAATTGACTGATCAATAGATTGATGTTTTACCGTTAAAGAATATTTCACTGATATCGGAATCTCACTCTCTATAGTTAAAGTAGCAGAATTTTTTACCTTTTTAATGTGCTCGGGGTAACATGAAGAGGGACCCATTAGCATTGTCCGGTATACCCGTACCTTTCATTTTTAACGCCGAGTAATTTGCGAAAGAACTGTTACTACAGTTCAAATTTGGCCAGTGTTCGAACCCCGACCTCCCACCTACGAAGCGAGCCCTTTACTGGCTAAGCTACTGTAATGGTTATGTAAACGGTGTCATTGATATGTATCATTTATATGCAGTTTTCTACCTTCAATATGTTAGACTAAAGATATGGATCAAAATATTGAAATACATAGAGAATTACAATAGCGTTGTAGAGTGTATACCAGAGCAATTTATATAATTGAAACACTTTCTGAGATGCCAAATGTAAGTTTTATTTATTTTATTTAAGTTAAACCATTTTCTATGATAAGACGGTTTTAAATATCTAAAATTTGATACATTTTACATTTAATTTGGCGTCACAAAACTTTTTAAGACCAATTTTATTTAGATAAAGGGATATTGTAGATATTGTCATGGGAAATTGTTCAGTATAATGTTGAATTTTGACGACAAAGTCCGCATGCGGTTTGTAAAAAGAACATGGTTATAATTTTTTTTGTCAGTTGAATGAATGTTTTACACCACATCAGCATCTTTTAAACAAATATTTGTCAAGAGACAAGTTTTTTATCTAAAGTATTTTAAAAAAAAGTTAATTAGTAGCGCTTGTTTTAAGAAAATATTTTTGATAGGATTTCCTAAAATGCATACTTCTGGCAATCGTTAATGCTAGTACATTTCCCGCGATGTGTAGTTAGACATCGCAGACAGTTGTTCATTATACTGTAAATTGGCCAGCTAATAGAGACTTACGACAAGGAATGATTCTTCGCCACTGCGGGTGACAGGAATCGAACCTACAGTAATACGACAAATTTGGTTTGTAGGCTAACACCTTAACCACTGCTGTTCGTACATATCGTTGGTATTCATGCAGGTCCAATGTACGGAAGATTAATTGATCAAGATTTATTCTTAGTCTGGAATCCTTGACATTTCAAACAAAAGTTAAGCTACAACGTGAATAAGCCATAGCGGACAGATGTCATTAAACGTCACATTGAATAAGCCATAGCGGACAGATGTCATTAAACGTCACATTGAATAAGCCATAGCGGACAGATGTCATTAAACGTCACATTGAATAAGCCATAGCGGACAGATGTCATTAAACGTCACATTGAAGATTAGTCTTCGATGAAGTGGGTTTGAAGAACATGTATAGTTAACACACGACGCACCAAAAACTAATTAGAAAACCTCTTATTATAAATAAATAAATGTATCGATTTTCTCTGAACATAAGTTGCCTGCAGTTAAATTCTATCGATATTGAGATAAGAAGGAACCCTAATGGAGTCACAACATATACAATGAACATGTAGCTATATTCAAGGTAACAGTAATGAAGTAGATTATAACAGCAGGCCTTATAATTGTTTTGGCTTAGTTTGATTTTACATATTCGGTTCCATTGTAAGGTTGGTGTTGGTGATAATCTTTTAATCTTGTTTAACGTCGCATCATCAATATTAAGCTATTTGCGAGAACAAGGTTATTAATATTTAATGATAAATCTAGGAACAAATTCTTGTACGCGAGTGTGTATAATGATCTGTCTTGTACTAGCGCCAGGCGAAGAAAATTGTCAGAGTCGTAGGTATGATCCGAATGGGATTTAAACCCCGGGTCCTGCTCTCTCGGCGGACGTTCTACCACTAACCCACCGAAGCAGTCTTCATTGTCAAGAGATGGTTCTTTACCTATAAGTAAATAAATCCGCCATGAACAAGTTGTTGGAACTGAATGCCTCTAACTGCTGTGGATTTAATCTTAGTCATAAAGAAGTACGTCTTTCTTTTGTGGGAGATATTTAGGTTGGCTCGGTACAAGCTTCAGAGGTTGGGTTGTCTCAGATATTTATCTACGGCATTGCAGACAAAAGTACCAGGCCCCAGTTTCACAATCATTCCTTAACTAAGATTTTCCTTAGCTTGAATTTAGTAAATTTCAGTAATCTCTTTTAAAAGTATAAATGAACAATTTTCACAAAACTGAATATTGATGCATAAGCGTATAAGCTGAAGTGGTTTTTAAAATGACACCTTAAATTCCTGTATATCTAAAAAAAATTCATAAAACTATTAGGATTTTAAATTTGCCAGATTTAAGGTAAGGAAAATATTTGTTAAGGAACGATTGTGCAACTAGGGCCAGTACTTTAAAGTTGATTACAAGTACAGAACGGATCACAAATACATATATACAAAAATAAATAAATAAATAAAAATAATAATTAAAATATAAATCATCACAGGTGTTAAATTCAGTCTTAAATATATATAAGGAAAACTTGTTCCTCCGTAGATAGCTAAAATTCTAATGCGACGTGAAACAACATTCAACAACCCTTCTAACTGATTGACCAGCGAGGTTGAACAACTGACGATAGAAATAATATAGAACACAAGCAATTATTAACTCGTTTTAATCATAATTAACACAATTTATGTTCTATGTATAAAAGTGTAGTAGCCTATGGAATGTATTTTCTTTTTCACTGTTTTATCTAGCCTAAGGATTACTTTGGTCTACAACCGTTTGTAATCTATCAGAGATAAACAATACTTTAAACATTGATACAGAAGTCCATATACGAATATATTAATTTAATCTTAGTTTGTATTATCATTTGTATGTTGTAGACATTGACGAATTTCGAAGATATGCAAGTTTATGGAGGAATTGTACACTATCACCTAACGATGTACCCGACTGTGATATCAATTTTAAAGGTTTGTATTCTATTTTGCTCATATTTCCAAATGTTAAATGCAAGAGGGACAACTCTTACAAATTTGTTGATCGTTAAACAGGTCAGTCATGAACCGACTAAGAATAAATTTCCTAATATCTTTCTTGACGTCTAGTATCACACTACGACAGAATCACGATATTAATGAACATATTGCTTGACTTCTAGTATCACAGCATTAACAGATTCATGATATTTCCAAAAGCTATTGCTTCACTTCCAAATCTATTGATATGGTTAAAGCCTGAATATGAACATATTTTCTTTAAAATTTGTCTGCCTTATAAAATGTCAAAATTAACTTCAACATTTCGTAATACATTTATCTTGCCATCTTGTACCTGAATAAATGTATGAACAAAATCACGATATTTCCGATTGTATTGTTTGACTTCTAGTATCACAGCATCATAAGAATCACGATATTTCTGATTATCATGAATTACTTCTAGTATCACAGATTCATCAGAATCACGATATTTCTTGTTTTACTTTCAACATCACGGCATCATAAGAATCACGATATTTCCGATTGTCTTACATTCCTTCCAAATTTATTGATTCTTATATATCAAAAAATGTTATACATGTATGATTATATATATATATATATATATATATATATATATATATATATATATATATATATATATATATATAAGTATATAACGAAAATAACGATTATCTTGCTTGTAAATTATTTCACTTTTCAATAATAATGAGCCAGTTTATAAAAGTAGCCATTGACGTCCGAATACGAGTGGAACTTAATAATATTTAGAACCAGTTGCTTACTGCTGGCCCTTGGTTTCTTTAGAGTACTTTTAAACATGTTTTAAAGCATGATAAGAATCGTATATCATTTCCCATTTTTATTCTTTAACAGTTGATTATTTTAATAGACAGATATATACATGTACATGTATATTGTATGGTGTTTCTCTTGTGAGTAATCTAGTAGTAATCCATAGCTAATTGATAAAATGATAAAAATGAAACTCAGTAAATACCTTTTACTAGGAATATAAATATATATAAAAAGTATCTATTACGAGTTTTAGGTCAAGATTGGGAAATTCCGATCGAGTGATCAAATTTACAACCAAAATGAGTTTGTGCTGGGTTTGAGATAAAAACAAATCTTACCACGAGGTCGGAATTTCCCCAACTTGACCTTTGTCAAGTAATTGATTATTTTTTTTCCCTATAATTGACCAAAAATAAGTATCGGAATCCTTACTTCGGAGATGCAAGATTTTGCTAGCAGATAAACACAAGACATTCTACAATAACGATTAATATTTCACTCACAACAGATTGTGAACCTACTTGACAAAAACAAAACAACGATTTTTTTCTATTATAAATATATCTATTAGTACAAAATAATATTATTCATTATAAAAATCTTTTTCTCCGTTTTGATTTTCCACTAAAGATATTCGGTCCCTTGCCAATTAAAAAAGTAATCCCCAATCCGTTCAATGGAGATAGGTGCGCATGCGGGATGCGATTCGGAAAAAAATAATGTTCCACCAATTTATTGAGATAAAACTATCACATATGCGAGAAATATATTCATTTGACGTGTGAAAGTCCCATTTTTCTAAGCTTTAGAGCTTTTGCATTCAGAAAAACCATAAATCACAAATGTCACCTGACAACCTTAAATGAATACATGTAAAATGTTATACACAATCCGAAACTACAATATCATAGGTAAACAAACACGATCGACACAGCTGCAAAGCACATTTACGAGATTTTACAAGCACGGTTCATTTACACAATGTATTTTTAAGAATTTCATAATAATAATATAATAATAATAATAATAATAATAAATTTGAATATTAACGAAATAAATTGTTGTTATTTGTGGACTATATTGCGGTCGAAAATCATGTTCTGGGTCTAAAATGCACGTGCACGTTCCTTAATGGCTGTTGCGTCTACTAGACTCCTAATGTACATGTGTAATGCAAAAAAATGTGCAAGGCAAACCAAGCATAACGCGATAACGCGCGATATTCTGTTTCCTTACAAATTTTTGCATTCATAATGACCATATGCATGAACATCATTTTAAACAAGTTCATTGTTAAATATATATATAGCATTGGCTATATTGGTTGAACAAACAGATATATATATATAAATATATATATATATAAATATATATATATATATATATATATATATATATATATATATATATATATATATATATATATATATATATATATATATATATATATATATCTGTCGCCAATATTCGTGGTACTAACAGTTTGTTGCTAAATTTGATGGTTAATCGTGAGTAAATAATAAAAAATGAAGAAAATTTATTTAGTTGTTTTCATTTAAATATCTTGGAAAACGTCGCTTGTAAACAAAACCCTCTCGGCAGACGCCATTTTAAGAAAAAGTGACCAAATTCGTGGGAAGTCTCTTGGGACGAGATTTCTCCTGGTTAGGGCTTACAACACTGATTGTTTCAGATAAGTTTCAGATCTTCTTGCAAATGACTTAGTTTACATCCTTATTTATTTTACATGTGAATAAAAATAAAGATACATCTTTAGGAATAATTTGGTATTAGTGAAATCTGTCAAAAATTTAAACTTTTAATATTTTTATATTTTCTTACCAGTTTAAGGCATATTTATATATTTTCTAACAAATTATGGAAAGTTTAACCCTTGGGGCGCCTATTTGACTTTGAGCGTGTGCAGTGATGTACTTCCTATAAATGATATCCGGTTTAAACAAACTGCCACGGATTTGATACTACAACGAATTTAGCCCTTTAGAACAAACAGATATATACATCTGTTTGTTGTACAAGTATAGCCAATGTTTTATCACAAAACCCTAGTAAGAAAATGTTTGTCAGTTTGCTTGTCAATCTGATTTCTATAAAATGACCGTCTCCTCGATGTACGAGAAAAACTTGATTGGGACATAGAACTCCGTGTCTCGATTATACTCCGCTTATGACATAGCTTTAATACATTAAAGTATTTGCATACATTATCTGATCTGTCAATATAAACTGTTGTCAATACGTACAATAATGAAACAAGTAATAGGCTTAATGGATATAATAATAACTCTTTGGCAGTCTAAATGACCAAATCAATAACTGAACAAATGCAGAAAATACTCTACATGTTTGTAAATAATGTAATACATTGATTTAAAGGAATAACACTGAAACTGATATCTAACGTGTTTAAACCGAAAGCGATGCTGATTACACTTAGGAACGGTTAACATAAAGATTAGCTTTATAAAAAAATATTTGCCAATGCATTTGCTTACAGAACAACAAGCCTCTACCATTCGGAAACTGAGAGAAATGTCTGCTAACATGATTGGAGGAAACTACGATCCCTTAAACGCCAGTTTTTCGAATACCAAATACATGTATAACTTTTTTTCAATATTTTTTTCAATCAGCGAACACTGATTAAACGAAAAATGTGGGGTTTTTAATATAAAAAGACTATTGCAATAAAAAAAACCATTTTTTTAGATTATTACAAGCCGTTAAACGACGAGGTTTGTCCCAGTCTCTCGGGTTCTGTGAAAGAAATCAATCCCTGGTGCCCAAATATTTGTTTGTTTGATTGTTTTTTATTTTCGCGAATACCCTGGTCTACGAATTAGCTCGTACATCACTGTACATGGATTTTCTGAATTTCCGTTGTCTATTTAAATTATTTTAGATTCTAGAATGCTCGTTTCGTATTGATTGGACACAATACCTACTATTATATAGTAACTAGTAGTGATTAAGGTAGATGTAAAACTTTATCTTCTTGACTTTGGTTAACGATTTAATCAATAACTGGACAAATTAACACAATAGGGAGTTATGTTATATAAATATTAATTAGTATCATCAGTAATGGCAACACAAGTTGATATATGTGACGCTACATTTCTCTGGAGGTTTATAAAATAAAGTCGGAAAATTTTGGACGTCTTTCCTTTGTATGGAAAAAACAATCGAAAAGACTATAAGAATCTGGTAGTTTCCAGTCTGTTTGTTAAAATTGTAATTATATGTGACGTACATGTATGTAACATTTAGCAAGTTAACAAACACACTTCTTACACCAGGATCTGTAGCGAGAGATTCGAGCATGGCCTGCGGGAGGCGCTCTGATCTTAAACTTGTAACACTTGGCTACCGAGGTCCCAAATTAAAATGATGGGCGACATGCTTTTGACAAATCATCCTTGTAAAAGAAAGAGAAGCTAATAATAATTTCTTTTTTGTAAATATTTGTGAAGCATAACTTTTTACATGATGTTTTGTTTTAAAAATAATATTTTGCTTCTTATTTATTAATAATATATCAAATATCAAATACATTTACATACAAAAATCACTAATGATTGAAATATACATGAGGTGTTCTTTTTTGGACCAGTGTTCTGAACAACGACGTCCTTACGTATCATGTAACCTATCCATGCCTAGCAGCAAATCCCAGACATTTTTCATTCTTTTTTTTTTTATATTTCATTCCAGTTTCCTCAAATGTCTTACGACTGACCCTCGCGATATAAGTGAAATAATCCTTTACTGACGTAAACCATTAATTAACTTTTACCTATGGTTTACAATTTATATACATTCTAACTGTTCATCGTTGTATATTTTTTATGAGAGTACCCGGAAATTGATTCATTCGTAACTCGATAAATTAATCAAATTCAACTACTATCCGCTCGCTACATCGTGGTATGACGTCCGCCGGTTTGTTGATGTTGTTTAGATTTTGTTTTATCAGATTGTAATGTTGATATGTTATCGAATGGCTGTAATTTATGTATTATTCTTCCCTTGAGCATAAAGCTAGATTGTCTGTTGTGTGTTAACAGAAAATGAATTATTCAGACGACGCTCTCAAATCGGAATGTGTTTTTCACAGTCTACATACCATTTAAACCTACTTCAATTAAGAACTTAGGTTAAAGATTTACAAAAAAGATAATCATTGCTCATAATGTAATCTATCAATGGTGTATATAGTCGGTAGTGTTCCGGTTAGTGATTACACTTCTACCTTAAAATGACAACAAAAATGATCCATTTTCCGTCTGTATGTTACCTAGATGACATACTTATGTTGATTTTAATAATATATTCAGTGTCGTAAAGACTCCGTACATATTATATCTGTGTGACTATATATATAGTTAAACAGACATTCTGTTTAAATGGTTTCCAACATGAAAAATTTCCTGAAGTTTAAGGACAGAAGTCCGGATTTAAGAAAATTCGGGGAGGAGTTTTACCTCCGGGAAGCTAAATTATGGCGACCGTTTCGGATATGTGGCGTTATTTCCATTGCGCTAGCCATGACTCTGATGATTATAGCCATATTGAATGAGAATTGGATCAGGGGAGAAGGTATGTACGTTATACATGTTAAATTTTACACATTTCATTTAATACCTGTGTGATTTTAATAGAGTTTGAAGTGAAGATTTTAAAATTGTCAAGGGGGTTATATACATGAACATGGGCAATGATCAAACTTATGAAGGATATAATGTTTTGAATCCACAGGGTAATCATGAGATCAATAAAATGCAAACTGTCGACTACAGATCGATAATAGCTGCTGCCGCATCACCAAGAAAATGTGAAATATTTCATGATGTGTTATCCATCCAACATATTGTATGCTGTGATTGAATGACTATATATTGTTAATTTTACACATAGACTGGACACCTTTTAGAAATTCATAGAAACTAGCATTCATTTTATGATATACAGATTATATGATTGCAAATTTAACCTTATGACATGTCATACACTATAACATTCCATTAAGTTTGATAATCAAATGAATTCGGTAAGAGAAACATAAACAGCGGCTACCAGCCTTTATAGTTAAGAGTTTAAACCCTGGAACCGTGTACAATAGGCGTTTAAAGTATACATCAATGATCCTTCAATTTTACCGTTAGATGAAACTTGCAAAAACTACTATTTTACTAATGAACTTTGAACAATTTTGTATATTATTTGACTTTATCTCAAAGACGTAAAACCGATTCTTCTCTTGATACTATAAATACCCTAATTAGAAGTTAAGTTGTGAATACTTTGAGGATAAAATTATTTTGATAACAAGATCCGTCCTTTATCAGATACATCATGTATAGATATGTATGTTTCATAAACGTAACCAGAATTCATTCATCAAGAACAAGATGTTTATGATGTTGTCATATGCTACTTTTGAATTTTTACGAAATAATACATTCAAAAGTAACATATGACAATAAAAAGTAGCATATGACAATAAAAAGTAGCATATGATAATAAAAAGTAACATATGACAAAATAACGTAGCATATGACGATAAAAATTAACATATGACAATAAAAAGTAACATATGACAATAGAACGTAGCATATGACAATAAAAAGAAGCAAATGACAATAAAAAGTAGCATATGACAAAAAAAGTAACATATGACAAAAGAACGTAGCATATGACAATAAAAAGTAACATATGACAATAAAACGTAGCATATGACAACATAAAGTAGGATATGACAATATAAAGTAACATATGACAATAGAACGCAGCATATGACAATAAAAAGTAGTATATGGCAATAAAAAATAACATATGACAATAAAAAGTAACATATGACAATAAAAAGTAACATATGACAAAAGAACGTAGTAATGACGATAAAAAGTAGTATATGACAATAAAAAGTAACATATGACAATAGAACGTAGCATATGACAATAAAAAGTAGCATATGACAATAAAAAGTAACATGTGACAAAAGAACGTAGCATATGACAATAAAAAGTAACATATGACAATAAAACGTAGCATATGACAATATAAAGTAACATATGACAATAGAACGCAGCATATGACAATAAAAAGTAGTATATGGCAATAAAAAATAACATATGACAATAAAAAGTAACATATGACAAAAGAACGCAGTAATGACGATAAAAAGTAGTATATGACAATTAAAAGTAACATATGACAATAGAACGTAGCATATGACAATAAAAAGTAGCATGTGACAATAAAAAGTAACATGTGACAAAAGAACGTAGCATATGACAATAAAAAGTAACATGTGACAATAAAACGTAGCATATGACAACAAAAAGGAGTATATGACAAAAGAACGTAGCATATGACAATAGAACGTAGCATATGACAATAAAAAGTAGTATACGGCAATAAAAAGTAACATATGACAATAAAAAGTACTATATGACAAAAGAACGTAGCATATGACAATAAAAAGTAACATATGACAATAGAACGTAGCATATGACGATAAATAGTAGAATATGACAAAAGGGCGTAGCATATGAGAATAAAAAGTAATATATGACAATAGAACGTAGCATATGACAATAAAAAGTAAAATTTGACAAAAGAACGTAGCATATGACGATAAAAAGTGACAATTGAACGTAGCATATGACAATAAAAAGTAGTAAATGGCAATAAAAAGTAACATATGATAATAAAAGTAATATATGACAAAAGAACGTAGCATATGACAATGAAAAGTAATATATGACAATAGAACAAATCACAATAAAAGTAACATGTTACAATAAAAAGTAACAATATGACAAAAGAACGTAGCACATGACAATAAAAAGTAGTATATGGCAATAAAAGTAACATATGACAATAAAAAGTACTATATGACAAAAGAACGTAGCATATGACAATAAAAAGTAACATATGACAAAAGAACGTAGCATATGACAATCAAAAGTAACATATGACAATAGAACGTAGCATATGACGATAACAAGTAACACATGACAATAAAAAAGTAGCATATGACAATAACAAGTAACACATAACAATAAAAAGTAGCATATGACAATAACAAGTAACACATGACAATAAAAGTAGCATATGACAATAAAAAGTAATATATGACAAAGCATATGACAATTAAAAGTAACACATGACAATAAAAAGTAGCACATGACAATAAAAAGTTATATATGACAAAGCATATGACAATTAAAAGTAACACATGACAATAAAAAGTAACATATGGCAACAAAAAAGTAGCATATGACAAAAGAACGTAGCATATGACAATAAAAAAGCATATATATATATATATATATATATATATATATATATATATATATATATATATATATATATGACAATGAAAAGTAGTATATGACAATAAAAGTAACATATGACAAAAGAACGTACTATATGACAATAAAAAAATAGCATATGACAATAAAAATAGCATATATATATGACAATAAAAAGTAACATATGACAAAAGAACGTAGCATATGACAATAGAACGTAGCTTTTGACAATAACAAGTAACACATTACAATAAAAAGTAACATATTACAATAAAAAGTCACATATGCCAATAAAAAGTAACATATGACAATAAAAAGTAACATATGACAATAAAAAGTAGCATATGACAATAAAAAGTAACATATGACAATAAAAAGTAGCATATGCCAATAAAAAGTAACATATGACGATAAAAAGTAACATATGACACAATATTGAAATATTATGTTCTCTATAAAGTAACAGATAGATTGATTTATTTAATGGGGATTAACCTCCAGGTTAAGAATATTTCATTAATAACGAGACATCACCAGCTTTAAATGAAGTGGCAGAAAATTTGACCTTTGCAGTTCGCTTAGGGCTATATGCAGGGAGGGTTCTTTAACGTGACACGCCTGCCGTGACACGGGATATCGATTTTAAGGTCTCCTCCGAAGGACCCTGTGACTTCTAAATGCCGAGTGTCAAGATGAAACATAATGAAATAAAGTATTTTTTTAACCTACAAAATATATTACATGTAGATGTAACATCTGGTAACTTATGATCATGATATAAATCACAGTATACGATACGATGTTGTCATGAGATACTGAGCAAATAATGCAGAATTACGTTTTTATAATGAATGATAACAATGCTTTAAAATAAATTCCATTGATAGTACTGAAGATTTACTTATAAGAAGTAAATACCCATTTACCCCCGATATTTTCTTGTTTGCCTAGTTTCTCGTGTTGTATCGGGGGTTTCTTGTATAGGTAAATCCCGCATGTATATCTATAAAATTAAGTGGTTAATGTGCGATAGTGTAATATAATTTTTTTTCTTTTATTTAAAAACATATCCAGTTTTTTATCTTTAGAAAGTAACATTTTTATGACATTTTTGCGGTTTTTACTATTTACGAATAGAGAGAAAATTGGTTTTCCAACGAACACAATTTTTATAGTATACTTGTTTTTATAAGGTTGATCACTATGATATCAATATTCTTTTCGTTTTTACTTTCAGATTTTAATGCTGGTATATGGGAATGTCTACCACGGTCAAATTCATCAGTGTGTCCAGAAACAAAACCACGTATGGCTTTAAACACATGTTATTTGAACGCATGGCTTAATTATATTTTGAATAAATTTGATGTAATAGTGTGTAGTTTTAATTTATTCTTTTATATCGTGATATAACAAATATTTCGATGTCGGATTTCACTGTAATATATAATGTAAGTGATAAATCATGCATAAATTATCAAAACCATACCATATCAGGGTAATGCCTTTGCCCTGTGTGTTACATGTTTTTTTGTTTAAACAGCAATGCCTTATTATTATTATTTTATTCTTATTCTTATTATCATTATTAAGACTGTGAGCTTTAGGATCAGACTGTATATTTAGATATGTTAAGCTCTGTAATTTGGTTCGCACTGTGGAATACACGTGCAGATAATCATTCAGTAAGGAACGGAAATGTAAAAATAAATCATATACATGTACTGAAACATGAACATGCAATCAAATAGATTTTTAACAAATAAAAGGAACGCAGTGTCGCCATGGTAGCAGCATCTATTTATGTTGCTATATAACAGAATATTCTAAGTAAGATATACAGTTCCTAACACTTATGTCACAACAGAAACAAATCTTTTGACATAAAATCGAATTTTTGTTTGTATAATTGTAATGTGTATGGGATTTATAGAAACAAAACATGGCTGTTATTACATCAGATATACATGTACGATATGTAAAACGGGTTGTTAATTATTTTTTCATTTATAGAAAGCAGACTAGGACTTTACTTACATCAGTTATATACGTTTATATAAGTTATATTTGTTTTAAAAATGGAGTCTATCAATATTCTTTCGTTTTAAATTTCTGAATAAAATATTTAAACTATATAGCATAAAAGTATAAAATTTGAATATTTCATTCAGAAAATTAAAAAAAAATATAATATAACACTTAAACGATTTTTATTAGATAGATAATGTAAAGTAAACGGAGAAAGATATAATTAGAATTTATATAATGAATA
Source organism: Tegillarca granosa (assembly GCA_029721355.1). Classification (NCBI taxonomy): domain Eukaryota; kingdom Metazoa; phylum Mollusca; class Bivalvia; order Arcoida; family Arcidae; genus Tegillarca; species Tegillarca granosa. The sequence goes on along the minus strand of CM056597.1, from coordinate 4,404,192 downwards.
TTTTTTGAAATATCATTAAGAAATTTCAAAAATTTAATGTGAGGTTTATTTAACAATGGTTTCCAAGAAGAGTAAAAAAAGGATGTATTTGATGTCTTAAAGGAAACACAGTATTGACTGCGAGTAAGGTAATTTGATATCTCTAAACTTCATAGTTCGAATTGTAGTTGATACTTAAATGTTTCAAGGGAGTACCAAGGGATTTGAGATCAAATTTGTGCGGAACAAATATTTCCATTAGATATGAGATTGCAAATACTCCCACCGTACAAAATGTAAGAGGAAGGAGAAGAAGAATAATAAAATAAAATAAATAAAATAAAATAAAATAAAATAAAATAAAATAAAATAAAATAAAATAAAATAAAAAAAATAATAAAAAATAAAATAAAATAAAATAAAATAAAATAAAAAAAAAAAATAAATAAATAAATAAATAAATATTTAACAACAGATCACATAGTACATCGACTTATCAATTTTTATTCTAAAGAATAATTTTTTTTATGTTAACGTATTTATTTTCTTTGTTTTTAGACTGGCAGAATGCTGTTATAGGTCTCATGGTTTTCTCTGCTTCATTTGGGTTTATAGCCGCCGTGTTGGCGATTTGCGGTGTTTGTACTCCACCATTACCAAAGAAAATATACTATTTCCATTCTGCCGGTGAGATTTTTCTTGTTTGTGGTAAGTGTCAATTTTTGTGATTGTTACTGTTAACTTAAGTTATTAATTTCACTTATTTTATTGTCAAAAGCTTGAAGAAGTGTTCGAGTATAATAGACTGATATTGTTTCTCAACACTGATTTACATATATCAACCTCAATTTTTTTTTTTTTGTCCCATTGAAACGGTTCTCCGGTCGCCATATGCATTCTAGCAAGCATCAGTTTATTCTTTTAAACTTTTGAAAGATAACCAAGTACAATTAAAACCTGGTCGATTAGATGCTGAAAGTACTTAAATATCGCCTTCGGTGTTCTTATTTTATTGTTATGCTTTATGGTGTTATTATTTATTTATTTATTTATTTTGAAGTAATTTATTATATTCAGTAACATATTAATGTTTTTTTTTTCTAATTACAGCAATTAGCGCTGGTGCTGCCTTAATCATATACCCAATCTATATTGAAACGGACAATAAGATCGGATCACACACGTACGGGTCAGGTTATGGTCTTGGTTGGGGTGGTGCCTTTTTCTTTCTAACAGCAGCGTTTTGTATGAGTCTAGACGAATTAGTCCGGGAATCATCAAAAGCAAAATGTTGTAAACTTTGTTTTAAACCCAGAGGTGATGAACGCAGCGAATCTCAACCCGTATGATACTGAGTTCTGCTATATCGAATGATTGAAACGGTTTCAAGCCAAAAGAAACAGGAAGTTGGCCAATTCCAAGTGGAAGACGCAGAGTTCGTCCTAATGGATATGGGGATAAGGATCTAATCACCAGACACAAGAATACGTTGCAGGATTTTGTTGTCGGGCACCTTCTTGTTCCATTTTTAATTTCCTGTTTATTCTTTGAGATATAAATGCAATATTTAAAGTAAGGTATTGTTACTGTGCCATGCATTTTTTCAAGCTTTGTATAAAGGAATAACTTTGTAACGGAACTAATACAATATACCTCTATAACACTAAATACCAACTCTTTATAACAGTTTTACTATATTTATACTTTGTCATTCATAATAGTTGTTATAAATTTTGAATTTGGCACGTAAAGGGCACGGATAAAAACATTGACAACTAAATGCACCTTGAGCCTCAAAATACAAATGTATTGGCAAAAAGACTACACATTTTACTGTTAAAAGTGAAATTAAGATGTCTTTATTCTGTCGAGCTGAACAATTTAAGTTTATGTTTTATATACATGTATAAAGGCAATATTTGTTTCTTCTGCAAGGTGAATGTGAACCACAAATGGTCATTTGAATGCTGTTAAATATTAACACAATAGCTGAACATTGAAAAAGTTATTTCGCGTTTATGGTTCAAAAGTCCTAAAACGTAGCATTCAGATCTCATTTTTATTAAACCTTTCCATATCATTCTTAAATTAAAAATTGAAAAAACAAATAATAAATAAATCCCATTTATGAGTATTTTTTCATAGAATTAAACAATTTATAATCTGCGTTCACGATTTATTTTGAAAGCTCTTTTTGATGGAGAAATCAAGAAAGCAGAACAGGTTAAATTGTTGAAGTGTTGATAACAGCTTTTTAAGGTTATATTAAAATTTGTTCGAAACCACCGAACTTTAAATATTTCCAGGTCGAGCAGGACTCGGATCTGCTGGGATTGCTTTTTAATTTGTACATCTACTTTATGGTAGTTTCTAATTAGTATATCATTTTGTTTTAGTTTTTACGTTTTTAGTTTTGTTATAGTTTTCTATCGATACAGTTAATCGGGAAGTTTTTGTGTTTTTGCTTAAATATATAGTACTAGATTCACTAGTCACATGAATAGTATTTAATACAATAGTGAAGGCGGAATGTTCCGATGTATAGTGAACTACTTTTTTGCTTGACTTCATGTTCTTTTATAAAAATTGTCTGATAAATACACGTATATCAAAGCATAAAATCGCCAAGTACACATGACCATTCATAATGGTTACCATTCCCCTTATGCAAAGGCGAAAACAAACAAAATATTAAAGTGGTATAGTTAAATGGGTGAACAGTTATCTGCCTTGTCGCTTTGAAATAATAAATATACAGATCAAAGCTAACAGTTTGGTGTGTAAATAACTTTATACTCGATGCCTAAAATCTTTTGTTGCACGCAGATAGAACACTTTACTTCTGAAAAGTATAAATTGATAGATTGGAAAATATTATATCTAGCATTTTTCTGCTAAAGTAGCGCAAATAGATTTATAGCAAAATATTCGAAAAGAATTTGCAAAAACATTTTTTCTACATTTAAGGTGTTATTTCTGCTTAATCGCAATTCTTTTTTCAAAGAGTTTAACATTTTTGGATGGCACGTAGAACGCCAAATTGACATACTAAAAACTGTACGAAGTATTTGTATTTATGATGACACCTTGTTGTCAAATATTTAAGAAAAATCTACTGACACATGTTACTTGTTTAGTTCTACATTTTATATTTGCGCTAAAAGCAATGCATGCAACAAGCATAATTTTTTCGTGTTCATAAAACTGAACTCAATTAGAAAATACATCCATGATACAAAATTATTTTCACTCAGTAAGGAAATATATCTGGTTCATTATATTTTCTAATTTTTTATGTGTTTAATCAAATAATACTGTATAATATAATATATTATGATATTTATCTTAGTTATTATATTTTGCCATAACCTATTGAGCACCTGTATTCTCATTAAAGAGCCTTACATTTTTACACGATTTTCATAAATAAAATGATAAGTGAATATGGTTACATTTTTTCCTTTTTAATTTTTGCATATTAATATTTTTTCATTCTACTAATTACTCAAAAGTATTGTATAATCATATTGATTTTTATACATTTTTACACAATAAACTTTTGTCACACGTTAAAATCTTCTTTTTATGGTTATATTTGTGACATTCCTAATTCATTCTTTCATTCGGGTTGTTCATTTCACTCTGTTATATAAAGCCGCCAGTGTTAGCGTACTAAATCTTAAGGGTTTCCGTTGTCAATTGTTTATAATATAATTTTCAAAAAAGTTTTACGTGTAAAGTTATTTATATTTAACGCCGACATAGATATTTAAATTACAAGGCGAGGGGGCGTCGAGTCGCATGTTATAGCATTGACTTTGATGAATTGACTAATCGGCTGGATAAATATATAAAATCAAACCAGACATGGTAAGCGATTTGGTTTATCTTCTGGTTGTTGTGAGTTTGGCCCTACATTTATTTTTAGAACATTCGTTTTTTATTAGCTCAATTGAGCCTTTGGCTCGTGTGAGCTATTGCGATCCGAAATCGTCCGTCGTCCGTACGTCCTTGTGCCCGTCGTCCGTCCGTCTGTAAACTTTTACATTTTCGACTTCTTCTCGGAAACTACAAGGTAGATTTCAATGAAACTTGGTCAGTTGCATATATGGGCTGGTGCAATTCAGATTTGTTCATGACATTGTCATGGCTCGCAACACTAGGTCAATGCGACCTATGGGTCCAAAAAACTAAGAAATATATTCTTCTCCGAAATCGATGATGGGAGAAAAAATCTGATGTGATGTTTGGCTTCTCTGGGGTCTTAGGGTAGTTCCCGACACCAGAGGCAAAAAAATTCCCCGAATTTGGATTTTATAAAAATCTGCAAACACATTCCTTAGAATGTGCTTTGTTAAATAAAGTAATTAAATACATATGTTTGGGTTTTCGTTTTTTCGTTGCTTCAACCTAAGCCACTTTTCAAAAAGCATTTCTCATTTCTAAATATCCCAGCAGGTTAATTTTAGTTTGTTATAATTCAAAATGATTAGATGTAATAAAAACAAATTATATTTTGATTATTTTAATCAATATATAACACAGTGTGCAAAAAGTGTCTTAATTTTCATTGACAGTTTATCACAAAAATCCATATTTCTTGAACTCTGTGAATTTAAATTTCCTACAAAAACTTGAAGCTTGAAACATATTCTTCAAAATGAAATGCAAAAAAAAAAAAAAAAAAAAAAAAAAAAAAACCAACAAAATGACATGTTTAAAGAATTATTTAAAGAACTATTTGAGTAAATTACAGTTTGCAAAGATTAGTTTTTTTATATTCCAAAAACAAAATACTTTATTAAATGTTTGATAATTAACATTTAAATGTGTTTTTACTCCCTTAAGAACGAATTACGAATTCCGGATTTTGTCTCAACACTTTTCCGTTTTTGAAATCCTATTTTCTGACACACAACAATCTGCCTGAAAGACCAGTATTTCAATTCATTGCAAGATTGTTATGAATGAAATCGATCTATTTGATATTTTGGTCATTTTACAAACTTATTTGTATGCTTATACACATATCATCATCGATATTTGTCGCTATGCTGTCTTAAACCAGAGAACCGTGTGTGAATCCAGTATCTGCTCTGTGGGATCAGAGGTAAACCATATGCCTATTTTTCTTTTTTTTTTTTGCACACAAGCGATATAACCTATTAAAGATTGTGTCTAAAATGCATACAGGTGTTTTATGTAAGGCCCATAGATTCATGTAATTATCTATTCCTGTGTATGAGGCCCCTAAATTTAGCAAAAGATTGTGTAGCATTACAGGTGTTTTGACAAACTAAACGATAAATTTAGAATATTTTCACGATCTTAAATGATTAAAATAAATTAAATAACCCTCAATAATTATTCAAAACAGAAAAATATTTAGATAATGATATATCGACAGTAGACTTGATGGGAAAGTTTTGTAATTTTTTATACATTCATTATTACAGATCGGTTGTTTTGTCCTGTTGAATAAAGTTACTTCCCTTGGTGTCGGCACTTATCTTAAGCCCATAATTTGTTCATTTTGTAAAATTTGGTCGAAAAATGGGTTACGCGTTTTTGCGTTTCATTTTCGAAAAATTCGTAAAATGGCTTCAAATTGTTATAACTTGACTGTTTGAACAGATATTGACATGGGGTTTTCAGTTTTGACTTTTTCTTGAAATAACCTTCAAAATAGAGTCAAGGTCAAAGTTTAAGACCATGACCTAGTTTGTAATTTAGCAGTTTCAGGCTATTTTCATCAAAATTTTAAGAGATATATAATATCAAAACATTGTTAAAATGTTTATTATGACAAAATTTAAAAACGTACAAAGTTTCGTAACTATATGATAATGTATGTAGGAGTTGTTACCCTCTGAAATATTATTTTGCTTATAAAAAATTAAACTGTGCATTAGCTTGAAGACTATTAACTTTTTGCATAGGCATATATATTAGAATATCGTAGGTATTGATATGACGACCATTTTGATATATGACTCAAGATCATTTGTTCAAAGATCAAGGTCATAAATGAATAAGAAGACTTAAATTGTTAATTATCTTGAAAACTATTAACTTTTTGTATAGTCGTGTATACTAGAATATTGTATGTATTTTTGCAAATGATTTTGGCCATATCCTCAGGTGAGCGTTAAGGCCCATGGGACCTCTTTTTTCATCTAATCAGTAACACGGACTATGAATTATCAAAGCCGTTTTTTTCCCAACGAAGGTTTTCACAAGATCATGTAAGCGAGCTTACTACATCTCGACCACCACGGTACTTATTCATTCAACTTGAAAGCTTTAAAAGTGTGTTAAAGAGGAGCAACGTCACAGCAATTAATCTTTTATTCAAATTAATTTTTTTGACAATAATAAGAGTACAATAATCAACATTACACTTCTATAAAATTGAAATTTAATTTTTGATATGGGAAAAAATATAGGCCTATTCATATTTAGTAAAATGCATAACGTCAATTATGTTACACTTAAAAGAATTTCGGTTTTAAATTTTTTCCATCACAAAGAAAATAAACAATTAATGTCATTTCTTCTTATCATCAAGTTGATAAAGATTTTAAATAACAAATCAGTGCATAAAAATGTTGACAACAATATGATACAAGAAATACATATAATTTTGTTCGTTGGTAATAAAAACGCCAAGTAAAAAAATTACTTAAACAAAAATAAAAAGTCTGCCTAAATAAAAGCTAAAAATAAAAAAAAAATGATATAAATTTATACTTATGCATTTTAAAAGATTGTTGTTTATAATTGTAGTTAATCGGTATTAAACGTTTGATCTCCATCGGTCCATGCAGAATGGTAGGATTGATTAGAAAGTTACTTTTTCGTGTAAAGGAGATATGCAATTTACTGAAAAGAATATAATAAGAAACTCGCCTTTATTGAAACATTTTATCAATATTATATACAATGAGGTAGCTGAAGTACATTTATTTGTGATTAGAAACATTACACAAGGTGTTGTCTTTAAGAATAATTTACAACCTTAATCTCCTCTTTAAGATTTCAATATTTAAAAAAGCAGTATCCTAAATGACGTCTGCATAGCATGATAAAAAATAATTATATTTAAAAAAACCGAATGTCAGTTTATTCAACTTTAACCTACAAATGTCAGTTATCAGGCAACTGTATATCCTTTCCATAGTAAAGTCATGCCTTCTACCTTTCGGAACCCAATTTTTTCATGGAGATTCAAGGACGCAATATTGTCTGTTTCTATAGAAACAAAAGCAAAACCATCTCTTTTTATGATTTTCTTTGACAATGCGTATTGTGTATATTGAGCAAGTCCTCTACCGCGATACTCCGGCTGAACATACAGAATACCATTAGTCCCTTGTATATGCTCTATAGCCCAAGCTGCTGGCTTTCCATCTTTCGAATATAAGCATACATTTGGTTGGTTAATTCTTATTAGTAACTTTATATATTCATCACCACCACCTTCACTGAACTTCCACGTGTTTGATACAGTTTCTACACTATCTAGTCGGACAGAATCTTCTATAAAACCTTCAGGTTTTGGACTGAAAATACACAATATATATTTTATCGTTACAAACGTTATACGTATATCTAAGTAAAATTACAGCCATCATTTCCTATGTCGAATGTATTACATTTTTATCTTTAGCTTAATTGTTGTTGTTCCTGTTTTTTTTTTTAATTTAATCTATACACATTGATCCCATTGCAGCGACTATCTCTTCTTAATAAACCCTTGTCTGTTATTGACCAGTAAAGTATATATCTCAACCAAAAAAAAAAAAAAAAACCTCTGTTTAAAGACCTACATATTTTAAGGATTTATTTCGCTGGACAAATTGCAGCTTTTAATAAGGGGTTTACTTCATATAATACATGTGGTATTAATATTCGAAATTGGGAGCAACTTACGTTTAAATGGAATAGCAAACTATGATTCTAAAGAAGAATCATTGATTAAAATGGAATGTAGAATTTACAATAAGATGATAGGGATTGTTAATGATAAGAATAACAAACTAACTCACTAACAGAAAGCTTGAAATGTCAGTGAATAGGAAGAACAAAACTAACTCACTAACAGAAAGCTTGAAATCTCAGTGAATAGGAAGAACAAAACTAACTCACTAACAGAAAGCTTGAAATGTCAGTGAATAGGAAGAACAAAACTAACTCACTAACAGAAAGCTTGAAATCTCAGTGAATAGGAAGAACAAAACTAACTCACTAACAGAAAGCTCAATATATCAGTATATATAAAGACAAAAGCTACCACAGGAACAGAAAACTCACTTGCTCAATGAATATGAGGAACAAACCAACACAATAACAGAAAGCTCACTATCACTGTCAATATATGAAAACAATAACAAACACTCTAACAGAAAACTCACTTTCTCAGTGAATATAAGGAACAAACTAACACACTATAAGAAAGCTCACTATGTCATTGAATATGAGGAACAAACTAACACACTAACAGAAAGCTCGCTATCTCAGTAAATATGAGGAAGAAACTAACACACTAACAGAAAGCTCGCTATCTCGGTGAATATATGAAGACAATAACAAACACGCTAACAGAAAACTCACTTTCTCAGTGAATATGAGGAACTAACTAACACACTAACAAAGAGCCCACTATCTCATTGCATATATGAAGACAATAACAAACACGCTAACAGAAAACTCACTTTCTCAGTGAATATGAGGAACTAACTAATACACTAACAAAGAGCCCACTATCTCATTGAATATATGAAGACAATAACAAACACGCTAACAGAAACTCACTTTCTCAGTGAATATGAGGTACAAACTAACACACTATAATAGCTCACTATCTCATTGAATAGGAGGAAAAAACTTCTCAGAAAGCTCACTATCTCAGTGAATATGAGTAACAAACTATCACAGTAACAGAAAGCTCTCTTTCTCGGGGAACATGAACAAACTAACACACTAAAAGAAATCTCACTATCTCAGTGAATATGAAGACAAAAACAAACACACTTACAGAAAACTAACTTTCTCAATGAATATGAGGAACAAATTAACACAGTAACAGAAAGCTTACTATTCCAGTATATTAAGACAAAAACAAACACGCTAACAGAAAACGCACTTTCTCAGTGAATATATGATGACAATAACAAACACGCTAACAGAAAACTCACTATCTCAGAGAATATGATGAAAAAACCAACATAATAACAGAAAGCTCACTTTCTCGGTGAATATGATCAACAAACTAACACACTGACAGAAAGCTTACTATCTCAGTGAATATGAGGAACAAACTATCACACTAACAGAAAGCTTACTATCTCAGTAAATATATGAAGACAATAACAAACACAATAACAGAAAACTCACTTTCTCAGTGAATATGAGGAACAAACAAACACACTAATTGAAAACTCACTATCCCAGTGAATATGATGAACAAACCAACATAGTAACAGAAAGCTCACTATCCCAGTGAATATGAGGAACAAACTAACACAGTAACAGAAAGCTCACTATCCCAGTGAATATGATGAACAAACCAACATAGTAACAGAAAGCTCACTATCTCAGTGAATATGAGGAACAAACTAACACACTAACAGGAAGCTTACTATCTCAATGAATATGAGGAACAAACTAACACTCACAGAAAGCCCACTATCTCAGTATATATGAAGACAAAAACAAAGACGATAACAGAAAGCTCACTTTCTTAGTGAATATGATCAACAATTTAACACACTTACTTACAAAGCTTACTATCTCAGTGAGTTAAGAGATAGTGCATGGAAATCAGGATGCTCGAAAAAAAAAGAATTTAGGGGTGCCAACTGACAAATGTTTTTTTTTTGTTTTTTTTTTTTTAAATAATCTACCTCGAGTGAAATTCGTTTCTGGGTCGCAAAAGATACTTCATTCCTTAAGCACTATTTAAACAGTTTGGTCACTGAGTACTCGGACCTGTCTTTCTTTGTGACAAAAGATTTTATTGTTATATTTTCATACATTTGGTTAAATGACAGATTTAGATTTGCTTTATTGTTATTTTAACCTTACTAACATGTATTTTAATGTCTCTTCTGTCACCATCAATAAGTAGCACCTGCCGAATAATTTTGAAAGAAATGATGTCTTGTGTAGCTGACAAAATTCCGACATAGGATTACTGAATACATCATCGCACTTTGCAGCTACCTCTGGAGATACTCCTTGAAATAAACAACAGTCTTTTAGAATATATAGTCCACAAGATCTGTCAGGGTGATCAATTTCTGAAGTTATTATCACAAAATAAAATTTAATAACTAACATTAAATAAATAAACTAATAAAATAATAAATAAAAAGTTAATAAACAAACCTACGAATTTGACATAAAAAAATAAAAAATCTGGTGTTATTTTTCGGAACTTACGATGCGCAATAAATAAAGAATAATCTCTTTTTTTTATTTGTTCAAAACTTCTATTTCATCATTTGGAAAAAACCTTCAACTTTTATTCTTCGATACTGGCGATGTAAATTTACCCACAAAAACTAACAAAACACTTATGTCAGTTTTTTTTAAATATAAAAACAGTTTAACTCATTTAACATGCAGAGGTAAAATTTTAATAAAACAGAACAAAAAGATAAAAAAGTACCACAAATTTGAATTTCTTTTTTCCATTCCAAAACTTTTGTTAGTAAAGTATATAGTCCTGAATCTTTGTCCCGGCAGTAGATGAATACCATTCTGTGTAGATATGGAACCTAGAACAAACAAAAATATCTTAAAATGCCTTCTTTTTAAAATCAATCACTACAACGGTTTAGCGTGGTAGAGTGTACATAATATAAAACCAAACTCGCATATTCAACATAAAAAGACCCGATGCAAAATAATTGAGAAATACCCTTTACATGCGATCAATAAAATTTCATCTTACTTACAACATTTGAAAAAAACTCATTTGATACATAAACCTGTATTGGCCATTTATCAGTTTTTACTGTTATAGTAACGGAGACAATATTGGTTACCACAGGAAGTTAATTTGAACAAATTGTTGTCTGAGCCACAAAAACATCAATTTGAATTAAAATCGAATTGATTATCAAGTTTCCAGGATTAATTTGCAAATTTTTGAAAATGGACAATGTGAATCAAGGAAAGTGTATTCTTTATGTAAATTTGGTGGTTTTAATGTATTAGATGTCACAAAATTACAAAAAAGGAGAAACGTAACAGTTATTGAGTGAATATTTCTTTTTAATATACTGCATTAAAGTAAAAAAAAAAATAGACGCCATCCTAGACAACAAAAATATGCAAATTTACAAAGATTATTTACACGCACATTTTCATTGTAAACAACAACATCCGGAGACAAGCAAATCAAATTCTTCTGACGTTGGCGGTTGACAAGTACTTGTTTTATCGCGTTCTTTAAGTATTTACACGTGAGTTAAAACTTAAATTGAAATCACCAAGAAAGATTGATATATTCAAACCTTAATGACAGATCTATCGACTTTAACTAGGACTGCTGTAAAATCTGGCCATTTATCAGTCCACACTGAGTATCCCTGTAATGATCCTTTATTAATCAACGATACTGGGATATATATCTGAAACATATATATACATTGGTTTGTTATGTCGAGATTTATGATATGTCTTGTCTTGTTTGTTACCTGTATTGTGACATTTTCTTTGTTGGTCTGTTGTTGTCAAGTAGATTTAAATGTTTTGAATTGGGATACTTCGAGTTTCTCTTTGTTTTCTTAACCAATGAAAATCCTTTTAAAACAACTCTCGACATTGGTGCATTTTTATACATTTTCGATATATTTTTTTTTGTATTTGATATAATAATAATAATAACCACTGGGATAAAACATTATTTTTCATCATTTCAACATGTAATCAATGAGTTATTAAAGTATAATGTTGATTGTGCATGCACACACACACACACACACACACACACACACACACACACATATATATAATATATTTATGTATATATATATATAACAAATACCTGCTAAGTGTTGATGTGCACATTTTCGAAATCCATTTCTCTTCATGGACAGTAGGGGCCGATTTTTGATAGATAAAAAAACATAAACCAAACAGTTTAAAAATAATGAATCTAAAGTTCCAAAATTATATGAATCCAAATCCAGCTAAGGATTACTTTGCACGAGGGAACAGGCCTTAGTTTCAAATAAATTTCAAAAAATAAGACGGCTGAATATTTTGCTAAATAATTTATAGTATATTGAAAAGCTGAAAGCACAAAGTACTGTCTACTGAGTTATGGAAACCCTAGGGGAGTTTTACTCCACCAGCAACAGTATCCGCTCAGGGGTGGTAAATATATAACAAATACCTGCTAAATTCCGATGTGTCATATGTATCTCATTTATGAAGACAAGTACAGTAATAACAAGGCGCCATTTTTAAAGAAAAGGTTAAAAGTCGTCACCTATTTTAGTAATTTCGTTATGGTTATTTTATCTTCCAAAATTAAGAAGGCTGTAAGGTCGTAACATTCACTCTTCTAACTGATCTACCAGTAATCATACGAACTTTATTTTTGTAATTTTTTATGAAACAATTTTTAATTACCATAAATTATACACACACCTGATAAAACTGATAAGTTTAAACATAGATCCTGACAATAACTTTATCACACACACAAACACAGAGAGAGAGAGAGAGAGAGAGAGAGAGAGAGAGAGAGAGAGAGAGAGAGAGAGAGAGAGAGACTTAAACATATTGTTACCACTGGATATAAAACTCTGGACAATACACAGGAAATCTCGGAACTCCGTGACAGTATTAGCAAGTCAGATGAGAAACACACATTAGGACAACTGATTTTAAGATTTGGACCTAGCACAAGGACATTTGAGACTCCCTGACAGTATTAACAACTAGAAAGTCAAACACATATTTGGACAATTGATTCTAAAACTCCAGACTTTACAAGAAGAAAACTCGGGACTTCGTGATAGTATTGACAAGGAAAAAACACACATTGTGACAAATGATTAAAAAACTCCGGACTTAGCAAGAGGAAACTCGGCACATTATAAACAAGCAAGAAAAAAACCAAACAACGGACAACTGATGACAAAACACCGGGTTTAGCAAAAAAAAAAAACAAAAAAAAACAAAAAAAACAAAAAAACTTGAGACTTATTGGCAATAATAAAAGTAGGAATTCGGGCCCACAATCGGACAACTTATTTAAACTACGGACTTCACACGAGGAAACTCGGGATTTTGTGACAGTATTAACAAGAAAGAAGACGGACGCATATTGGGAAAACTGATGATAAAAGTTAGGACTTAACACGGGAAAAATCTAAACTTCGTAACCGTAGTAACAAGTAAGAGGAAAGTCACACATTGTGACATATGATGATAAAACTTCGGACTTTACACGTGGAAACTAGGGCATTTTATAACAGTATAAAAAAAGTAGAAAGACGGACACACATGGACACAAGTGATGATAAAAGTATGGACTTTACACGGCGTTTCTTGACTTAGAACGTGGAACCTTAGAACTTTGTTAGAGTAATAACAAGTAGAATGACTGACACATATTGAAACAACTTATAATAAAAGTCTAGACTTAACACGAGGAAGCTCAGGACGACGTGATAGTATAAAGAAGTAAGAAGACAAACAAGCAATGGGACAACTGATAATAAAACTGGAATTTACACAAGGAAACTCGGGACTTCGTGACTGTATTGACACGTAAGGCGACGGACACACATAAATAAATAAAGTTATAAAACTTTATATTTAATGTATGTAGAGGGCGTCTACATATATGACAAAATCGACAGGTTATCGATTCTCATAAAATATACCATTTAGCAAAATTTTCAGTCATCTTAATTTTTGAAATTTATTTAAAACTAAGGTCTGTTCCCTCCTGCAAAACATTCCTTAGCTGGATTTGGATTCACATATTTTTGGAAGTTTAGATTCATTAATTTGCAACTGTTTGGCTTTTTTTTTTTTAATCTATCAACTTTTTCGGCCCCTAGTGTTACTGATGAGGAATGATTTTCCGAAACGTGCACATCTGGCACATCAAAATTTAGCAGGTATTTGTTATATATCCCATAAACTTGAGGAATAAATGCTACGCAAAAAAATTTATATATGTATATAAAATCTCTAACTAAACGACAACCAGTGTATAACCTTACCGTCAAGGAATGCTGAATACATCTTTTTAACTCCTGTGCAAGGTGATGTATTTGTTCACTAGACAATTCCATTACTTACGGAATACAGCATAGGTCACAATATTAAAGATTCTTTTAAATTTAAATAGTTGTGTCAAATCTCCGTTTGTACTTAGTTTGACTTAAATGTAAATAATCAGACCGGCCTATCTATTCAACCTTAATTATACATTTCGCTAAACATTATGTATCACCAACGAATAAATAAATATGATAGTAACAATAAATGTAAGACGTGAACGGTTTAGAGATAATAAATGCATAATTGTTTAGACAAACCAGCGGCGTAGCCAAGATTTTTGAATTTGTAAGCAGGGGGTCTGGGGGCGGCAACCCCCAGAAACTGAGCAGAATTTGAATCAGAGAATGAATTTAGCCCTCTCCCGGCATTTGATCCCCACATTTAGCTATTGAGCTAGTTTTATAAAATATGCATGGAAACAAGGATATCAGATTGCAAAGAATCACAGCCAGCTTTGATTTTTTTCTCTTTTTCTTTTCTTTTTCTTTTCTTTTTTTCCTTTTTAAACAATTTTTTTTTTTATTATTTTTATTTACTTTTTTAAGTTTTGTTTTCTGGGAAATGTCTTCAAGACACTTCTTTTCTTTTATTTTTTTTCTGTGTTTTGCATCAGTGACAAGCCATTCAACCTGTCCTCTACCATTGTTGATCGAAGGTAGGTCTTTACACGTTTCAGGGCACAGAAGTGACTGGCATAGTCAGAAGAATCTTCACGGCTGTATAGATGTTGGGATAAAGTTCACGCTTAGCATTTTGTAGCGTTTCAATCAATGTACTGGGTTTGCCATTGGTATTCGCTCACTTGCACCTCCATCTGACCAACTCCGTTCGGGATGTTACTAAATCGCCTTCTGGCAAGTCTGCTACGAATGGGGCAAAAACGTCAGGTTCCATATCGCGATTAAGCGAGTTAAGTCTAGACGGAATCAAATATTGGGTAAGGAACCTGTCTTTGGGAACTACGATCCGTTCTTCGATCTCATTGGCCATTTGATCGAGCATTGGATAGAAAATGGACCTTCTCCAGTACTGCTCGGGTGTGTCCGCCGGCATATTGTTTCTATGTTGTTGTCGACCTGCCGTCCTAAGCTTACTTGGTTGCACATCTTGTTTCTCGGCAAGTGTTAGGATGTCTCTGTAAAGTTCTTGCCAAATATTGTCAGCCTGCCTGATTCTTCTGAAACTTGCAATGACGGTCTTCGCCTCAGATGCAGCCTCTACGAGGTCAAGAGTGGGTCTCTGTAGCAAGATAGAAAGAGCTAAACTGTACTGTAAAACATGCTCTGCTACAACAAGTGCAACCATAAACCCGAAATCTTGAATTGCAAGCTTCAATTGTTTGGCATTTTTATCACCATCGGTCGCCAGGTCTTCTAATGTATCAACAATGATGGAATGTGCTGATTTGAACGTGTTCAAAGCGTCAGCCCTACTAGACCATCTGGTTTCGCACATTCCCTTAATTTTTCTCCGACCGTCCAGCGCCTCTCTCTGTTCTGGGTCAGCCTGCTCCAGCATTGTTTTAAACCTTCCCGTTTGTTTTGAAGAATAACTAAACGCAAACGAAACATCCTTTACAATATCAACGATACTACGGATAATAGGTAGTTGACACGATTTTACCACAGCCAAATTCAAGCAATGTACATAGCAGTGTACATAATGGGCTTCTGGAATTTAAGCTTGAATGCGTGTTCGAACCCCAGAAAGTTTACCCGCCATATTCGCAGCCCCGTCATATCCTTGTCCCCTCATGGCCTGTGTGACTATACCATATTCATTAAGTTTACCCATGACGGTTTCTGCATGAGCCTCTCCAGTTGTAGAGCTGGCTTCCGCAAATCCGACGAATCCCTCTTTCACTTTCAGTGCTCCCTCGGTATCAGTACCTACATAACGAAGGCATAACGCGACTTGCTCAGTGGTTGAAACATCAGTAGTTTCGTCTGCTATAATGCTAAAGCAATTAGCAGCATTACACTCATCAACGATGCGTTGCTGTATTTGTTGTCCACAAATATTGATCAACCCATTTTGTATATGCGGAGATAAATATCTCGCATTTAGGGGACTATTCTTCAGATGATCAGCCAAAACTTTATCAGTTTCTTATCCGGTCATGAAATTCAAGATCGTGCAAGATCTTCATTCTATTGTTTATAAATTATTAATAAACAACAGTTAATTACAAGATTTTATACATTTACATCAACATACCGAAGACTTACAGTTAAGAACATTGTTTATAAGTGTATAAGATTCAACGAGTTTTATTGCGCGATGAATTTCATTGTTGATCATGTACTGCAGGATAAAAAACAAACGTTTCCCTTTTCATCAAAATAAACAAAAGTAAACTTAGATGGTGCTTTGGAAGGGTTATTTAAAAAATCGAACGTGGAACAATTTTAAGTGTAACACCACTAAAGACAGCTAGCCTACAATAATATATCTTCGACTCTGGTCGGAGCTACAAAGCGATAATTACCCATAATGGAGCAGCCCTTTTTTTATTTTACATATTACCGACGTGTTTTGATACTTTTGTGGGAAAGTAGGATTAAAATAATTATTTGGAACAGATTACAAAAGTTTATTGTTTCCAATAAGCCACATGTACATGTGTTACCCATGGCTACACATCCCAAAGGGAGATAACAAATGGATCTGCTTCTTATTATCAAGGGCAGTGAACTCTAGCGAATAACCTTAAACCGGCCTTAAACCGGATCCTGTGAAAACCGGATTTTTTTCAAGGAACGGAGCCGGTCCGGTTTTCACAAGTTTATATATATATATATATATATATATATATATATATATATATATATATATATATATATATATATATATATATATATATATATATATATATATATAAATATCTTTTCCCGTGAACAGATGGCTAGAAATAAATGCGGGAAAATATTTGTATACATAGCACTATACTATTACACTATTATACCAATAACCAACCGTTGATGACAGACCGATTTAAAAACAAAAATGCATTTAAAATTTCTTCATGAACTAAAAAACAAATTGACTTTTTATCATCCTTGTGAACATCACACTCCCATCTTCTGTACCTCTAAAGATAAAACTATTAACCTGACAATTCGCGCAGAAGTTACAATACCTGAATGTAGTGGATGCGACCCTCACTCGACACCAACATTTACTTAAAACATTATAAATCTTTTGTTCTGGTATAGCTTTTTTATCCTTATAAATTAATATACTGACCCCTTTAATCTGAAATTAGGTCTTATTAAGAACTAATTAGATCCAGGTTTGAAATCTGACAAGGAAATATATCTAATAATAAACCATATTATACAGTACAGGTCTGTCGAAAGTTTAACACTGAGCTGACGAAAAGGAGCCGAGACTCGGCTGCCGAGGGGCCGAGCTGTGGACAACTAGTGGCCAAAAAGTTGTCAACTCTCGGCCCCTCGGCAACTGGAACTTTCTACAGCTCGGCCACTCGGTAGCCGAGTCTCGACAACTCATTCGGCTCCTCGGCACCTTGAATTGTCCACCACTCGGCAGTTTATTTGGCCTCTCAGTAGCCGAGTCTCGGCCACTGACTAACAAATGGTCTAGCAATTAACATCTGAGAGATTAATGTTTAATTATATATATAAAAATAATATATCATTCGGTAATGATTAGAACTTTCAAAAATAAAAATAATAAACTTAAAAAAATGAAATGAAATAAAATAAAATAAATAAATAAAATAAAATAAAATAAAATAAAATAAAATAATAAAAATAAAATAAAATAAATAAATAAAACAATTAATAAACGGATGGTGGAAAAGATACATATGTGATTTTTTTCAGCAATTTACATCTGAGAGAGATTAATTGTATATAATAATAATAATAATAATAATTATAATGATAATAATAATAAAACATATCATTCGTTAATGATAAGGAATATAAGTTCAAATTAGATAAATTCAATAAATAAGATAATAATAATAGAAAATTTAAAAATAATAATAAAAATAAATAAATAAATGAATACCATTAAATAAATGAACGATAGAAAAAAACAGATTAAATTTTTTCACAAGAATTGCATAAATCTTTTATATTCCATTATGGAGCGGGATTTTAAAAGCAAAAAACTGGACTTCTGCAATCGCACTTTTAATTTAGTCATTAAATGTACCTATACAGGTAAACATCAGGTGTCATAATCCTATTCTGTTAATCACCTGTCACCATCAGATACCTGGCTTCAATACACGACGTTCAAAACCTTCTCAGTACCAAGACAAAAGAATGTCGAACAAACGGAGTTTTATTTAGACACATTGTCTCCGAGATCGGCTAGACTCCAACATCTGTCATCAAACTTTTGATTTAGAGGAAAGTCGTCTAAAACGCTGCAGAAACTTGTTCACTGACACTGTTGATATCTTCTATACTAATTTTCCTACTGATCTCTCTTTGACTTACTCCAGACTTAGATAATCACACAATTTGCTCTCTAAAATATTGCGATATATGCGTAACTGCAGGCTTGTTTACTGATCTGATGTTTCCTTGCTAACGATCGAGGGGTCGAGTGGCCAAAAAAAGTGCCGAGCGGCCGAAAAGGTGCCGAGCAGCCGAAAAAGTGCCGGGCAGCCGAAAAGTGGCCGAAAAACAACCGAGCGATGGACAGTAGCTGCCGAAAAGGTGCCGAGCTGTAGATTACTATTGGCCGAGACATAACTGCCGAGGGGCCGAGACGAGCTGCCGAGTCGGCACTAATTCGGCACTAAAGTGTTTAACTTTCGACAGGCCTGTACTGTACGGACATGCAGCAGTGCTGAATAAAATAACTGTATTTAACTTTAATGTTACTGAATGAAAGCAAATATATAATCATATCTTTAAAAAAAAACCAAATATCCTAACAAGATCGCTGTAATCCCAAATCCCTTAGGTCACGTGAGAGTTCTTTGTTCCGTTAATCCATCAAGGTTGTGCGTGCTTTTGATACCATACATTACAGTGCTACTTTATCCGTGATCTAACTTGGTTTAGAATCAAATACTGTAAACAATTCCTTATTTTAGCGTAATTTACATATACTTATTAACGTTGATCTAAATTAGCGCAAAAGATCCTTTTGAGAAACAGACTACATTACATACTTATTTTAGCGGTGTATTTAAATTAGCGCTACTGTCCTAGCGCAAAAATCCTAAAAATGAATACACCGCTAAATTAGTATATTTACGGTAGTTCTCACTGTTTAAACGCAAAAAATAAATTTAGTTGGTGTTGCCAATTCTTGCCAATGACAGTTTACACATTCGTTGTTGACACAAACTATACAAAACACTGTTTTTATCTAAATCACTGTCTAAAACTTCAAGGCTAACATAACAATTATACCACTTTTCAGATCTTTGCATAAGGTTCTAGATTCTAGAAGGTTCTAGACTCGGCTATGCCTTTGATGACAGTAGAAGTTTTCTTTTCCTCCCCAAGGATAGTTCTCTTCACTCTTGTATCTTGTTTTTATCTTCTTTTAATCATCTGAGTTTGGCTTAAGTTTGGATGAATTTGCTTGCCTTTAAAGTTTTTGACGTGCTTTTATTAATCCCTGCCTTGATTGATCTTTGATTTTGCTTCTGCTGCTTTTTCTGTCATAGTAGTAATTTCATCTTGAGAGTCTTGCGACTTATGCGGCTTCGCTAGCATTTTGTTATTTTTCATTGCCACGTTCTTGAATGTGTAATTAATAGAAAAACTTTGATCAATTCTAGCCAATTATATGTAATTTATGACCTTCTGATGAATTTTGAATATTCTGTTGCAAAATATCCAGTCTTGCATCTAGCATAATAGTTAAGCTATTCAAAATATCTAATTAAGAATTTTTTCACTGCGTTTAGAATTTCTGGCTGTGCCTTAAGTCTACGTTGCACACACACACACACACACACACACACACACACACACACACACACACACATCTGATATGTCCAAGTTGTTTGCAAACTGCAATAGACAATATATTAAGTACAGAAACTTTCCAAGTTTTCGCGAGTTAAGAACTACCAAAATACTTGTCACATTTCATTTATAAGTACCTAATATGCATGTAGTAACTGTAGTACAATTATTAATTTCCACATCATTAATATTTTCAGTATACTCATGCAGCTATTTGCTTGACCTTTGAACGTATGGCCTTTATCTTTCAAAGTTTTCGGTCTTAGTGTCACTAATGAGTAATGAATTTCCGAAATATGCACATCTGGCACATTAAAATGGAACTAGTATTTGCAAAATTGTACTAGTATTTGTGTTATATACTTCAACCATATATCAAAATGATAGCCATGACAATACCTACAGTATTGTATTATCCATGCCTTTACAAAATGTTAATAGTTCCCAAGATAATTAGCAATTTCAATCATCTTATGCTGCTATGATCTTGACCTCTAAACCTATGACCTTGAACCATATACCAAAATGATCGTCATAACAATACCTACGATATTCTAATATACATACCTATACAAAACTTAATATTTTTCAAGATAAAAGTAATTTCAGTTCTCTAAGGCAATTATGATCCTGCCCTTCGATCGTTTGACCTTCAACCATATATCAAAATAATCAACATATCAATACCCATGATATTCTTATATACATGCCTATAAAATATTATTGTAAGTCGGATATATCTTTTAATTTAGTAATATCTCATCAGATATCAACTTTGTGACATATAAACACCTCCCGTCAATATTGTGGTGCCGTTTTTTCGCTTCCAAGTAGAATGTTTGAATTAATGTACCGAATGCGTTGTTGTTACCAATTGCGTTGTAACAAAGCTATGACCTTGACATTTAAATGTATGACTTTGAACCATCTATAAATCATTGTCATGTCAATACCTCCAATGTTTTGATAAACATGCCTATACAGAAAGTTAATAGTTTTCAAAATTCAAAGCAATTTAAGTTCTCTTTTTAAGAGCTATGACCTTGACCTCTGAATGTATGACCTTGAACCATATATCAAAATCATCATATTAATGTAATGATATTAAAAATTATATAAAAAAATAAAACCAAATATTTTCTGGTGTTAAAAATTATACTTTCGGCTATATATGTAATATAACTAAATGTTAATTACTCAGGTCATCCTCATAATAATGATCAGGCAGACTTTGTACCGCCTGCCTCCAGGCAACTTTTTATCAACTAACAGGCTGGTAATCATATGGTTAATGCACCTTGTCTAATTAACCTGACTGCGACAACCTTATATACTCTTCTGTTATATAACAGAATGGAATATCATGACCGAACCTTTGACCAAATGTTATGATTTGTGCAAATCTGAAACTAGATGACCTAAGAATATTATACATGGAATAACTAAGGTATATCTCTTGTAAATTCAGAGGATAATATTTTCTGAATGTTTTCATTATTTCCCCATTTATAAGATGTCACAAATATATATATATTGAAATAAAACAAACATACCGGTCCTTCTCCAAACCACAATCCAAAAAACAAAGTAAAAACTCTGAAAGCTGGCAAAATTAGTAATAAACGTGAACGTAACAAAGTAACAAAGCACTATGGTAAGTCAAATATATACAGTATAAGTTTGGATACGGTGACTTCATACTTATCAACAATATTGTGATGACGGTCAAGGGCCTTGATTAGCCTAGGCTTGCAATATTCTTGCGTCAATAATTTAATTGTAAGCAGTTTGCTTCGTAGTAGAAAGTCCCCATAGTGGGAACAAGCTTTACCATAACGCATTAACTGTGAAACATATACATTATACGCATATGAATAAAGAAACAAATCAGCAAGCAAAGGTACATAGTTTGTGCCCATTGGTATACCGATTGTTTGTTGGAAAATTATATTGCCAAACACAACAAAAAGTTGTCTATCAAAATCTCTTATATTTGGTTGATGGTATCTTCAGCATATTTTTGTTTGCAGTCTGTACGGTGTTTTACAAAATAACCAGAATCCCTGTTCAACACTATATATTTATATTTTGGTTTGCCGCTTTTGTAAAAGAATGGCAAATGAATGATTTGTTTTAGACGTTCTCTCAATTTAATTTAGAATGAGGGATAATGGTGTAAAGGGTAGGAAAATCGAAAGTTTTTATACTTTTTACCGAAGAAAGAGTATTAGAAACAAGATGGTCAAGTAATTCTTTAGAATTTTTGAGAACCAACATTTGGTTGATTCCAGACGCAGAATAGACTTTTTCTGAATAAGCCTGAAGGCCATCTTTAACGACTGTCAGATTTAGTAGTACATTTAGAGGAACCTGCTATATATCCTTCCTTGTGTGGATTGATGTTAAGTTTTGCAATCCAATACAAGTAAGACAGGCCAAGTTCTTCCTGTTTTGAATTAATACCGAAAGACTCACCTATATTTGGAAAGAACGTCATCTTTGGTAAAATTAGTTTTGGTATCAGTAGGATTCTCCGATATACTATCTAAACCAGTAATATTTGTTAACAAATACTATCCATGTGTATGAGACGTACATGCTTACATGATATCATTTAATTTCAACGAAAAAGGGAATAAGTATGAATTATTTATAATTGTCATGCGAATAAAGCAAAATACTTTATTACAAAAAATATAAACTTTATTTGAGATTTTTAATAATATCATTTTAAGAAACAAAATATAAGAATACAATTAGGCATATAAAAAATAACGTAAGTGTAAATGATAATTTATAGCATGTTAGCTCAGTAAGTCTGATTATGCTAGTTGAAATATAAAACACAAATACCTGTCAACTTTGATGTGCCATATGTGCACTAGGGACCGAAAAATTTGATGGATTAAAAAACAAAAGCCAAACAGTTAAAAATACATGAAACTAAAGTTCCATAACTATATGAATCTAAATCCAGCCAAGGAATTCTTTGAATATAGCGAACAAACCTTACTTTTATATAATTTTTCAAAATTAAAACGGCTGGAAATTTTGCTAAGTGGTATATTTTCTGACAGCACAAAGTACTGCCTTCTGAGTTATAACTTCGACATTTCAATGTTGCAGCTTATACTAAACGGTAAATAAGATCATAAAAGTTTTTCTGTTGAAAAATAAAACTAACTACATTAACAATGTATAGATCTTTCTGTTCCTTATAAAACTGTTATTACCAGATCGTGTACTTTACACATAGGTTATCAACAAAATCAAAATTATTTAATAGAACAATTACTTCTTAATTATTTGAAGCATTTTTATAATCCATGTTTTCAATAAAAACCTTCTCCAAAACATACTTTTAACTTATATTTGCAATGTTTTGCAAAGATTTTTTTTAAAAAATTATGAAAAGTATATATGTTTATGTTTAAAAAATCACCTTTATTATCGACATCATGTTTTTATTTCGAAAAAATAAATAATAAAGGAATGTCAATCAGAAATTGAATATTTTCCTTTTAAAAACATTCCTTTAGCCATTAATATGTTCGCTGGTCATTTTAGTTTTCATGGTGACAGAAAAATAAAGGCATGAACAACTTACATAAATTTTTGCATAAAAGTACTTGTACCTTTAAACAAATGTTTATAATTTGACCCTAAGCATGTACAGAGCAACGGTTAATTATAAACATGGTCTTTATTTTAAAAATCCAAAGTATCTATGTTTGAATATTGTGGAGGAAGATGAACTCGATTCGCCTAAATACGTATAACTAAGCAAATTAATTCATATTAAGCCTGTCCTACAAAAACCTCAGTATGAGTAGATAAAAGCTGCAACTATGGGTTTAGAACGTCGTTCTGGCTTATTTCTTGAAAACTGTAAGATTAATGCTTATATCATCATGAATTTAAAGCTGGTTAAAATATAATTCTCTTGGAATGAAAACACTAATGTTATTAAATACACAATTTTCAAGTGAAAATAAATTGTAAATGTGGTTATAGAAAAAAAATCTTTATAAAGAAAAAAGTTTTAAAAGATCTTAAAATAACGAATATTTAAAGACCAAAAGACTTTGGAAATGACATCTTTGTACAGAGACTGCTAACAAATATACAAATATTAAGATAAGATATTTGAAAGAGAAATGTATCTGTTATATCAAGATGCCAACAAAAAATATTCAAAAGTGAAGAAAACAGAATTATTACCATTATATTTATACATTTTTATACTGTTTGTTAAATTTCACCTTATGCAATAAAACGTCATTGTAATATTACAAAATATAACCGGTTTGTCTAAAATACTCAAATGTTTATGAGAAAGGATTTACATTTAATATTTTGGTAATATGTAAAATGATATATAGTTGTTTAATCTATTTACAGTTGCGAACTACATTTCACGTACTTGTATAAAATTTTCCTTTTGATGTTATTTCAGATATGATTAGTCAAAAAATAATCAATATAGTCATAAACTAATGTTTATTTTATATATGCTATATGATTCCGAATAAAATGTATCGATGTAAACCCATGTCAAAGCATTGCTTCTAAAAGGAATGATTATTTCATTTCTATTTTTTTCAACAGCGACTCAAAACAGGAAGTATCGCTGAGCAAGTGCTATTCTTCTTGCAGGGGGACATGATAAATGTTCAAGTTTATCTCCCTTTTCTTCTTTTTTCTGAACACAGACTTTGTAGGTACAAGGGTCAACTGAAATGTTAAGAAATATCATTATGTAATTAAATGATAACAATACAGTTATAAAACTATAAAGCATCGACAGAAGCAGATTGAATGAATAAATTAGTATTAAATTTGCATCATCGTTAATGCAGCTATTGCAATTCGCCGATAAAGAATGTAAAAAATATTCTTTGCTGCTGCTTAGTCAAAACAATTCAATAACATGTGTTGAACAGATATTTGTTTTTGACAAAGGACGCACTCGGGAGCTTGTTTTCCCAATGAATATATAATTGTGTGGCCGATTAAACGATGGTCTGAAACAATACCTTTAAACCTGCTGTACTAATAATATAAACCCTAGACAATTTAATGAAAGACAAACGACTTACTGGCTGTTTTAATGAAATGACAACTGTTAATTGATTTAATTATGAATGGTTTATGATTCATTCTAGGACATGAACAAAAAGTAAGTGGATAAGAGAATGCCCCTTTTGCTGATAAATCAACTTTTCTGTTGTTTATACCAACGTAGCTGGCAAACAAACCACAGTTTACAACTTTTGATCTAAAACTAATTGGTAATTGATGTATGCAATTTTGCACTTATGCATACAGACTGGTCTAGTTGTTAGCTTTTCATTGCTTGAAGAACAGATCTGTCAAAGGTTTAAACAGAAGGTTTAAGAATTGTTGTAAGCCACTAAGCTTCTCTGTTCTTTTGTTTTGTTATTTTTTTTGGCATCTCTACCTTTCTCTAGCCTCTTCGGCTACTGGGAACCCCAACCAGTATCTAGCATCAGTTTGTCATATTACATCTTTTGAATATTGTCGTAAGACATAGAAAAACCAAAATTCCACGGATTTAAATGTCTTGTCTGGTTAGTTTTTTATCGAGAAGAAAATACATGACCTTAACACAAACTTTCACATTTTGACACGCCGCCGCCGCCGCGAGCCGACGTCGACACCGGAAAAGTAACACCTAAGTCTCGCCTTATGGCGATGCCAGGCTCGACAAAAACCACGAAAGTCTAACACTGAGGCACTCGTTAATATTTCAAAATATAAAAAGCACGCAAGTTTTGTATATGAATTATATGTAATTATGCCACCGGATAAACCTATTCTGAATTCCACAACTAATGTCTGCCTTGGCAGATGAATTTTTTTAAACAGACACGATGACAGTAGGATGATTCTTTTCAATTTCAATCAAAAGATTTTAATACTGTTTCACGTTCACGTTTCAATACTTTAACAAAACCATAAATAAAAAAAATAAATGTATATAATAAGATCCATTACAATAAGTTCATCGTCCATTATTTTGTTTACAATATAAAGAAAATCTAATGATTTTGCAACTAATTTACAAATATATATTTATTATTTTTGTCTTACATTAAGCTCCTCGACCTCTTACAAACGAGGAGTTATCTGATTAATTATTCCGCAGTAGTTAACGAGAGATCAACTGTTCGACTGCAAATAAGCTAATGACAGAGCTTGGTTGTGAGAGTCCGAATTAACAGTCAATCTGTAGCCAATTTCAACTGTCTAGCTCAGAATCAAATTATTTTTCGATCACAAGCTAGCCACGCCCTTGCTACACGGATGTCGAGCTTAGACTCCTTTTTATTAAGTTTCTTCGGTTCTGCACAATAAACTTCTTTGTGGAAGCAAAGTTAGTCATTTAAAGTCTTATTTAGGACAAGTATTTTATACATAGATATTTGCCATATATATAGCATGATTTATTGTAAACACAAATTTACTTACCAGTTAACTTCGGAAGATAGTCGTTTAAAACCATGTTTTCTTTTCCAATTTTTCGACAGGACTTCACACGAACAATTGCCTTACTAATGCCGTAGCTTGCAACAGTTCCCTTGTCAGCTGCCGCCTACAACAAGACCTTAACGAATGATTAAAACTTTGGTGTCGAAAAGGGTAAAAAATTTTCACATTTTACATTTCTTTCACATTTTACATTTCTTTCTTTGAATTACGGAGAGTAGTGCAAAAATAGAAAACAGAAAAAAATAATCCTCAAAAATAGACAAGCAAATTACTGAACTTAATAAAATACATGGATTTGCGAGTGATTACTTGAACAATATTATTTTTAATGCGTTTTATCTTGCATCCTGAAAGCATACTTACAGTTATGTGCTGAATAATTACCTGAGAAACAAATACTACTGAATGAGCACCAACTGATTTTCCATATGCACCAAACATTTTTCTTTGTTTCACTGGTTGTGGAGTAGGTATGGATGCATTTGGCATACCTGAAAGTATCGTAATACGTAATGTTACAGTAGTTAACATTAAGCTTTTATAATGACTTCTTATCATCTTAAAAGTCATTAATGTTAAAGAATTTTGAATGTACTTAAGAACTGAATTTCATTTTTACGTTGTTATCGGGATGTAACAACGTGAAAATTATTAAACATTGTGTAAAACCGTGAAGCGTAGCGGTAGGAGTGTTTAAAAGAGATTCCCTGCATCTGGATTACAAAGAGATAAAAATATTTTGGTGAAAAAATATCAGAACAAAAACGTTTTTGCAAAATTTTAACGAAAAAAATGGAGTATTTTAATGTTTCTAGGTGAAATATTTGTCGATCTCGAAAACATTGCCATTCGTTTACAAATTAAAAACAACTTCTATTATTAGAAGTCAGAGATGGGTAATCCCCGAACCTGGTCGAAAGTAGTTCCGGTAATTGGAAAATAACGTCATTTGACAGGAAAACGACCAATGAAATTGCTCTAAATCGTGTAACAAACTGAAGTTTGTAATTATATAAAAATGACAGGAAAATATCTTTTCTATTTCGTCAATTTCTATTTAAAAAAAGAATTAAAGCACTGGTTGTTTTTCAGTTTTTGAACATATAAAGATATATAACTTATTTATTGAATTATAAAAAGTTTGGTAACTAATAGCGAGCTAATTTTTAATTCTCCTTTTAATGCTTATAGCCATGTTTATTCAATATTAACCGACGATTAAAAAACTTCAAAATGTTCTTGTTATTTCCCATAATACAAGAGCTGTACGCCTAGAAATTTGTTTTAGAGAATAAGATGGATTTCTACAAGAAAACATTTTTTCTCTTGAGTAAATGGTCCGTTTTTGAAAATCTGACATAAATGTTAAAAATATCTTTACAGATGCCTACATTTTTTTTAATTTTCAAAATTACTATGGTAAATTGCTTTTTTCCGAAAAAAATCCCAAACAATCATACTATATTTTAAAATAATATGATTTAAAAATGAAAAAAAAACCGTTATTAAAAATGGCACAAAACATATTTTTGATTTAAATGGTACCTATCTCATAAAGTGTGTTTTTGTTAAATCAGACATGGAGAATGATTTTAGTCTTATAATTAGCATATTTTCTTATTTAGTTCTTAAAATTTACTGATTTTAAATTTCCAGTTAGCATCATGGTTGTGTTAAAATTCCACTTTTTGCAATACATATCTGCTAGATCAGCTGGTTTTGTCACTAACATGTATATGCTACCAATTTTAAGAAAAAACACGTCACCATTTTGTATATTTTACAAATGTATGTACAGATGAAATATGATAAAAGGCATTTTATACTTTTGAGTTCATAAAATATATAAAGTACACATGTAATTTTGTGAAAAACAAAAGTAAAAGTTTGTGTACGAATTATATAAGAACTTTTGACTTGGCACACTTATTTTAATTCTCAAACGAGTTTACGTTTTAACTATTCATAAAATGGTTTAATTATATTGCTAGTAGCAGACCTTAGAAGTACATTAAAATAAGATCGAAGAAGTAAATAAAGAACTATTTGAAACACAGCAATTACCCATTTGCGCCCATGCAATTTGTCCTCCTTTAATAACGATATCTGGTTTTGCGCCAAAGAATGCTGGATCCCATAACACCAAATCTGCCAATTTACCGACCTAGAAAATAAAGATTTTTGAATTAAAACTAATTTAACACTCTTGAACTATTTAGAAAATTTAAAGTTTAACTTTGTCTCTATACAAATGCAATAATTCACAATTTACCTGTGGAAACAAATACTTAGTAGTTTCTTTTTTAACATATAAATACTTGCTACATAGTCAAAACTGCGTAGTTGAAAACATGTTTTATTTTTCAGATACCTCACAACATAAACGGCACTGAAATATATATAATCATATATAATTAAAATTATAATGGTTAGTTGAATAAAAACAAAATGCATACAATTTTTCTGTGAACAAAGTGCATACAGTTAGGTTTTGTTCAAATTTTATATCTTTAATTTAAGCTATATTAATGGACTAAGTACCTCTACTGATCCAATGACATGGGATAAACCATGAGCAATGGCGGGGTTTACGGTGTACTTTGCTATATATCTTCTAACTCGAATATTATCATTATCTCCCTAAAATGGATAAAAGTATTTTTATTAAAAATAAAGAAACAATTTAAATAAAAAATAATTAAATGTATCATACAATTAATCTCGGAGTAAAAATCCTAAACCCTAAAAAGTATGCCACAAACAGAAATAAATTGTCAACGTACAGGGTTTTCTTCATAAATATAAAATTTGCCTATACATTTCCAATAACTTTTAATCAGTTCAAGCATTGTAATAATTTATATTTGAAGATTTAAATAACTATTCAAAAGAAAAGTAAATATAAGTTTGTTCAAATATGGACAAGTATTTGCATGTATTTGTAACTTTTCAAATTTCCAATCGGTCGTTTATTTTCTATTACAGTATCACAATATATAAGAAGTCAAATATCATAAAATTGTAACTAGCTTTTAAACAATGTGGAAACTCTTGCATGTTACTGTGGCTTTAAGAATAAACGAGCAGAGACTTAATAAATTAAACTTTGCACCATTGTTATATCATTAAAAATCACAAAACACAAATATGAGAAAATTGTGTATGTTTATTGGTTTCTGATCTTAACCTTAAACATGGTTACTTTTATATATTTATTTTAAAAAATTCGTAAAGACTTGTCATCATTGGCGTATATATAGATCATTTTGAATTCACAGGCGGATTTTAATTTTTATTTCACATATTACCTTTTCATCACCTAGTTGTCCACGGAAAAGCTTCATCTTATCGGCTGTCTGCCATGTTCTGCAAATCACTTCACCTATTCTTCCCATGGCCTTAATTTAAAAAATTTAAATATCGTTTTATATCTTAAATAAAGTAAAGCCGCATTTAAAGACCCGAGGTTTACCTTAAGAAATTTAAATGGTATAAACTAATGATCTTATAAATAGTTTTAATGGTTAGCTAGCTAGACAGGAGGTGCTTACCCTTCCGGAGTACCCGGCCTCACTTTCTTGATGGGAGTTCACGTGTATAACTAATTTTGCCAGCTTTCAAAGTTTTTACTTTGTTTGTTTGATTTTTTTTTTCTTTTTTTTTTTTTTTGGGGGGGGGGGGGGGTTGTGATTTGGACAATAACTGGTACGATTGTTTAATTATTAAAATATGAAGCAAATCGACCTTCGTCATTAAAAGCATTTATCTTCATATCTTCATTTCATTAATTGAAATTAAGATTCGGACCAATTAAGCCGATATAATGGGCATCACGATCGTATATCAAAAGTAAAATACAAGAAAACCTGTTGTACTAAATGTTAAATTCTCTATTAGTAAAACCATATATCCATAAAAGATGAAAAAAATTAATTAATTAATTAAAAAAGTAAAGGGTTTTTTACCTGTGAATCGGAGGCCATCATACTTATTGCACCCATGTCATGCAAGATGTCCTCTGCTGCAATTGTTTCTGCTCGAATTCTAGACTCTGCAAAGGCAACGTCTTCCTTCAAATTCCTGAAAAATTTAAAAACTCTATTAACCACATATGTGATATCAATAACCGTTAAAATTTTTTATAAACACATAACAATTCCTCTGTCTCCTTAATGTATTATAATGCATTTGAGGGTTAGAATATTGATTTCTATGTATACAATTTAAAATGGATTCTTTTTGTATATTTGTGACCAGACTTCAATATTTAAGGTGTAAGATCAGAACCATTTGATTGTGTTTACAGTTGACTATATTCTTAACTTACTTGTCTAAATGATGACAAACCATCAACATATCTAAGTGTTCGTCTATGGTATTTGCTGTGTAAGGACGAGTTGGATTGGTGGACGATGGTAACACGTTTTTTTCTCCACATACCCGGATGATGTCAGGTGCATGTCCGCCACCAGCACCTTCTGTATGGTAAGTATGAATGGCTCGTCCTTTAAATGCTTCCACTGTCTGTTCAACGCACGCAGATTCGTTCAATGTGTCTGTATGAATCATTATCTGTTAAATATTTTGGAAGTTGGATTTAGATTATTGTCATTTGATTTGTAAAAAGGTATGTTTAACTTTTAACTACAAATTCACGCATTTTCATTAAATGTTTAAGTTCCTCTTGTAGTGCATGCAGATACACTTGTTTATGTTAGAATTAGTAAGATGACAAATAAAGAAGAAATAAGCGAGGCTTTGGATGTATTTAAAATAACTTGAATTTATCGACTAAACAATCACAATTCAGATTTAGTTAGAACTATCTTAGTCCAAGAAATTGTCAATATTCATGATATTTGTTTTACCTGAACATCATATTTATCAGCTACTCTAAGAGCCGTATCGATTGCTGATGGTGTTGTTCCCCAGTCTTCATGTAGTTTAAGACTACAAAAATACAAATAATCATGTACTCAAAAACAGCCAGCACAATCAAGAACAAGATACAACATAGGTTGATAGGTTTCAAAAAGAGACAATAATAAAAAAATGATACAATGTAATAATAATTATAATTATAATAAATAAATATAAAAATAAAACAATCAAGACATATTTGGATAATTTTATTATTAAAATCGTAAATTTTGATGGCAATAGGGAAAAAGTTTAGCGGTATATTTTAGCAATATTTTTGGTTCTTAGTCATTCTACAGGTTTTAAACCAATGATTTAAATGAACGCTAACTTTATGGAAAAGTGATATGACAAAACACATAAAATCTGATATGCATATACTCCTTTTGTTTTCGGTAATTTCATAATCCAACAGATGTAAAATACATCATGTTACCACTACAGATTTAAAAGTAAAATTCTCCATGTTAATTCTAGTTTTAAAAGCGAAATATACCATGTTAATTTTACAGTTTAAAAAATAGAAAATTGGAATATTACTAGTAAAAAACTGATGACATGATCTCCTGTCACTGAAAGGCGATCAAAACCAATGGTTATCATACATGGCTGCTGTTGATATAATTTTGAAAAATGCTTGAAAAATTGACACAAACATACCAAACAAAAAACCCTTTAACTAAATAATATTTATTTACTTTGATAGTAAGTTACTGGCACCGAACATGAGCTTGCAACAACAAATATGATATATCACCAACTATCTATAATTGCGAGTATATTTTAACTATATATTGCCAATCAAATTCGCGGAATTGCTACTAATTTCTAAAATAACTCTTCAGGACTGATAAAAAATCTAGGTTTTCAATTGTATTTATTGGTAAATTTTTGCTTGGGAGTTTTGTTTCTCTTTTTCATGCAAACATGACTGATGTTGTTGAAGCATAAATTTAAAAAGTCATATAAAAACAAGCAGTTTGGTCGTTTTTACATCATACTGAAAATTTATATAAAACATGTAACAATTACATCTTTAAACAAAGTTGACAAATCTTGTAAAAAAGAATTCTATTCCCATAAAGTATATTTTTTGCTATTAATGGACTAGGTAACATATACTCGATTTCCAATCGGTAATGGTACATGGTTAGACTTTAATTGTCTATTCTTGCCTTTTTAACAATATGACTCTAAATGACTTTAGAAAGTAAGACTAGAACGTGCAGAAATCCAGTGAATAATTTCCATAGCTTGACTCATTAGCAAAATACAGAGGTCAAAGACACTGTAGCACCAGTTTTTCATATGCATATAAAGAAATGAAACTAAGCAAGCATCAACTAAAAAAATCATTTAAATAGTATTTAAATATTATTTAACATTATAATGCATTGCACTGGTCTAGCTAGTATCCGTTTCTGTTCCAGTATGTCAGTAACAGTATCCCTTCATATAGATTAATTATTTTTCACTTTATAGAGAATTGAAGCTCCATATATTTACTTTTGGTAACATCATATTATATAATATTTAAAAATGAAGTCATTTGATCTAACTTATTCAGGTTTTTTCTCTACAAAACTAAACAAGAGGCCCATGGGCCTTAACGCTCACCCTAGGATATGACCAAAATCATTTGCAAAATACATAGTTACAATATTATAATATACAAGTGAATAGTTTTCAATACAATTCACAATTTGAGTCTTCTTAGGCATCTATGACCTTGACCTTTGAACATAAGACCTTGAATCATACATCAGAATGAAAGTCATAACAATTTCTACAATATTCTAATATACATGCCTATACAAAAAGTTAAAAGTTTCCAAGATAATTAACAATTTCAGTCTTTTTATGCACCTATGACCTTGACCTTTGAACGTCAACGCTAATTCACAATTTTAGGGGCAACAACTCCTACATGCATAATCACATAGTAACGAAACTTTGTATCTTTTTTACATTTTGTCATGATGAACATTTTAACAATGTTTTTATATTATAAATCTCTTAAATGTTTTAAGAAATAAGCCAAAAACTGCAAAATTACAAACTAGGTCATGACCTTGAACTTTGACCTTGACCCCATTTTAAAGGTTATTTCAAGAAAAAGCCAAAACTGAAAACCCAAAGTCAATATCTCTTCAAATAGTCAGGTTATAACAATTTGAAGCCATTTTACGAAATTTTTAAAATTCAAAGCAAAAACGCGTTACCCCTTTTTTTGACCAAATTTTACCAAATGAACAAACTATTGGCTTAAGACCCTAGACTAGCCAAATATCACATCAGATTTTTCCTCCAATCATCAATTTCAGAGAAGAAGATTTTTAAAGATTTTTGGACTTCTAGGTCACCTTGACCTAGTTTTAGTAGCCATGGCAACGACATGAACAAATCTGAAATGCACCGGCCCCTATATGCTTCTGACCCAGTATTATTGAAATCTGTCCAGCACTTTTGGAGGAGAAGTCGAAAATAGGTGTTAACGACGCACACACAAACATGCACGCACGCACGCACATACACACGCCGCGCCATGCCATAAGCTCACATGACCTTTCGGTCAGGTGAGCTAAAATGTCAACAAACATAGATACTATGTACATTCCTTAGATAAAAGAAGTTCCATAGTAACATTATATAGTTATTATATTAATTAATTAAAGAAGATATGCATTACACGTGTTTTGGGGAATAGATATGTATTACTCACCCCATTGCCCCAGCTATTATTTGTTCCTGTAAGTCCGAGGCAATGTCTTCTGATGTAGATGAGTTACCTTTACCAGTAAAGCCAAAGTTTAGAGG
Organism: Tegillarca granosa; assembly: GCA_029721355.1. NCBI lineage: Eukaryota > Metazoa > Mollusca > Bivalvia > Arcoida > Arcidae > Tegillarca > Tegillarca granosa. The sequence continues at coordinate 4,369,684 of CM056597.1, read as the reverse complement.
AAAAGCATCAGTACTTTGAAGCATATCTCTAAATGAAAGAAAATTGAAACCAATTGGATAACATGATAATGAAATGGAAAATATTAATATAAATAAAATTTAATGATTAAAGAGACAAAGTATGATCGTTCAACCAATTGTTGGTTCAATGGAATATGTTAATTATTTTTAAAATATGTGCTTAAATTTGTAGCTAGTAACAGTACGATTGGGTGCATTCAAAACTATATTGCTTATACATTTGATATATTTTAATTGAAATTTCTATTTTAAGTTAAAAATCTGCTTAATATCTTATTAAAGAAAACTACGGATTTGTCAATTATCACTTTTACACGTTTCTCTTTTATTACTGCATGCTGAATTCCTGTATCAATCTGTGATAATTTAGAGGGCAATAACCTTATATGATTGGCTCCAGGTGTGCATGTTGTGGCATTAGAGCCTGTTGCTGGTCCTGTACCACCGCCAAACATTGTAGTTATTCCAGATGCTATAGCTTCCCTTGCTAACTGAGGACAAATAAAATGTACGTGACCATCCAGAGCACCTGCAGTAAGTATCATTCCCTCCCCTGCAATAGCTTCTGTACCAGCACCACAAATCATACCCTTAGAGAGAAAATTGAAAGTGAAAAACATATAAGCTAAACACTCAAAAGCATTATATATCACAAAAGTTATAGTTTATTATGGTTTTGTTATGATTGAAGAATTCTTTTATAAACAGTTTTAACCTATTTTCAAAACAATTAAAATTGTTCTGTTATTAACATATGTGTGTGTGTCCATAAATGACATAACAGCAATCTGTGCGTTTGTGTTGAATATTGACGAAGATATTGTTTTCAAAAATAAATCATTAACAACACTCAAATAATCAATTTTTAAAAAATACAAATTTTGGTAGTATTCGACACCTCTTTCAAGAAATGAATTTGGAAATAATATTGTCGCTTGCACATTAAATAGTTAATAATTTTCGGTCATTTCGCCGACAAAGAGCTTTGTTTTATTATTTCAACACATCAAATTTGAAATAACTTAAATTTTTTAATGATAGTGGTCATTACCGGTGAAACACCTTCCATAATGTCAGGATTACCTGCTTTTCCAATGCCAGCTATCTTACCGTCCTGAATTACAAAGTAAAGGCTTCAAAAACATCAAAACTTATCAACATCAATATTTAAAATCATTTATTTAAAAAAGTCAGGTTTTGTCTACTAAAGCATCCATTATCTTAGCTACACGTACAAAGGCCTAAGTGGTTTGCCTCAACTATGACAACAAATAAACTTTGACATTCACGATTTATAGCTGCCTCACTGTTTGATCACGGTCTATAACCACCACTAAGTGACCATTTATAACCATAAACTGATAGGATGTTCTTATGCTTTTTTACATTTTGCTTTTCAAAAGTATCTTTCTATGCCAAGAAATATGAAATTATATGGAAAGAAATATAATGAAAACTTTTATGTCTATTTGCACGTATAATTTTAAATTTATATATTGAAGAATTTCTTAAACTCTCTAAAAAGTTTAAGTGGAGAGAGAGAGAGAGAGAGAGAGAGAGAGAGAGAGAGAGAGAGAGAGAGAGGGGGGGGGGTTATGTAACACACTTTTATCCCGACATCAGCCTTCACAATACCAATGACAGCGTCTATAATAAGAGCATTTGTTATAACGGTATCTAAAACATCCCAGTTGCTGTTTCCTCGATTTGCAATCTGTCCCATTCCTTCACGTAAAACCTTGAAATAAAATGACATAGATAACTAGAATATGATTTTTAAAGCCTGAATGAAAATTACTTATTTTTTAAAAATAGATTTCTGTGATTTTCTACGAGTTAATTAAATTATTTACAAGCATATTCTGATTTGGTCGCTAACCTCATAAATTGATAGATTGCAAAATAACATTCAAAAATGAAAAAAAAAAAAAAAAAAAAAAAGGATCTCACATTTTACCAATATAAAACCTCTTAACGTATTCGCAAAACGCCAAACCAATTTTTCATCAAATTTTGAGAAATGACATAAGCTTAAATTTAGAAAAGGCAAAATTAATACACATTTTCTACAAACATCGATTTCGGGAAGATAGTTTAAAAGATTTGGTACCAACTTAACCTCTACTTGGTTTTAACGGCGCCTATGCATAAAAAAAAAAAAAAAAAAAAAAAAAAAAAACAAAAAAAAACAAAAAAAAAACGAGAGACCCATGGGCCTTAACGCTCACCTGAAGATATGTCCAATATTGTTTGCAAAGTGCAAGAGACAAGTACAGAAACTTTAAAAGTTTTCTCAAGTTAAGAACTCCCACAAAAAATTAATCAGAAATATATCCACTCACTTTTCATTTATAAGTAGCTTAAAAAATATGCATGAAGTAACTGTAGTGCAATGAATAATTTCCAAATCATTAATCAATTACAGTATAATTATGCAGCTATGTTCTTGACCTTCGAACATATATGACTTCAAACCATATATGATTGTCATGTCAATACCTACAATATTCTAATATACATGCCTTTGCATGAAATTATAAGCTTTCAAGATAAATAATAAATTTTAGTATTCTTATGTTGATATGACCTTGACCTATGAACATATAACCTTTAACCCTATATCAAAATGACCGTAATGTCAATACCTACAACAGTCGAATATACATGCCCATACAAAAAAAGAAATAGTTTTCAAGATAATAAGCAATTTTATGTCTCCTTTTCCAGCTGTGAACTTGACCTTTCAACATATGACCTTGAACCATATATCAAAATGATCATCATGTCAATACCTACAATAGTCCTATTTACATGCCTATACAAAAAGTTGATAGTTTTCAAGATATTTAGCAATTTAATTATTCTTCTGCAGCTGTGACCTTGACCTTTCAATATATGACCTTGAACCATATATTAAATGATCGTTGTCGCAATATCTACAATATTCCAATATACATGCCTATACAAAAAATTATTAGTTTAGCAATTTAAGTCTTCTTTTGCAGCTGTGACCTTGACCTTTCAACATATGACCTTGTACCATATATGATAATGATCGTTGTTGCCATACCTACAATATTCCAATATACATGCCTATACAAAATGTTAATAGTTTTCAAGATAATTAGCAATTTCAGTCTTCTTTTGCAGCTGTGACCTTGACCTTTCAACATATGACCTTGATCCATATATCAAAATGATCATCATGTCAATATCTACAACATTCTTATATACATGCCTATCTAAAAAGTTAATAGTTTTCAAGATACAGTGACAAATATATAATTTTTAGCAATTTCCCCACTCAGTGCCTTACAATTTCCCCATTTTGAGCCCCATGGCTACCATTTGTGCAAATCTGAAAAAGATGACCTAAGGATGTTATAAGTGAAATAACTAAGGTATATCTCTTGTAGATTCAGAGAAGAAGATTTTCAAAGTTTTTCACTATTTCCCCCTTATGGGGCCCCAAGGGGACATAACTCCTTCATTGGTGCAAATCTAAAAGGGCTTCACCAGGGCATGATTGTTACCAAGTTTCATCAAATTTGGCCCAGTGGTTTTGGAGGAGAAGATTAAAATGTAAAAAGTTAACGCACGACGGACGACGCACAACGCACGGCAGACGACGGACGGGGAACCATCGCAATAGCTCATCTGATCTTTGAGCTCAGGTGAGCTAAAAAAGTCAAGTTTGTTTGTCAATATATTACTCTGTACAAGTTTCATTGAAACCTGTAAAGGAGTCAAAGAGAGTTGATAATATCGATGAATGTGTTCTTAGTTCTTAGCAAATTCTCACACACACGCACACATTAACATGTTACACTACAACATCAAATTAAGTGAGCCAAAATCTAAAATGGAAGACAATGAGTTTTCTTATTCTCCTAATCAATTATGAGCTATCTAAATCTTTAATCATTAATAATCAAGACTTACTTTTTTTTTTTCTCAAGTTTTTGATCTAAACAAATTAGTCCAATATTTTTTTTTTGAAAAATAGATAACCGCAACTGCTCTTTCCTTGGTCTATATATAGTTATAAAAACGAAATTTGATTCATAACATCGTGAATATTTTATAACTGATGTTAAAACTTTAGTGAATATGATTAAAATTTTATCATTCTTTAGTGTTTGAGATATTTCCATTTCTATATATTTGTAATTTACCTTTCCTCCTCCAAATTTCAGTTCGTCTCCGTATATAGTGTGATCAGTTTCAACTTCTACAAACAAACTAGTATCGCCGAGGCGAACCTGTGAAAAAAACAGATGTTTTTTTCAGATGCAAAATGGTGTAAAACAGGTATAAATCTGAAAAAAGCCAACCAATGAACATCAGAAAATTTATGTTATAGGCAAGAGCTTTTATTTAAGGTTGTTTTTGGTCGACAGAAAAACTACCTTTCACGGTGCTTTAAGCGGACAGATTGTCTTTGAAAAAGGATGATCATTATAGCAGGTTATTATTTTCGACATTTTTAAAAGACTTTAAAATGTATATTTTACTTTCTAAAAATCGAATATTGACTACATAAGTAAAGATTAAAATGTTCAATAAAAATAAAATGAAACAATGACAAGAAATTGTTTTCAGTGATAATATATAAGCAATAAAACGTTATAATTTCGGTTAAGTAATTAAAACAGCCTATATTGAAATAAAGAAAATAAGAGAAAGAAAACAAACACTTTTTGTATCATTGGAACGCGAAAGTCACAATAATATAGATTCAACTCGGATAAAATTAATTAAACTCAGTTAAAATTAATTGCAGACAGTGCAAATTGCAGAATATCTTAGTTTATCTGAGTCAATATTAACTATGTAATCTTAACTGGTGAAAAAGTCAATTTGAATGAAAATAATGGATTAAAATTACATTATTTTGACTCGTTAAATATTAACTCTGAGCGTGTCTTTTGATTGACTGACATTTTCAAACAAACCGTAACTGAATCGGGGCATCAATAAAAAGTACGAGGGAGCACTAGGTAGATTTAAAGACGTCGATTTTTTTTAAAAAATAAATTTTGCTATTTTTTATTTAAGAGCTTTGTTTCAATTTCCTTCAGCTTCCTTTCTTTTTGCGAATTTGTCCGTGTTGCTATCTCGGTCTGATATAGAGAAAGTCACTTCGACACGAGACATCTCGGCCCCGATAGGTCATATTTGCACCAAGTCGATTCGATATTGACTTGAAGTTATTTCGGCATCAATATTATCAACTTTAGTGGTTTTGGCGGGGCAAAATTATAGATGTTGTTATTTTAGAACGCCCTAGTCGGATTTCAGACTATACTCAAACTTTGTGAACACCAGGTAAATGAAAAATATCCTTTATTTGTTTTCTGTTTTTTTTTTTTTTTTTTTTTTTTTTTTTTGCAATACTTCATTAAAGAAGAAATTATAAACCAGAAACATTACGAAAAGACATTAAGGCAAATTTAAAAAAAATTAAAGGCATATAATTTGCTTAGGTGTAAGTTGTTTAATTTAACAAATGAAGACATTTTTAAACAGCATTTTGCCAATGGATTCTCTAATATATCTCTCAAGTTTTTTTTTATCGAGTAATATACAATGTTTAGCGCAACTATCCAGTTGTTTCTGGCATAAGTATTCAACCAATAAAATAAGAACTTGTACACGTCTGTCGCATTGACAATATTCAGGTGTTTTACCTTCATTAACTCACATGAACTCAGGATTCTACTTATCAAGAGTTAATTAGAGTTGCCAGAAAATGAAACTTATAACTGAAGTTAACTGACGCAAACTAGGGAAAACTAGAAAAACTAACTTTTTTTAAAAATAATAAGAGATAGTACAATTCATATGAAGTTTTGTCAGTTTATTAAGTTTAACTGAGTTAAAGATGATATATTTAATTTAAATATTGTGACTTTCGCGTTCCATGGCATTTTGTTCCTTACTTTATCTCCTACTGTTGGTCCATAACCGTTTGCGTATTGTCGTCGTGAAATCAAACATTTGTTTTTAGATGGTTTAATTTCTACCTGTAATTTAAATACAAACCTACACAGTAGTATATTACAGCCAGTAATTTGCTGTTACTTCTTCATGACACTCATAAAATTGACGAAATAAATGCAAATCAATTGAAATTTCAAAGCAAGTATAATAATATTTTTTTGGAACTTTAGGTTTAAGAAATGGTCAAAGAAGTCTATACAATTAATCTACTATACATTGTAAGTGTAATAATAAAATAAATCGTCAATAAACTATCAATAAGAGAAACAAAGAAAGAAATGGACTAACGACATTCTAATATATATATATATATATATATATATATATATATATATATATATATATATATAGATATATATATATATATATATAAGAGAGTTCTTCTCTTAAAAAATGACATAAGGCTTATTGAATTCTGCTTTTAAAATTGATTTGCAAATTATGAATTAACGATTTATTGCTAATCCCTATTTATTGAAATAAGAAGATGGACTAATAATTACAAGCTTAACATAATACAATTATACACCTCTTCTAATAGCTTCTTTAATAGACTTCCAGTTAATATAAAACGTACCTGTTTTTGATGTCCAAACTTTTGCGATTGTACCTTTTGCATAATCTTTGGCAGATTAATGTTGTTGACTGGTCCATCACACAGACCATTTCCTCCACGGACAATTCTTTAAACGAATAATAATGATTAGAATACATTTGTTTGGATGTTTTCACTGGATTTACACGATGAAATTTTTTTATTATAATCTTTAATAAAATAGCTTTGAACAAGCATTAATATTGATGAGATTAAAATGTTTATGTTATCCAAAACTTTTATCAAAGTTATCAAACACCGATATACAGGTGTATTATTTACTTTACTCTTTACAGTGCATTAAAATCAATAAAGTATCTTACACTTTGCCATTGTATTAATCTGAGTATTTAACCCATTCACATTATTTAATGCCCGCAATTATGTTTTTTTAAAACTTTTGTTACAATTTTGATCAAAGTATTAGATAGTCTATGTCTGGTTATGTTAATCTAATTGCACTGGTCATTTAAACTACAAGTTGTATTTATTTTTCTTTTGGAAATTAAACAGGCGAGGATATGAACTACATATTACTGAACTGTTTAAATGATCATGACTCAGGTGATAATTGTAATAAAGTAGGAATGCTTTGAAGCGTATTAATTTCCCATTACTATGACTTACTAAATCAAGAGGCCCATTGGCCCTAACGCTCACCTGAAAAATCGTCTACAAAGAGCGACTTAATTACAAAACTTTCCAAGATTTCTCATGTTTGGAACTGCCACAATACTTTATCAGAAATATCTAGTCACAAATTATTTATTAATACATTTATTTTATATCAATAATGAAATAATGTAAAATATTTAATTGATAAAACACATATTTTCACAGCAGTGAAATTCATATATTTCCATCGGTGAAAATATATGTATTTCACTCGGAATTCCTTCACGTACAATTTAGAGGGTTTTTTATTTAGAGTGACTCCCCTTTCATTATTGCGGACGGGTGCCCTGTACTTGTTTCTCGTAAAACTTCGGTGCCGCAGGTTTTTCCGAATTGCGCCAACCATTAGACGAGCGAATAACAGTGTACCTTGTCAATGTTGTTTATTATCGTCTGGTACAAAGCAAAACAACGGCCACATCTGTACGTTGACGGTGCAATCCATTGTTTTAATTAACCGATATACCTGTATCAAATGTCGTTTTAAATTTGTTTTTGTCACTCTTTTTTTGTTAATTTTTTTTCTGATCGACTTGTTCCAGAGTGTTATCGTTAAATGATTAAAATGGGTATGATGGGCGCCGGACAAATTAGGTCCAGTGGTTAAGTTAAACCTGGTTTTATGGCATGCCAAACCATCCCCGTGATATATTCAAACAGTGATATGAAATAAATAGAACATTTCACTCGACAAAATAAATTTCATATTCATACTTCACTGTTAAATATCCTTTATATAGCTAATATGCATGCAGTAACTATAGTTCAATGAATAATATCCAAACCATTAACTATTTCAGTATACTGCAGCTATGACCTTGACCTTTGAATGCATGATCTTGAATCATATATCAAAATGATCGTCATATCAATACCTACAATATTTTAATATGCACAATTTTAGTATTATGAGAAAAAAAAAACATTTCAGGGGCGACAACTCCTACATGGATTATCAGATAGCTATGGAACTAAATACCTCGTTAATTTATGTCATGCTGAACATTTAAATAATGTTTTGATTTTATATACTAGTATCTGATACAGTTTTCAAGAAAATACCCTAAAACTGCACAAATCACAAACTAGGTCATGACCTTGATCTATGACCTTGACCCCCTTTTGATGTTATAAAAAGAAAACGTCAAAACTGAAAACCCCATGTTATTATTGGTTCAAACAGTCAAGTTGTAATGATCTAAAGCTATTTTACGCAAAAACGCTTAACCAATTTTTTGTACCAAATTTCACGAAATGGACAATTCATATTTAAGCTTAAGACCCTAGAAAAGCCAAATATCACAGTGTGGTTTTCCTCCTATCATCTCTGTCGGAGAAGAGGATTTTTCTTAAAAGATTTTTTGACCCATAGGTGCCCTTGATCTAGCTTTGGAGCCATGACAATGCCACGAACAAATCTAAATAACGCCAAGCCGTATGCTTCTGACTAAGTAGTAGTAGTTTTTGAGGAAAAGTAAAAAAAAAATGTAAAAGTTTACGCCGGAGACGACGACAACGACGACGGCAGACAAAATTTGATCAGAAAAACTGAAAACTGAAACCATATTTTTATTTACATATGACCTAAAATGTACTGAAGTAAAAAATGATTTATAACACACCGTGCTGTCACATTGTTCTCATATCATTATCCTTGTTTTTCTTATGTCAACATTTTAAGTGTATTTACCTGATCAGCGGTCATGCTCTTACAAACACGCTAGTAGGTGACTCTATAGCTTAAAACACACGACAAAAGGTAGGTCATTGACCTAACTTGTTTGACTTATATAATACACACGTGAATAGGAAATCTTGACCCACTTTTATTAACAGAATCTACATATTTAAAGCAGTCCATGTACTTCGCACGTATCGTGAAGTATACAACAACTTAAAAACAGTAGTTAGTCTGTGATCATGTGATTTCGATATCGCTGTACACGTGATTTCGATATCGCCTTAACATATACAACACCCGTAATTTTAGATGCATTATTCATTTCACAATTTCTTTACGGAACCTTGTTACTAATTACAAAATCATTTACCTATTACCACCTATTTCAACAACGTCTACAGTTTTTGTTTCTCCAGGTTCAAATCGAATAGCTGTTCCTGCTGCAATATTCTGTTGATTAAAAATTCTTATTATCATTTGATTTTTAAAGAAAACAATAGATTTTAAATATATAAAATAGAATTGAGTTTTCTGGTACATAAAGCTCCTTGAGTCAATATCTATACCTAAAATAACATTAATTTTAAAAATTCTATTAAAATTTATGTAAAATAACTATTATTTCACTTATCATGTGTAAATATTACTATCTATAATCATTCCAAATAGTTACTACTGGTATATATTTTATATGTGAAGTAGCACACTTAAACACATCTTCTCTCCTCTGATGCATTTAGTTTTACCTAAATTATATTGTTATATTTTTAACATTCTCTAGCCGCGAATAGCTGCAATAACGCTGATGCGGCTTTAAACCAAAACTCACTCACTCACTCACTCTCCTCTGATGCTAGCGGGCATAATATAAATAATAATAATAAATATCATAAAATATATATATATATAATTTTTTATTAATTACTGACAAAAGCCTAAGAAGTTTTATTACTTGTGTTGTCTCTGCATTTGATGCTGCGTGTTCAACTAAATTACTGAAATGACACTACGGTGAAACTAACATGTGCTTCTGAAATGATGCATTCCAAAGTTGAACAGACAATTGATCCGTTGATTATTAATGGTGTTTTTGCCAGGTTAAGATGAGAGGTCATGGTCACGAGTATGACATCTTACATGTATGTATTAACGCGACCTAACCCTTGTGTAGAATGTTATCATTGTTGTAAATCTGATCGACAACCTGAGAAAATATTACACGATTTGATTTTTATTTTAGTTAAAAACGTTACAAATTGAATCGCATGAATTGATTGTAATTTGGAGAAGCAATTATCCTTGTCAGTCCCTTTTTATTTATGCAAAAATGGTTTTGACCTAAAACTTGTATTTTGTACCTTGTAACCCTTTTTTTCTGTATTGAGTTTCAAACATTGACACTCAGTAAAATAATGATATTAAAACATTTTATCCAGTAAAGAAGCATTTTTCAAATAGCATTTAACGTTATTTAAGCGAGTTAAATATTGAGGACTTTATGCATGCACTGTTAGGTAGCTTTTACTTCATAAAGGAATTCCAGATGATTCAATAATTGTGACGGACCGTTAGTTCCGATTTATATCAAATAGTCAAATTTTAGGCAATGCCCTACTTGTCTCACAATAAAATAAATGCCACTGCTAGATCATCGGACAAATAACAAGTATTAAAATAAGACCATCGTTCACACAAAGTTGGCTTCGCTGACCGAATGGACTTGAGCGTTCATAGATCAGCTTAGGTCCGGATCCCGCTCGGGAAAATCTTAGTGAGAAATTTTGTCATTGCGTTTATCGACGATGGTCCTTTTCTCCAAAAGCTTCGATTTACTCAACATTGCAAGAACTGACTGTCTCGATATATTTGAAATAATCTTAAATGGTTGTAGAACACTATTCTCCACCTCACCATCCCTGGCCTCATTGTACTAGTGACAACTAAAACAAAAAACAGCGTCAAACAACATATTCACTCCACTATCGTAGAAATTACTGGCTCTAAATATGTATCAAAAAGTGGACGAGAGCGTAAAATACCCTCACAGTTAACTTCTTCATTCCAAATCTGACAGTCTCGATATAAATGTATTACACCATAGTCATTTTTCTATCATTTTTGACTTTATATTTCCGAAACCCTAAAAGTTTCGACTACATCGCTTATAAAAAGTGCAACAGGTGTCTGAATTTATTGATGGACAGCAAATGTTATTTCATTTTCAGGGACTGATAATTCAGTATTTAAAATTAGGGCAGGGAATGTAAAACACCTGTCTATATGTTTATAGGGAGAGAAAACTGGTCCAATAAATGTCAAGCAAATAACAAAATATTATGAAATAATAATAATAATAAAAAGACTTTCATTTGAAGTACGTGTAAATGCCATTTATATAGAAGTTTTTTCCGATTTTGCTATTTTACATTTTAAGTATTGGAGACATGTAAGATGTTTAAGTGAGTAATGTTTGTCATTATATACGAGAAAATCATGTAAATTTGTTTAAAGTCATTGCTTAAATTACCAAAAAAGGGTTGAGTCTGTGTAAAAAATAAAATGTTAGGTTTTAAATAAAACTAATACATGTACATTGCGTAATAAAAATGTAAATTTTCATTTCTCAGTAAAAAGTAAATAGAAGTAAATACATTTATGCACATTAGTCAGCATAAATACAGGTCTCGTCTGAAACATTTTTTTTGCTATAAAGTAGGTCTCGGTTAACTATTCACTTTAGAACATTATAAAAATGTTACTTTTAATAAAAACCTCTTATATGTGTTATAACTTGTAAGATAATAATATGAAAATAACTAAACCATTAAAGGTACATACACAACTCATTTATCTCCAACTAATATATAAATAACCAAACCATTAAAGGTACATACACAACACATTTATCTCCAACTAATATATGATGACAAATATGTATGCCTTGTACGTAAACAGATTCAAACTACCATAGTTGCACAAATTATCAAAAAAAATATTTAAAAAGCTTGTCAAATGAAAAAAAAATATATGGAAAGTTAAAAAGCATATTAGATTTAAAATACAATTAATCAAGAAAAATAATATATTTTCCTTTATTGAAATTTTTATAAAATGATTCTTGAGTGTAAAACATTCCTGATACATAAAAGTTTACAAAAAGTATGAGAACAAAAACTGTTATCAGGAAATGTTATAAGAACAACAACTGTTATCAGAAAATGTTATAAGAACAACAACTGTTATCAGGACGTGTTATAGGAACAACAACTGTAATCAGGAAGTGTTATACAAACAACAACTGTAATCAGGAAGTTTTATGAGAAAAACAACTGTTTGAAGGAAGTGTTATCAGAACAACGACTGTTATCAGGAATTGTTATTAGAACAACAGCTGTTATTAGGAAGTGTTATAAAAACAACAACTGTTTTAAGGGAGTGTTATAAGAACAACAACTGTTATCAGGAAGTGTAATAAGAACAACAGCTATTATAAGGAAGTGTTATAAGAACAACAACTGTTATCAGGAAGTGTTATAAGAACAACAGCTATTATCAGGAAGTGTTATAAGAACAACAACTGTTTTCAGAAAATGTTATAAGAACAACAACTGTATTAAGGAAGTGTTATACAAACAACAATTGTTATAAGGAAGTGTTGTAAGAACACCATCTGTTATCAGGAAGTGTTATAAAAACAACAACCGCTATCAGGAAGTTTTATAAGAACAACAACTGTTATCAGGAAGTGTTATAAGAACAACAACTGTTATCAGGAAGTGTTATACAAACAACAATTGTTATAAGGAAGTGTTGTAAGAACACCATCTGTTATCAGGAAGTGTTATAAAAACAACAACCGCTATCACGAAGTTTTATAAGAACAACAACTGTTATCAGGAAGTGTTATAAGAACAACAACTGTTATCAGGAAGTGTTATAAGAACAACAGCTGTTATTAGGAAGTGTTATACAAACAACAACTGTTTTAAGGAAGTGTTATAAAAACACCATCTGTTATCAGGAAGTGTTAAAAAAACAACAACTGTTATCAGGAAGTGTTATAAGAACAACAACTGTTATCAGGAAGTGTTATAAGAACAACAACTGTTATCAGGAAGAGTTATAAGAACTAAAACTATTTTAAGGAAGTGTTTTAAGAACAACAACTGTTATCAGGACGTGTTATAAGAATCACAACTATTATCAGTTAGTGTCATCAGAACAACAACTGTTTTAAGGAAGTGTTATACAAACAACAACTGTTTTAAGGAAGTGTTATACAAACACCAACTGTTATAAGGAAGTGTTATAAGAACACCATCTGTTATCAGGAAGTGTTATAAAAAACAACAACCGCTATCAGGAAGTTTCATAAGAACAACAACCGCTATCAGGAAGTTTTATAAGAACAACAACTGTAATCAGGAAGTTTTATAAGAAAAACAGCTGTTATTAGGAAGTGTTATACAAACAATAACTTTTTTAAGGAAGTGTTATAAGAACACCATCTGTTATCAGGACGTGTTATAAAAACAACAACCGCTATCAGGAAGTGTTATAAGAACAACAACTGTTATCAGGAAGAGATATAAGAACTACAACTATTTATCAAGAAGTGTCAAAAGAACAACAACTGTTATCAGGTAGTGTTATAAGAACAACAACTGTTATCAGGAAGTGTTATAAGAACAAAAACTGTTATCAGGAAGTGTTATAAGAAAAACAACTGTTATCAGGAAGTGTTATAAGAACAACAACTGTTATCAGGAAGTGTTATGAGAACAATAACTGTTATCAAGAAGTGTTATAAGAACAACAACTGTTATCAGGAAGTGTTATAAGAACAGCAACTATTTATCAAGAAGTGTTATAAGAACAACAACTAATATCAGGAAATGTTATAAGAACAACTGTTTATCAAGAAGTGTTATCAGAACAACAAATATTTATCAGGAAGTGTCATAAGAACAACAACTGTTATCAGGAAGTGTTATAAGAACAACAACTGTTTTAAGAAAATGTTATAAGAACAACAACTGTATTAAGGAAGTGTTTTAAAAACAACAATTGTTATTAGGAAGTGTTATAAGAACCACAACTGTTAACAGGACGTGTTATAAGAACAACAGCTGTTATCAGGAAGTTATAACAACAACAAATGTTATCAGGAATTGTTATAAAAACAACAACCGTTAGCAGGAAGTGTTATAAGAACAAGAACCGTTTTAGGGAAGTGTTATAAGAACAACAACTGTTATCAGGACGTGTTATAAAAACAACAACAGCTTATCAGAAAGTTTTATAAGAACAACAACTGTTATCAGGAAGTGTTATAGAACAACAACTGTTATCAGGACGTGTTAGAACAATTGTTATCAGGAAGTGTTATAAGAACAACAACTGTTATCAGGACGTGTTAGAAGAACCACAATTGTTATCAGGAAGTGTTATAAGAACAACAACTATTATCAGGAAGTGTCATAAGAACAACAACTGTTTTAAGGAAGTGTTATACAAACAACAACTGTTATCAGGAAGTGTTATACAAACAACAACTGTTATAAAGAAGTGTTGTAAGAACACCATCTGTTATCAGGAAGTGTTATAAAAACAACAACCGCTATCAGGAAGTTTATAAGAACAACAACTGTTATCAGGAAGTGTTATAAGAAAAACAACTGTTATTAGGAAGTGTTATACAAACAACAACTGTTTTAAGGAAGTGTTATTAGAACACCATCTGTTATCAGGAAGTGTTAAAAAAACAACAACCGCTATCAGGAAGTTTTATAAGAACAACAACTGTTATCAGGAAGTGTTATAAGAACAACAACTGTTATCACGAAGTGTTATAAGAACAACAACTGTAATCAGGAAGTGTTATAAGAAAAACAGGTGTTATTAGGAAGTGTTATACAAACAATAACTTTTTTAAGGAAGTGTTATAAGAACACCATCTGTTATCAGGACGTGTTATAAAAACAACAACCGCTATCAGGAAGTATTATAAGAACAACAACTGTTATCAGGAAGTGTTTTAAGAACAACAACTGTTATCAGGAAGTGTTATAAGAACAACAACTGTTATCAGGAAGAGATATAAGAACTACAACTTTTTATCAAGAAGTTTCAAAAGAACAACAACTGTTATCAGGAAGTGTTATAAGAACAACAACTGTTATCAGCAAGTGTTATAAAAACAACAACTGTTATCAGGAAGTGTTATAAGAAAAACAACTGTTATCAGGAAGTGTTATAAGAACAACAACTGTTATCAGGAAGTGTTATAAGAACAACAACTGTTAACAGGACGTGTTATAAGAACAACAACTGTTATCAGGAAATGTTATTAGAACAACAGCTGTTATCAGGAAGTTATAACAACAACAACTGTTATCAGGAAGTGTTATAAGAACAACAACTGTTATGAAGAAGTGTTATAAGAACAACAACTGTTATCAGGAAGTGTTTTAAAAACAACAACTATTTATCAAGAAGTGTTATAAGAACAACAACTGTTATCAGGAAATGTTATAAGAACAAAAACTTAATCAGGAAATGGTATAGAACAACCGCTATTGTCGGGAAGTTATAAAGATAAGAACTGTTATAGGAAGTGTTTAAGAAGTATATCAATGATAAGATCAGGCAAAATGGTATCTTTTCTAGCATTAAGAATTTTAGGATTCCAAAGAACATTCAAGAAGCCCCTAGTATTTTATATATGTATTTTTGGTGTAGAGTTATGTCGGTTAATTCCCCCATCAAGATTTTCTCTTATTTCAAGACGGTCATATCTTGAATGGAAGAAGACATCGAATTTTGGGAAATAATCTTCCAATTTCTTCAGCATTAGTTTGCCAAATGCGATTTGAAAGTAGGGATAAGAAGCACTGTAATGTGTAAGACCACGTGGTCACTGAGACAACGCGGACTTGAATACTGGTCACCTATATGGCTAGTCATACATAAATTTCCCTGTGGATTTAAGCTGATTTTTTCCTGTTTGAGAGTGATATATGTGATAGAACTTGTGTAACATTGTAAATTAGCTGCACAGTAAGTACTAAATGTTTAAAAGAAAAGAAAGATCCTCAGATTCAGAACCTATAGACAATTTAAATCCAAGTAAACAAAAAAAAAAACAATACAATCAATAATACCAATATGGAGGAACAAGATTTGCCTGTACAGAATGCTTGTATAGTGGGTGAGCAGTTATCGTATATAGATAAAGGTAGCACAGGTAATACAGGTAGTAAAGGTATTAATGAAAAAACATTACATATAGTGTCCCAGATCCAAAATAAACTAGATACATTTATAGATAAGTTAGAAAAAGTTTCAGATAGTTTTCTTGAGTTAAAAGATGATATTAAAAAAAGGGATGGTATTGAAAGTAGATTAGAAGATGTACAGACTGAAACAAATGATCAAACATATGAAATAGCTCAGCTCAAAGAAGAAAATAAAAAATTGACACAAGATGTTGAGATGATGAAGTCATACATTATTAGGTTAGAGCAACGAGTGAATAGTAACACAAATGAAATAACCAATCAAGCCGCTAGAGGAATGAGAAACAACCTCATTATCACAGGTGTACCTGAATCTGAAGGTGAAAATTTGTTTCAAAAAGTAAACGATTTTATCACACATGATCTCAAAATCGATCCTGTGAAATTTGATCGTATCCATAGAATAGGTCCTAAAGTAGCATCAGGTAGAACAACACCTAGGGCAATAGTCGGGAAATGCTTTGATTACGCTCAGCGCGAAAATGTTCTACAAAATGTTAAAAAACAGAAAGGTCCTATAAGGTTCTACCCACAATTTCCTGAAGTTAATAGAGAAAATCGCAAGCGTGCCATAGATCTACAAAAACAATACAATGATGAATCGGTTGACACTAAAATTATAGGCGAAAAACTTGTTTTTAAGGGATCTGGTCATACACATAAAGAAAAGGTGGTGATACCAAAAGCTGACGAAATTTTAACTGCTAATCCTGGTAATAAATATAAAGTCATTCATGGAGATATCCTGTCTGAAAAGGAAAATACATTTCAAAGTCATTGTGTAGCAGTCAACTCAGTAAAGGAGGCAAGAGAAGCTACTATTCAGATACTTCGCGACCCACATATTGCGAAAGCGAATCACAACGTTCTGTCCTGCATATACGTGAATGGACAAGGGGAATTGAAAGATTCAATAGATGATGATATGGAACATGGCGCTGCAAGAAAAATATTACATGTTATGCATGAAAAAGAGATATCAAAGATGTTAGTTATTGTCTCGAGATGGAACCCAACAAATCAAAAACTGGGACCTAAACGATTTGACTTATTCAAAAACGCAGCCCTTAGCGCTTTGAGGAAAATACTGGTTAACTGTAAATAAAAATTATCTTCCTTGATATTAAAAAATACACGTCACTCGGTCAAATATCATGTTGATGTAATTACTATACTTTTCTTTATTAATTATATTTGCAGTATAAAAAATAAGTGAAAATTTTGATATTTCAGCAAGCAAAATTAATATCATATAATTGAAACACTTAAAATTTTTTAATTTTTTCTAAAATGGCACCTATTTAAGGTGTTTTAGATTCTAATATATATATGTATTAAAATACATTGATATTTCATAAGAAAAAGATAAAGTCTACATGTCAAATAGAATGCGCATTAATAGCCCAATGTGTAACTTGATTAAAAGATACTGCATTTATAAGTCAGAGGATAATAACAAACAGTAAGACTGACTACGCTTTATGCTACAAATCTAAATATTTTGATAGATTCAAAACTAAAATATTTCACACATAACAAACGAATTACTCTATGTTTATGCTTTCGAATCAATGAAAGAATTCTTTTTTTTAACATAATATTATTAATCTTTATTGGCATAAAGTATTTACACAGGCTTGTAGCCACATAGCAATATTATCTAATTGTTGATAATGATATTTATGTTTTTCAAATGAAATATGTGTAAGAAGTGAAACAAGGGTTTTTAAATGCATCATAGTGGTTTTGATGTAATGCGTGTATCGAAAACACGGTACCACTCTTAGTTTATTGTAAAGTTAAAGTTAAATCAATGTAATGTGTATTTTACAACACAAAAGTTGACTTGAAAAATTTACTATCAATCCATGAATATGTATGCTTGTGTGAATATGTACAATAACTGTAACAATACGGTACGGGCCTGAAGAAAAATTTAGCTTTAGTTTTAATGAAGTAATCCTGAGTCATCAGCTGTTTTAAACTCTCGTTGATTATCTCTCGTTTTACATATTTTTGGCACATGCTACATATTTCGTTCACTAGATATCTTTATTCGGAAACTTTGACTTTTCTTGGTGCTAAATTTTTGACAGGCCTGTACTGTAAGTGTCTATATGTGTAAATAGCAGGGGTCAGTTGTTTGAAGCCTGAATGATTAAACTGATTGATTGGTCGAAGTTTAAACTTTGCATCATTACCGATATTCTACACATATTACATTAATATTTATAAAAATAATATGAGTTCCATCAAACCATAGCATATTGTTATAAGAATGTAGAGTCGATAATGATATAGATATAGTATTGATTTTATTCATGTACTAATTTTCTGCTAATCATTAATATGGGCTAATCAGGCTTCTGGCAACTGGGTCCAAAAATTTTTCCTTTATTATTTTGTATATAATACTGAATTTTGTTGTAATTTCAATAGCTGTACAGTAAATTGTCCTGTATCTGTATTGGGAAGCATGTGAAAACTTTTCAAGTTATGTGGTTTTTAAGTAAACAAGATACAGTCGAACCTGCCTTAAAGGCCACCTGTATATAAGGCCCAGTAATTTTTACCCTTATTGTTCTTTATTCATATTATTTGCACCTTTATATAAAGGTCACCTGCCCATAAATTCCACTTTTTCTGGTCCCTATTTGTGGCCTTTATATACAAGATTGACTGTACTATAATTGTCTATATGAAATATTTAGCAATTAATGAATTAGATTCTTTCGAATGTATACTGCAATATACATTTAATTAATTGATAGATATACAATGAAAAATTTCAGCTTTTATATCCACACTTTTATTTTTCTCTACATGATACTTCATAATATTCATCTTTTCTTAACACTTTCCACTCTGTCCTGTCTTCTTTTTCGCTTTTTTTCTCATACCAAAAAATGGCATAAATTACTTGGCATGTTTACACACTATAGTATGTATCGAAAAACATGTATCTACGTTAAACACAGCATTTCTAAGACAACCTCTCAAAATAAAGTACTCATTAAAGCAAGTGTACTATATTTCAAAGTTTAAATCCAAATATTAGATTATGGATAGCAAAAGTGATTTGAGTATAATTTCATTTAATTGTCAAGGTTTGGGTAATAAATTGAAAATGAAAGATGTCTTTAACTATTTAAAAGAAAAAAGGTGCAATATATACTGTTTACAAGATGTGCATTTTACTGAATTAGATTATAAATATATCAAATCCCAATGGCTTGGAACTGTTCTTTTTTCTTCTTATAAGTCAAATGCTAGGGGAGTTTGTATACTTTTTAATGATAATTTTGAATATCAGATTGAGAGCTCTGATAAAGATCATGAAGGGAATTTGATAACAGTAAATATTAAAGTTGAAAACAATAAATACACAATTATAAACATATATGGACCAAACCAAGATCAACCAATCTTTTATGAAAAAATAACAAATATATTAGAAAATTCTGGTCATTCAATAAAAATAATATGTGGTGATTTTAACTTGGTTCAAAATCCTCAATTAGACACGTCTGGATATTTGCATGTTAACAATCCTCTGGCTAGGGAGAAGGTTCTACAATTGAAAGATTCATATGATCTCATTGATCCTTTTAGAGAAATGTATGCTGATAGAACAAGATTTACTTGGAGAAAACGACATCCCTTTAAGCAAGCTAGATTAGACTTTTTTCTGTTAAGCCACTCTTTTTTCCCTCAAGTTAAAGATGTTAAAATACTACCTGGGTATAGATCTGATCATTCAATAGTTATGTTACAATGTAAACTAAACCATTTTGTAAAAGGTAGGGGGTTGTGGAAATTTAACACTTCACTTTTAAGTGTTCAGGCATATGTTGAAAAAATAAAACAAACGATTCTAAAAATCAAGAAACAGTATGCAATACCAGTTTATGACCCTGAAAATCTAGATAAAATTCAAAATGAGAGTATACAATTTGTGATATCAGACCAATCATTCTTAGAAGTATTGCTAATGGAAATTAGAGGACAAAGTATTTCATATGCTTCTTATGCTAAAAAACAAAAACAGCTTTTTGAAAATAAATTAATTAAAGAAATAACAACTTTAGAACAAACCGATACATTAACTGAAAATAGTTTAGAACATATTGAAATAAAGAAATTAGAACTTGAAAATTTAAGAAAAGAAAAAATGCAAGGTAACATGATTCGGTCTAGAGTCCAGTTTATTGAAGAAGGAGAAAAACCAAGTAATTTTTTTTGCAATTTGGAAAATCATAACTATGTGAACAAAACTATAACAAAATTAGTTAAAGAAAATGGCTCTGAAATAACCGATCAAAAAGAAATACTAAATGAAATAAAACTTTTTTACAAAGACCTTTACGCATATAAAAAAGTTGATAAAGTTGATCTAAAGTGTATTTTTTCTACTTACGAAATTAACAAACTAAACAAAAAAGAACAAAATTCTTTAGAGGGTGAAATTAAAATTGAAGAAGCTTTAAATGTACTTAAAAATATGAAAAACAATAAAAGTCCTGGATCTGATGGATTTACAGCAGAATTCTTTAAATTTTTTTGGAATGACATTGGGGTATTCATTGTAAGGTCACTAAATGAAGGTTATAGGAAAGGGGAATTCACATCAACTCAAAAACTAGGAATCATTACTTGTATACCAAAAGGGGACAAAAATAGAGAAAAATTGCAGAATTGGAGACCAATTTCATTACTCAATGTTGTTTATAAAATAGCATCTGGATGTATTGCAGAAAGATTGAAAAATGTCCTTGACAAATTAATATCTGAAAATCAAACGGGGTTTATTAAAGGCAGATATATTGGGGAGAATATAAGACTTATATATGATTTATTAAATTATACGGATGCACATGATATACCAGGAATGTTATTTCTTATTGATTTTCAAAAAGCATATGATACGGTTTCATGGGAATTTATGTTTAAAGTACTCAACTTCTTTAACTTTGGCGAATCTTTTATGAAATGGATATCTGTTTTTTATAAAAATATAAATTCGTGTATTGTTCAAAATAATATTTTGTCAGATTACTTTCCAATACAAAGAGGAGTTAGACAGGGGGACCCCATTTCTAGTTATCTGTTTCTTTTATGCGCAGAAATATTGTCTATCATGATACAAAATGATCAAGATATAAAAGGTATTATTATAAATGGTGAAGAATATAAACACTCTCAATTTGCAGATGATACAACCCTTATCCTTGACGGTACTTTTGAATCTTTAAATTCATCACTTAAGCTACTAGAAACATTTGCCAATTATTCAGGTTTAAATATAAATCTTTCAAAATGCAAATGCATTTGGATTGGACACAAGAAATATTGTGGGGAAACCTTTAACCACAGGCTGAAAATTCGTTTTGACCATAAATTTACTTTGCTAGGTGTACAATTTTCAGTGGATTTAGAAGAAATTTGCAAAATGAATTATCTAGAAAAATTAACTGAATTGAAAAAAATCTTAAATATTTGGTCAACTAGATTTTTGACACCCATCGGTAAGATTGTAATTATTAAGTCGTTAGTTGTTTCAAAATTGAATCATTTATTTATCACTTTACCAAACCCTTCTGAAATGTTTATAAAAGACCTCAATAAAGAAATATATAAGTTTATATGGGATGGGAAAGGCGATAAAATAAAACGGGATATACTTGTACAGAATTACACTAAAGGACGGCTAAAAATGGTTGATTTAAGCAATTTTATCATGTCTCTGAAAATAACGTGGATCAGGCGAGTACTTAAACAAAACTCAAAATTTTCAAAATTGTTTACATCTCTTGGGTACGATATACATAGAATTTCATGTGGTGCATCAAATTACCATGACAAAACTATCAATCAAAATAGGTTCTGGAATGAAGTATTCATAGCATTTAGTAACCTAAATAAAAAACAAAAACCAAAATCATGGGAAGAAGTACAACAAATGTGTATTTGGAACAACTGCTATTTCCTTTTTGGAGGAAAACCTGTATATTTAAAACACTGGGCGAAAAAACAAGTTTATTTTGTTAATGATTTAATTGATAAAAATGGAAATTTCTTAGAATTTACTGATTTTAAAAATATATATGATATCAATTCTAATTTTTTAGAATTTAACGGTGTGATTCACTCTATTAAATCTTTTTTATATAAACAGGGTATTACACAATGCAAAAAAGTTATTCAACGACCATTCATTCCATATCAACTTAAAACAATTTTGAAATCAAATAAAGGGGCAAGAGATATATATAGAGTTTTAATGTCTGAAATTGATAATATTGAAAATCAAAATTCCAAATGGTCAAAACACTTCAGTCTACCCGAAACAAAGTGGAAAAAGTTCAATATCCTACCGTTTTTAACAACAAAAAATACAAGACTACAATGGATGCAATTCCGAATTCAAAATAAAATAATTGGAGTTAACTATTTTCTTAAAAAAATCAATATAAAAGAATCTGATAAATGTGTTTTCTGTCAATGTGAATCAGAGACAGTGTTACATTTATTCTACGACTGTATATACGTACAAGAGTTTTTAGGAAAATTAGAAGATTTCTTAAATTTGAGCTTTACTGAAGCTATAGAATTAAGCTCAGAGAAAGCTATTTTTGGCATTGCAAACTTTTCTATGGCATACAAACCTATTAATTTTATCTTGCTTATTGCAAGAGAATATATATATTCTTCAAAAATGAACAATAAAAAATTAAATTTCAATGTATTTGAAATATTTCTAAAAGATAATCTATTAATTGAAAAAATAATACTAGAAAAGAAAGGAAATTTTTACATTTTTCAAAAATATTGGCAAACGTTCTATCAAAGATTGATATGAACATACATACAGGGATATAGATATGAATTTAAATATCCGATACATATATATATATATATATATATATATATATATATATATATATATATATATATATATATATACATGTAAGGAGATTTTTGTTTGTTTTTTTTTTGTTGGTATTGTAAACATGTGTTTAAACATTGAATGTTTTATATTATGTCGATGCATTTTGTATTGAAATTATTTGTGTATATAAATATGTGCTATTGTATTTATGCCAAAATAAAATAAAATAAATATAAAAAAAAAATTTTATATATGTATTTTTGGTGTAGAGTTATGTCGGTTAATTCCCCCATCAAGATTTTCTCTTATTTCAAGACGGTCATATCTTGAATGGAAGAAGACATCGAATTTTGGGAAATAATCTTCCAATTTCTTCAGCATTAGTTTGCCAAATGCGATTTGAAAGTAGGGATAAGAAGCACTGTAATGTGTAAGACCACGTGGTCACTGAGGGTTCATAATAATAGTACTTAAGATATCTAACTGTTACTGAAATGGTTTTTGCTTGCTTTGCCAACATTTTATTATATGTTGTTTTTGACCTGTTTACAACTTCATTTTATTCTCAAAAATACAGTTTAAACTGCAATGCCGAGAAGTCTAGTTACATGCACACCACGATTGTCTAAAGAAAGATCTATATATTTATATGGTGAAATGTTATTATGCTAAGCTAGTTTCCAAGAACTCACCAGCCTCATCCCGTATGCAGCTTCTCTGTCAAATTTGAGGTATTTATTAACCTCTAAGAAATGATAATGACTTCCAATCTGTAAATAAAGGAATAGAATCAACCTAAACAGAGTAAGTCCAAGTGAATCAAATTTATGTATTCAATATAACGAAACATGTTAAAACACACATCAGAAAAAAATGTTAATATCTATTTTGACAATAGGTCTTCCCAAAATGATTTGAATGTAAAAGTCCGTGAATGCACTGATGCATTTTTTTTCACCACGGGGGATTGCAATTCTATAGAAATATCTACTTAAACATTTATGCCTTGTCTGACTGTTTAAAAAAATAATATTAGCAATCAAATTATCGTTATTTACATTAAGTTTAATTAAGCATTGTTGAGATTTGAAGATGCAACAACGATAACATCACTAAGCATCCAATAAGTACAGCTTTAGACATTTTTGTCATGAAATCCTATATTATGTTTAAAATACCTGAATAGGGCGATCACATAAACTAGACACTTGTAAAGATGCCGTCCTTCTACCTTTGTTCAGCTCAATTTCTCCATCTAAAGGTACAAGTTCTCCGGGCGTCACATGCAATGTAGCATCAACAGCTTCATTTTTAACCTCCTAAAAGAGAAAAACAGTAAATGTTGTAGAATCACACCTGAAGACAATTTCTAAGTGCCATATGCAGAATTTTGATTAATGAAGTTTTACGCCTTAATCTGGCAAGATTCCTTCCCTTTTATGAAACTGGTTTGTCTCGCATGATAAAGGAAAGCGGAGTACCTGACAAACGAACTGATCATCTTTCACAAACTATGATCTAGGGACTTTCTATCGTTGCAAATATATATATATATATATATATATATATATATATATATATATATATATATATATATATATATATATATGTGTGTGTGTGTGTGTGTGTGTGTGTGTGTGTGTGTGTGTGTGTGTGTGAATTTGATATACCTGCTTCTGTGCTTCCTCTTCGAACACTTTCAGGTCAGGAATAGGCAAGAAACTTCCATATAATGCCAAGCCAAGGTCGCCATCTTTACGGCATATAGGATCATGCACTGTCACCTAAATGACACAACAACATTTATGTATATGAACAGGGTGACATGCAAAAAGTTTGCTGTATAAAACAATTTATTTTCTACCGTTATGGATTTGAATAAAAATACTACCCGCTCAGTGCAAACAAATTTTTAACACATACTTCCTATTGCTCAGTAAAAATGTCATCAGCAAGTTTCATTTTACTTATTCTGCACTTTTGTATACTTACAAAATTACAATTATCAGATTTTTTTTACCAAACAAAAAAAAATTAATGTCTTTTGTCTACAAGACAAATGAAAAGAGCGCAATAACCAACCTAAACTACTCAACACAATAACGTCACTAAGCGGTATACTGACATGAATATATATTTAATACTTGTTCCTCTTATCACATCTATAAATTTATATTTATCTAAGCGAAACAAATCGATACATTCAATGACGTAAATTTTTTTTTTTGAAAGCCTCTTTTGCGCGCTCTTACGGATGACATCTTCTCATCAAATAGGTTCGTACAGTTCCCAGTGTCTGAAAGTTTGCCAGTCCGCATGCTGAAGGTCGGTAGTATTTTTAAGTCATTTCTGTTTCAGCAATCATCTTAGGCCTTGTCAACTCTGTAGAACTGATAGAAGTTAACCCAAAAATATGACGTCCATCATTCACTTAATTACAGCTACGAATTCTGACACTAGATGTTAAGATGATTGGTGTCATTCGTAAATATAATAATATAATATGTAATATATAAACAGCGGTAGTATGTAAGTATGGAACGGTCTATAAAAGAGAGAGAGAGAGAGAGAGAGAGAGAGAGAGAGAGAGAGAGAGAGAGAGAGAGAGAGAGAGATTAGGTGGCTTGTAAAAAGCAAATAAATCTCTTACCAATTTTGTTCCATCCGGAAACGTTGCTTCAACCTGAACTTCGTTTATCATAGAACCGACACCTGGCATTACTTGTCGATACCCTACAGATAACAATATTACATATCTGACTTACCAGTATAAAAAAATATAAAAATGAAGCGTTAAAATTGAAAAATAATTATTTGATTCATCTTAATTTTTAACAAATTTATAACTGATAATAGGATTTGTAAATTTCATACTATTTCCGGGTATATCATGTGACCGTCGTGAATTTTCCATTTCTGGTAGAAGAAATATCGGCAATCATAAGAAACAGCTTGAAACCCGACACATATCTGACTTACTAGTATGAACAAAATATAAAAATGAAGCGTTAAAATTGAAAATTGAAAATTAGTATTTGATTCATCTGTAGTGTAGCCT
Source organism: Tegillarca granosa (assembly GCA_029721355.1). NCBI lineage: Eukaryota > Metazoa > Mollusca > Bivalvia > Arcoida > Arcidae > Tegillarca > Tegillarca granosa. The sequence goes on along the minus strand of CM056597.1, from coordinate 4,343,464 downwards.
ATTTTCTAAAAATCTAAAAATTAACATTTTTGGTCGAAATTTCCAGACCCTTTTGAAAAATGATTTTTTTTTAAATTTTAAGTTAGGATAATGACTAAAAGTAAAACTTTGGTTTCTTGTTTTCATAAACCACAAATCACGAATTTATCACTGGGGAAATATGAAAATAAACTATTTCAAAGAACTACATTCCTACTTACACAATAATTTATTCATTTATTATTACTCAGTTGTGCTTACCTAACATTTGACGTACTTTAGACATCGGTTTAGACGCTGTACTTACCTAACATTTGACGTACTTTAGACATCGGTTTAGACGCTGTACCTACCTAACATTTCACGTACTTTCGACATCGATTTGGACGCTGTACTTACCTAACACTTTACGTACTTTAGACATCGGTTAGGACGCTGTACTTATCTAACATTTCACGTACTTTCGACATCGATTTGGACGCTGTACTTACCTAACATTTTACGTACTTTAGACATCGGTTAGGACGCTGTACTTACCTAACATTTTACGTACTTTAGACATCGGTTTAGACGCTGTACTTACCTAACATTTCACGTACTTTAGACATCGGTTTGGACGCTGTACTTACCTAACATTTCACGTACTCTAGACATCGGTTTGGACGCTGTACTTACCTAACATTTCACGTACTTTAGACATCGGTTTGGACTGCTGTACTTACCTAAAATTTCACGTACTTTAGACATCGGTTTGGACGCTGTACTTACCTTACATTTCACGTCCTTAGACATCGGTTTGGACGCTGTCTTTACCGAACATCTCACGTCCTACAGTCATCGGTTTGGACGCTGTATTTACCTAACATTTCACGTACTTGGACGCTGTACTTACCTAACATCTCACGTACTTTAGACATCGGTTTGGATGCTGCACTTACCTAACATTTCACGTACTTTAGACATCGGTTTGGACGCTGTACTTACCTTACATTTCACGTCCTACATACATCGGTTTGGACGCTGTCTTTACCGAACATCTCACGTCCTACAGTCATCGGTTTGGACGCTGCACTTACCTAACATTTCACGTACTTAGACATCGGTTTGGACGCTGTACTTACCTTACATTTCACGTCCTACATACATCGGTTTGGACGCTGTACTTACCTAACATTTCACGTCCTACAGACATCGGTTTGGACGCTGTACTTACCTAACATTTCACGTACTCTATACATCGGTTTGGACGCTGTACTTACCTAACATTTCACGTCCTACATACATCGGTTTGGACGCTGTACTTACCTAACATTTCACGTCCTACAGACATCGGTTTGGACGCTGTACTTACCTAACATTTCACGTCCTACATACATCGGTTTGGACGCTGTACTTACCTAACATTTCACGTCCTACATACATCGGTTTGGACGCTGTACTTACCTACATTTCACGTCCTACATACATCGGTTTGGACGCTGTACTTACCTAACATTTCACGTCCTACAGACATCGGTTTGGACGCTGTACTTACCTTACATTTCACGTCCTACAGACATCGGTTTGGACGCTGTCTTTACCGAACATCTCACGTCCTACAGTCATCGGTTTGGACGCTGTATTTACCTAACATTTCACGTACTTGGACGCTGTACTTACCTAACATCTCACGTACTTTAGACATCGGTTTGGACGCTGCACTTACCTAACATTTCACGTACTTTAGACATCGGTTTGGACGCTGTACTTACCTTACATTTCACGTCCTACATACATCGGTTTGGACGCTGTCTTTACCGAACATCTCACGTCCTACAGTCATCGGTTTGGACGCTGTACTCACCTAACATTTCACGTCCTACAGACATCAGTTCAGACACTGTTTTCCCATCTCTCACCAATTCTTGGATCTAAAGATAAATGTTACACCAGTTTTATAATACATATGTATTTATAATGTCTGTAAATCTGGTAAATCTTTACGTTTGAGGCATTTATACTATTTCAGATTTTTTGTCAATTGAATTTCTGAAAATTTGCTGTACAGCAAGTTGATTTTGGTTATACATTACACTTGATTTATTTATTTTTTTATTATTTTTTTTTTTTATTTTATTTTATTTATTTTTTTGTTTGCATAATGGCTATAGTATTCTACAATATTTGTGAATCCTTGAACAAAACATTCCAATCCATAAGTAAGTATAGGAAAAAATATATATGTATACACAATTAATGGTTGCGGGATCCTTTGGAACTTTAATTTTAATTTTCACTCAAAAGGACTTTTTTGGAGGAAAAAATCCAAAAAATTCCATGGGCAAAAAATCAGGTTCACTTGCCATCTGTGTTATGACGGCGATTTTTCTGAAATGGAATAAATTATTTAAAAGTTTCTTGTTAATGGTTCCTCACTTTTGCTCACATTTTGTAGTTTGTGTTAATATGTGATTATCTATTAAATTATCTTTAGTGAGTTTTAAAAGTGAAATCAAGACAGAAAGATAATTTTGCTATTTTTGGCAATTCAATTTTCCTATATTAGTAATTATAAGCTATTTGATAAGTTTGACCATTTCCGTTTTAAAAAAAATAATTGTTTATTGACATCACATTCCATGAACATACACGCATTTGTATTCGAACATCAAATAAATGCTATAAGTTTTTCTCTCAGGGTTATAAATGTTTTGGAGAATTACATTTGATAAGTTCTTCAGAAAATAAAAATAACATTATTAGAAATGAAATTCTATGCGAATATTACAGCGTGCAAAATTTTCAATTTTTTCTTTTTAATATCAAAAAGCTGAATTTATTTCTATAGTTATCTGTAATTTTACTTTTTTGAATTTTAATTTTTTATTATTATACAAGAGCAACATACCTGGCACGCTATCAATGCTATTGCTTCTGGATGGTTCAGTTTTACGCCTCGAGCCAGTCGTTTCTGTGCTAAACTTCCCGCTTGATAAATCAACAAACTCTCCAATTCTCGAGGTGATAACTTCATTCTGAAGGCTGAAGACTCTCAAAGAGTTATTGATTGGATTTATCTGTAAATAGTGAAAGGTTGAAGCATTTTTAAATTATATGTAAACCCTCTCAAAAAAGGGGGAACAAGAAAAGAAAAAAGAAAACAAAAAACAAGAGGTCCATGGGCCTTAACGCTCACCTGGTGAAATGGTTTAAATCATTTGCAAAAATACATACAATATTCTAATATACATGCCTATACATAAAGTTAATAGTTTTGAAGAGAATTAACAATTTGAATCTTCTTTTGCATCTATGACCTTGACCTTTAAACGTAAGATCTTAAATCTTATATCAGAATGATCGCCATATCAATTTCTACAATATTCTAACATACGTGCCTATACAAAAAATTAATAGTTTCCAAGATAAATAACGTTTTCAGACTTTTTATGCACCTATGACCTTAATTTAGACGTAAGAACTTGATACATATATCAAAATGACCCTCAAATCAATACCTACAATATTCTAATATATATGCATATGCAAAAAGTTAATAGTTTTCAAGCTAATGCACAATTTTTGTTTTTATAAGTAAAAAATATTTCAGGGGCAACAACTCCTACATGGATTATCATATAGTTACGAAAATTTGTACCTTTTTAAATTTTGTCATGTTGAACATTTTAACAATGTTTTGAAATTATATATCTCTAAAAATGTTGAAGATAATAGGCTTAAACTGCAAAATTACAAACTAGGTCATGACCTTGAACTTTGACCTTGACCCCATTTTGAAGGTTATTTCAAGAAAAAGTCAAAACTGAAAACTCCATGATATTATCTATTCACATAGTCAAGTTATAATAATTTGAAGCCATTTCACGAAATTTTTAAAATTGAACGCAAAAACGCGTAACCTATCTTTTTTTCACCAAAATTCACGAAATGAACAATTTATAAGCGTAAGACCCTAGAGAAGCCAAATATCACATCAGATTTTCTCTCCCATCATCGGTTTCGGAGAAGATTTTTTAAGTTTTTTGGAACCATAAGTCACCTTGACCTAGTTTTGGGAGCCATGACAATGTCACGAACAAATCTGAATTGCACCGGCCCAAATATGCATCTGACCAAGTTTTATTGAAATCTACCCTGTAGTTTCAGAGAAGAAATCGAAAATGTAAAAGTTTACAGACGGACGGACGACGGACGATTTCGGATCGCAATAGCTTACTTGAACCAAAAGCTCGGGTTAGCTCAATATTAAGAAAAAAATCTTTATTCATTTTATTAACCAAACTAGACAAACAATTTAATATGGTATCTGAAAGATTTGCTGTTAATTTCGAAAGGTCGTGTAAATACTAGATGTGCATCCTACTAATCAGCAATACTTGCAATTCCAATTTGGGCTTTGGTGACCAAGGGATAGGACGTTAGCTTAATATATCAGACCATCCAACGGCGCGTTGACTTGAATCCCGTCGACCAAATTAGTAAAAGATTTCTTGGCGTAGACCCTAACTTGTTGCTTCGGTAAAAGCAATGTGGTCGGCTTTGATCATCTGTGATTATGCAGGACAGTTCACTAGAACTTTTCAAGAGTGCGCACTTGTACACAACACATAATAAACAACAAAAGAACAAGGAAAGAATTGTCACTATCAATTTTCAAGTCTTGGTCAGACCCGTCCGGGATTCGAACACTCGACCTCCCATATACGAAGCGGACAAACTTCCGACCGTAGTGGTAACTAACAGATTGCGTAGAAAAGAACATGTATATAAACATTACTTTAAAACTTTTCTACCTTATCACTAATGTTCACCGACAATTATTATAATAAAAGCATACTTACAATCTTATTAAACGGCACTGACAAAAATAATAGCCTCCTACATTCACTTCAATAAGTACGGATACACAATGCAGTAAGTACGGATACACTATGCAGTAGGAACGGAAAACACAATGCATAAATTACGTATACACAATGCAGTAAGTATGGATATATAGCATGCAGTTACTAAAATACTAAAGTCTTAAATGTCCGAGAAAGCGTATAACTTTAACTGGAACGACAGAAAACATTCAGGTATAGTTTTGTGATTAATATAATTATATTACTAAGATATTTAGGGTCCCTTTGAGATTTTATTTTACCCTTTTTAGGCTCAGAATCATAAATACTAATCCTTTATATTAATTTTTTATCCGTGTAACGAAGTGCAGGATGAGAGATTGAAGTCTCACTTTAGTCAAACGCTGACATCTCGTTCAGCAAATCAGCATTTTATACGGTTTTTTTTAATTTTAGATCGGTTCCGTATCACTAATGCTTGTTATAATCGGAGTAGGTTGTTTGTGAGAGTGACAATTATTTGTCGATTTAACAGAGTTAAACATTTTCAAGTTAACAAAAGTTTTTTTGCATGTTACGGTCTACCGTAAATCTTTGTATAATTACTTTGGATAATCTACTCTAGAAAATTGCTTTTTAAAATTCATTAAATAATAACACATATTAAACCATCCAGCCTAAAAGACTTATGATACGCTATAACACTTATAATAATAATAATAATAATAATAATAATAATAATAACCTATTAAAAACAAAATGAATATCACTTATATGAACATCTTCATCTTAACACCTTTGTTAAAATTGAAGCAAAAGCTACTTGTGTGTTTGGATTTTCCAAAATAAAAGAGAATTTCTCATCAATATTAAAATAATATTGATTTATAATTTTCTAAAATATTTTTCATTTGCTTAAGTTTATCAAAGTAGAATCTCGGACTAGTTCGTGTTTTGTAATTAGCTCACCATTGACAGATCTACAGTTACTGTCCTTTATTTATTTAAGATAAATATTTCTGCCAGCGGTAAAACAACTTTATTTCTTAACAGGATTTAATATAACTTGATACAAAGGTTTATAAGAGTGAAATATTTCTGTCAGCAACTCTAACAACTTTAGTTCATGTTCTTCAACCCATGTACACTATTTTATATCCACTCGCACACGAAGTTTTAAGGGGATGTAGAATTTGTCCTTTGTTAAACTTTTCTTGTCAGCACTTGACATGTTTATTTCTCAGCAGAATTTTATGAAACTACATATATTATTGTTATGTATCGGGGATTTTGTGTTTAAGCCAGATCCTAAATCCAAGATGACCGACATTACTATAAAAAGAACAAAACAGAAAAATACAATAACTTATTTATTTATCAATTTGGTTCAAATTAGTAGAACCTATGGACATATAATACATGCAACATTTTTCCGTAACTTTGCGTTTACTGTTATTAGCGCAATGTGCAAATTAGCAACTAAATATAGCTGATTCTTTGAAAACACTATAATACAATTCTAAATTGCGAGGGTATTAGTATCACTTGAATTTTGTTGATCTCATGGAAGCTGCTTGTTCCCTAAATGCTGGCTCCAAAATATAGTACTGGTGATAATATAAGTGATAGATACAAACGAATAAAAACGTCATATATCATCCCTCATGCGTTGCGGAGTTGCATATTAAGGTGTTCGTTAAACCACAAACCAAGATACTTATAAGTTTAAATTTTGCGATTTCAGCTTCGCCATAGTTAAATGCCACTTCGCACGTTGGTTTTGACGGGTTTCTAAAGTGTTTTATTTTAGTTTAATCAACTTTTAAACATAATTTCCATTTTTGTAACAAAACATGTCTTGAGCTTATTTTACATTTGATGCATCCAATCAGCATTTGCCATTGGCGCAATATCGTCGGCATATAATAGAATGGACAGTTTCCTTTGGAGTTTACGCGGCGAATTGACGGAGTTTAACGTCTTCATGGGGCCTTTCGGCCATTGTGCAGACAGTTAAATAAAAACAAATAAAAAAGTTTTATGTGCTTTTAGTAGTGTGTTATACTCATTCGTGAAAAGAGACGCCAGCACTGTGACAAAGTCGGGGGGTCCAGGAGGTGGTTGTGCAAGCTGACAGGTAGCCACTTCGCGGGAACACCAGAATAAACACTCCGCCATGCCATTCGATACAGCGCCGTACTAGCAGAACGAGCCTGGAGATGGGTAGTTATATCCCGGCTGACCTGGTGGCAGAGGTCTGCGTCGTTGTATCTGTTGCTGCTGGAAGTTCTGTAATTCCGCCATTGCCATGCATGATTGATAACTGATTCAATGCTGTGGCAACGGCTAGTGGTGGTGAGGGGAGTATCGACCTTCCCGTGTTACTCGGCGGCATGAGAACAGGGTTGGCCAGTTTACTCCACCTCATCTGATACTTTTCTTTTCTTTTAGGTGGATCCGGGAACTGGTGCACAGGCTGGCTGGGTGGTCCGGGCTGGCTCTGGTTTAGGTTCCGGAACTGGTTGTTCTTTCTTTGCTGGTTGCTGTTTCTAAGTCACCTTCCTGCTCCTGCCGCAGCGAGTTCGGTTTCGCCGGAGCGTGGGAGGTGACTTGTGCTTCTTTTTCTTTTTTTCTGTTACGACTACATCAGCAACAGCGGCGTTTGTATCTGTACCCCGGCCGGTAGGACTGGGAGCGTCCTTGTCCTTCCTGGCCTCCACTTTCTGCCACACAAGTGTGACAGTAAAGCGTTCCCGGGTCTCCTTCATACTGAAGGAGACAGGTAGTCCTTATAGGACGGATCCTAAAAGGACGGAAAAAGCTGGCGGTAAACTGGTTTGATCCATGTTGACTATCCAAGCGTTCAGAGGTATATGATCTAATGATATGTTTTTGGAGATTACTATTACATGTATCTATTTGTATCCCACATCCAAGGGCGTTAATTTTATTTACCAATATGTACGTGTATATCGCCATATTTAAGAGAGAAAATCCGCGGGTGATTATCAAACTGTGGAGTAAGTCAAAAAGAGATCAGTAGGAAAATTAGTAGAGAAGATAATATTCATATATCAACAGCGTCAATGAACAAGTTTCTACAGCGTTTAAGACGACTTAATTTCTTCTAAATCAGAACGTTTGATGACAGGTGTTGGAGTCTGGCCGATCTCGGAGACACTGTGTCTAAATAAAACTCTGTTTTGTTACTGAGCAGGTGTTAAAAGACGTGTATTAAAGCCAGGTATCTGCTGATAACAGAGGATTAACAGACTAAAATGACGGATTTAATGACTAAATTAAATCTTTTTGTTTTTATAATCCCGTTCCATAATGGAATATAAGATTTATGCAATTCTAGAAAAAAATCACATATGTATCTTTTCCACCGTCCATTTATTTAATGGATTTATTTATTTATTAAATTACTATATATATATATATATATATATATATATATATATATATATATATATATAGTGTGTGTGTGTGTGTGTGTGTGTGTGTGTGTGTGTGTGTGTGCAGATTAAAAGGTCTATAAATTCTCACTAATTTCCAGTAATTGTGTAGAAGGAAAGTTATTCCGCATTGCATAGAAAGATAGATATACTAATTTAAAATATTTTGTTTTAGCGACATAGTTTTTACCTTTTTTACATCAGTGACCTGAAAATTTCTTTTTGCCTTGAGATGTTTTAGGGGTTCATCGGACGGTCACTTATAAACTTATAAATATGCCTTATAGAATATCAGTAGCCAAGTTGGTACAAGAATTTAGACAGGTGTTTTTATGTCGTGGTAAACTATTCAACTGTTTAAATAAAAGACATATCATACTTCAAGCTGAATAAGTAGAACATTAATAATTTCATCAGTATTTTAAAAAAAATAATTTTGAACTATAACAAAACATCCTTTCAAGACGGACTTTCTTTTAAAATCCTTAAAATTGCAGCCCCCTTGAACAGTCATAAAAGGTCCATTTAAACACAGAAAAATGAACGAGTTTTCAGTTTTTAAAAACTATTTTACACTTATAATTTTGATTAAAGCGCTTCATGTGATCGTTATGTCTAACGACACGACACAGATTATACAGTAAAGTTTGTTGATTTTGCCATGCATTATTTTAATAAAAACTAAAAAACCAGCACATGGCAGTACTGTTTTATCGAGCAATAAGTATCAGCGAACATAGAAATCGAAGTAACATGTGATAAAGAATAACCGTCTTTTGAGGAAAAACCAATCTTTAATAAATAAATAGAAGATCTTACATCAGTGTTTATGTAATATTAAAATTATTTAATCAGTTTAATAAATTCAATAACACATAAACACGAATTTAAGATACTATTTATTATATAATCCAGAAGAAACGCCGTTTTTTGCAAAAAAACAAGAATTCCACAAATTTATTCGTTTCGCCTTGTAAGTTTTTGATCGAGTTGAAAATAAATTACTTTAACATAAACTTTCACATTTTGACACGCCGTCACCGCCGCCGCCGACACCGGAAAAATAACATCTAAGTCCGTTTTATGGCGATGCCAAACTCGACAATAAAAACTGTCTTCTTCATATAAAGAATGAGCTGATTGACCTGGAAACTGGAAACACGGAAGATGGACGGTTTACCTTTGCATGTGTCCAAAAAACTACTACTACATTTTTATGTGTAGATTTATGTCAAAAAAAAAAATGTTGACTTTTCCATATAAAAAATACAAAAACAAAATTATTTTCCAGTCCATATAATTTCTTTGATAATTAAATAACTCTCAAATGATAAATTATTGTTAAAATGCGTGAATGAAACAATCAACAATTGACGTCATAGCGCGCACACATTTGAATGTCAACAAGGAAGAGCTCGCGCTAGTTACCAAGGCCGCGAAAATGTGAAATATTACACATGTGTTTTATAATCTTTATAAAATGGTTTTATTGTATGGACTTATTGAGAAGATTATATAATAAATAAAATATCAAAAATTTATACATATTTAGTGTAAATAAAGTAAATTCAATATATGTTATTTAAACTTGGAGTATTTAACAGAGAGAAGTACTCTCCACCCCCACCCCGTTAGTGGATACTAAAACATATGCATGTTAACATCCTCCAGTCCCTCGGTAAAAAAAGATTACCTTAATTTAATAAGTTTTTGTTCTCTTCGTCAGTCTAGGGTGCGGTTTGACTCAAAAAACAAGTGTCACGCATGGTGTATAGATATTTGTAAAAATGTATGCTTTCAAAACAGAAAAGATAAACATGTCATTGTTCATTATCTGCTGAAAGAAGCAAATGGATAGGAATAACAATAATAGTTTTTTATATTGAGTTGAAATCTCTCTCTCTCTCTCTCTCTCTCTCTCTCTCTCTCTCTCTCTCTCTCTCTCTCTCTCTCACACACACACACACACACACACACACACACACACACTATCGCGTGCGTTTAAATACATGTAACTAAATATTAAACCTTTAAACGTACAATGCATGTCTTTGCAGTCTAGAATCTTTGATCTGATCTTTTTTCTCATTTATACAAGAGTCCATGTATCTGATGTTAGCAACTCTTCTTTCACACTCTTCTTATGTTCTAGAGGCTCAATTGCTGCTTCAAAGTAAGACAGTCCTTGATGTTATCCCTCTTTCAATCGATGTTGTTTCCATCAATTTTGATATCTAATGCAAATAATCAAAGGCTTTCTATGTTTCAGCCTGTTTAATTTTGTCCACGGCAAACTTCATCCATCTTTACACTTTTCTTATCGTTCTTAACTTAGGTTGTATTTTAGCAAGCAAGAGTGTGTGATCACTTTTAATGTCTGCACCACTGTACGTCCGGGCATCTATGACTGTTCTCCTCCACCTCTTGTTGATCATGTTGTTGTCTAATCTGTGAATGTTCTTTTGTGCAAATATGGTGTTGCAAACCACTAGCCCATTCATCTCACAGAATTCCAGTAGACCTTCTCCATTTTCATTCATCTGTCCAACGACATGCTCTCGTATAGTCTAGTCAATCTATGAAAAAAAGGGTCAAATTAAACTTCAAAGTTGTTGCAACAGAAAATATTTTAGTTGATTGTTTTTAGGAATTGTGTTTTTATTCACCATCAAAAATCTACCAATTTCAATCCAGTGGAATTTGGGTTTTTTGCCAATTGAAGTTACCAATAGCATTTTCTATAAGGAAGGGAGATAACTCTGTATTGTGATCCTAAATTTTACACAAAAATTTTCAACAACTTCAAGTTTTCCCTGATATTATAATGAAGAACAACCTAGAAATTAGATGGCAATATATACATAGACTAAAAATAGATAATTTAAGACAATATAGAATGTAATATGTAAATAGAATGTAAAAAATTGATTATTTGGTTGAAAGAATTTATGCAAAACGCTGATTAAGGGCATGTTGATGAAATGGAAAAAAGATTTATTCACCTCAAATATATTTTGCTATACACAAAAATGATAAAATAATTATATCTCAGCTTAAAAACATAACTTTTCTATACTTCTACTTTATTATTTTGAGTATTCTGTAATTAATTCCTCATTACTATAGAAACATTAGATTGTGAAAGACTAAAAATAAAATGCAACTGAATGAAAATGGGCCAATGATTTCACTTTAAATGAAATCAGAAATGTAGAATATACATATGGAATCAATTATGATTGATTAATTCCAGGGTCTTTACTTTACTTTTTGTTAAAATAGCAAAAAAATTTGATAATTGGACTAAAACTTCACCTGTTTTACAGGAGTTATCTCCTTGTCTATAGAAACCCCCCATAAGAAATAAAACCTTCTCCAAAACTTGTTTCTCCTTGTCGGATTTTGAAAGACTTTTTACTATAAACATTTCATTTATTTGAGAGCATATAAGTAACAAAATTTGTTCTGTTGCAATTAGTTTGAGGTCAAACTGTAGATTGACTAGACTAGCATGCATGCCTATCACTTCCAACTATAACGCTCAGGTCTGCCATAACAATCACCATGTCATATTTTGAGTTCGGTGTTACACATGCTGAAATTGGTTGTAAAAAGTATCTTTTTCCTCATCATTTGCATCATTGTTTGGCGAGTAACACTGAACTACACTAAGCTTGATGTGTTGCGAATCGAACCTAGCATGCACTTTTTGGCCATACTTACAGCTAAAATTTTAATTATAGTTCAGTGAAATCAACATAAGCTTGTTGTGTACTGTTGCCCTGAATGCACATTTATAGCCTTAGTGAAATAAATCAATGTTATATGGATATTTTTTATTTTCTTGAGTGGTATGCACGACATAAACTTCATACACCATAAAGTGATCATAAATTAGCATAAATTGCATATAAAATCATGGTGCTCCGCTGTTCTTGATAACAAGTTATTACGTAATATTATTTAACAGCAAAAGGTCTACACATTTCAAGTTGTGTATACAGTTTGTTACATGGACCGGTAACTTTGTATAAAGTTATGCTATTTGAATACCAAAAAAATTAAATGTCTCCTTTTTTATTATTTACATCAATGTCTATGGGTTGGGTAGTAGTCTGGAATTTTTTTTAGTCTGGCTGTTATTTGTTTTTGTATTTAAGTACATGTATACCATGTAAAGTTACGTACTTTCTAAAATATTTATTAAGCTAGAGCCAAGAGTCCTCGTGCGTCTTTTGTAGTCCGTCGTCTTTCTACAGTCGACTGTCTACTATTTTTGACCAGTTTTCATAAAACTTGGCCCTATTTATCAGTTTAAACATTCGTAAATTGGTAAGTAAAACTGTTTAATCAGTCAGAAGCCAAAGTTTTAGTGAAATTTGCATTAAACTAGTCAAGGTTCATCTAGCTAGATCAAGTTTGTTAATGGATAATACCATTATATCAAATTATACCAAACATTGAATAAATATAAGCCACATTTCAGTATAATCTTATTAAATCTTACTTAGAATAATCTTCTTGAGAGGAGTTATTTTACATGTTTTCTTGAGTGAGATCAATTAACAGACTTCCAGGTCAAAACATTGCAAAAAGACAATATAATTTTTTGGATTCATAAACGTTTCCCGTTGAGTATATGAATACCCAAGAGATCATTTATTGATAAAGAAATTTAAAAATTACTGTCAGGTTGACTGGTTGGTAAAATTACCCTTGAAAAATAAAGTACCTTAATATAGTGCAGAAACATTACTGACATTAGAGATTTAAAGAATCCCGTATAAATGCACCCAAAGAACAGTTTTCACACACACACACACACACACACACACACACACACACACACGCACACACACTCTCTCTCTCTCTCTCTCTCTCTCTCTCTCTCTCTCTCTCTCTCTCTCTCTCTCTCTCTCTCTCTCTCTCTCATTGCGAAACAAGCAAAATGTAACATTTTTGTTCAGTTTTGCTTTGCGTGTACATTTACCAATATAAGATTTAAAAAAATGGAACAAAGTCAATAGTTATTACTTGATCAGCACCGTTTTGGGAAAAAAATTGTGGAAAAATTGGAAAAGGCTAAACAAGTAGGATACGTATGATATAACTGTGAATTGGCCAATTGAAATAATCACGATGTCATCTAAAAGTTAGTTAGATGCTTTTTGTCGCACAAATCAATATTTTTTAGTAATTAAGAAAACAACTGATATTGGCAAATGTCTTTCCCTCTGTCGTATACCACTTTTTGAATTTAATAATAAAAATACATTCAAAAAGTGGTATGTGACAATATATTGCCATTTTACCACTTTTTGAATGTATTGTTATGATTTAATTTAAAAAGTGGTATATAACACCTCTATACGATATAAAATATCCATTCTAGGATAGTTTACCTAAGCAGTGACCTTTAATATATGTTGTATGTTTGCCAAATAAATCAGAGATCATTAACAGAAATGCCCATGTTGTTGGTAAGAAATGTATGCAGATATACCGAAGTTACATTTGTCTGGTAAACGCAATAATATTGACACAAAATGGAAGTCTCAGACCATGCAGTGCCTTCAGTACTTTGATTTTGTGGTCAAAATTCCTTACTCTCAAACCAGGCAATTTGACTTGTTGATAATGATTTGAATGTTATTATTTAACGTTTTTTACTTTGGAAATGGTAAGAAATTCCCGAGGTAAGTTCACAAAATTTAAATTCCTCTTTTTTAGTTTTAGAAAATAAGAATTAATATGACGTTTTAGACCGCTCGTGTCATATACGTGTGTATATAATATAATTCCAATGGTGGATCAAAAACAATCGTAAATTAAATAATCGCATCTGCAATAACAAAACTATGCAATTATATAAGTAATTAAAAAATATATAAATACCGTTAACAGTCTTTAGTATCCGTCAGAAATAAAAACGGCAATATATATTTATAGGCTCAGCAGTTCTGTGCTCCGCATAGCAGGCTGACACACTAATATTATGTTATATGACGTAATTTCATCTATACTTTAAAATACCTACTTTGATTATTTAGGTCACCAGAAGGACTGATTTACTCTGAAGAAAAGGTTTGTCTTTATTTTTATTTGAATAAGGCATACTATACTACTATATAACTTTTTTGTACTTATGTTATAAATTGATCAGAAAGCCACGTGTTGGGTGCACGATTGTAACTAAGCGTAAATAGGATAGGTTGAGTTATATGTGTTGAACAAAAAATAAACTAGGGATAACGGAAAATTTTAGCGTTGGTTATTGATGTTTTAATTATATCCATACTGTTATGTAAAAATCCATGTACTTTCTGCAATAGCTTTAGAATCAAAGTAAAATTTGGTTACACACACAAGTAAGTTTACTTCTCTTGGTTGATCCACTTGACAAACATTATATCAAGTATATATCTAAATGGAGTATTGTTGGGTGTATTAATAGGTAAATAGGTTACTAGGTCAAATCATACTAAAAGCACACACACAGACACACACACACACACACACACACACACACATTTACAGATTATTATATGGATGTGATATCAAAATGGTCAAAATATAAACTTTTTATCATATGTTTTATTCAAACAAATAAACAAACTTGTAAAATTAACAACATTACCTTACACAATTTTTTAACAGGTACATTTGTAACATAAAATAAGTATCACAGAACTTGACTTGGATTTTTATGTCGCTAACAGTTTTTCGTAAAGTATTTGTATTTTTCATTGCGTGTACATAATTTTCTGTGTCAGTTTCTTTCCCAAATCGATTGTTTATTAAAGCAACTAACTCTAATATTCTGTTGGCAAGACTGCCCAACGTTCTTCTTGTTCCGACATTTTTGTTTGTAAATAGACGACCGTCACGGGGTCGTCGAAACCGGTAACGACAATGGAATTGAATTCACGTGACCGGGACATGACTTTCGAGAATTTTGACTCGTATCACATATACAAAATCTATCATATTATTTATAAACATTGATAGATATATGTTTATGATGTTCAGAGCTTAAATGGATTTTTTTCTTAGTTTAAACGATATTTATTTCAATAAATATATACATGAACAATAACATTTCATCAAATAAACAAAAAGGGGATTCCGGAACAAGAGTGGAACTCTTATATTAACCTCAGTCTCCCTGGATACAATACATTACAAAACATATAAGGAGCTTATTTAACTAATAAAGTCAAGAATAAGTAATTAATTAATATGATAATAAATAGCGATTAAATAAATAAATAATACACAAAAAATAAGTAAATAAATAGGTATGCGGATATAGGTATATAAGAAACAAAAAACAGAAAAAGAAGATACTAAAAAGTGTAAATATGTAATTAATGTAAATAGATAAATAAATAAATAGGTGTGTGAAAATAGGAATATAATAAACAAAAACCGAAAAAGAAGATACTAAAAAGTTTAAGTAAGTAATTAATGTACTTACATTAATAAATAAATAAATAGATGTGTGAATATAGGAATATAAGAAACGAAAGCAGAAAAAGTACATACTAAAAAAGTGTAAAAAAAAAGTACTTAATGTAAATCTATTTTTTCTCTTGTTATATGAAAACAGCATATTAACTATAAGTATATATATGCAAACAAGTAGATAAATAAATTGGCTGACTAGTCATTTATAATAATAATAATAATACTAATACTAATAAAAATAAGTTGCTGTAATAATATTATCAGAAGGGCTAGTATACTGGCATTGTTAAATGATAACCAGAGCAGGTATTAAAGTGATTGGGTAACCCCAACCTGCAATGCTTACCATCCAACATGAGCCCCGCTGTGCTTCTATCACTATCACTACTCAACTAAATCTTGCAAATATATATATATATATATATATATATATATATATATATATATATGTATATATATATATATATATATATATATATATATATATATATATATATATATATATATATAGATAGATAGATAGATAGATAGATAGATAGATAGATAGATAGATAGATAGATACATGTACCATGCAAACAGGTAGATAAATAAAATAGATTGGCTAACTAACTAATAATAATTATAATAATAATAATAACAATCACAACGATATAGCTGTTGTAATATTTACTTTGTTAGATGATTAGCAGAGTAGGTGTAAAAGTGAATTTAAATAAACAAATGAATAAATAAATAAATAAATAAATAAATAAATAAATAAATAAATAAATAAATAAATGAATAAGTGGGTGTGTAAATATAATAAATTTACGCAATACTATCAACGGTTATCTCGCAAAACGTTTTGATTGTAAAATAAATTCTTGCACAGAAAGGAAAATTTCTTCGTTTTGTTCATTAGATAACATCGGGTCGCCATACAATAATTTATCAATATTTAAGACATAAGGAAGTGTATTGATAGTTCTTAAACGAATATTATCAAATAACTGACAAAATAAAAGAAAA
This sequence comes from Tegillarca granosa, assembly GCA_029721355.1. Classification (NCBI taxonomy): domain Eukaryota; kingdom Metazoa; phylum Mollusca; class Bivalvia; order Arcoida; family Arcidae; genus Tegillarca; species Tegillarca granosa. Next base: position 4,326,707 of record CM056597.1, on the reverse strand, counting down.
TGTTTTGAATTTCTATATGTCCACAACGACAAAAGGGATCATCAACTAAATTTTTGTTAAACAAATGACATTTCAAAGAACTACATTCTAATCTAAGTCTTGCGTGAAGTATTTGTCCCATCCGACATCCACAGCTAAAATAATTAGCAATTTTGACGCTAGTGTCTAAAAACGTTTTAAAGACTGTTAAGGAGTTATATTTAATGTCGTTAGGGATGTCATTCCAATCTCTTATAACAGAAGATAAAAATGAATTAAAATAAGAAGATTTTCTACAGAGAATACTTTGGAAATTTTGGGAGCCTCGTGTGTTGTGCGAATGGATATCATTATAAGATGGTGGAACAAGATTTGATAAATAAGTAGGAGCCAAGCCATTTTATAAAACTGTATTAACTTGGGGTTATTTCTTCTTTTAGCCAAAGTCTCCCACCCTGTTTCGATATATAATAATTGGATACTCGTTAGTTTTGTAGCCCCACAGACAATACGGGCGGCTTCGATGTTTATGTTTTCAACTCTTTGCTTTAAAATTTCGGATATATTATCCCAGACAATATCACCATATTCAAGCAACTGCCTAATAAAACTAAAATATATTTTTTTCCAAAACACTACGTGATAGGATAAACTTCTATTTTCTTAATATGTATATTCTGAATTTAGCTTTAGCTTCAATAGTTTCGATATGTTTTTCCCATGAAAAATCAGAAGCGAAAGTTAAACCCAAGTGTTTATGTTCATCAACGTCGTGAATTAACGTTCCGTTCATATAAAGACTAGGATGAAAAGGTTGTTTTGATTTTCTAGATATTAGCATAGTTTCTGTCTTGCTTGGGTTAAAAGATACCAACCATTTCTTTGACCATACATTTATTTTTTTCTAAATTATCATTGAGTAATGATGCTGATTCAAAAGGATCATCAACAATACAGTAAAGTGTAGTGTCGTCAGCAAAAAGTCTTACAGTTTATATCTGTGACAATGTCATTTATATATATTAAGAATAATATTGGACCCAGTATTGACCCTTGTGGTACTCCGGCATTTATATTTAACCACTCAGAAATGCTGTTTTTGATTACAACTCTGTTACGACGATTAGAAAGATAGATTTCAAACCATAGAAGTAAATTACCCGATAAACCTATTTAACGCAATTTTATTAATAGGCCCGCGTGCCATACCCTGTCGAATGCCTTACTTTTATCACAGAAAATTATTCGAACCTCTTTGCCAGAATCAAGAGCTTTAACAACGTCGTTAGATATATCAAGAAGTTGACAGACAGTAGAATCGCCAGTTCTAAAACCAGATTGTAGATTTGTGATAATATTGTTTTCTAACAGGAATACATTGAGATACTTAAGAACGCATTTTTCAAAAACTTTACCAAGAATATTACAAAGAGAAATTGGTCTGTATTTTTTTTACATCGCCGGGATCGCCTTTTTTATATAACGGAATTACATTCGCGTCTTTCCAACAGTTCGGAAAAATACTATTACTGAGTAATTTGTTAAACAATTTCGTTATGGGTAAACACAATTCGTTGCATGCATATTTAAGTAGTCGCGGATTAATAAGATCCAGACCACAAGCTTTAGATACGTCTAAAGATGACAAAATTTGTCGAACATCATCAATTTTAAGTTTAATATTTTCAAGTACAATGTTTGGTGTGTTACATCGAGGTATGTTTATATTAGTGTCGTCAATAATAGACTGTTTAAAAAATGTTCGTTCAATATGTTTACTTTTTTATCATCATCGTCGTAAAGTTTATTGTTGTAAAATAAGGGCGGTATTGAATCCTTTTTATGATTATTATTAATACAAAGTTTAGCAATTTGCCACCAAGATTTAGAGGACATATTGTTTTCGCGCAAGTCGTTCGCCAATTTATTAATATAATCTTTTTTCGCGTTTCGTATAGCAGTAACACACTTATTTCTGATTTCTCTGAATACAGTCCCGTGATTAACTCAGTTCGTTTTCTTCGCTCTACTATGAAATCGGCGGCGCTTTCTGATCATTCGTTTAATATTGCACTTGATCCATGGTTTATCGTTTTCCCTTATAGTTACGACTTTATTCGGTATACATTCTGTAGCGGTTTTTAAAATGATATTAGAGATATTTAGAGAAGATTGATTTAAATCGAGATTGTTCAAGATATTATCCCAGTCGGTTTGTGATATTTTTTGTCTATATAGATCATAATTTCCATTTTTATAGTCCCAGATTTTTCGTGTAACTATAAATAAGTCTATGAGTGAACAAGAATGTTCTGTGTAATGAGTAGGTTCATTAATTAACTGAGTAAAATTAAAATTTAATAACAAATCATTAATATTACCAGTTGGATATTAAAACTGATCTTCATTAAAATCGCCAGTAATAACAATATAATCGTGTTTACATTCTGAAGCCAGTTCTATTGAATATTCTATTTCTTGCCAAGATGTGTTGGCATCAGGTGGCCTGTAGAAGGCACCCAGTAAAATTACTTTACCCTTTACGGTCAGTTCACACCAAAGACATTCTATATTTTGAACCTTTAGTTCGGGCTTGTGTTTAAAATATAGCGAATTATTTATATATATATATATAGCAACACCTCCTCCTAGTCTCGCTTCTCTATCGCGTCTTATCGGTTCTTGGTATCCGTCTAGACATATATCTGAAGTTAATATTGAAGGGTTGAGCCAAGTTTCGGTGAAAATTAAGACGTCAAACTGGCTAGATTCACTATTGATTAAGTCGATTTTGGGTAGCAAGCTTTGAATGTTAAGATGCATAAAGGATAAATATTTATTTGACAAAATGTCAATGTGTGAACTTGTATTCGAACTAGCTGTATAAGTATGCTTGTCGTCGTATACAGGGCCAGGGTTTTTTCAACATCACCAGATATATAAAGTATACTTTGTAAACATGTTTTTGCTAATGCAAGATAAAAAATATTGAGTATAAAATGGTATAAACACATAGGTATTTTTACATGATAACGGTTTAACATGTGACAATTTATTACTGAGTATATACTACTGATACAACCATCAACACAATGGTTATACATGTGTATACATTTATACACAGTCACCAACAATGGTAACATCAATATATGGTCATTACAAATACGCACAGAATAACATAGTATACACAAAACGGAAAATAAATTAAAATTTTTAAAATAACAACTAATAATTAACAACAAAGTAACATATTTGAAACTATTCGTCAAGACGACATTAGCATTAGAACAAATTGAATATTCAAAACATATTCTAGATGAGTTGATGAGGCCAATTCTTGCACAATGTGTGTGTAGTGACACAGACATTAAGTGATACCAGGATGAAAAGTATAACGAGGTATGTACAAAATGGCCAAAACAACTATCAACATGATACTATACAGTTCATCAATGTGAACATTTAATAATGTATTAGGTACAATATACACCCACAATGTACAATTGGAAAAATAAGGAGAAAAGTGAAAGAAAAAGTAAAAAGTATAAACTAAACTCTGAAAAAGTGTTGTAAAATACAATATCAAAAAGAGAACAAAAACTATATACATTAGATTGTGTGATGGATAATCGAAGACCTTGTTATCGATCGAGGGATCTGTGTAAGTATACATATGTAATTTATTATGAGGACTTGTATATGATTGCATTACATATGTGAAGATCGACCAAGGTAAACTGGCGCGCTGTTAACTATCCCACAAAACTCAAACATTACAAATGGCAATTATTACATGAAGAATGTATATATGTAATTTTTTTTCTTACTTGAGCTGAAAGCCCAAATAAGCTATTGCAATCAATCTTTTTCCGTCGTCCGTCGTTTCTTAACTAGTTCAGATTTGATTTACATGTAACTTTGTTGTAATTATGCCTTGGTGAAAGTCATTGGATGTCCCAAAGGGACAACAACTTTTAAAAATTTCTATGAATGTGCAAGAGATATACCTTAGGTACTTAATGTGTAATATATATTTATAGGGCACGTGATTTTTAGATCGCACAAATCGAGTACTAAGTGAGCAAATTGCTAATAAAATAGTATATTTGTCAATATTTTGAAAGGCTTATCTTCAAGGTCATGGATTTAAAGTTAAAAGTCATAGCTGTATGAAAAAAAACAGAAAGTGTTCATATGAAAAAAGCCAAAACTTTTTTGTGTAGGCATGACTAATTGAATGCCTCCAAAATTGTGGGTATTAATATTATGCTCATTATGGTATGTGTTTCAGTGTTGTGTATTCAAAGGTCAAGGTCATAGCTGCATGAGAATTCTAAAATTTTTAATTTTTGAAAACTATAACCTTTTTGTGTAGGCGTTATATTAGAATATTGTAGGTGTTGACATAGCATCTCATTCTGATATATGATTCAATACAATGTTTTCTAAAGTGCAGTAGGAAGTCAAAACTTGTTAGTTGTCTTGAAAACTAATATTATTGTATAATCAGGTATTGTGACAACATCTTAGATTTTTTTGATTCTCAAGGAATGTAATATTTGAATTAAAAGTTTTGTGGCAGTGGGGTCAAAACATAGGATAATTCTCTAAAATCTTTAATTGAATAATGTTGCCACATTGTAATAAGTATTTAATTAAAAAAAACACACAAATGTACCAGTAGTTGTCCAAATCATTTTTCAAAAAAAAAAAAAAAAACATCTGTCAAACGGATAGTAATCATTTAAGTCTTTTATACTGATAAATTATCTTTTGGGTACAGTTAGGTAACCATTTGTACCTATGTCTTAATTCTATTTCTGCGGTTTAAGTGGCAAAGTGGTTTAAACTGTCGGCTAATGGATAACTCAGTTTTATACCGCCTAGGTAACCAAGTGGCTTTAAGCAGTAGCTTTACCGATTACAGAGCCTTTTTCACTATCACTGCGTCTTTTACTTCTTTGTTTTGAGTTCCGATACGGCAGATCAAAGTTCGAGAAAAATTCAGTTCGAATAATAAAGATTTATATTTTTCTTGGTTGACCGGTTTTTTTTTTCACCACACCTGAACTGGCCATCTTAAAAGAATTTTTTTTTTGTATTACAAATCACCATTACATGACTCTACTTCAACTCTCACTACCGCGGTTCAAATTTCGCTCGAGATGAAACAATTATAAAATATGTATTTTTTGCATATGATCGGTTTAATATGAAAAGGTTTGATTGTTTATATTTTCAGCTGGTTAGTAATGGAAGTTGACGCCTCAGAAAATTGCACCTTTGTCAAAGGTACTGTATTTCCCCCCTGATATAAATCAATGCTAATTTTGGCTTCTCTAAATGAAGAACAAAATGTTTTAATTTTTGTATGCTAAATGTAAGTGTCCACAACAAAATTAACACGGAAACCATGCAGTGCCTTTTGTGTACTTAAACACTGCAATCTTTTGTTCATTGACCTTAAGGTATTACATCCTATGACCTAGATAAAGTACACGGGTTAAGAAGTATTACATACATTCTCAAACCAGAGACATTTAAATCGCTACGTAACGAATCAGTCGTTTGTGTGTTAACACAAATAAGTCGTGTTTTCACAACTCAAGTTTAACAAAACGTTCACACTTAACCAAAAACACAAGAACACTCGCAACACTATTCTTAACTCACTCATTTATAAAGATCATGTAATACGTCATATGTATACTTAAACACTGCAATCTTTCGTTCATTGACCTTAAAGGGTATCTGTACACGGGTTAAGAAGCATTACATACATTCTTAAACCAGCGACATTTATCGCTACGTAACGAATCGGTCGTTCGTGTGTTAACACAAATAAGTCGTATTTACAAATATATCTGTTCATACAACTGCAATATCGGCAAACCTATTGTTCAAATTCTTTTGCATCTCCTTTTACATAATTAACATTATTATTAACATTATATTTGAACGATCTTAAAATTCAAAAAAAGTGAATAAAATACTTTGATATAATTTATACAGTATATATTTATAAATTTGTTTTGTTTGATTAATTAAGTTCATTTAAATACAAGTACCTCTAGTTGATTCTTCTACCTTGTAGCAGGTGCAGTCAAAGAAGCGAAAGAGAATCACAATCATACCCACGACCATGGACATACGCACGAACATGGACATACACACGAAATTATGGATGGTCCTGGTTTGTATACCCACAGGGATAAACCATTGACTCGGACAGATTGGAACAAGGTTAATACAATTATTTTTCCTAAATATGTTAAATGTAGTGTCTGTCAGATAAACAGGTAAAAAAAATTGTCATTTATTTATTTTGATTTATTTATTTATTTACTTATTTATTTATTTATTTATTTATTTATTTATTTATTTATTAATAATTTCTTATTATTTTTAATTTTTTTATCTTATTTTTTTGTCAAGTAGCTAGAAGTATCATACATAAAAAATGAAAGTCACTTTAAAATTAAAAAGTTATTGTTTTCAGAGCTTGTCTTCCCCTTCAAGCTATAGAATTTTTTCTGATTACCTTTTTATTTATTGAAGGAAAAGGGAAAAAAAATTTTGCGTGAAAATAAAATAAAATTCAACTCCACGCCATAAAAGGTTAAACTGTTGTCAAAAATGAAAGCACATAATCAGAAGCACACACACACACAATTTTTTTTCAGCAACGACATATTTTGAAGATGTCAAAATTCACAATTTTGAAAATAATAATAATAATTTAATCTTATGTAATAACAATTAAGATTATGATTTTAATTAATTAAAAAATCCCAAAATTCAGTACATCTTCACACTTTTCTGGAGTATTTTAAGTTTTTGAAAAATTTACAAAATTTGCGACTTGATTTTTTTAAAACCGAATAATATTGCATTTTATGTTATTTTATTGTTGAAGCTGTTTTAAATATCGATATATTATGTAACAAGTTTTATTTAAATACTAGTATATGTATTTTACACAGTTAACTATTGAGATTGTCCATATCATCTTATTACTCTGGTGAAAAAAGATTTTACTAAGTTTTAAGATGTCGCATCTACCTATGATCCAACGACGCAAATTGCAATTTTGAACCTTTGTACGATTTGCAGATAAAAATTGTTATTAGATGAAGCTTATTTTTTATCAATAATTTATACAAATTCAAATCATTTATTAATATATCATGTTCAAATTTGCATTTTAAGGTTACTGCTTAAAAAGTCACCTATCTTCTGCCTTACACACCACAATATGTAATCTTAAGGAACCTATTAACAAACCATGGTATACAATGTACATAATTGTGAATAAAAAACCTAGTTGAACAATTTACATGATTCTGAATAGCAAACTACGGTTTAACCATGGTTATGCTTGTAAATGACAAACCTTGCGATATATATTACGATGTGTAAATCACAGTCCTAAACACTGTATACCAAAAAGTGTTAATTAAAAGCTTATACATTCTTAACAATTTTTTGATAATCAGACACCTAAACATTCTTTACAAAGGTTTGTTTTTAAGAGACATATACATTCTGTACCATGGTTTGTTAATCAGGGATCTAACATTTTTATATTGCTTGTTTATCAAAGCCTGTGCATTGGTGACAAAGGTTTGTTAACATATGTCTACAAATTTATACTATTACGAGCTTTATTGTTTGAAAAGGTATAATTAACATTTTCTGTATTTGTTTTTATTGTTATCTGTATATTATCGAGACTGAGTCGGTTATCTAAGGAGGCATTTTTTTTCTTTTCCAGAGGGCATTTACTGTTGGTATCGGTGGACCAGTTGGTTCCGGTAAAACGGCATTAGTCCTAGCGCTTTGTAAACATTTACGAGATAGTCACAATATATGCGTCGTAACAAATGATATATTCACAAAGTAAGGGTCTTATACATGTACTAGATTCAGTTATAAATCTGGATTTAGGTCATAGTCGTTGATACAATAAATAATACGACAGTTTCGTTGTATAACTTAAGTTCCTATTTTATAACCTTCAACAATAAGTGGTGCAATATGCGTTAAGCTATTGATTTACAAAGTATAGTCTTTATTATTTAAATATTTGGTTTCCTTTTTTAGATTACTAGGACAAAGTAAATGTTTATGATTGTTTAAAAAAGATTTAAATAGAACCTCTTTATGAATTACTTTATCTTTTGTACATACGTTCAGGTAACATGAAAATTTTAACATCCACCTGTGGTCATACCTCCGTCCCAAATAAGTTTAAAACAAAGCAATATTGGACTTTAGTGAGTCTTAAACTAGAGGCCTTCTTGTCTTACATCAAAAGTTTTTTTTATGTTTTAAAATCAGATTGTTTTTAATTAATTTTTTTAAAGGGAAGATTGGGAGTTTTTAGTAAGAAATAAAGCTCTTCCCGAGGAGAAATTGAGGGCGGTTGAAACTGGCGGCTGTCCGCATGCTGCAATTAGAGAAGTAAGATGATAAATAGGATTTTAAACAAGAAACAGAGTATAGAGATGAGTATCTAGCATATTACAGTAAATGATGTATATGAATAGTCGGGCATTCTTGTACATGGTACCATGTCAAAAATATATAAAACGGAACATGCTATAAATATGCTTTAAATGACAGCAAGGTTATATTTTGGTCATTAACCATATGAAGATGACCAAAAAGATATTAAGTGTTAAATGTAGATACTTAAGTGTCATAAACCGCTTCAAACAGACTAAAATAAAAAAAAAACCCTGTTGTAAAAGAAAACAATCTGTACTTGAAAGCATGTACCTGATGAACAGCTACCGCAACCAAGACACGGAACAGAAGATCGATGCCTGTGTATTTAAAATAATAAAAGCTACAAAATCACATGGAATCGAAACTCATAATTGTTATTTATTTTAGGATTATTCATTAAACATGGAAGAAGTCAGGGAGCTAACGAGGACTTTCAACCCCGAACTTGTTGTTATTGAATCAGGGGGAGATAATTTAGCAGCTAATTTTAGCCGTGAACTTGCTGATTACATTATCTATGTAATTGACGTTTCAGGTAATCCTATTAAGAACTGGCCCCAGTTTCAAAATCATTTACTCCGATAAAAACAATCTAAGGTTGAGAAAGTTCGTTATTTCGCTTACCACAGTCGCTATATTCTATTTAACGCCAAACGCCTGGCGAGGAGGCAGTATCTCAAATTTTGAAGTCTTATTTTTCTCACCTCTCGCTCTGTAGCTATACCCTTTAACTCTGAACCAACAAAGGCAGTAAAATATTGATATGGCGTAATTGCCGGAAATGGAGATTAAGGCAATCTATTATGGTGATGTAAAGACGATCTTTGTGTTTCTTAACCAGTTTTTGTTTACAAACAAAAATCTGTTCTTGGAAGTTTGCATTGTTTATCCATGAAAAGTAGAACAAGGGACAAAGTATTTATCGTTTCTGCTACTCTGGTAATTTATATTTTATTTTCTTTCTTATTTTTCCCATTTAATAAAAAAGAGTCACTTAGCGATTTTGTATAATAACAAATAAAGAGCTTTATATATATTTTTTATATGAAAAACATTCATTCATTAAAATCATCAAATCGAAGAAATTAGAAATAAAGGATACACTATATATTTGGCAAATAAATTCAAGTTTTCACGATCTTCCTAAAACCATTACAAACAATTTAAAACCTTAAGAACTAATAGAAGCCAAATCAAACAGGTATGATATACACGTTCTTTTCTGGATCTTTATTTAACAATAACATACACAAAACATTTTCTGATATTGTTTCGTCGTATAAGTGGCGTTGCTTTTAGCCAATTTTTCATATTCCTGGATATTTTTAAGACGTATATCAGATTGACACAGAGTTTCCTTGACAAAATAGAAATAAAGAAAATTTAGCCATGTTTGTAACAACCAAAATACAAAAGTTCGAAAAGCATCATTGCGTTCTATTTCCCTATCGTTAAAAACTGTGGAATTATTAGTTATGCCTTTAATTTCCAGAAATATTTATATTCTTTATATATCTTTATTACAGGTGGGGATAAAATACCTCGTAAAGGAGGGCCTGGTATAACGCAAAGTGACCTATTAGTTATCAATAAGACTGATCTGGCTGAAGCCGTAGGGGCAGACTTAAAGGTAGATTATATGATATTAAATATCATACATAGTCCATGAACGCCTACTAACGACATACGAAAAAGAACAAAATATATAGTACAGTCATATACATTTCATGCTATACAGTACAGACCTGGCCAAAGTTTAACACTAAGCTAACGAATAAGTTCATCTCGGCCCCTCGTTAGCTATATCTCGGCAGCTTTTCGGCGGCAACTATCAATTCTCGACAGCTTTACATCCACTCGACTGCTAGGCTCCTTGGCCCCTCGTAAGAAATTTTGACCACTCCACTCCTCGTTAGCTCATGAAGTAAAATGATTTATATCCGTATTTTAGAAGTGATTAAACTGAAATGATTATTGAAGGGACATGATAACGAAAGTGTCGATACGACCTTCAATATTAATTTTATATCGTAGTTCATATTATTTATTCAAAATAAAAATAAAAATTAATTTTTCCTACATAAAATATTTATAATTTTTTCTTGTACTACTAGTGTCTACTTTTAAATGTCGCCGATTGATTTATCTGATTGATTTTAATGATATTATGACCCGGCTCTCGCTCACTAGCTAACAAGGGATCAACTACCTAGGCACTAGCTAACGAGTGATCAACTGCTCGATCACTCGTTATCCTTCTCGACCCCTTGTTAGCTAATGATCATATGAGCTGCCGTGACCCCGAATGAGCTGCCGAGCCGTTGGCAGCTTTAGCTACCGAGAGGCCGTGACATAGATAGCTTTTTAATCACTAGGTATCTATGACTTGGTCCCTCGGCGGCCGAGTCTGCTCCTTTCGTTAGCTTAGTGTTTAACTTTTGACAGATCTGTACTGTATATGTAAATATAAAACATTATTTTGTAATAAAATCGACAGAAAGAAAGAAGACAAAATATAAAACCAATTTTTAATATCTTATAATCCTTTAAACTTTTTATTTGGGCGAACATTCATAATAGCAATATGACTTCCAAGGATTCAATCTTGAATTTAGAAATCTTCAGCTGAAAATAAGACTGCTTTCATAAAAGAAAGTATATTTATGGGATAATACATATATCCTTGTTGTGTGTTTCTTGGTTTTTGGCTGAAGAGGAATGGTTTCTGTTTCCAAGTCACAGAGTTAAGATGCTAATTTTTTCTTTACACTTGATTCTATAAAAAATTTCCAATAACAGAGGATGTTTGAACGAAGTAAAACCGTTACACTTTTCTTTGTTTATATTTATATAAATCACATAATAGATGTCAGAAACTGACAAAGAAGTAAGAACGTTCAATATTAACCTACAAACAATATAATTTAACCACTTTGTTTTCTTTAGGTTATGGAACGCGATGCTAAGCTAATGAGACAGGATGGACCAATAATTTTTGCTCAAGCCAAACATAATATTGGAGTTGCTGAAATAGCCAGTTTAGTTTTGAAATCATATAAAGATCTTGTTTTATCAAAATGAAATATAATTTGCTGATTATCATAATATACATAATGCAGGACTGAATCTCCAGTCATTAATATAGCATACATGACAAATATATCGTTAATTTTCATAGGCATACTAAATGTTATAATCAAATATGTAGGGCGATAAATTAAATAGAAGCAAGCAAATTTGTGTAACTAATTGTGCTGATATTTATTACTTTATAATGCACATTTACATATGTAACTGGGTAACTTAAACACAAACAAGGATTGTTCTCACTGTTTTGAGAGAACTGCCTTCAGAAACCGATAAGACGACTACACAAATTTAAAACGTAAATATTGTACATCACGATTTTACTGCATAATATATACGACATACTTTTTAACATTTATGGCATAATTGGACATATCTACTTTTTAAATTCGGTAGACGAAAATTATTATTTTAAACAAATACTGGTTTCACAGATTTTAAGTGCAAAAGTGGCGATTAATTCATATATAATGCACAGTTATTGTGTCAAATTTTTTCTATAAATTTCAATATTTGTCCTGAACGTACGGCTTTGTGCAACATTATATTAATCATTTTAGTTTTATACAACAATATTTACCATTATAAATAACATAAAACAATTAAAACTGTTTTTGTTGTTTTTGATGTTGTAAAATCAATGACTTCTTCACAACTCAAAGAGAACCAGGCACCTCTTCATTTGTTTTCTTCATTTTCCTCTTGTAGAAAATAAGTTGCATTATTTACCATTATTAACAGTCCTTGATAACTATAACACTGCAACAGGTTGAAGAAAAATAAATTGAACAAGAGTTCACACACAATTATCTAGTAATGAGAAATGAGCTACCGAGATTGGATTTCATGAATTCCCTTATGCCCTGCACATGGAGTTAATTTAAAAGACCCAGATATATTTGTTTGGGTCGCAATGACAAAATATAGATAGTTTGTGTGGAGACTTTGGTAGACGTGTTCAAGTGTTTAGATGTTTAAAGAGATATCAAGGAAGTTTTTTTTCAAAAAATAAGAACATTATTTTTATAGCATTTTAATCAAAAATAGAGCCAGAACTATAATAATTAGTCCATTTAGTCTAAATATATTTTATCATATTTTACATAGAAATCCAAATCAACAGAATTGATTACTTGATTGATTTAATGGAGTTTTAAGTCCCAGTCAACAATATTTCACTTATTTCGAATCAAAACATCGCCAGCAATAAACGAGTTGGCAAAAATGTTGGTCTTTGCAGTGCGCTTAGAGCAGTGTGCAGAAGTGTTTCTTTAGGGTGCCATGCCTGTTGTGACACGGGCATCGGTTGCTAAGGTCTCCTGCCAAGGATCCCGTAACTCATTTCTAAATTCTTTGTGCTTGGCGAGATAAAAGCCACTTCATATATACTTGGACAGACCCGACCGGGGTTTAATCCCCGACCTCCGAATACGAAGCGAGCTCTCTACCAACTGACTTACCAGATCAAGAAGCAATTACTTTTCAATTCATATATATTATGGTTTTAATTATTTTTATTAAACCGTTTAGTTTAACAATTTTTTCTACTATATTTTATCATATCAGACGCTTTTTCAGCTATCATTATAGTAGGTGCATTTGTATTTCCAGATGGATTGTGTGGCATAACCGAGGCATCTACAACTCTAAGGCCTTTTACGCCTTTTACCCTGGAAAAAATTAAGAAAAAATTCATTATCTAGTTAGGCATTTTAATATGTACACATTAAGTCCATGTACGTTTTACCTATAACCCAGATGTCAATGTCCAAAATGATAAGTGCATCCTGACGACCGTATCTTACTTGTTTACACTATCACATATTTAAACCGGGTTCCTAAACACATAAAGCCATTTTACTGCTATACTCCACTTTAAGATAGTAAAATAAAATTTAGAATTAAGTGTTAAAAAAAAATTACAACCGTACTGAGTACTCTTTATTACAACTTTTGAGTGCCACTGAAGATGTTTTCTATACCTTCAGTTGGGTACACCTGCGACTTCTAACACATGTCTTCCTGACCTTTTCACTTGCATAGTATTATCCGAAAACATTGTACACATTACTTTGCCGATCATTCATTTTGCGTTTGAATAACTGCAAAAATCACCCAACAAAAGTAAAAAAGTTCAATATCTAACTGAAAAACTAATAAAGAACAATCTGTGTGTGTGTGTGTGTGTGTGTGTGTGTGTGTGTGTGTGTGTGTGTGCGTGGTTACAGTCATTAAAACATACTGCTTTCATCACGACAAAAGAAATTCAAAACACACTAACATTTAAGATGTTTATTGTGACTAACCTTAATTGATGATCAACTACGGCTGTGGGGTCTGATATACTACCCATTTTACATGTTCCAACAGAATGTCCCCAGTTCGTAACCTTATATCTCAGAGCACATTCCCAATACATATCAGAGTCCTCAGTAAAATTATAACACTCTTCAACTGAATTTAGTATCTTAGCATCAGCTCCTAGGAAAGTACTTGTATTTAACAATTCCTGTAATCTTCGGATACCTTTAAAGAGATCAATTGATAAATAATTGATTCGTTAATTTCAATCAACTATTTCAACAGGATCCAGGGAAACAACGTGGACAAAAATATAACTTAATAATTACATCGCCTTTCGACGCCTGGATTCGAATAACTTCCGACATGTGCTAATGCCAGAAAATTTGTCATTCTATTCTTTAGGTACTCCTTTTTCATACATCTCATAACTGATCGTTTGTATAAAGTTATAGTTTCTTGTTATGACGAAGAGAAAACAACATTTTGATCAATTCATTCTTATATTTCAACAATTTTTCAGTGGTAAAACTGTATTGTCAAAAAGCCACAAACGAAAGAATGAGTCTCAAAAAGCCGAGCGATCCGCCTATAGGAAAATTGCCAAGAAACAAGGTTACACCTTTGGGAGACCTCTATATCCAAACATCGGACTCGAGGCCAAATGCAAATTGATTTTAGCCTAACGTGCCTACATAAAAATAACGTAATAAAGACATCTCAAAATTGTTACTAGGAAAAAAACACTAAGAAAATGTGTCATTGGTCGTTTTCTCACTATCATTACCCGTGATTGCAAAGAGCAAACTTCTCAATACATGATTTTCGCATGTGAACTAATGCAGCGCCAACATTGCAATGGCAAAAGCTCCGTGTTTTACATGCTTTATAATGTTGCTTTGTATGCCTTAAACTTGTATAGGAAATTCACTTGTATTGGCCAATGGCCTGACGATAGATCATATCGCTGTTAGATATATACGACATGTATTGAAACTAGTTTCAATGATGTCTTCAGATGAGCAGTGCGTAATTTAAATGGGTTATTTCTTGAAGAAGCAAAAACGCTGCGTTTAAATGAGAAAAAAATATTGTAAAAGTAAAAAAATACTATAAATATATTAAAACAAATAAAAAACGAAACGAGATTCGAACCCAGGACTTTTAGTATTTCATTTCATACGTCCTACCACACAGCCAGCGTAGATGATATGGAAATCGTATGCTAGCTAATATCAAGTATGTATGTTGTTTGGGACGATCAAGGGGTAATGTGTTTTATCTTTATCCCCAAATTTCTATGCCAGCGCATCCCTCTCCATCAACCAAAATTTGCAAAACAGAAGATAAAATATAGAAGTTTTGGTAGTCAAAATATCTTTGATGGAGAGTGTCATATTATAATTTTTTTAATTTTCGGAATGACAAGAGGAATGCGCTCCATGTGTATTAATTGAAAAACACGGTTATTTTCATCAAATTTTTCGTATTTGTATGGAAGTATACGGAAAGCAATATTCTAAAACTTACGTGTAAACAAATAATGTAATGTTTTATCAAACTTTGATATTCAAAACCGTTCCGTTTTGGTACTCTCTTTTTCATGTTTATGGTGTAAATATCATTGTAACAAATTTTAAATTATGAGTTCTATAGGCGGATGCTTCGGCTTATTGAGAATCATCTTTTATGAAAAAATGTGTGGCTTTCCTTATATCTCATTTCTAAAATTAACGTCTTTTTTATTTCGACTTTATTTCCGAACAGAAAACCCATTGACCTGATGGCTTTTATATCAAGCAAGTCATAAAACATCAATGGTCATAGAATTTGAAAATAAACGTTAGAAGCTCTCATCCTGCAATTCCAGTTAGATTATTATAAAAATAAAACTGATTTTGTATATCTTGAGGTTTTTAGAACACTACTATTAAATATATTACAGGCAAAATATAAATGTTCTTATGAAAAATTTCTTCAACAATGACTTTAATATACCTCATCAAGCTTGTATATGTATTTGTCCTAACACAAGTTTAACCATAGAGTTATTAAAATAAAACTTTAAATCGCCAAAACGAAATTGGTATATGCCAATTTTGTGTTTGCGTTTATTATTATTATTTCCTCCGCCAAGAATTTGCAAACCACCTTTTATGGAAAACTATTTAACCGATCTTTATGAAACTTTACAGGAAGAATCTTGTTAGAGTTGATGTTCCGTTGAATATTTTTTTATCATATACATGGTTTGTGCGAAAAGGATGTTGAAACCCTAAATTTTTTATCCTTTTTTATTTTATTTTATCCCGCCGGCGTTTCACTATACAAACTTAATTGATGAGATTTGCAAAATGTTATTTTTTGGCTATTTTAAACACATGCAAACTTAGTATATCATTCAAACGAGTTACGCACAATTAATACCTTTAATAAATTGTAAAATGTCAGCCGGATGAGACAGATATTTCGGATCTACAGCCGGGTAGTCGGTAGGATCAAGACCCCTGAGTTTTACATTTCCTTTACTTTTTGCATGTAGTAAAACTAATCTTACAGAGGTACCATCCCCAACTTCATTCGGGAATGTTTGATTACATAATGAAGTCTGAAAAAAATAGTTCGTATATCATTATTTCAACCAAGTGAATCAATAGGTTTAATGGATAAATTATCTTAATATATTTAAGTACTACTTTTTGTGAGTAAATTAGTTAAATGGTTTGAAGCCTGCTAACAGAAGTATACATTTACTCTAGTACTTCAAGCGTTCTTGGTGTGTTGAGTGTTTCGCATTGGCATGTTTTTCAGTTTACTTCTTATGATTTGATATCAAAGATGGCTGGAATAAAGGTCCTTCCATATCTCATCCCTTATTTTTTTTATCAATCAGATTACAAAATGTTTTTGCCATTTGACCGGTAAATTATTGCGATCTTGATTATCGTTTAATACGAAAGTCGGGATAAATGCATTTGATCACAAATTTTCATGAGTTACAGTGTTTGTTGTGAGTAAAACTGGTGGAGTAAAACTCCCCGAGGGTATCCATAACTCAGTAGGCAGTACTTTGTGCTGTCAGAAAATGTATCCATTTTTCAAAATTTTCAGCCCTCTAAAATTTGAAATTTATTTAAAACTAAGAATTGTTCCCTCATGCAAAGTATTCCTTAGCTGGATTTGGATTTATATAATTTTGGAATTTTTGATTCATTATTTTCAACTGTTTTGCCTATGTTTTTTTTGTCTATCAAACTTTTCGGTCTTAGTGTCATTGATGCACATCAAAATTTAACTGGTATTTGTTAAATATATATATATATATATATATATATATATATATATATATATATATATATATATATATATATATATATATATATATATATATTATACTTAGTATACCCGAAAGCTTTCTTCCGTGAGCCTATTGCCTAGGTTTGGTATTCGTCCATCAGGAAATGTTATCTGGAATTCTGGCCATGAATGGGTTGTCTGTTGTGTGTTCAGATACCAAAATAAGTTGTTTGATATATCACCAAAAAGACCTTAATATATAACATGACGCAATTTTTATTTTCTCACAGCAATGGTTTATCCAATATACAAAAATCGAAAAAAACAAAACAAAGCAAAAGGAAATTTGCAAATTATAAATTTAGTATTACAAATGAGCACATATTGATGTCAGTTATGAAATTAAAATGAAAATAGAGTAAATTTAGCAATTTTCATAGTTACTAATTTGGACTTATTGAATACTAATTGACAAAATCGTACAATTGACAACATTGTATATAGCAATTTTTTTCAACATTAGGCTTGTTGTAACAATTGAAGCTTAAACAGGGTAATCATTTATAAAAGGCAACATGTTGTTCTTATGTATTTGTATGGTTTGATTTATTTACTTGAACATGAACAAACAATATCGGTATAGGAAACTATCCAAATGACAATTTAAGTAAATGTGTTTATCACAGAAACACGACAAACATTGTTGTTCAACTACTGGTAACATTAGTATATTTTGACAAAATAAATATACCACAGGACAGTAATTATAAAATAGTCATCAAAGTGATAATAGGACCTAGGTGGCAAATTAATCTAAAAGAACACGCTTTTACACCTTTCAACACATGGGCTTGAATATGGTTTGAGCAGTTCTTCGTGTAAGAAAAGTCGCTAGTCAAATATTGGTAGTTTTCTTTGGATACTCCTTTTTCTAAAAAATATATCAAAACTGAACTCCCGGATAAAATGAAAGATTTTTAAAGGAGAGTTTTCAACTTTCAGTAAAACAAATGATTTAAAAAAACACAATTATTGTATCGCTCTTTCTCTTTTTATCAATGTTTTTATTCAAGGATGGTAAAACAAAGTTAAAAAAAAAAAAAAAAAAAAAAAAAAAAAAAAAAAAAAAGAATCCCGACAATCTTTCATAAGCAGGATTTCTAACAATCTAAAATGGCTGGTGCTGTGTAAACGCGTGTATAACCTGGCAACTCAGACCCAATGAAAATATAATTAACAATTAAAATTGTTAAAACTGTAAAATTAAGAAAAAATCAACCTTACCTTCATTAGCAAATAAATACTGTGCAACAGTTTCTGGATTCAAAACATCTCTTTGATGCCGTGTAGATATATTTAGTTGAACTTCAAAACGCATGGCCACGTGATCAAAGTATGTCTCCCCAACAGCAGAATCGACAATTGGTTTAATCTGAAGTTTAAAACAGTTTAAAAGTCCTAAAATTGTTTCATGTTCATGTTCGTTATAATAAAGTCAAACTAATACATATAAGCATGTCAACTAAACATTATATATTATAAAAGAAGTTAATAGAACATGTTCCGATTTAGCAGAAAACAAAATGACATTTTTGTCATAAGACGCTTGTTTGTTTAATTTCATAGTTTTGGGACATAAACTAATATAAAGAAATGAAAAGCATAATTCACCAATAACTTTCATGGTTACACTCGGGGAAATATTATACCAAGAAACGACACCCGCTCGGGGTAGTAAATATTTAACAAAAATATCTGCTTAATTTTGCTGCGCCACATGCACACACCCCTGAAACTCACCCCCACCAGCGTCACTAAGGCCCGAAAAGTTAGATAGATAAAAAAGTTAATAAACCATACATTACAAAAACAATGAATCAAACGTTACAAAATCACGCTCACAAGAGGAAACAAACCCTAGTTTTGAATGAATTTAAAAAAATTGAGACGACTGTAAATTTTCACACAAGGTACATTTTGTGACAGCACAAAGTACTGCCTATCGCGTTATAGATACTCTTTAAAATTTTTGCTCAACCAGCATCGACACTCGCTCAGGGTAGTAAATATCCAACAAAAATGCCTGTTCAATTTTACTGCACCACAAGCGTACACCTCGGAACCTCCCGCCATTAGTTCAAATTCTGATATCGATTTAATTGCATAAAGACCTGTACTAAACGGATTTAGAGAGGTATTGATATAGCATCTAGTTTGCCAATTATAATGTTTTCACCCTACCTTCATATCCCGTAGGTGTTTATACGGACCAATACCGGATAACATCAAGATCTGTGGTGAATGTACAGTGCCGGCAGAGACTATTACTTCCTGTCGGGCCCTTATGTATCTACTTTTTCCATTAAGTCGTACCTTGATTCCCAATGCACGTTTACTTGCACGTGAAACAACAACCTTTAATAAAAGAATTTAAAAAATACAACAACTTTATAATTCAAAATATGACGAACGTTCACTTCGTGTAAACCATGGTTGTGAACAAATTCAATTCGTGGGTGATTTAATGGATTTTTTGATACATTCTACAAAGTACAATGGTAACATCAATAATTATATAGCAGCATGTAGTGGAGTATAGCAGATGTATTGCTGTTTTTTGCCCACTAGCGTGGTTGGGAGTTTTACTTATATCGAAGCTGCCAGCACTTGGATCTTGGCTGAAGACATAAAAGCCACCAACCTTTGACTAGTTACCTGTCAACTTCTATCACTCACCTTTGACTAAAAAACTTTCGAACTTTCCATGACTTCGATATTCGCCTGTGTGATTTGAGATTTTGTGGTGTTTGAAAGGATCATTGAGTTTTTACATAAACTACAGTGTATAAAGGGTAAAGTAATAGAGACTTTTCACAAACAATATAGTATTGTTTATATCGTAAAAGTAATAATACAAACATACAAGTCCTTGTCTAGATCACAATTCCAAAAACAAAGTAAAAACTTTGAAAGCTGGCAAAATAAGTTTTACAGGTAAACTTCCATCACAGAAGTCTAGCTAGCTACACCCGTCACGTGAAAGTCAATTTTGAGAATAAAAGGAACAAAGAACTATGGTAAGTCAAATATATCCAGTATTAGTTTGGATAAAGTGACTACATAATTATCATAATTATTTTGCGTCAACAATTTAATTGTAAGCAGTTTGTTTCGTTATAGAAAGTCTCCATAGTGGGAACAAGCTCTACCATAACGTATCGACTGTGAAACATATGCACCATACGCAGGGGGAGCAAGGATATTACTGCAAAGAAACGGAAAGTTAACAATAGAAAAATTGAAGTCATCACGTTTGTCGTATAGCTTCAGATGTAACCTTTCATGGGTGTCATAATTGAGGTATAAGTCCAAATATGGAGCAGAACATGGAGAATATTTCGTGTCTTTTATTTCAATCTTACTTGGGTACATGTCATCCACATTTTCTCCAAATTTGGGATTATTTAGAGATAGAACGTCATCTATATATCTATATGTGTAGTTGAATGATATAATGACAGTCTTTTCTCCAGATTTGACAAAGTCTTTAAAAGTTTTTATTCATATGAAAAAAAAAAAACAAAAAAAAAAAAAAAAAAAACAAACCAACAAGCAAAGGTGCACCATTTGTTCCCTCTGGTATACCGATTGTTTGTTGAAAGATAACATTGCCAAACACAACAAATATGTTGTCTATCAAAATTCTAACATTTTGTTGATGGTATCTTAAGTATATTTTTGTTTGCAGTCTGTATGGTGTTTTGTAACCAAAATCACTGTTGAGCACTATATATTTATATCTTGGTTTACCGTTTTTGTAAAAGCGAAAAGTGAATGATCTGTTTTAGATGTTCTTTCATTTAAGAATTTGGGATAGTGGTGTAAAGGGTAGAAAAATCAAGTTTGTATACTTTTTACCGAAGATAGAGTATTAAAAACAAACTGGTCAAGTACTTCTTTTGAAGTTTTGAGAATCCACATTTGGTTGATACCAGATGTAAAATAGACTTTTTCTGAATGTCTGAAGGCCATCTTTGACGATTAGAATTACTGATAATGATTTAGTAGTACATTAAGAGGAACCTGCTATATATCTTTCCTTGTATGGATTTTTGTGAAGGTTTGTAATCCAAAACAAGTAAGGCAGGTCAAGTTCTTCCTATTTTAAATTGATACCGAAAAACTCAACGACTCCCCTATGATTGGAAAGAACTTCATCTTTGATAAAATTAGTTTTGGTATAAGAAGGATTCTCCGATATACTATCTAAACCAAGCTCCTTAACCAGACATGCAACATAGAATTTCTTACAAACGAAATATAATGTTGTTAGAACCTTTTTAGCTTGGAAAATAGCATACCTGTTATGTACGTCCGTAAGGATTGCAGAAATCTCAGGGTCCCTGAGCACTAAAGAAGGTTTAGTACCCAAAGACTCTTTAAGTTTGGCAATCCTTATCTTTAAAAAAATTCTAATTGTCTTTATCCAGTCGGATAAAGAATCAAGCTCTACGTCTTCTTACTTAGCCCAACTTCTAGCATACTCTTTAACAGTATCCATAATAATTTTGAAATTCTGTCCCTAGGTAAAAGGTTGAGCCTCCCTGTATTTAGGGCCTTTTGAAAGAAAATATCTTAATTTAAGGACTTGTGTCGTTTCCAATACTTATCTATTTCAATCTGTTTTCACGAGCTGCTTCGATTCAATTAAAACAAAGGCGATCTGAGGCGTTGTCATAAAAATGTGAGAGAACAGAAAACTGTAAAATGAAGCAATAATGTTGTAGGTGGAGTAACTTTGACAATACAGAGCAACTTCTGAATACCGGCCTCTTGTGGGACCCAGGAATATGGCCGGTTTTCAGAGGGGTCAGTATTTTGAGGGCCTTATAAATCCGGTAGTCAAATCCGGTCCGAATCTCTTCCAATTCAGAATTTTATCAAACGTATATTCAATACATTCTCATAAGCATTGATCTTACATTAATTCTTGAACTTAACAAGTACCTTGTGCATAAATCAAAAGCTTACAAACTGGCAAATTATTACAAACAATTGTACAATATCCGAAACGGATACACGTGTTCTGTTTGTGTTAGTCAGGCACACATGTTACTGTTTCCGGTTGAAAATGAAACAATTTTTTTTTCAAAATATATGTTTTTTATAAATTGTTTACGTTATTTACAACATATGAAGCAAAAATATTAACTAAATCACTTAAAACGAGGACCGATTCGTGAACTACAAGCCTATTCGGCATCTCTAGTGACCGGTTCAGGATCGTGGTGACGGGAATGTTTTGATATTAAAAAGTAATAATATTATTTAAAAAGTCTTAATTTAACAAAATAAAGAAAATAATGATTTTTGAAATAAAAATATATTTGTTAATATTTTTGCATTGCGCGGGTGATAGAAAAATAATTGTTTATAAAACGTTTTGATCATATTTAAGTGAGGGGTACTTGACGGGTAATTTTAAACCTCAAAATAAAGACATTAAAACCATAAGAAAGACAATAATTGCAATAATTAGATTATAAAGGAAACAAATTAAAATCGATTCAATCATTTATTAAAGTATATCTGCACAGGTAAACCGGTCTGCCGGTACAATGATTTGTGCATTAGGATATATAACAAATACCTGCTAAATTTTGATGTGCCAGATATGCACATTTCGGAAAATCATTCCTCATCAGTGACACAAGGGGCCGAAAAAGTTTGACAGACCAAAAAACATATGCGGAATAGTTGAAAATAAATGAATTTAAAGTTCCAAAAATATATGATACTTTGTTATTTCAGTAATCGGATTAGCAGATAGAAAATCACCTGTCCGTTACGGTTCATTGATGCATTGCGACTCCCAAAGGCCGGTTTTCGGAAGAAAATTATAAAGATGTTACAAGATTTCGGCACCTAAAAAGGCCGGTGTTCGGAATTCAGAGGGACCGGTTTATGGAAGTTTATTTTAATATAAAAAAAAGAATAAATTTGGGACCGGTCCGGCGTGTTCGGTTTGTGGAGGTGATCAGTTTTTAGAAGGGACCGTTTTTCGGAAGTTGCACTGTATTTTGAATGTGATTTAATTAAATAAAAAATAAATAAATACCTTTTCCACTAAAGCGTATGTAAACACGTAAAGGTTAGACCTTCCCATGGCTGGTCTAAGAAATGCCCTGGAAGTCGATTCCCTTTTACCAGACTCGATATTGACTGGAGTAACACAAATCCCTAAATAAATAATATTTAGTGTGTATATTATAAAATTATAACATATTTTATTGATTACGTAATCCTTTAATTGAAGAAGACAACAGAAAAAATTAAAGTCTAAAGTGACAGGCTCTGGGCTTTTAATGATGATTGCATAACGAAACTGTATTATTAGGTTATGATAGTAACCGGAATTCATGAAGAAAACAACCAGCCTGGAAAAATGAAATGTCAAAATTCCTCTAAAAAGATTTGTTTGATGTGTGAAACTTGAACCTGGTTATCAGAGTCGTTGCGATACTGAAGCCGGCATTTTAACTACTTCTTTTCAAGTCAGCGTAATGTGGCCTAATCGTAAAATTATAGAAATCTACCAATGTGCATGTTTAATCATGTATCGGAATTTGATTGTGGAAAATGAATGATTATGTGCGTTCTGAAATGTCCACGGCAAACTAGTCAAGTTGGACTACTGGCCGCGTAAAAATTAATCGGCTTTACATTTAAATGCAGCCTAAAATTATATCAAACAAATTGTATAAACCGCAAATTTAATGTTCTAATATAGCAAATTCTACACAATGCAAAACTTCCTGAACTTAATTACAAACAGAACACAAAATAAAACACACAATGAATTATGCGAACCGAGAGGCATGGGCTGGTTGCAATCTACCTCCGGTATTCCAAGTTCAGCTGCACCTTTTTTAAGCAGATAATACAGTTCGCTTTTTTTCACACTCTGACTTCTAGTTATAGTCACTGGTCCACCTGTACTATGATACGCTGAAATGAAATTTTATGCGTCAAGCATATAATCGCAATAAATGTGATGCCATTTATAATTTTTTTTCTGGTCTCTTCAGATGGTTTAATTTATTTATTTGGTTTTTTTTTTTTTTTTTTTTTTTTTTTTTTTTTTTTTTTTTTTTTTTGACATCTGATGTACAAATGTTTTATATTTCAAAGAACATTTTAAAGCTCACTTTAAACGTTTAAATTTTTTTTACTATTTCCCTTGCACAGTAAACAATATTTTATGTTTTTTTAAATTGTGTGCTTATTTGATTCTTGGTATCTATCAAAAACTGCTGTTACATCGAGTGAATTTTGTATAAGTAAAGGTGTTGCGTTTCGAATTATACATAAACTAATTCAATAACAGTGCAACATTTTACATTTATTTTTAAAGAAATTTGCTTCATCAAAAATATCACTGGTTATTTTATCAATTCATTTAAAACTTAAATAATAATAATCTTACAATTAGCAAATACGACTTAGTACATTGTCACATCATAACGAGTTTGTACGAAATTTGAAAAACTGTTACATCTTGTGATAACATTTGATTTGTCAAGTTGTAAAAGCCGAAAATTTCAGATTTAAACAAAAATAAATATCAATACATTTGTACAGGTTTAAAAATGTTGACATTAAACTGGTGATACATGTTTAATATGATCGTTTAACTGCCGTGGCTAATTAATGAACACTAATTTTTTTTGCATAATTGCTTAAAATTTACAACAGTTTAAAAACGTAATTAAGTGTAATTAACATATACATGTACTACAGAAATAGTGTTACCCGAATTATTGTTTTCTGGTATACGATTGTCTTCTGATTTCATAAAATATGGAAGTACATCATTAAAACTCCATCCTTTTGCTCCAAGTGATTCCCAATTATCATAATCCTCTTTACAGCCCCTGACATATATCATTCCATTATGCGATGACGATCCCCCTAATACAACACCACCCGTCACATGTGTAATCTGTTAACAAATATATAATACATCTGGATACATAAGAAATATAGAGTTTATAATTATAATCTAACTCAGAATAACAGAAACCGTTTGTCCTTGCTGAATGGAAGCAAAGCGTTTAAGCAGCAATTTAATAATCATCAGACCAAATGAATATATAAATAACACAAATACTAGTTAAATTTTAATGTGTCAGATGTGCACATTTCAAAATTCATTCCACAACAGTGACACTAAGACCGAAAAGTTTGATAGATAAATAAAACATAAGCCAAACAGTTTAAAATTATTGAATCTAAAGTTTCAAAATTATATAAATCCAAATTCAGCTATTAAATGCCTTGCACTATGGAACAAATCTTAGTTTTAAATGAAATTCAAAATTTAAGACTGCTGAAAATTTTGCTAAATGGTACATTTTCTGACAGCACAGAGTACTGCCCACTGAGTTATGGATACCCACGGGGAGTTTTACTCCACCAGCAGCGGTACCTGCTCAGGGGTAGTAAATAAATAACATAAATACCAGTTAAATTTTGATCTGCCAGATGTGCATATTTCGGAAATTCATTAAGAAGTACAGAAATCGAAAAAAAAATCAAATTGTCTATTCTATACATACAGTAAAGCCCTAGTTGATTCAATAATAAAATATAAAAATAGTGTCATTTTCCACCCCATCTTATATGTCGCAGGCAAAAATAATACATACGTGTTTTTTATCTGAAAACATGGCATGTTTCTGAGGGACGGTTGGAATTCTCCAAGTTATTTCACTGTGTGTTAGAGAGGCGGTAAATCTCGGTACTTCTATTCTTTTACTCATATTTGTATCTGTATCCGATCCACCCCGTTCAAATAAACAAACCGTTACATCGTGATCTTCTGAAAGTCTTGCAGCCAGAACACAGCCTGCTGACCCAGCACCGACTAAGGTTAATAAAAACGCAAACATTCAGTCCGTGTTCTAATCACAATTCAAAAAGCATAGTAAAATCTTTAAAACTGTCTAATTAAGTCTTACACGTGCACCAATTGCAAGGAATGAGGCTAAAAGTGCTCCGGATGAGTAAGCACCTGCTGTCTAGCTCGCTGCACCCGTCACGTACAAAATCAATTTTGGAAATTCAAATATATCAAGTATAAGTCAAAGGTTAAATACAGTGATTTCAAACTTATTACCAATACTGTGATGACAGCCATAAAACTTTTTCAGGACCTTGATCCGGCTTTATTTGCAATATTCCTGAATCATTAATTCAATTGTAAGAAGCTGGCTTCGTTGTAGAAAGTAGATTAAATAAGCTCTACCGTACCGTATTAATTTTGAAACCTAAAACACTGTTGCAGGAGAAGTAAGAAAATTACTATAAGAAACGGAAAGTGGAAATAAGAAAATGCTTACCGTTTTGTTTATGAATGACAAGTGAATGATTTGTTTTGGACGTTCTTTAACTTTAGAATAAAAATATTGTAAATTGTAGATTTTGCTTTTTACTGAAGATAAAGTATTAGAAACAAGATGTTAAAGTATTTATTTATAATGTTTGACGTAGAATAGACCTTTTCTGAATAAGACTTAAGCCCATCTTTGACGAATATAAAAGTTTGTGTTAGAATCACTGATAATGATTTAGTAAGACATTAAATGGAAACTAGAACAAAAATCTTTCCTTTTATGGATTTTTGTGAAGTTCTAAATCCAATTTCAGTAACATTAACGTCTTCTAATTTAGCCTAAGGTCTATCAGACTTTTTAATATATAACATAAAAACCTGTTAAATTTTGATGTGCCAGATGTGCACATTTCGGAAAATCATTCTGCATCAGTGAAACTAGAGGCCGAAAAGTTGATAGATAAAAACATAAGCCTAACTGTTAAAATTATTGATTGCAAAGTTTTATGAATCCAAATCCAGGCAGGGAATGCTTAACGTAAGGGAACAAACCTTACTTTTGAATAAATTTCAAAAATTAGGGTGGTTAAAAATTTTACATTTCCTGATAGCACAAACAGCAGAGTCCATTTAATTTTAAATTCCACCCAAGTAAAAAGCTGAGCCTCCCAGAAGAATAATGTTTGTCATGATTTGGTTACACATTGTTTTCCATTTGTCATTTTTAAAAGGTAAAAGTTAAAGATTTAATTAAAGACTTATTTACCGATAACATAGTCACATTGACGTGGAACATCTCTCTGGGAATCCATCGTGTTTTCTTCTATTGTATCTTGAACAAGCACAAACCATAAGATGAATAATGTCTTTAACATCACCATTATCTCCAAATCAAGTCTTCGATTGCTATTCGTTTTTGAATTTTATCTTCACTGTTTAATGGGTAAATGCACACACCCAATGGTATTCAATATGATAAAAAAGTATATATTCAATTGACTTTTAAACAATGTTAAAGGCGTTCTGAAAGGAAAAACACTTCGAAAGAGATAATTTCATTTAACGAAGAATATATATATATATATACATTATATAATCTACTCGATAATCCATGTAATACGGTCATACAATAAAAATCGTATTGAATATGTGTGACATCATAAAAGCGTGTGTATTAGGTTATATCCTTACGCAATACGCCCGGTTATTTACACGGCGGATTCCAAAGCATTTTTGCAGGAAAAGTCACCGGAGGAAACATTCAATTCATATTTATCAAAACAAATCACCAATTCCTTAAAACGGGCCAGAATAATCATTGATAGCGATTCCGAGTAACACGTGTCTGTGAATCCTTGTCCAGGTTGTTGACATTCCAGAGTGCGCGCGCTATGACGTCACAGAATTCACCTAGTTTACAGTGACGCACTGTTTCTTCATTCATAATTTAAGCTGAAACTTTTGTACTTTTTTCTAAAAAGGAGATATATTGTATTAAAATTGAAAATGTTTGTTTTGTTTTTGTATCCTGCGGACAGACTATTGTTTACTTTTAATATTTCAGCAGGATTACTTTTGGCGCATGTACACGGTAACGTGAACTTCTTGTGTTTCGGTCAATTAGCTGTTTTCTTATAATGAGAAGACAAGTTTTAAATCTGTGAAAAAGCCGTTTTTTATGGGATTATACAATAAATAGAATCTTGCATTCGTGTTTATGTAATATTGAATTTATTAAAGTCGTTGAATAATGTTTTATGCAACTCGCCAAGGCTCGTTGCTTAAAAAATTGTTCAACTCCTTTAATAAATTTAATATTGCATAAACACTCATGCAAGATCCTCTATATATTCAATTATTCAATTGACTTTTAATAAATGTTAAAGGCGTTCATAAAGGGAAAAACACTTCGAAAGACATCATTTCATTTAACAAAGAATATATATTAATCTCTCTCTCTCTCTATAGATAAATAAATAATAGATAGATAGATAGATAGATAGATAGATAGATAGATAGATAGATAGATAGATAATATTATCCAGAATATATACACTAAACGGGAGAAGCAAATGCAACTGCAAAAAAATCCCTTGATTTTTTTTGACGCACAGGAGCTTGCATTTATTGGAAATTCCAAGAAATATTATGAAAAATAGTTTGGCCTCAATCGAACTTCTACAATTATTTGTCAGCGAAACGTGTTTAGAAAACCAATGTTTAAAAATGCATTTTATTTCGTTTCTTCCATATCGTTTCCAATGAGGGGTTTCACCTCTTACAAAGTTGTATGAAATAGTTATTATTTTACAGAATACCATGAGTTTCATTTACAATTTTTATGAGATAATAATGATGTTTGTACCACATGTAGAGCAGCAACTCAATGTTGAAAGTTATTACAAGACGTGCAAAATTTAAAAAGAATCTGTTTTAAAAGAATGGAGAAAATATCAATTTCACTAATTATTGAAAACAGTCTTCAACTAGGTCTCTTTTTTTTACAATAAAATTCTGTCAAAAAGAATTCAGATGAGTTTCTTAATACAATATTCATTTTAACAAACGTTACTGTTAACAAAGTTTCGACGTATATTAAAACTGTAGATATATGTAAATACAAAGTGGAAACACTAACTTTAAACAAAGTTAAAAAATACAATCTTAAAGAACACCTTCGTCACAAGTATTAATTTGACGAGATAAAGCTCTCAGATAAACATGTAATTTCGATGACAACTCATCACACCAATCCCTATCTTTAAGCATGTAATTTCCAATTTAAAATAGTAAAACAAGGACAAATCTAACTAGGTAGATAAAGTAAACTATTTTAAGTTTGAATTTCTACGTGAATTATTTCTTTGACATATATATTTTGAGATTTGTCCAGAATAAAGGTATTTTGTCTCAAAGAAACGACGAATAAATATATAACTATTTAACGCAATGTTTCATGCAATGAAAAGTATTCAATTACCTATGTTCAATGGGTTTGATAAGTCATTTATGATTATGAAGAAGAGAATGTAGATGGGTCTATGATAGACAGAATCTGAGTGACTTTCACTTGATAAAAAGGACCCTTAAAGCCTCCTTATAGCAGCTATAAATGGTACTTTAAGGACCCTTAAGGGGGCACTAAGAAATCTTAAATATGTCTCTTTTGAATCTTTAAGGACTCCTTAAAGATCCGAGAGGAAATTGAAATTTTAGGGATCTTAATGAGGCTTTTAGTATCTATAAGGAAACAATTATATTTCACCTTTCTTTTTTAAAAATCAATGATCTTTATTTTTATCATAATCTTTAAAATATTTAATTCGAAAAAAATTGCATTTATTTTTTAAATTTTTTTTATTTTTTTTATTTTTTTATTTATTTATTATTTTTTTTTTTTGAAAAATTAAAGCTATAATAATTTATGTTTTTTTATTATTGTTTCCTCAAATAATTATTTTTTTTAACATTTGTAAGTTGAATTGGATGATTATTTATTGAATAGAAATTACAATAAATTTTATTACAGTTTTCGTTACTTATCCGCTCTCTCTTGAAAATGAACCCAAGTCCCTCAAGTTAGGAGTCTAGCACCTTACCTATGTAGCTATGTAAAAGGTGTTACTGTTGTGAGTTATTGTAAATATTACCTTTACAATAAGCAAATGAGATCACGTGACTGAAAGACAACAAGTGGGACATTTTTCATTTATTTGTGAAATTTGTTTTTTAATAACTCATAGAACCAGAGGGTCAAATTTATTTTCTGTATAGTAATAATAAAACAAACATACCAGTCCTTGTCTAATCCACAATCCAAAAGAGTAAAAACTGGCAAAATTAGTTATACACGTGAAATTACATCAAGGAAATGAGGCCGGGTGCTCCGGAAGGGTAAGCACCTCCTGTCTAACTACACCCGTCACGTGCAAGACAATTTGGAAAAAAAAGGAACAAAGAACTATGGTAAGTGAAATATATCCAGAATAAGTTTGGATACAGTGACTACATACTTATCAACAGTATTGTGATGACGGCCATAAAACATTTTAAGGACCTTGATTAGCCTCGGCTTACAATAGTCTTGCGTCAACAATTTAATTGTAAGCAGTTTGCTTCGTTGTAGAAAGTCCCCATAGTGGGTAAAAGCTCTACCATAAGATATTAACTGTGAAATACATACACCATACGCAGGAGAAGCAGGGATATTACTGCAAAGAAACGGAAAGTTGACAATAGAAAAATTGAAGTCAACACGTTTATCGTATAGCTTCAGATGTAACCTTTCGTGAGTGTCATAATTGAGGTATAAGTCTAAATATGAAGCAGAACATGGATAATCTGTCGTGTCTTTTATTTAAAGCTCAATTGAATAGACGGCATTCACATATTCTCCAAATTAAGGATTAATTAGAGATAGAACGTCATCGATAGAGTGAGAGTATCGCGAACTGAATACCATGAGAGAGAGAGAGAGAGAGAGAGAGAGAGAGAGAGAGAGAGAGAGAGAGAGAGAAGAGAGAGAGAGAGAGAGAGAGTGAGTGAGACGGGGGAGTCAGTGGAATATTAGAGAGAGAGAGATCAAGAACTTAACCTATTGAATATCACAGAGTTTATTTGAAAATGTAATTTAATATTCAGATAAGAAGGGTGCCTACTTTTCACTTATTTTCTTTAACGGACAGCAATGTATTCAATTGCATCCATTTCATGTTTTTGGTATGAGTTGCCGAGAAGTTTTAGCTATTGGATTATGGATAGCACTGCTTCTCATCGCTTAGATGACCTAGTTGTTTGAAGCCTAACCTTAGGACTCAGATTTCTGTGCCGACTGTCTGTATCTGAAAAAACCTTCTGAGAGGGGGAATTAATCATCATTATTCCACTACACTCTAATCTCACTACATTTAATGGTTCATACCACTTAGTCAGCATTTTAAAAATTTGTAACCTATAGGTAAGATTATAGATATTAGCTAATTGTTAGCTAATTATGATTTGCTATCAGTTGTACGATTAAGCAAAACTATAGGTTTTAATTACAGGTGAGTGTAAAGTCTGTTTCTCGAAAATAAATAAGGAATTATTGATGTTTTATATATTATTTTTTATAATATATTTTGACATTTCCCTTCTTATAAAATCTTGTAAAACTTCAAAATTAAATTCAAACGCAATTTTGTGCACGACAAGATGATATTAACCAGAATACTATTTTACAATGCAATCCCAGAACTGACCCTCTTGTTATAAGTAAAATAATTTCAACTGGGATATAAAAACAATTACCAAAATTCCTTCTAAATTATGCAACCTTTTTCTCCAAAATATAATAAGTTATTTATTCATTAAGTTTTTATTTCAGTCTCAAATGATATTGGCATTATGCTACAGTACAATACTTTTATGTCATATTGAATTTTATATTTCATCAAGAAAGTTTAAATCTCTTAAAACCCTTAATTTTTAATACTGATTGGTTGGAGATGGTTGGTCTTTTTTATTCAATAGAAGAGCTATCTGGTGAATTTGTTGTCATCTTTTAAGATTTAAAGTTGATTTATAAATTTCTAAGTCTCTAATTAAACTGTTTACAGGAAGATACAATGTGATCAAAAAACCTAATGTAAACAAAATCAAACGGTACGAATATTCAAAACTTCTGTTGGTAACCGTCTTGATTTGAAAATAAATATTCGTGTTTATTAAATAGTCTAGTTATTTTTTTTCTCAATGGAGGGAAACATTTGTGCAACGAAAGTGACAAAAAAACAGAAATGCAAAGAACGGACTTTTTTCAAAATTCGGTGGAGGGTTGTATAGTGGTTTGTACTCGTATCACATCTGTGTTACTTTTTAAATTGTATTCAAAGTAAAAATTTACAAAAAGATTTCTAAAATGAAATGAGAAAAAAAATGATAAATCTTATTTTGTCAATTTAATTAACTAGAAAAGCAAAAAATCAATTTGAATAAAATTCATAATCAATTTTACATTCTTTCTTTAAAATGATTAATCATATTATCTAAGAAGTATCCTGAATAAAGCTATAGCAAAATAATTTCCAAGTTAGGTCTTAATTTTTTATTTCATAATGTTTGCTAATTGGGAATGAGAAACTATGAAATTTTGGCTAAATGGGAAGACAACTATTAAGTTTCCATCGTTTTAATTAATGTAATTTCAACAGAGCATTTTCACAATTCGCGATCACAAAAACTGTAATAAATAGCAGATATATTTTAAATCAAAATATTTCTTGTCTGTTTTGTAAACTCTCAATAGATATTTGCCTTTGTTATTAATCACGAGTCCAGAGAAAAATAATTTTAACAGTTTCAAACGAAAATTTTCAATAAAAAAATATTTTTGTGATTATTCAAACAATATTCTCACTTCGAAAATCTTATGTTTTTATAATTATGTTTATAGGTTGGAAAACAAAAAAATGTATGAATAAAAGAAAATAAAATGTAAAAAAAATTACCATTTTCCTCTTACTTCAACTCAAATCTTAGGGTTTCGGCACATTTAAATTAAAAGGTTCTTATCTTATCTGAATCCACATGTTTACAAAGACAACTGCTTGACTGTAAAGGTCATCATTATTTTTACTTTTCATCTGAATCCATATGATCTGTTTAGAAATGCATATTTTTCAATTTATAATAATTACTTTGACAAGCTGTTATCAATGTTAATGAAGACCCCACATCGATCAACTCAATTAATAGTTAATTAAACCGGAGGTAGTTAACAAAATCGTCTATAGTTTTCGCCTATTGAACGTTTTACAACATTTTTGTCTATAGTCTTAATCGAAGTTTGCTAATCTATACTTTAAATAATTTCATTTTCCGAATTGAATTTTAAGCCATCTATAATACACGGTAAAATAGCGTGAATAAATGGTGTTTTGCGTTTTATGATCCAGTTCTTATACTAATAATGAAGTAGTCAGTTTTAAAAAGAAACTGGGAAACTAAGAAAATACCAACACTTTGGTAAGTGAATTAAGACACTTCAAATTTAGATTTAACTGGCATAGGACTCGGTATCCACTTCTATAATTTAAACAATTAACCGCCCTAGATACCATGGTGTTATTAGAACCTGTATTCTTCAAAAGAAAGGTGTTTTATTACCATGGTTATTGTTCTAAGAAATGTTTATAACCTCTTGTTTTCTTCTTTTGTTTGTTGTAGAATTAACTGTAATGCATACTACAATTGCCTTCAGCTACTGCAGCATGTAGATTGTACACATTGTATTGAAAACAGTTGATCTGGTAAAATATAATTTTTATACAAGTATACCTTATACGTCAATATTTTGCAAATATTTTAATATTTTTTTTAAATTATTAATTGAGCGATGAAAATTCTATTAATTCAGTATAAGGTATGATTCGTCTTCTGGTAAATTTTGCTTTTTATTGTTTATATGACATAGAAGACATAGATAACAACTGTCTAAATTATAAATTTACAGGTATAAACTAATTTTTACATTAAATTTGTATAGAGGAGCCGTTTCCAGTCTCTTTATAATAGTTGGTTTTTTTTATTATTGTTTTTAAATGACTTACATAAAGAATGTGCAGTTTTCACCATTCAGGTAAACAGCAACCGGTGTTTTAATTAGATCGGCAATAAGCATAAAGTATTTTGGTAATTGTATACAACGGTACTTGTTTGATTATAGAGCCTAGGTGATTTCAAGTGCGGCCTTTGACTTTGACGTGCAGTTCCTTATCTTAGGAGGTCACCATGAATTCAAATAACATGTTGAACTTATTACCTAACCCTGAAATCTGGGAATTGGAAATGTAAGTATTTTCGGAAGAGATTTTAAGAGACAATTTTAATATTTAAATATTCACAAAAACATTAACTAACGAAATAAAGTAATTGCGAAATAATGTCAAATATCTAATTATCTTTTTTTTTTTTTCTTTTCTTTTTTTGGGGGAGTGATATGCATAGATGCAAATAAAGCGTGAGAACATATATATATATAGAGAGAGAGAGCACATTTTACTGTCTTTGACACTGACATATGTGGAACTGCCAGATGATATCGGAGGTTGAATAATTGCAATTTCTTATGAAATAAATTTGGTAAAGTAAATATTTAAAACAAAATAAGAATATTAGGGTAAAGATTATCCATTGATTAATACTTGATGCAGGTCTTGACTCCAATCACAAATATGTACCAATTTTTCACTGATGATGAATGATTTTTCGAAATGTGCACATATGCCACATCAAAATTAAATATGTATTTATGTTATATATAGCATACCTGACAACTATATATTTTATTCTTATGGGCATACTAAATGTTATAATCAAATATGTTGGGCAACAAATTAAATAGAAGCAAGCAAATTTGTGCAACTAATTGTGCTGTTATTTATTACTTTATATTGCACATTTACATATGTAACTGGGTAACTTATAAACGATAAAGGATTATTCTCAATATTGTGATTCAACCGTCTTCAGGAACCGATAAGACGACTCGAAATGTTTTTTTTTAATTATTTTCTGTGAAAATGTAAATAATCCTTTCGAGTTTTTTCATTGGCTTATAAAAGAACAACAGAAATATTGGCCAACTAACACATTTTTTTAAGAAAAAAAAATTAATTGCGAAAGCTTATCTCACTTTTGCACACGATAGCGCTTTTAATTTCGATTAATTTTTGTCTTCCCACTTTTTAAATAAAAGGTAAACATACAAGATCAAATCAAATCACAAGATTTTTATATCGCCATGCAAAATGTGAATATTGTAAATCACGATCTTACTGCATGATATATACGACATACTTTTTTAAATTCGATATACGAAAATTTGTTACTGGTTTCACAGATTTTAAATGCTAAAGTGGCGATTAATTCATATGTGATGTACATTAATTGTGTCATATTTGACTATAAATTTCACAATTAGTCCTGAACGGCTTTGTGCAACAATTTGTTAATACGGTTTAATAGATTGAAAATATATATTACATCGTTTTGAGTGATTCTACTAGTGTAGTATCAATAAAGGGAAGTAACTGATGCTTGTAGCTGTATGTAAATAATGTAATGAACATGCGCACTGTCTTCATTCTGAGATTCCGCCCACCATCCTCACCATTTATTGCTTTAAAGTTTTCGTCATACAAAAAAGCCATCAAAACTCAGCTGGACACCACAATGGACATTAAAGCTACATGAGTGTTTTAATAGCATTATCTCAGTTTGACAAACATGTGTGTCAGGTGAATTTTACGCAGTGTTATTTTTAAATTAATTGCAATTTCAATTACATTCCGGATTTGATTTGGACTATTAGTTTATACTGTGTTTAATTTAATGTGGTCAGCTTTCAATGCTTCTATTTGTCAAACTTAATACAACGATGTTTCTGTTTCTACATTATGTTATGTAAAAACCCGTCACTGGGCAGTACATGGCGGACAGGCATTTCTATTAGAATTTAATTAATTAAAATAGTATTATAATATTCAGTCAATTACATTGTCATAGCCCTGCTAGGGTTAGATCCCAGAGGGCGGAATCTCGCCATGGACGTATCCTGGGAGGTTAAGGGGCAAAACGTTAGGTGGGTTTAATTTATTAACGTTGACATGCATTTTTTTGTGACACACTCTGCTATGGGGTATGGGACCTAGGAAGTAGTTTGTTGCTGGTCTTGTCCGGTACCCGGGTGTGGTAGATACGCCAGTTGGTTTGGGGTCACAACATGCATGTCAACTGCTCATTACGTTTTTATTTTGATATTATCGGCCGACTGCCATGATCTGCCATTAGTGGCCATATGAAATGCAAAACAAGCTTAAGTTAAAGATAGTATTTTTATATAGTTGTATTTTTCATTATTACTAATATAATAATGTTTTTGATGTTGTGAACTCGATGACTTCTTCACAACTCAAAGAGAACCAGACACCTCTTCATTTGTGTCTTGATTTTCGAAGAGTTCTTCTTGTAGAAAAAAGTTGCATAATATGCCGTTATTATCAGCCTCTTGAATCCATAACACTGCAACAAGTTGAATAAAAATAAATTGAACAATAATTCAGGTACAATTAGCGAGTAATGACAAATGAGCTACCGAGATTGGTTTCCATGAATTCCCTTCTACCCTGCATATGGAGTTAATTTAAAAGAACGAGATATATATGTTTGGATAGCAGTAACAGGATATATAGATATTTTGTATTGAAATTTTTGTTATCTGTTAACGTGCTCAAGATAAAGGGAAATCAAGAAATTAATTTCAGAAAATTAGAACATTGATTGTTTTTTTTTATTTCATTTCACTCACCAATAGAGTCAGCACAATAACCATTGGTTCATCCAGTCTTTACATATTTTTTAAAATTCTTATATAGAAACCCAAATAAATAGAAATAATTGCTTGTAAGATTTAATGGAGTTTTAAGACCGCGTCAACAATATTTCACTTAAATCGAATACAGACGTCACCAGCTATTAATAAGTTGGCAGAAATATTGTGTTGGTCTTTGCAGTGCACATGGAGGAATGGATAGAGGGGTTCTTTAGGGTGCCACGCTTGCCATGATGCGGGCATCGGTTTTGAAGGTCTCCTGCCAAGGATCCGGTAAAGTTTATAACTCCCGTACCTTTTTCATTTCTAAATGCAGTGTGCTTGACGAGAGAAAAGACACTACCTTTTTATGTCTTTGTGGGATACCTCCCATATACGAAGAAAGCTTTCTACCAACTGAGCTAACAGATAAAGATAAAATTAATTTTTAAATTCTTATATATAATATTTACATTTGCTTTGCAACTTTACTATATAAACATGTTTGAGTTGTGTGGCATATACGGTACAATAACTGACATTGATCACATGATCATTACACTATGCGTATGAATATTTCACTCTCTGGACTATTTTTAAGAAGTTTCATAACAAAACAACAACACAGCCTGAGGAAAAAAATTATTGATTTTAAAATATACATTGAATTAAATACACAACGGAAAATTTACAATCATCTCAAAAGTACCCTAATTTCTCCCATTATACTGAAAAAGTGTGTATGGTACCATCTGTTTTTTAAATTTTATTTCCGGAGCTATGGAATTTCACCATCAGTTAAAACCACAGTCATAACCGAGTTTCAGATTGACGAGTCTGGAGAATATGTAACTTAAAAACATGAAATACAAACAAAAAATTTTCAGAGGGGAGATATCTCATACAGACGAAAATAGCAGATGTTAAAAAAGAATATATATATATGCAACGGAGATGGTCGACTGTCATATGCCATGCTGCAAAAGTTGACACTAAATACACTCCTCGCTGTTTGCGGGTGACGGTCATCAGGCCATTCAGCATCTCAATGACCTGGGGTACGAAGCTCCGCACAAATTTGTTTATGTCGAACCATAAACGAGAAGCTTCTCCTAATCTTACAACAGAACTGTCTCAACACAACAGAAAATTAACTCACCCTGCAAAAAATTCAAACACTGAATCAGCTGTTGCACCGCGCCTAAATGGGTTACAATCTGGGTCGCATCATGTGGTCAGTTCCACAAGTTCTACGAATAATAATGACAGAACCTATGACTTTCCAAAGCATATTGCATTTCCGTCATCCAATAAATTCACTCCTGGATTCTTTGTAGATTCCAATTTCTCGCACTGCACTTTTAAATTTCCAAAAATGACAGCGAGAGTCAGACATCATTTCGAGATTGTTCACTTGTTCGTCATCTGCCTTAAGAAATTCGTTTTTTTTTTTTTAAATAATTTCGTAAAATTGCTATGAAAGTGACTTAATTGATGTTTTATATAAAATGTGCAAAACAATGTGATAGTTAATAAAATATTTTATAATTTTTGCGAGTTCCGTGTTTTTTCATGTTGCACTATATTTTGTTTACATTGTTACGCTGTTCCAATAATTGACCCCGCTTCTCGTTGAAGGCGGGAAAATTCAAATTGATGTGTCAAAAATTCAAAAAATTTAATTAATAATTTATATACTGTAAATATAACCATTGAACAGCATAGCTATGACAGTTATTGGATTATAAATGACAGCTTTGCCAGGCAAACTGAATAACGCGCGTTCTTTTTCATCATTTTTATCAAACAGTTTCTTTTAACAATTTTTTCTACTGTATTTTATCATATCCGAGGCTTTTTCAGCTATCATTATAGTAGGTGCATTTGTATTTCCAGATGGATTGTATGGCATCACCGAGGCATCTACCACTAAAAGGGCTTTCATGCCTTTAACTCTGAAAAAAGAATTATAAAAAATTCATCAATTACTTCGGCATTTTAAGATATACACATTAAGTTCAATGTACGTCCTATACCACAGCGGTTAACGTCCACGACTGTATCTTATTAGTTAACACAATCACAAATTCAAACCGGGTTCCTAAACGCATAAAGCCTTTCTACTGCTAGATTCCCATTTAAGATAGTAAAATATAAAATAGAAATAACAGGAACCTTAGTGTTAAACCTTTATTACAACTGTACGGAGTTCTCTTCAATACACCTTTTGAGTGCCACTGAAGACTTTTTTAAACCTTCAGTTGGGCGTCTGCAAAATAAAAGATATGGCTTCGTAAATTTTGTAATTCTAATAATCACCCAATATAACTAAAAAGTTCAAAACCTAATTGAAAACACCAATTAGTAACAATGTATCATTTATAGGTTAATTGTACAAATACTCTCTCTCTCTTCCCCCCTCTCTCTCTCTCTCTCTCTCTCTCTCTCTCTCTCTCTCTCTCTCTCTCTCTCTCTCTCTCTCTCTCTGTGTGTGGTTATAGCCATTAAACCAAACTGTGTTCAACACGAAAACACTCAAAACACAAAAATAGGGGATGCTTATTATAATATATATTTAACAAATACCTGCTAAATTTTGATGTGCCATATGTGCACACTTCGGAAAATCATTCCTCACCAGTGACACTAAGGGCCGAAAAGTTTGATAGATCAAAACATAAGCCAAAAGGTTGAAAAATAATCTAAAGTTACCTTAATTGATGATCAACTACGGCTGTGGGGTCTGATATTTACCCATTTTACATGTTCCAACAGAATATACCCAGTTCGTAAGTTTATATCTCAGAGAACATTCCCAATACATATCAGAGTCTTCAGTAAAATCAGAACACTCTTCAAATGAATTTAGTATCATAACATCAGATCCCAGGAAAGTACTTGTATTTCGCAATTCCTGTATTCTTCGAATACCTTTTAAGAGATTATTTGATATATGATTAATTAGTTAATTTTAATCAAATAATTCAACAGAATCATGGGTAAGAATGTGGACTAAAACTAAAACTTACGAATTACATTGTCTTTCGACGCTTGGATTTAATTATACTCGGGCATGTGCTAATGTAAGAAAATTTGCCACATACCACATCATACCACATTTCATATCTGATTGTTTTTATTAAGTTAAAGCTTTTTGTTTCGACGAAGCAAAAACATTTTATTATATTTCAACAAATCTACCACTGAAAAGTACCACACACAAATGAGTATGAAAGCTGTGCGGTTTTCCTTCCAGAAAAAACCTTATTTCTGCAATTTTCCTCTTTTTTATTTTCGACTTTATTCCCGAACAGCAAACCCCTTGACCTAATGGCTTTTGAATCAAGCTAGTCATGAAACCTCGATGTTCACAGGCTTTATATGATAAACGAAAGAGGTTCTATATCCTGCAAGTCCAGTTAGATTATTATAAAAATAAAAAGAAAACTGACTTTGTTGATCTTGAGGTTTTTAGGACACTCTCATTAAATATATTACAGGCAAATATAAATGTTTCTTCATAAAAAATTCTTAAAAATAATCTTTTGTATTTGTAATACACTAGTGTTTAAATATTACTTTGTTTAAATGTCCCAGATATGAAGTTGAGATGTCGGAATATTGTATTTGCGTTTATAATTATTTTTTCTTCAGCGAAGAATTTCCCCGCCACTTTTTTGAAAACTTGTCAACGGATCGTTATGAAACTATACAGGAACAATCTTTGGTTGGAGTTGGAGTCTCGTTCTTTAATATAACACATTGTTGGGACCAGAAGGATGTTTAAACGCCAAAAAACTTTTGATCCATTTTTATTTCATTTTATTTTATCCCAAATTTTTACTTTACAACCTTAATTGATGATATGCAAAACGATATAATTTGGCTATTTTAAACACTTGCAAACTTGACATTTAATTTAAACGGGAAACACACAATCAATACCTTTTATAAATTGTAAAATGTCAGCCGGATGAGACAGATATTTCGGATCTAGAGCTGGGTAGTCGGCAGGATCAAGATCTCTCACTTTAACATTCCCTTTACTTTTTGCATGTAGTAAAACTATTCTCACAGAGATGCCATCTCCAACTTCATTCGGGAATGTTTGATTACAGAATGAAGTCTGGAAAAAAATTACTTCGTAAATCATTATTTTCAAGAAGTGAATTCATAGGTAAAATGTTAAATTTAAAATCGAATTTTTTGTATACATATTGTTATGTTCAAGTACTACTTTTTGTTTGTAAATAAATCAAATAGTTTGAAGCCTGCTAACGGTAGTATACCACATACATTTACTCTAGTACTTCAAGTGTTCTGGGTGTGTTGAGTGTTTCGCTTTGGTATGTTTTTCAGTTTAGTTCTGACGACGATTTGATATCAACGGTGGCTGGTATAGAAGGTTTTCGATATATCTACCATTATCGTTTACCGATAAGTAAAAAAAAAAACAAACCAGTCCGTATCCAAATCACAACCCCCCCCCAACAAAAAATAAATAAATAAAATAAAAAATAAAAAAACATAGAAAAAACTTTGAAAACAGGCAAATTCAACAATACAGTTGAACTTCCATCAAGGAAGTGAGGCCAGGTGCTGTGGAAGGGTACGCACTTCATGTCTAGCTAGCTAGTGCTACACCCGTCACATTCAAAGTCAAAAATGAGAATGAAATTATCAACAACCTATGGTGAGTCAAATACATCCAGTATAAATCTGGATAAAGTGACTTCATACTTACTGACAATATTGTGATTAGGGCTTAAAACTTTTTACAGGGCCTTGATTAGCTTAGGCTCGCAAGGTCTTTAAGTCACTAATTTTATTTTAAGCAGTTTACTTCGTTGTAGAAAGTCCCCGTATTTGAAACAAGCTCTACTATAACGCTTTAACTGTATAATATATACGCAGGAGAAGCAGGAATATTACTGCAAAGAAACGGAAAGTTGACAATATAAAAAACTGAGGTCATCACGTTTGTCGTATAGCTCCAATTGTAACCTTTCGTGGGTGTCATAATTTAAGTTTAAGTCCAAGTATAAAGCAGAGCATTGAGAATCCGTCGAGTCTTTTATTTCAAACTCACTTGGATAGACGGCATTCAAATATTATCCAAATTTGGTATTATTGAAAGATAGAACGTCATCTATATCTATTCGTAGTTGAAAGATTTAACGACAGACTTTTGTCTAAATTCGACAAGGTTCAATAAAAATTCGTATTCATATAAACTAAAAAACAAAAAATTATAATAATAATAATAATAATATATATATATATATATATATATATATATATATATATATATATATATATATATATATATATATAACAAAAACAAAACAAATACAAAACACAAACAAACAAACAAATCTCCTAGCAAAGGTGCAACGTTTGTAGCCATTGATCGGTAAAGTGTTCTTGATAATGTGTTGAAAGCGGATAAATGGGTAAATGTATTTGATCATGGATTTTCATTATATATATTTACTTAGTATACCCGAAAGCTATCTTCCGTAAGAATATTGCCTAGGCATGGTATTCGTCCATCAGGAAATATTATCTGGAATTCTGGCCATGAATGGGTTGAATGTTGTATGTTAAAATACAAAAATATGTTGTTATATATATCACCAAAAAGACCTTAATATATAATATAACGCAAATTCTATTTTCTGAATGCAATGGTTCATAAAATGTACAACAAAACTGTAAATTATCAGCTAATTTTGAAAATGAGGATATATTAATGTCGGTAATGATATTAGAATGAAAACAGGGCAAATAAAACAATTCTCATCGTTATCAATTTGAACTGATTTTAATTCCAATTGACAAAATCTTAAAACCTGACGACATTGTATACAGCGAGTTTTATAACTACATTAACAATTGAAACTTAAACAGATTAGTCATATTTTTTGTTTGGTAGGCTTCATCTTCCTGTCTCCCAGTCTGATCAGGAAGACAATATACCGGTATAGGAAATTCCATGTTACACTTTACGTTAATGTGTCTATCACAGAAAAACAAACACATTGTTGGTTAACCACTGCAGTATCAGTGTATTTTGACAAAATAAATATACTGCTGGTCTGTAATCATAAAATGTATAATAATTAGTGATAACAGGGCTTCGGTTTTCGTTTAGTCTTAACCACATTATTCCACACGTTTCAACTCATTGGCTCGAATACGGTATGGGCAGTTCTTTATGTAAGAAAAGTCGCTAGTCAAATCTTTGTGGTTATCTTCAGATACTCTCGTCTCTTACAATGTATCACAACTGAACGCTCAGATATAAATAAAAATTTTAGCGTAGTGTTTTCAATTTTCAGTAGAATATTGATTTTAAAAAACACAAGTATTCACTTTTATCAATGCGTTTTTCAAGGAGAGTTAAAACAAAACAAAAATCGTCTTTTCTCTAAAATCTGACAATCTTT
This sequence comes from Tegillarca granosa, assembly GCA_029721355.1. NCBI lineage: Eukaryota > Metazoa > Mollusca > Bivalvia > Arcoida > Arcidae > Tegillarca > Tegillarca granosa. The sequence continues at coordinate 4,283,338 of CM056597.1, read as the reverse complement.
CAAAAACGGATTTCTAACATCTGCAATGAGTGGCGCTGTGTAAACGTGTGAATAACTTGGCAAATCAGATGCAATGATTATAAAATTTAAACTCATATAATCTGTAAAATTAATAAAAAATCAACCTAACCTTCATTAGCAAATAAATACGGTGCAACAGTTTCTCGATTCAAAAACATCTCTTTGATGCCGTGTAGATATATTTAGTTGAACTTCCAAACGCATGGCCACGTGATCAAAGTATGTCTCCCCAACAGGAGAATCGATAATTGGTTTAATCTGAAGTTTAAAACAACAATTAAAGGTTCTTAAGTCTTTTTAAAGACTAAAATTTTATGTTCTCAATTCGTTCCCTGTAAGTGTTTGTTATAAATATATTATAAATAAAATCTAAATAACAACTGGAATTATATAATTTAATATCACTTAACTTCACATAATATCTTGTGCTTCAGCAGAAAACGAAATGACATTTTATACATTTGATACCCGTTTGTTAACTTTTACATTTTTGGACAAAATAATGAAATATAGAAATCAATAGCATAATTCACCAATAACTCTTATGAATTAAACAAAAATAAAAATTAATATAACCCGCGCATAAATACATTATTATAAATTACTGGCATACTTATTCTGGTCAGTATTCATAACATGTCAAGCATATGTTCAATATTTATTATTTAACAACACACACACACCTCGGAAGCACTGCCCCTACCACCGCCGTTGACACCAGAGGCCAAAGACGTTGATAGATAAAAAAGTTAATAAACCAAACATTACAAAAACAATAAATCTAAAGTTATAAAAAAACATATTAATCCAAATCCAGCCAAGGAACGTCCAGCATGAGGAAACAAATCCCAGTTTTAAATAACTTTCAAGAATTGATACAATTGTACATTTTGACACAAGATACATTTTCTAACAGCACAAATTACTTTTTACCGAGTTACCATCGTGGAGTTTTAATGCACAAGCAGCGGTACCCGCTCAGGGTAGTAAATATTTAATTAAAATATTTGTTTAATTTTTCTGCGCCACAAACGCACACCTTTTAACCTACCCCATCAGTTAAATTTTTGATATCGATTTAATCGCACAAAGACCTTATTAAACGGATTTTAAGAGGTATTGAAATGGCATCTTGTTTGCAAATTAATACTTGTGTTTTCACTATACCTTCATATCCCTTAGGTGTCTTTGCGGACCAATACCGGATAACATCAAGATCTGTGGTGAATGTACAGTGCCAGCAGAGACTATTACTTCCTGTCTGGCCCTTATATATCTACTTTTTCCATTAAGTCGTACCTTGATTACCAATGCAACCTTTAATGATAAAATTTGAAAAATACCATTTTATAATTTTAAATATGATGAACGTTCAGATAATTTCTTAATTACCCCAAGTGTAGTATAATGAAGGATAAAATAATAGAGATTTTATCCCAGACAAGGGTATATTACTTATATGCTAAATGTTATTGAAGGAATTATGTCGTGTTCAATACCAATGTATGTCAACGAACTGTTTTACGATCAGCCTTGAGTCAAATTCAAACAAAGGAAAATCAGCCATTGTCATAAAAAGTGAGAGAACAGAAAACTATGTTATGAAGCGTTAATGTGGCGTAATTTTAACAATATTTCGATTGTGATTTAAATAAGTAAGAAATAAATAAATACCTTTTCCACTAAAGCGTATGTAAACACGTTAAGGTTAGACCTTCCCATGGCTGGTCTAAGAAATGCCCTGGAAGACGTTTCTCTTTTACCAGACTCGATATTGACTGGAGTAACGCAATTCCCTAAAAAATGATACATAGTCTGTATATTATGAAATGATGATATCATATTTTTTGACTACTTAATCCTACAATTGAAAATGATATCAGAAAAAAAAATGTCTAAAGTGACGGCTCTGACTTTTTTTTTATAATAAACGATGATCGCATAACGAATCTGAGAAATTCGATTATGATAGCAACCGGAATGCAAGGAGACAATAACTAACCTGGAAAAATAAAATGTCAAAATTCTTCATATAAGATTAGTTTTATGTGTGAGGTTCGAATCTGGCAATGAGAGTTGTTGCGATACTAAAGGCTGCGCTTTTGACTTCTTCGTTTTCAAGTCAGCATATTGTAACCCTAATCGTAAAATTAAAACAAAATCTACCGATGTGCGTGTTTAATTATGTATCAGAATGTGATCGTGGAATGTGAATGGTTTTATGCGTTCTGGAACTTTTAGGAGCTTCGCAATTTGGATATGTACTCATAACAGTACGTCCAGCACAAACGAGTCAAGTTGGCCTCTCCGGCTGCGTAATAATCATCGGCTTAGATTTGAATACAGCCAAAGATTATTGTATAAACCGCAAGTTTTTAATACTTATTCAGTAAATTCTACACAATGCAAAACTTCCTGAATCAAATTACAAACTGAACACAAAATAAAACACAATAAAATTATGCAAACCGAGTGGCATGGGCTGGTTGCAATCTACTTCCGGTATTCCAAGTTCAGTTGCACCTTTTTTGAGCAGATAATACAGTTCGCTTCTTTTCACATTCTTGCTTCTAGTTATAGTCACTGGTTCACCTGTACTATGATACGCTGAAATAAAATTTTATGCATCAAGCATGTTATCGCAATGAGTGTGATACCAATTATTACTTTTTCTAGTCTCCTAACTTTCGGGATTTTTTTTATCTGATCTACATCTTTTTAATATGTCAACAAATTTGTTTCTTGGAATCTAATATCTAGAAATAACTACTGGTACATCCAATATATAAGGGTTTGGGGTTTCGCAATACACATAAAACTAACATATATATATATATATATATATATATATATATATATATATATATATATATATATATATATATATATATATATTCTGTTATTTAGTAATTTTTATGCATATTGCGTTACATATATATAAAATCACAACTATCAATTTATTATCATTTTTCAATACTTCGGTAAGGAATCTTAATCGCAATAAACGAATACAATTGGCGTGCAGTACACAATAAGTAGATACGACTTAGTACATCATAGAACATAATAACGCACTCGTACGAATATTTATAAACTGTAACATCATGTGGTGACATTTGATTTGTCAAGTTGCAAAACAGAAAATTTCAAATTTAAAAAAACATTTGCACATATAGAAAAATATAATGACGTTTAACTGGATATATATGGATATTATGGTCGTTTTACTGCTGTGCCTATTGAATGAACACAATTTCTTGGCATAATTGCTTATAAAAACAGTTTCACAATGTGTAAAAGTGTAAACATATACTACAGAAATAGTGTTACCCGAATTATTGTTTTCTGGTATACGATTGTCTTCTGATTTTATAAATATAAAAGTACATCATTATAACTTCATTCTTTAGCTCCAAGTGATTCCCAATTATCATAATCCTCTTTACAAGGAATGAGGAATGATTTTCCGAAATGTGCACATCTGGCACATAAAAATTTAGCAGGTATTTGTTATATATTTACAACCCTGACAAATACCATTCCATTATGCGATGACGATCCTCCCAGTACCACACCACCAGTTACATTTAAACGTGACGACGTTTGAGCACTTTTAAGATTTTTCACCACTCTATAATAACCAAAGCTAACGTCAATACCAATATCCAACTTTATTATTTTAATATGGAATATAGTTTAGCAGATTGACGCATTAATAGACCTTGGTTGCTTATAATATTTCACTTTAAAGTCTTGCACTTTAACTTTACATGTGTTCTTGTAAACAACAGGTGTTATATCAATTTATACCCTCAATACCTATGTATTAGCAATTTCACCCTTGTAAAAAGTTGTTTGTGTCGTAGGAAAAAATATACCTTAAAAAAGGTTCTGACAGTTACATACCGGCCCCTTAATTGTGGTTACCTACCGCAATTACAAAATTAAAAACCAAAAACGGTCAAGAACGCAATCAAGTCATTAACATTCATAGTTCAAATATACACAATTCAAAATTCAAATTAAATTTGGCATAATTAACACAGTTTTGCAATTGGTCTGATCAAATATCCTGAAGCAGTTTTCAACTTTACAATGCGAACACAACCTTGGTTGTCTTCATAAACATCAGTGATTCTTCCCATATTCAAGAAATTACGTGGTGTACTGTCAGCAATCAATACAATGTCACCAATTTTGAAATTTTCTTTTCTGTAATTCCGTTTTTGTCTTGCTTGAAGAAGTGGTAAATATTCCTTTTTCCACCTTGTCCAGAATAAATTAGCTAAATATTGAATTTGTTTCCAACGGCGTTTTATGTAACAATCATCTTTGTCAAAAATTCCTTGTGGTAATGTCTTTCCAGATCTGCATAAAATTAAGTGATTGGGTGTCAGAACATCAAGATCATTTCAAAAATTTGACACCTCTGTAAGTGGTCTTGCATTCAAAATTGATTAAACCTCACAAAATAATGTATTTAACACTTCATCGTCCAATTTGATGACTTGTTCTTGCATTATAGAATGCATGACTTTCCTAACTGATCTGATAAGGCGTTCCCAAATACCACCAAAATGAGATGAAGCAGGTGGATTAAAATGCCACCGAATGTTCTTTTGCAACATGAATGTATTGATTTGATATAAATTCCATTTGTTTATTTCGTTTTGGAGCTCACAGTTCAGCTCCCACGAAATTGGTGCCGTTGTCAGTACATATAAACTCTGGAGTTCCTCTTCGTGCAATAAACCTACGTATTGCATCAATGCATGAACTTGTATCCATTGAGAAAGCTATCTTTAAGTGAAGTGCAGGAGATGACAGACATGTAAATATAACTCCATATCGTTTGACCTGTGATCTTCCACGTTTAACATAGAAGGGTCCAAAAAAGTCCATTCCAATATTTGAAAATGGTGGTTTATCCGACATTAATCTTTCAGGTGGTAAATTTGCTATCTTTTGTTCACCAAGAGATCCTTGATATTTCTTACATGTAACACATTTTGATAACATCTGTTTGATTAAAGAACTTGCACCAATAATCCAGAACTTCTGTCTAAGTATAGCGAGGTATTGAGATTTTGCCTAGATGACTAATATTACGATGAATGTTTTCAATTATTAGTTTTGAAACCATAGATTCCTTTGGTAGAACAATTGGATGCTTTGATTCGAATGAGACATCACAGTTTTCTATCCTACCTCCAGCTCTGATAATTCCATCTTTCATATACACATTTAACTGATATAACTTTGATCTCTTAACTTTACTTCTGACTTTGCTTGTTTCATTGCTATTAGACATTACTGTATATTCTTCTTCAAATGATCTTCTTTGAACATACTGAACTATCCGCTCCTCTGCTTTCTGAATCAACTCTGTTGTTAAGTGACAATCTCTAATTTTGGCAAGCTGGATATCTTTTGTTGATCCATGTTGCCTCTTCTTTGACATGCAGCTTAACTTCAAATTATGAATAAACTTCAAAACCCATGCAGTGACTCTTTTCAGCCTATTCCAATTTGAAAACTTAGAAATAAGAGTAGATATAGAATCTTCATTTGAGACACAAATGACACTAGAACTTACAACTTTTTCTTGTTTGACCTCAACATCATCTGGACTTAACAACATATCTTCGTAATGCAACCTGTGTGGCCAATACTCTTGAGATTTGAACAGAAAATCTGGACCTTGTAACCATATAGAACATGAACTTAGCTGAGACATGTCCAATCCACGAGAGGCACAATAAGCTGGATTGAGTTTAGTATCAATGTAGTTCCACTGATCCTCAGAAGTTGCATCATTAATGACAGCGAGTCTGTTTGCCACAAATGTTGGAAATCTTGCATTTCTATTGCAAATGTATCTAAGAACTGACATACTGTCTGTCCAAAAAAATACCTTGTCTACCTTAACCTCAATTTCTTCGGTGATCTTTTTGCAAATACTTACTGCTCTAGCAGCTGCAGTTAACTTGAGTCTCGGTATAGTCACAGATTTTAATGGTGCCACCCTTGCCTTACCAAGGAGAAATGAACAATGAATGTTTCCTTCACTATTTACTATTCTAAGGTAAAATACCATTCCATATCCCACTGAACTTGCATCAGTAAAGCTGTGAATTTCGCATGTTTTTATTTTACCAAAATGTTCAGGTGTGTAACATCTCTGTATCTTTACATTCTCCAAATTAGTTGTTTGAGTTAACCAGTTCATTCATTTCTTTCTGTCAGTTTCTGGTATCTCTTTATCCCATCCTATCTTTAATCTACACAGATTTTGTAATATAATCTTTCCAAGTAGGACAAACGGAGCAACTATACCAAGTGGATCGTAAATTGAGCTAACAACTGACAATATTCCTCTTCGAGTAATTGATTTATCTTTTAAATCTATTTTATTCCCAAATTTGTCATCTTCAATCATCCAAATTACTCCTAATGCTCTTTCAGCAGGGTGGCCTTCATTGAAATCCCATTATTTGACTTCCTTTCCTCTTTCTTGCTCTGGAAGTGATAATACAACTCTTAGATTGTTACTTGTCCAGTTTGTAAGATGAAATCCTCCCATGTTACATAACTTGCTCAAATCATTAACCACGTGTTTTGATTCAGTTTCCGTTGAAACCGAAAACAAGCAATCGTCCACATACATGTTATTTGATAACACATCTTTTACCTTGTGATGAAATCGATTACCAAACACGTCTGCAGTCTGATGTATCGCATAGTTACAACAACTTGGTGATGATGTTGCACCAAAAATGTGAACAGTCATTCTGTACTCCTTTGGTTCATGATCTTGATTCCCATTAGGCCACCACAGAAATCGTAAACAGTCTCTATCCTGTTCTGGTACTCTAACTTGATGAAACATAGACTCAATATCACCAAGGACAGCAACATTGTCTAGGCGAAACCGTAAAATTACTCCAAGCAGATTATTTGTTAAATCTGGTCCTTGCAATAACTGTTTATTTAATGACACCCCTGCATACATAGCCGAACAATCGAAAACAACTCCGATTTTTTCAGGCTTTCTAGGGTGGTAAACACCATGGTGTGGTAAGTACCAAACTCGACCATCATTTCTATTTAACTGACTCTCTGGAACTAACTCAGCATGACCACTATTAAGTAATTTGTCCATGAAAATGATGTAATCATGTTTTAACCTGGGATTTTTCAATAAACTTTTATTTTAATCCTTTTAATCGCTGAAGTCCTTGCGATTTGTTATTTGGCAGCTTGCATTCAGAATTACGAAATGGTAGTTCTATACTAAAATGACCATCTTTGTACTGCACAGACTTTGTCCAGAAAACAAACATCCTCTCTTGAGTGCTCTCTCTTGTCACTGATTAATCGTTTAGGAAATCTAGCTTAACTGACTGCTGTACCAATTCTTCAAGCCTAGAACATTCTTCAATTTCTTGAATCTTCGACAAATATGTTCTATTTACTTTGACTTCATGACTATTTTCTTCATTATTTGTTGGTCTTGTTACATTCCAAATAATCCACCCAAGTCTAGTTTTTGTAGCATGGGGTGAGCCACTTGGTCCTGTTCTAACTTTAAATGGTGTGTAGGCATCTGGTACATTACCTCCTATCATTAGACCTATTTCACTTGTTTCGATCTTAGGAATATTCAAATGAGATTAATGAGATTTTACAATTTTACCATTGTAAAATTTCATCTTCGTTTGGTACATGGTCCATTGTTACAGGCAATGTGTTTTTAGTGTAGACACTTGGTAAATCGATTTTGTTATTCAAATCTAAATCGCAAACTTGTAGACCATGTAATGATTATGTGTCTATTGTATATGGTTTTCCAATCATGCCTAGTGTTTATTTCATTCTTTCCCCATGTGCGCCAATCTTTGTCATTAGAGCTTCTTTGCAAAATGAAACATTGCAGCCAGTATCAAAAAATGCATATGTCTCAACACTGTATGGTTTATCCTTAACTTTTACCCCTACTGGAATACTTGACATTGCACTAGTGATTTCACTGTCTCCGGTCCCCTGTTTGACTACAAATATCTAATTCACTTGTACACAAACTTGTGGATTGCTTTTGATGAGTTTGTTCAGATTCTGGAACAACTGACTTTGATTCATCATGTAAGATTGTTGGGTGTTTTTTACTACAAATAAAACATTTCAGTCTGTTTTTACAGTCACAACTCTTATGACCCTTTTTTAAGCAACCAAAACATAACCAATTTTTCCTTACAAAATCACATCTTTCTTTAACCGATACTGAAAGAATTACTTTGCAGTTTAGTAATAAATGTGAATTAGAATCACAGTATTCACATTTTATTCTGGCTTCTGTAGTAGACTTAACTTCTAAATTAGTTTCGGTTGCTTCTGCAGCACTTGACAACATTTCACTCTACTTTCCAAACCGTTTAGTACTTTACCTTTCGTGTCGCAACCTTTCAACCCACTTTTTAGTGCCTCATTTCCATATACAGGATCATTTAACTTCTTCGACTCATCTTTCACGAACTGAACAAATTGCGAAAATTTGATTAATTTGTCTTCATTCTTGTTTCTCAAAACTATGGTTCGCCACTGGTCATATAGATTAAATGGCAATTTAGACACTAATCTGCGAATGTTTTCAGAGAACTCCAGAATACTACCCGCACCAACACTACTAACAGCATTTTCGCATTCAACTAAAAACAATGAAAAATCATCTAATGCTTTATTCTCACCAATTTTTATAAAAGGCCAGTTTAATGCTTTCTTAGCAAATGCATTCGCAATTACATCTACGTAACCGTATCTGTCTTCCAATTGACTCATTGCTGCTTGAAATGCAGTCTCCTCTTAAATGACTAAAACTGCTCACCACTTTGCTTGCTTCATCAATTGTAAATTGCTCCAAGTAATTCATTCTTTCTTCATCACTACTTGTGTCAGATATAACCTTTGCTTCAAATTGTCGAATGAACTTTCGATATTCCATTGGGTTTCCAGAAAACTCTTTAATCTCTGCAACAGGTTTTCGTAAACAACGGCCTCTAAAGTTGATGACTGATTGACTGATAGAGATTCATCCACCTGACTGATTTTCTCCATTTTTAAATGGTTGTTTAGTTGATTATCTTGACTTGTTACTGAAGGTTGAATACTTTCTCTCTTGTTGTTATCAACGAATTTGATGTTGGTATCTGAATTTATTTGCCTACTTGTTAATTTTGGTTGATTTACTATTTGTGTTTGATGTATTTCCATCAACGGTCGACTAATCTGTGATTGACATTCACTAAGACATTCTCTTTCAGACTCATTATCTCTTTGTGCTTCATTTTCAAATTTATCAAGTAATTCAGTTTTTGCATTAGCCACAGCTAAATCTGTAGAGAGTTGAAGTTCTTCTTCTTCTAATTTTAATTTCATCCTTGCCAACTCAATCTCTTTTCTGCGTTGGTGTGCCTTTAATTTTTCTTGTAACTCCACTTTTTTCTTCTTTTTTCATTCTTTTTGTTGATGTTTGTCTACGACTTGATGATTTACTTTTAAAAGATCCTTTCTCTGAGTGAGATTTTCTGGTTGAGCTTGAACTTTTCATTGACTGTTTAAGCAAAGATGTTTCTTCAATTTTTGTTTTTTATGCGTCAGCTTAGTGGTCTTTCATGTTACACATCAATGATTGTATTATTTCATCTTTCTTCTGAAAATCTTCTATATACTCATCACCATCTGGATATTTAAACCGCGAAATATAAGCTCCGATGTTTTTCTAAATAATGTTCATAATGATCTAGTTTAAAAATGATAAAGACAAGATGAGTCTTTTGTATGCACTTTTTACAATTTATTGAATGATATATATATACTTTGTGCTGTCAGAAAATATACCATTTAGCAAAATTTTCAGCAGTCTAAAACTTAAAATTTATTTAAAACTAAGGTTTGATCCCTCATGCAAAGCATCCCTTAGCTGGATTTGGATTAATATAATTTTCAAACTTTTATTCATTATTTTCAACTGTTTGGCTTATGTTTTTCATTATCACACTTTTCGGTCTAAGTGTCACTGATAAGGAATGAATTTCCGAAATGTGCACATCTGGCACATCAAAATTTAATTGGTATTTGTGTTTTATATATATATAATATATATAATACTGTTATTTCATAATGTGGTTACTTCACAATTGGAGGAACCTACAAATAATACGTTTAATTTTACAACTTGATTTTTTTGTAAATTAAACACTTTTAAAAAAATATTATACATTTAGTTAAAATTTACTTTTACTACATTTACTATATTTTTACTTCTTTTAAACTAATATTCGTTGTATGTCAATTATTTTACAATGAACATACAAAACTAAAAATACATTACTTTTCAATGTATAACACATTCACACTACAGTAGTACATTATAGTGCTAGCACATCACTATAAAACACCATGGTTCCTTACAAACAAATTACCACATTATGAGAAAACTGCATTTAAATAAATTACTGTTATATTTTTTATTTACATATCATCATTAAAATATACATAAAATATATAGGAAGTTATCGGAGTATTTCCAGGAATTAAGTTTATAAAACAATAAAACATTATCAAACTCACACAGAAGCACCGGCCGAAACTGTACAAGTAATCAATTTCACCAAACTTATAAACTTGGCTGTATGAATGTAAAAGTTTTCTACACATAACACATAAAATCACAAAATACCAAAAAAGAGCAGAATAACACTTCTGTACTCTAACATTACATGTGCAAGAATGTTCCAACTACTCATTTATACCTCTATATCCAGGAAGATATGCATTATTACATATGTGAACACTTGTCTTAGGCTATGTGCTGGGTGAATATTGGGTATAGTAAAGATACATTATAAAATATGTAATGGTTTTTAATAAAAAGAGATTTATTTACATGTATATACAAATTTACACATTAAATGTGACAATACCTCTCCATTTGGGAAAGAACGAAGTACTTTTAGAACTACATGTAATGTTTTAATTTACACAGTATACTTGCCTTTATTTTTCAATTCATATTTTTGTAGCAGTACATTGCTTTTGGCACTATATTCTACTTAGATAATTTGCACCAACATTATCCTTACCTTTGATTATAGTTATTCTAAATCTGTATGGCTGTAAACTAAGAGCCCACCTCACCAGCCTGGAATTAACTAGCTTTGCTTTATTCGGGTATGTCAAAGGCTGATGGTCAGTTTCTATAATAAGTTCATTGCCATACAAATACCTTTTGAATTTTTGTATAACCCACACAAAAGCATTACATTCTTTTTCTAAAGTTGAGTAGTTACACTCACCTTTTTTTTAGTTTTTACTTACATATGCTATAGGTCTCTTGTTACCTTTGTCATACTGCATAAGCACTGCTCCGATTCCTTTGTCGGAAGCATCAATTTGAAGGATAAAAATCTCAGACATAACTGGTAATTTCAGAACAGGTGACACAGTCAGTGAATGTTTTAAAGACTGCACTTTATTACACCTACCTTTCTTTGTCAAATCTGTTAACGGTGATGCTACATGTGCAAAATTAGGAATTAACTTCCTATAGAAACCAACAACATCCAAGAATGACCTTACCTGCTTCTTGGTCATAGGGCGTGTACCATTTTTAATCGTTTCTACCTTGTCTGGGTTAGGAGCTATGTGGTCTTATATATAATTCGCATACCAGTTAAAATTTGATGTGCCAGATGTGCACATTTCGGAAATTAATTCCTCATCAGTAAGACCGATACATAAAAAATATAAGCCAAACAATTGAAAATAAATTGATCTAAAGTTCCAAAATTATATAAATCCAAATCCAGCTAAGGAATGCTTTGCATGAGGGAACAAACCTTAGTTTTAAATAAATCTCAAATTTTAAACGACTGAAAATTTTGATAAATGGTACATTTTCTGACAGCACAAAGTACTGCCTACTGAGTTATGGATACCCTCGGGTAGTTTTACTCCACCAGCAACGGTACCCGCTGAGGGGTAGTAAATATATAACTAACATACTAGTTAAATTTTGATGTGCCAGATGTGCACATTTCGGAAATTAATTCCTCATCAGTGACACTAAGACCGAAAGTTTGATACATAAAAATATATAAGCCAAACAGTTGAAAATAATGAATCTAAAGTTTCAAAATTATATAAATCCAAATCCAGCTAAGGAATGCTAATCCAATACAATGTCCTAAGAAATCTAGTTTACTATATGCAAAAGAGCACTTACTTGGTTCTATTGTCAAATTGGCATCTCTTAATCTAGAAAAAATTTCTCTAAGAACCTGTAAATGCTGTGAGAATGTTAACATATAAATGATAATATCATCAATGAAATTATCTATGTAACTCATACAATGTAATTGTTTTCTCATCAGTCGAGAAAAGGTTGCTGCAGCTGTGACCAATCTGAACGGCATTACACGGAATTTAATCAAACCTTTAGGTGATAAAAAGCTGATTTAATTTTGGATTCAGGAGTTAAAGGAATTTGCCAATAACCCTTTGATATATCTAATCGGGAATAAAACTTGTTACCTGCAAATTTTGCAAACATCTCATCTGTGTCCGGTATAGGTTCTGCATCGAAGATAGTGATTTTGTTAAGAGATTGATAATCTATACAAACCATATTACTATTGTCCTTTTTCTTCATTATCACTATGTTTGCAGAATATGAACTGTTAGACGGATCTATAACTTTTAGATCTAACATTTTACTTACCCTTTTATTAATTGAATCAATGACAGAGTACGGCATTTGATGAGAGCTATCTCTTATTGGCTTGTCAGTGGTAGTTTTTATATCATGGTCAAGTAATTTTGTATAGCCTGGTAGGTCACTAAAAATATCTGAATGGTCATATAATAGTTTCTTGAGGTCCGCTACTTGGTCTGAAGATAAATCTTAAGAAATGTCAACTTGTTCTGGTCCCTTAATTTTACCACTAGGTACAAAGTCAATTAAAATTCCTGAATCACTTTCATCATCACAATCAACTACTACTGGATTCACAAATGCCATAGCTGCTGTAATTTCATTTGGTTTATATTTTCTTTCCATTTACCTTTTTAATAAATTGCACGAAATGTCTTTAAGAATCTGAAAATTCTGATGCAATGTGTCCCAATTTCTTACATTTAAAACACATCCTTTCACTTTTGGGTACAAAAACGTTTAGTATGCTTGGTTTGTGTACTATCTATCTTACCTGCTTGATTAGTATTTACATGTTGTTTATTTCTCTGTGAAACTTTCTGAGCTTAAGATATTGGTATTTCTGTTTGATTTATACCTTTGTTAGAAAGGTTTACAGCACTAGTAAACCTAGCCTTACGAAACTGATCAGCTTAGTCTGCCATTTGATTGATAGTTTTGGGTGTTCGTTCCTTGAGAAATAGTGCCAATTCTTTGTTACATACATGAATAAATTGATCTCTAATCATTAAATCAAATAGCTCTTGATATATGTTGCCAATTTTGGTCATGTCAATCCACCTCTTTATGTTGCTAGATAACCGAACTGAAACTTTCATGAATGACTCACCAACTTCCAGTCTACCTGATCTAAACTTACTTTTAAATCCATCTCCAGTTAAATAATTAACAAAGCCGTCTTTAGTTCTTCATAATTTTGAGCTTGGTCTGATGGCATTAATGCATACACATCTTAGGCCCTTCCTTTCAATAAAGCACTAAGATTAATAACCCAATTATATTTTGCAAATATACCTATACACATAGGTGTGCAAATAAATTGCATCAGTCATACACCAAGATATTCAGAACAGCCAGTATATCAGTTAAGTATATATTTACTTACATACTTATACAGCAGAATAAGCCGTTTACATCTGGGTATGAATAAAATTATTTCAGATACTGCTTCTGGGTTCCAGAATACTCAAATTACTTCATAACAATGATAAAAATAATATATTCATAGATATTAATAATTAAATCTGCATATAATATTAACAATACCTATACAAGATTTTTTCCTATCACAAATAATAATAATAATAATTCTCAATTATGAATGAATTGTTCATATACACATTTGAATTAAATAAAAAAATATAAATTATCTAATACATATGAAAATTAATCTGGTAAATCTTATGTCTCTATTTGTATTTCTAAACAAATTTGATGTCTTCTCCTTTCACTATTTTTGGGTAAACCAAATCTAACACCATAATTATAAATATATATATTGTATTTTAGTATTGTAAAAATACATATCATTTAAAATATCAGCTTATTTTACTATATTTCTTATCTTGCTTGTAATCATCATCTACTATCCCACTTCTGACACCAATTTTGTCATGGTCTGGTCGAGTTTATTGATGATAAAGACAAGATCAGTCTTTTGTATGCACTTTTTACAATTTATTGAATTTATTTAAAACTAAGGTCTGTTCCCTCCTGCAAAACATTCCTTAGCTGGATTTGGATTCACATATTTTTGGAACTTTAGATTCATTAATTTGCAACTGTTTGGCGTATGTATTTTAATCTATCAACTTTTTCGGCCCCTAGTGTCACTGATGAGGAATGATTTTCCGAAATGTGCACATCTGGCACATCTAAATAAAGCAGGTATTTGTTATATATATATACAAATGTATATAGAAAATACAAACAGTATTTCCATCATATTAGGGGACATCGTTGAATCAATTTATACTGTTATTTTATAATGTGGTTACTTCACAATTGGAGGAACCTACAAATAATACATTTTATTTTACAACTTGATTTGTTTTTAAATTATACACTTTTTTAAAATTTTATTTTACATTTAGTTAAAATTTACTTTGACCACATTTACTGTATTTTCACTTCTGTTATACTAATGTTCCTTGTATGTCAATTATTTTACAATGAACATACAAAACTAAAAATACATTACTTTTCAATGTATAACACATTCATACTACAGTAGTACATTATGGTGCTAGCACATCACTATAAAACACCATTGTTCCTAACAAACACATTACCACATTATGAGAAAGCTGCATTTAAAAAAATTACTGTTATATTTTTTATTTACATATCATCATTAAAATATACAAAAATTATTTAGGAAGTTATCGGAGTACTTCCAGGAATTAAGTTTATAAAACAATAAAACATTATCAAACTCACACAGAAGCACCGGCCAAACTGTACAAGTATTCAATTTCACCAAACTGATAAACTTGGCTGTATATATTTAAAAATTTTCTACACATAACACATAAAATCACAAAATACCAAAAAAGAGCAAAATAACACTTCTGTACTCTAACATTACATGTGCAGGAATGTTACAACTACTCATTTATACCTCTATACCTAGGAAGATATGCATTATTACATATGTGAACACTTGTCTTAGGCTATGTGCAGGGTGAATATTGGGTATATTAATGGTAGATATAAAATATGTTGTTTTTTTATAAAAAGAGATTTATTTATATGTATATACAAATTACACATTAAATGTGACAGCTCCAGCTGATTCGATATAAACATACAAAAACAGTGCCTCTTTTACTGCAAAACATTGCAGACAAAAATGTTACATACGTGTTTTTTATCCGAAAACATGGCATAATTCCGAGGGACGCGGAAATTTTCCATGTTATTTCACTGTCTGTAAGAGAGTCGCTAAATTTCGGTACTTCTATTCTTTTACTAATATTTGTATCTGTATCTGATCCACCATTGTTGAAACAAACGGACCGTTACATCGTTATCTTCTTAAAATCTTGCAGCCAGAACACAGCCTGATGACCCAGCACCGACTAAAGTTAATATATAAGACAAACATACTAATTCCTGACCTAATTACAATCCCAAAAACATAGTAAAAACTTTAAAAAGTGGCCAATGTAGTCTTACACGTGGATTTCCTTCAAGGAGATGAGTTCGGGTGCTCCGGTAGAAAAGACACCTATTGTCTAGCTAGCTTCACCCGCCACATACAAAATCAGATTTGAGTCAGAAATGAATATGGAATTTGGGGAAGTCAAATATATCCAGTACAATTGTAGATACAGTGACTTCACACTAATCATCAATATTGTGATCACTGCCATAAAACCTTTTATGGGCATTGATCGGGCAAGATTTAAAATATCCACGAGTCATTAATTTAATTGTAAGCAGCTTGCTGTAGAAAGTAGTTTAAATAAAGTTTACAATACCCTATTAATTTTGAAACGTAAAACAAGATTGCTGTAGAAGCTGGATTATTACTCCAAAGAAACAGAAAGTTGACAATAGAAAAATGCTTACCGTTCTCTGTATAAATTACAAGTGAATGGTTTGTTTTGGACGTTCATTAATTTAAAAATTAAAAATATGTTTGTAAATTGTAGAGAAAAGCTTATACACTTCGTACTATAGACAAAGTATTAGAAACAAGATGTTCAAGTAATCATTTAGAATGTTTTACGTAGAATAGACCTTTTCTGAAAAAGATTTAAGTCCATCTTTGACGACTCTCAAAATTTGTGTTCGAATCACTGATACTGATTTAGCAGTACAATGGTAACTGGAATTAATCTGTATGGATTTTTGTGAAGTTTTTCAAATCCAATTCAAGTAAGAAAGAACAGATTCTTCCTGTTTCAAATTAATAGCGAAAGACTCAAGAACTTCACTTGAATTAAAAGAAATTCATTTAAAGAAAAGCAGTCCTAATATAAAGAAAGATTCATTATTTTATAATCCAAACCAATCTCGTTTATAAGACAATAAAAAGGAAAATATTTTGTTGATCAGCAGTTTATACAAAATATGTGTGTAGTATGTCTATGAGGATTGCAGAAATCTCAGGGTAACTGAGCACTAAAAAAGATTCAGTACTTCCAATCCCTGTCTTTATTGAACATCTATTTGCCCTTACCCAGTTCGATAAGTTATTAAGCTAATTTAGCCTATGGTTTATCAAACTTTTAAGCAGAATCCAATATAATTTTTAGTTCTACTCCAAGTAAAAAAAAAGAGCTAAACCTCCCTGTAGATTTATGTTTGTCATGATCAAGTTAGACATTGTTTTCCATTTGTCATTTTTAAAAGTCAGACGTTGCAGATTAAATTAAGACTGAAGATGAAATACTAATTTACCGATAACATAGTCACATTGACGAGGAACATCTGTCTGGGAATCCATCGTGTTTTCTTCAATTGTATCTTGAAAAAGCACAAACCCGAAGACGAATAATGTTTCTAACATCACCATATTCTCCAAATCAAAGGTCTGCTACTTATATTCCTTATCTAATTTTATATTTTCACTGCAAAACATCAATGTTACTTCAGAATAGGTATATGCACATACCCAACGGTATTCAATATAATGCAAAAAGTATATATTCAATTGACTTTTAATAAATGTTTGAGGTGTTTGGAATATAAAACACTTTGAAGAAGATCATTTTATTTTATTTTATTTAAACAAAGAGTATAAAAATAGGTATTTGTACTTATGTCGAATAGATCATTTTTCGTTAAGTTTATTTAACAGTCTAGCATATGCCTAAATTCCTCAAGCGTTTCATGCAAAGGATATTGCATTTATTGGAAATTCGAAGAAATATGTTGAATATAGTGTGTCTACGACTGAACCCTTAAACTTTTTGTTAGCGAATCGTGTTTAAATATGCTATTGATATCTTTTCTTTCATATTTTTCTATGAGGGGTTTCACCTCTGACAAATTTTGTATGAAACGGCAATTATTCAAAAAAATTTCCTTATTTTCATTTACGATATTTTTCAGATAATTTTATTGTTTGTACTAAATATAGATGCTTACTGAGTAACATCACAAAATCAACATTTCCACGTAACGTTAAATACTGATAAATGAGATAAGCAATTAACTCGTGCATTTACCAATTGTAAAACTACGAAATATAAATGACAAAAAGTATCAAATTAAAGTTCATTCCAGTAAATATGTTAATTAGTTAAGCTATAAGTATTACAGTGTTTTGGTACATGTCGATTTCAATAGACATTAAAACGTCATTTATCAATTGCTATAAATAATGTATTTACAACCTAAAGTGAGTTGTAAAGGGCTGCAGTATAATAACAAAGAGTTATGGTGTTAAAGCTCAATACAAAGCATTTATTATTATTAGTTATATCAGTGAATTCTATATATTTTGTTTAATTTTTTATTTTGTTCAATTTAATTTGTTTATCTTGTGTTCACAATATAAAACAAGACTCATATAGCAGAAATTGTATCAAAATGAAAGAAACGAGTGTTCATGTCATAGAGTATTGTTAATGTAATGTTAACATGTATGAAACAAAATACAATAAAGCAATCCATATACCAACCAGATGATCACTAACATAAAACACAATTGGTCTATGTGGGAAATACAAAGTGAAATAACAACGTCGTCACAAGTATACTGCCACTCATTACATCAATCCCTATTTTAAGGCACGTAATTTCTATTGAAAGAAAAACAAGGACAAATCTAACCATACATTTAAAGTAAACTAGTTTAATTTTATTTTTTTAATGAATTATTTATTTGACATATATAACTTGAAATTTGTCCACAACATTATGTATCAAGAAAAAAATGTATATAACTATAAAACGCAGTGTTTCGTTCAAGAAAGAGTATTCGCTTACTTATGTCCAATATGCTTGAATGGTGATTTAAGAAAATCAAGAAGAGAATGACGACGGGTCTATAAGAGACAGAATCTAAGAGTGGTTTTCGAGTTGGAAGAGTCTAAAGTGGTGTGGACCAATATGTATGTATGTATGTGTGTATTTGTTTATATTATTATCATTCTTTGTTGTTGTTGTTGTTTATAACGTTTTATTTATACCGATAGCTGGAGTGGAGTAATGGTGTTTTACGTCCCAGTCAAGTTTCTTTTACTTATTTCGAGAAAACTACGACAAAAATTAGGCGTGGAAATTGACAATCGTAGTCTGACAAGGATTCTCTAGTCGAATTCGAATTTAGGCAATGACAACCGCTTTAAATCACTCTATCACTGTTTCTGCCTTAAGGTTTGCATAGACTTAAAAAATATGTTTAAATGCAAATCCTGCTATGCTTTATATTTATATTATTTATATTTCATAATAATGACTTTCTTCAAATCTATAACATATTAATTGGTTCATTTCCCCTAAGCAAACATTTTAAAATTTTGTACATACAGTTAAGCTTTTAAATGTTTGCCGAGTAGAAATGCTGTCAGTTGTAGGATTAAGCAAAACAGTAGGTTTTAATTACAGTTGAGTGTATAGTCTTTTTTCCGGAAGATTATATATAACACAAGTACCTGTTAAAGTTGGATGTGCCATACGTGCACGTTTCGGAAAATTATCCATCAACAGTGACACTAGGCGCCGAAACGTTTGATACGAAAAAACATAAACCAAAGAGTTGAAAATTGATAAATCTAAAGTTCCAAAATTATTTGAATCCAATTTCAGCCAAGGAATGTCTTGCATAATGGAACAAACCTTAGTTTCAAATACATTTAAAAAAAAAAAAGACGGCAGAAAATTATGCTAAATGGTATATTTTCTGATAATATAAAACACTACCTACTGAGTTATGGATACCAACAGGTAGTTCACTGAAAAAGCAGCGGTAGCCGCTTATGGATAGTAAATATAAAACACAAATACCTGTTAAATTTCGATGTGTTGTATAGGGTAGGGGTAAATAATATAAAGCAATATAAAGCAGTATTATTTTCCTTGTTTTGGGGGTTTTCAGTTGAATTATGGTTTCTAACAACATATAACACTTTAAAAATAAATTTTAATCAACTTTAAAGAAGAAAAATGTGCTTTATATTCGTTTTTATAGATATTACGATACTTGCTGAGCTGTCATATTTCATTAAGTGCGCAGGCTCAGTTCCTTTCGAAAAGTGTGATAGTAAAAACCAAAAGCCAAACAGTTGAAATTAAATTAATCTAAAGTTCCAAAATTATATAAATCCAAATCCTGCTAAGAAATGTTTTGCATGAGGGAACTAACCTTAGTTTTAAATGAATTTCAAATTTTAGACGGCTAAAAATTTTGCTAAATGGTATATTTTCTGACAGCATAAAGTACTGCCTATTGAGTTATGGATAGCCTTAGGGAGTTTTACTCCAACAGCAGCGGTACCAGCTCGGGAGTAGTAAATATATAACACAAATACCAGCTGAATTTTGATGTGCCAGATGTGCACATTTCGGATATTCATTCCTTTTATCATTCCTGTTTCTTTAAAATATAATAATAATTTTTTTTCCGAAAAAATTGTTTTTAAAGCATAAAAAAGGGGAAAGTTAGTATTTTTATCTCAAATGATATTAGCATTATGCTACAGTTTAATTCTTTTATTTCACATAAAACACAAACATACACGTCCTTGTCCAAATCACAATCCCAAAAACAAAGTTAAAACTTTGAAAGCTGGTTAATTCAGTAATACACGTGAACTTCTCTCAAGGAATTGAGGTCGGGTGCTCCGGAAGAGTAAACACCTCCGGTCTAGCTAGCTACACCCGTCACGTGCAAGTCAACAATGAAAATGAAAGAACAAGGAAATATGGTAAGTCAAATATATCCAGTAAAATTTGGATACAGTGACTACATACTTATCAACAATATTGTGATGACGGTCATAAAACTTTTTAAGGGCCCTGATAAGTCTAGGCTGGCAAAACACAACAAATATGTTGACAGATGTAGATTAGACTTTTTCTGAATAAGTCTGAAGGCCATCTTTGACCATTGTCAGATTTAGTAGTACATTTAGAGGAACATGCTATATATCCTTCCTTGTGTGGATTGATGTGAATATGTGTGAAGGCCATTTTTGACGACTGTCAAATTTTTTGTTAGAATTACTGATAATGATTAAGTAGTAAGAGGAGCCTGCTATATACTTTGCTTATGGATTTTTGTGAAGTTTTGGAATCCAATACATGTAAAGAAGGTCAAGTTCTTCCTGTTTTAAATTGATACCAAAAAACTCAAGAACTCCCCTATGATTGGAAAGAACGTCATTTTTGATAAAATTAGTTTTGGTATAAGAAGGATTCTACGATATACTATCTAAACTATTAAGCTTCTTAATGACACATTCAACATAGAATTTCTTACAAACGAAAATAATGTTGTTAGAAGCTTTATCAGTTGGGACATAAACATATCTGTTATGTATGTCCGTAAGAATTGCAGAAATCTCTGGGACCCTGAGCACTAAAGAAGGTTTAACATCCTTGACTATAAAATTTGTAATTGCCCTTGTCCAGTTGGATAAGGTATCAAGGTCTACGTCTTCTAATTTAGCCCAACCTCTAGCATACTCTTCAACAAAATCCATAATTTTGAAATTTTGTCCCCCAAGTAAAAGGTTAAACCTCCCTGTATTTAGGACATTTTTTAAGATTACATCTTTATTTAAGATAATTATACTGATATTATTTGTTACTATATGCTCGACTGGATTATAAAAATATATTGGGACGCTGAGCAAGAGTAGGTAGGTAGAGTAAAGTTATAAAAGTTTAGGCACTGCAAAGTTTGTTTATAGTTGACAATTTTCGATGCGATCGGTTTATTGTAGGAGAAGGAAACTAGAAGGTGCGACTGATATTTGAAATAAATATGGACTTTGAATTGTACTAATTTATTCAGTAGTTTATTAGAAATATTAATAGCATCTATGCATTTGTTTGCATAATGTAATTTAATTAAAATTAAAACAAACATACCAGTCCTTGTCCATATCACAATCCTAAAAACAAAGTAAAAACTTTGCAAACTGGCAAAATAGGTGATACACGTGAACTTCCATCAAGGAAGTGAGGCCGGGTGCTCCGGAAGGGTAAGCACCTCCTGTTTAGCTAGCTACACCGTCACGTGCAAGTCAATTTTGAGAATGAAAGGAACAAAGAACTATGGTAAGTCAAATATATCCAGTATAAGTTGGGATACAGTGACTACATACTTATCAACAATATTGTGATGACGGCCATAAAACTTTTTAAGGGCCCCGATTAGCCTAGGCTTGCAATATCCTTGTGTCAACAATTTAATTGTAAGTAATTTGCTGCGTTGCAGAAAGTTCCCATAGTGGGAACAAGCTCTACCGAACCGTATTAACTGTGAAACATATACACCATACGCAGGAGAAGCAGGGATAATACTGCAAAGAAACGGAAAGTTGACAATAGAAAAATTGAAGTCATCACGTTTGTCGTATAGCTTCAGATGTAACCTTTCATGGGTGTCATAATTGAGGTATAAGTCCAAATATGAAGCAGAACATGGAGAATCTGTCGTATCTTTTATTTCAAGCTCACTTGGATAGATGACATTCACATATTCTCCAAATTTGTGATTATTCAGAGAAAATCGTCATCTATATATCTGTATGTGTAGTTGAATGATTTAGCGAATTTAAGAAATTGGCGTCGGGTGTCGTTCTGTGTATTATGTTCCTGATCAGGTTTAATAACCTTTTAAATGCAATATTGAATCTGATATGTCATCAAGTTTACATGTTAAAGTTTCTTTAAACCCTTTTTTTATACTGGTTGAATTTGGCTTGATATTTGAAATTATCTACTGATTAAATAGAAGTCCTATGTGGTAAATTTGTCGTCATCAAGTAAGATTTAAAGTTTCTTTTCCACTCCTATATAAATTTATAACACTTTATTTAAACTGTAAACAACAAGTTAAAATGTTGTTTTTAGACTTAATGTATACAAAATAAAATGGTACGAATATTCAAAGCTTCTGTTAGTGATGGTCTTGATTTGGAAATAAATATTGGTGTTTATTGTATAGTCTAGTTATCATTTTGTTTGATTTGCAATTGGAGGAACACATTAATGTAACGAATGTAACAAAATACACAAATGCAAAGAATGGACTTAAAATAATACTATTACCTTCTTCGAAATTAGATGAAGGGTTGTTTAGAGGTTTGTTCTCGTATTATATATATAACACAAATACCAGTTGAATTTTGATGTGCCAGATGTGCACATTTAGGAAATTCATTCCTCATCAGTGACACTAAGACCGAAAAGTTTGATAATAAAAAACATTATATTTGTGTTACTTTCTTAAATTCAATTATGAAATTAAATATCCATAAACAGATTACAAAAGGTTTAATTCATTTGCAGAATTGGTGCAAAGCAATGGCTTTGTATTTGAAGTGAGATTTTATAATAAAGATATCTTAAGTTCAACGAGAACGAAAATTTTGAGTCTTATTTTGCCTATTTAACTAGAAAAAAAAATGAATTTGAATGAATTTTATAATTAATATTACATTCTTTTTAAAATGATTAACCATATTATCAAAGATGTTTCCTGAAAAAAGAAAAAAGCAAAAACTTTTTCCAGGTGAGGTCCTAATTGTTTACTTAACAATGTTTGCTAGGTGGAAATACGAAATTATTAAATGTTGGCTAAAATGGGAAGACACCTATTAAATTGCCTTCTTTCGATATAATGTAGTCTTAACCCCCTCAGGCTTAACAAAGCATTTTCGCAAGTCGCGTTCGCAAATAAACTGAAATATAGTCGACATATTTTTGGTAACAATTAAAATTGCATCAAAATATTTCTTATCTTGTTTTTGCTAATTCCTAAATGATATTATTACTTTTCGTCTGAATCCATATGATAATGAAAACACTCCTAAAAACGCACAAATGTATAAATACACTTTAATTACAATTTTATAACACTATGGACATTCAGAAATACGTATTTTTCCATTTGTAATAATGGCTTTGACAAGCTGTTATCAATGTTATTAAAGACCCCTTATCGATAGTCAATTGAACCGGAGTTTGTTAACTATAGTTAACAAAATCGTCTTTAGTCTTCGTCCATTGAACATTTTATAACAGTTTGATTTAAAACCTTTTTTGTAAGTTTGCTAACCCAAACTTTAGATAATTTTTATTGAATCTATAATCCTCTTTTATACATGGTAGAATAAAGTGAATAAATGGTGTTTTACGTTTTATGTCCAGTTCTAATACTCATGATGAAGTAGTCAGTTTTAGAAAGATGGTGAAACTAAGAAAACTCCAACGGCTTTGGAAAGTGGACTTAAACACTTCACACTTAGATTTAACTGGCAGGGGACTCCATATTTATTTTATCATTTAAACAATTAACCAAACAACTAGATACCATTGTGTTATTGGAACATGTATTCTTCAACAGAAAGGTTTTTTACTATCATAGTTATTGTTCTAAGATATGTCATACCCTTTTGTTTTCTTCTTTGTTTGTTGTAGAATTGACAAGTAATGCACACTGCAAATGCCTCAGATACCACAGCGTGTAGATTGCACATAATTTGTTTAAAACCGTTAATCTGTTAAATATAATTTTTTTATACATGTCTACCTAATTCATCAATATTTTGCAATTATGTTGCAACAGTAAGGAAAATTAATTAATTTTAATAAGATTTTAACATACATTTTTACTTAAAGTCTCACACGATTCACCAAGTTAAATCTGAGTTGTAACAAAATTATTTCAGAAGGCTAATCAAGTTCACTTAAGGTCAAACAAATTTTATCGTACTAGCATTTATGTACTATGTTTGGTAAGTAATAAAGTGCTTACATTTGAGTCCCTCAGATATAATACAGAAATCAAATACTAATCCAATATTTTAAAAAAGATAACTTGTGCATCCGAAAAAACATGATTTTGACATGGACTTTGTTTTTTATATGATTACAAAACCTTCTTTATTGTGCAGTTCTCATTAGCAAGTATAATTAAATAAACAAATTCTGAAAAATTAATTAAACCATATAAAAGATTATAAAAATATCATAACCTTACTTCATTTTTATAACATGCTCGTTTTTCTGTTGAATTCGTGACATGTTTTGTTGTTAAACATTGCTACAAAGCATTTAGGTAAAATAAATTTTTGCATCAAAATAAGATATTCAAAATTTCCGAATACAGACGTAAAAGTACCAAGGTAAAATTGACAAGGTCAAGACTGATATTTGTCCTCACCATTGAGGGTTATTCCTGGCAAATACGTAAAGTTAAAAACAAATGCTGTTTCATTATCTTTTCATGTAGAAAAGAGCAAATAAAAGCCATGTAACAAAACAAAAGTTTTAATTTAACGCATAGTTGATATATTTTGCGATGAAATTATTTGTATTTCAATTCATATTTTACTTTGTTCAGTTTGATACAGCTTGTGTTTTCTTTCGTCAAGTTATCATTTGTTGAATCGAAAACTACTCAATAATTGAATTTATAAAATAAACATATATATAGTGTAGCAAAAACTTAATTTTCAATTTTAAAAGAACACAATTTAAAAAAAAAACAAACATTTTCAACATTTTCAACGTTTGTTCTACGTAACCATAATATGTCCAAAATTAAAAGAAATATAACGCTGACAGACGAAAATGAAATCCGCCGAATCGTGTTTGAGAAATAAATTAAATCCATTTCAGGTACATTCCGAGACCAAGGAAATAACTCTGTTCAACGGAACAAAATTATCGATTAGTTATAATAATTGTAAAAAAGTGACAATATTCCCGTAAAGTCTACAATCTATATGACATTATTTAAATATTTTTATGTTTTATATTATTATTGTCATTTTAGTTATTTAAAATCGTGATGATTTTTTTAATTTATCGTTTTGTTTACAAATAAACTAGTTATGTCACATGATCTCTCACTAATTTTAAGGGCTTAATATACAGAACTTGATCATTTCAAAAGTTTTCTGGTCTTTCCGAAAATATCCGCATGCATTCTCAACATAATCTTCAATAAAGTTAATTGCTTTTGTTCAAATATAAAGCAAAATAGGCTCTTTCTTTAAAGACTAAAATCACACTAAAACATTACAAAAAATTTATTGAGTTTTGAAATAAACAAAAACTAGTCTTTGTAACGTTTTACAAACTTTTAGTACTCAAAAATACTTTTTAACATGTTATTTTGATGGTCAGAATTTTTAATAGCAATTCAAAAGTGAGAGGTATGAAAGAAAACACTAACGCGTTGCGAATAAAACTAAATTTGCGACAGTAAAGTTACCAATATACGTTCGAAAATCTTTTTAATAAACAAAATAACAATATTAATAAATGTTCACATGGGCTAGTGGCGCTTTTTACTTGTGATGTAGCTGTCGAACAAGCAGGTTCAGTTTGGCGGTTTTCCATAATGATTATGAACATCGATGTTAGAATTATGAACTTCAAATTGTTTATTAAACTCGATATACGGTTGAGGCAAGTTGGTTTTGTTATCAATGTCATTATGTGACAAGACAGTACACGAAACTGGAGCTAAAACAGTGGTAGAGTGGTAAAAGGTCTACTATGTGCACGTAAATGTCAAGTGGCCATGCTGTTCACCTTTCTGTTGTTCAGTCGCGTGTCGTTGGAATTGGCAGCCATTCTAATTGCAGTGTAGGCTCTTCTCTGATGATTTGGGGAATCTGAATTATAATTTCGAACGCTAGCTTCGTTACGGTGTCCAGAAATTTTCATGATTTTTGTGTTTCTACACAAGAATGAGACCATCTAGTAATAGTAGTGATTTGTGAAAGATTTACTAAGCTGAGCATCAGAGGATGTTTTTCATCATACCATTTAGAATGTTTGAACCAACGGGTATAGACGTGTATTTAATATCATCAGTGATTTTGGAGTTCGGCTGCTGAAAAAGATCATCTGATGCAGGATTTCTCCTCTGCAGGTATTTTTCAGAGGTGCCACCGGGAAGTGTTCAGTCATTGTGTAATACATACAATGGGGTTGTGTGATGGTCTGTGTCCTTTAAATTATCACCTTGATGATTCTTAGTTGTTACATTATAAACCAACTCAACACACCTATATCCCGCATAACACCTGATTGTCAAAGTTTTATTATGTCAGATACACTAATTAAAAGGTAATGTTTAGTTTTACCCTGGTTCTCATTCTTGAGAATTTTCAACATAGCTTTGAACATATGGTTTGACCTATGGAATGTTTTTTCTTCTAATATGGAATACGTGTGGTTAAATTTTTGGCTCCTGAGATGCCTATTTAATGCAGCTTTAATTCCAACAAAAGGACTTTTGCTGTAATAGTTGCCATCAGAATTTCTTATTTCTTCTAATTTTCTGATTGACAAAAATAGTATCTAACTCGCTTTGTGATTGATTTTCAAATTCTGTGCTATTATTTTTGTTGTAGTCATTGTGTAAAACACTTGTGTAAATTTTATTTTAATGACAAAAAATGATAATGTAAAAAAGAGAAAATATGAAATTATTTTTATGCTTCAATTTAAAATTAAGTTAATTTTTAAAAATGAAAAAAATGGATATATCTGTAATGTAAGTTTAGTTTTCCAAAGGGAATTTGAAATTTCAGAAATGACAAAATATGTATTCATTTTTTAATTTATATAAATTACACATACCAGTTAAATTTCGATGTGCCAGATGTGCACATTTCGGAAATTAATTCCTCATCAGTGACACTAAGACCAAAAAGTTTGATACATAAAAAATATATCAGCCAAAAAGTTGAAAATAATGAATCTAAAGTTTCAAAATTATATAAATCCAAATCCAGCTAAGGAATGCTTTACATGAGGGAACAAGCCTTAGTTTTAAATCAATCACATATTTTAGACGACTGAAAATTTTGCTAAATGGTACATTATCTAAGTTTATCTATAGATAAGTAATAAAAATTAACTCGGATGTTTTATCATTATTAATGCTTGATTTCTTAAGAAGTCATTTTTGTAAACATATAAAAAAACTAATAAATAAATAAACATAAATTGATAATTACATTTTTTTAAAAATTCTTTTTAAAATATTTCAAAAATATGTCATATAATTTGTCATTGATTTCATGCATAATTTGTCATTGATTCCTAGTATACATGCTAAATGAAATTGATTCATAGAAAATAATCATGGCCTTTTTCTTGCCAACAAACAAGTAAAGGGAAGGTCTTTTATAATCTTAAGATGTTGCAGAAATTTACTTTATATATATATCTGTGTGTGTGTGAATCAAATCTAGAAGTTCACTAGATCTAATTCTTTTATATTAAAAAAGTAAACAGCACCCAGGTTATTTTCTGTAATCATTCAGACATATGTATTTTTATTGTATACATTGTATAGAAGTTTTTATATAGTCATGAAAATCAAACTTCTGTTTTTTAAGATTATAGTTTTACTCGATATTGCAGGGGGCGCCTGAATGAATTCTGTTATGTGTATGAAACTGCTTATGTTTCGTTACCATTAACACAGGCCAAAACATTAAGTTGCATCAACACTTCATTGATCGATTTAACTATAGCATGTATGCAGTGTATACATACATACATACATACATACATACATACATACATACATACTATAACTGGATTTGAAACATGAGCATATCGATACATTGCATCAACTTAATTCTTTCCCATTTCGTCATTTTATTTGTGCTTTTATTTTCAATATTTGCTAAGATCTGATATAGGCCACTCTCGTCTAAATTAGGAAATCTTCTACTTTCATTACGAGTTGTGTCGTCGTCTGCTTCAGATGGAACCGATGTCTGTTTTTCCTCTGCTAAGCTCTCGTCCAGTTCTTGTATATCATGCTTAAAAGTATCGTATAACGCAACTATTTCTATGTCGCTTTCATCGTCAAGATGACATGCTGATGGAGCGATCAAAACAAAATTTCTAAATTCTAGTTCGGGCGCGTCTTCGTCAGACATTTTTGGGGTAGTAATACACAAAGTTGATGATACAACTTGTGTAACGAGCGATTTTGCGGAAACGTTTCGGCAGGTATATGGCTGGATATACTGTTTTAAGTTTCGGCCAACCAAAAACACTTTTACAAACTGATTGAATTAGAATTTATATTTTGGTATTTTCTAGCTCGCAAAATAGCCAAAACAAATCTGTCACCAATAGATTTGTTCAGAATGTAGCGAACACTATACCGTACATAACGAATGAAAAGCAAAGAAAAAGAGTCCGTATACATTGCTAGCGAATACGACCTACAAAAATATCACAACTTCCTTTCTAGAGTTTGTCGTAGTTATCATGGTCTTTTTTGTCAGGCCCTTAGTTGTAAACAAACTAAATGTGATTTATTTACAAAGCTTATTGTATCATATGTTCAAGAAAATGCAGTATCACTTGGGTTTAAATTTGTCATTAATTGTCTTCCTTAAGGATAAAGACAGTTTAAAAAAAGTTTTGTGAAAATAAGTTCATTAAAGATTAGTTGTATGTAAATTATTTACTGAATATTTTATTTTGTGGCATATACTGACCCGCATAATTACAAAAATTATATCAGCCTTTAGTATGTGTATTTACGTGCAATGTTTTATTTCGATCCCATACCTGTAATTTTCTACTTT
The DNA here is from genome assembly GCA_029721355.1 of Tegillarca granosa. Lineage (NCBI taxonomy): Eukaryota > Metazoa > Mollusca > Bivalvia > Arcoida > Arcidae > Tegillarca > Tegillarca granosa. Next base: position 4,253,788 of record CM056597.1, on the reverse strand, counting down.
TGACAATCCATAATGCGCAATATAAAGCCAGTCTGCACAGATACTGAAGTGTTTTAGCATTTTACACCATTATAAAAACATAGTTTTACTTGAAATAAACAAGATACAACGCAATCGATATTTTATAGTTGTAAATGTTCAATTTAATATGAATTTCATTTATCCTGTTAAGTTCTACAAGTTTTTTCACAAATAAATCGGTATCTTACTATGCTATAGACCAAAACAAAATCGAAGCAGCACATTAATCGTAATGATAGTATGTATTTTGTTTAAGAAAATAAGTTGAAACAATTTTTCGTTTCTAAATGTGTATTTACTGCACAAATATATCTATTGAAATATAGTGTGTTTTTTTTTTTTTTTTTTTTTTTTTTTTTTTTTTTTTTTTTTTTTTTTTTAATTTTTTTTTTTGGTCGTTTAGCATTAGGTTCAAAAAAGCAATTAAAGCCATTGTGGCCAAGTGACCTGCCTAGATAGGCGGGTGTAGAATATTTAGTCATGGGGTAACATGACCTTGCTGACAAGTATATTAGCCATTTTGAATGAGTCTGGTATTAAAGCAAATAAATTAGGTAAAAACACATATAGACGCGTTAAGAAAACAAAACTTCAACCACGTATACAACGATTGCAGCGTTAGTTGAATACTTGTTTATGTATGCAATAAAGTTAAATGTCTATTTTTCTATATATACCAAGAGCAGTTTTTTTAAATTGGTTTTTCTGTTATTTTACATTGTTATGGGATTCCGCTATTAGTAAATGATGGGGTTCAATACCTAACGACCAATGCAATGCTTTTTCAACACTTTTTAAATAAGATAAATAAGGTCCTAAATACAAAAAGGCTTAATCTTTTACTTTGGGTCATAATTTAAAAATATTATGAATTCTGTTGCAATGTATGTTAGATTTTGGGCTTCATAAGAAGCCTAGAAGCTTGATACCTTATTTAACTGAATAAGGGCAAATAGATGTTTAATAAAGACAAGGATTTCCTTACTTAAAGAGTCTATGAGTACTTGACTTTCTTTAGCGCTGAGAGGCCCTGAGATTTCTGCAATCTTACGGATATACATATTAAATATGTTGTTGTCCTAGCTAATAAAGCTTTCAACTACTTGAAAGTCTTGTTTCTTTATGTTTGGTAAAAAATAAAAGCTTTTGATTTTTCTACAAGTAGTTACACCACTATCCCTCATTTGAAATTAAAAGAACGTCTAAAACAAATCATTCACTAGTCATTCTTTTACAGCAATGGTGAACCAAGATATAAATATCTGGTTTTGCAATAGGGATTCGGGTTATTTTGTGAAACACCATACTGCAAACAACAATATACTGAAGATATCATCAACACGGTGTTAATTTTTTTAAAAAACAGTATTCTCTCCAGATTTGACAAGATTCTGTATATTTCTTATTCATATGAATACAGAAACAAATAAGCAAGCAGAGGTGCACAATTTGTGTCCACTGGTATACCAATTGCTTGTTGGAAAATTATATTGCCTAACACAACAAATATGTTTTTGGAAAATTTGGAGGTTATATGAATGTCATCTATCCAAGCATGAAATAAAAGATACTACTAATTTTTAATGTTCTGCGTCGTATTTATACTTAAACCTCACTTATGACACCAACGAAAGGTTTTTTCTGAAGCTATACGACAAACGTGCTGATTTTTTATTTTTCTATTGTAAATTTTCCGTTTCTTTGCAGTAATATGTTTTACAGTTCATACGGTACATAGAGTTTGTTTCCACAGCAGTGACTTTCTAGAACGAAGCAAGCTGCTTACAATTAAACTGTTGACAAAAATATTGCAAGCCTGTGCTAGTCAAGGCCCTCAAAAAGTTTTATTGCCGTCATCACAATATTGTTAATATGTATAAAGTCACTGTATTCAAACATATGCTGGATTTTATGATTTACCGTAGTTCTATGTTCCTTTGATTCTTAAATTTGTCTCGGCACCTGACGGGTGTAGCTAGCCAGACAGAAGTTGCTTACCCTTCCAGAGCACCCGGTCTCATTTTCTTGATAGAAGTTTATGTGTATCACTAAATTGGCCAGTTAACATGGACTGAAATATTTGAATTTTATTTAAAGACTGTTTCGGAATGTCATAGATGTGATTAATGGATCTTAATTCAAGTTACTTTTGTCAAATTTGAGTCACTTCGTTTGTTGTTTTGGTGTTGTGCGCTCCACAATTTTTTCACAACTGAGAAAGAACAGTTTACCTCTCAGAGATCCTCTTGTAGTAAATACGTTGCCTTTAAAAGCTGTTATAACAACCCCTCACTCCTGAAAACCACACTTTTTACAACACTGTAACATAGTGGAGAAATCATAGTGTCTTTATTGAATACATATCTGTACTATTGGCGAGTACGCTAACAAATCAGCTACCAATAAGATTGTTTTTCTTGCGTTTCCAAATGTCCTGCAGGTCGATTAAATTTATGAGATCCGGGTGTATGTGTTTTGATTACAATGACAGTGTAAAAAAATTTTGTGGGGGAATTTTGTGATTAAGAGTTCTTATGCTTAAGGACACAATAGGTTTTCAAAAAAAAATTTCAACATTATTTGTTTAACATTAACATTTACATTTTACTCGGTGTCTTTCCAAAAAAGACCAGTATCATAATCATTGGTCTATCTTGTCAGTCTAAATGAATCTCGTGAAATATTATCATGGTGCCCAAATTGACAGGAATGATATGACATAATGATAATTATTTTGCTTTTGATGTATATTATGTATACATTTATATACAACATGTATATTTTTAGTGGTTTTTAATCATACATATACAATTTACAATTTTTTCTACTGTATTTTATCATATCCGACGCTTTTTCAGCTATCATAATAGCAGGTGCATTTGTATTTCCAGATGGATTGTGTGGCATCACTGAGGCATCAACCACTCTAAGGCCTTTAATGCCTTTAACTCTGAAAGAAATTGAAGAAAAATTCATCAACTACATAGTCATTTTACACACTCGATTTCCGTTACTTTTTTGCCTTTAATCCAGAGATTGATGTCCACAATGATAAATGTATGCTTACGATTGTATCTAAAGCTTAACACAAATTCAAACTATACCTTAACAAATTGTGGCTTTTTCCTGCTAGTTTTAAAATTAATTAGCGAAATGAACAAATATTTACTTATATTATATATAAAAGTCATCATGATTATTGTAAATTTTTGGCACCTTTCATTATTGTCGCAGCAAACAGTTAAGGAGAGTCCTGATTTTTTGGCATTACTACAGTCGTGATTTATTTACACTTGATCACAATTATATTACAACTACGTCCTAAAAACTTGATTTCTTATTCTACTGAAGAATTCTACTTATTCTTCGAAGAGCCTGATTATTTTAAGCAGTGATTAATACAAATTTAAAAACCAAAAAGGAGCCATGTAACTTTTTAAAATCAATATTATAAATACTCTGTGTGTGTGTGTGTGTGTGTGTGTGTGTGTGTGTGTGTGTGTGTGTGTGTTTGTGTGTGTGTGTTGCTATTAAACAAACCTGTATTCAATTACACCAAGAAATTCAAAACACTTGAAGCAAGCGATGGCTTAACTTACCTTAATTGGTGATCAACCACGGATGTGGGGTCTGATATGCTACCCATTTTACATGTTCCAACAGAATGTCCCCAGTTCATGACTTTATATCTCAGAGCGCATTCCCAAAACATATCAGAGTCCTTAGTAAAATTAGAACATTCTTCCACTGAATTAAGTATCTTGGCATCAGCTCCAAGGAAAGTACTTGTATTTACCAATTTCTGTAATCTTCGAATACCTTTTAAGAGATCGTTTTATCAATTAATTTATGATTAATTTGTTAATTTCAATCCAATATCACAACAGAACCCTGGGTAATTTAGATAAAATCGATAACATTACCTGGCAAGGCCTTCTTGATTAGAATTCTACTCGGCCTCTGTTGGTATGGAATATTTATTAGGTTCTTTGCCAGACGTTGGTGATTTTTTCTGGGTACTCCTGTTACATTTTATCTCCTAAATGATAGTCTGGATATAAGTGTTATGGAATGAACACATAATAAATAAAATTACGATGTTTTGCCAAAAATTATTTAAAAGCTATATGTGTAGCTTTTCTCAGCTTTTCTATTATTAACTTTTTTTATTTTCGACAAACTTTGCGTTCAACAAAATATCTGACAAATGCCAAGCAATGAACATTCGAAACTTCATCTTTTGCTGATCTAGTTAAATAATGATTAAGATAAAATTGATTTATCCTACCTTGAGAACAATCCCGTACAATATATATCAGACCAATTATAAAAATTAAAAAGACAAATTTTTCAGGACTGATTGTATAATACCCAATTAAGCAAGTATAGTGAGGCCAAAAACATGTTTAAACCCACAACAGTAAATTTTCTGAATTTTCACCAGGCTAGAATTGATTAATTAAAAATATAATTTTATACGCCGAAAGCAGTTGGAGGGGAATATTGTATTTACTTTTTTTTCTTCCGCAACTTTTTGTAAAAACTTTCAATCTTAATGAGATTTCACAGGGCCAAAAACATGTTTAAACGCACAAAATGTTATTTTTTTAAAATAATTTTCATTTAAATGCTATATTGCTGATAGGTAAAAAAAAACCTATTATCTGTGCTATTTAAACAGACTTGATCCGTTACATAATTAAACGGCAAAGCGCAATCAATACCTTTTATAAATTGTGAAATATCAGCCGGGTGAGACAGATATTTCGGATCTACAGCTGGGTAGTCGGCAGGATCAAGATTCCTGAGTTTAACATTCCCTTTACTTTTTGCATGTAGTAAAACCATTACCACTGAAGTGCCATCTCCAACTTCATTCGAAAACGTTTGATTACTGAACGAAGTCTGGAAAACAAGTTGTATTATCAATACAAATGTACAAACAGTTTAATTTATAAGACATTATAGAAGTTTTTGCACATACATTGATATACTTATTCTAAGTCCTACTTTGAACAAGAGATATTTGTATTTTTTGTATCTGTTAATAGGTGGAGTGATTAAACCCCTTCTAACAATACTAAAATCACATACATTAATTCCAGGTGACATCAAAAGAAGGGATCTTTATATTCTTATGTGTATTTGTTTTTTTGTGTTTGTTGTATCCTGTGTGACTGTTTGTGGTATTCACGGTTGTCTTGCCATGTAAATTCTTCAGTTAATTTTCTACTAGGGTATTGGACAGTATCATGACTGTTCTCAAATTATTTGTATAGGTTTCATTTGTACCAATATAATTATACTCAAATAACATCTATTATTCACTGATAGGAATGATTTTCAGAAATGTGCACATATGGCACATCAAAATTTAGCACGTATTTGTTATATATTCATTACCATTGAAATAAGTTGAGGTTTGCTGAAGTTCTATTTGGCAAAATTTTCATAACGTTTATGAGGCGCGTAATAGATGCATTTGTGTATATGTAAATGCTAATTTTATACGAAAAGAAATAATCCATAAAAAGGATAAAAAATAAAATCTTACACATGACAAAAGCAATGACATAACAAAATTATTGGTCACTGTTGTTTTAACTCAGACTTACACATTACCCTTTCAAAGTTACAGTTGGACGGAAACGTTATCAGGTGGTACATTTGTAAACCCCATTAACTTTTGTTGTAAATCTTTGTAAGTATATTTTACGTTGTTTGACATAATAAAACTATAAATGCATAATTTTTACATCAACTACGCATTAAAAACATTGATTTCTAAAAGTTTTTTTAAATTTAGGCATGTAATAGAGCGTTTGTTTTAGGTTTTGTTACAACGGTAAACGCAGGATAAACGAGCCTAAACACCGTTTTATTTCAACTACAATATTTTGTTATAAGTCTTGTTTTTCATTTATATTATACTTAGTTTACCCGGAAGCTTGCTTCTGTTAGATCATCACCTAGGTTTGGTAAGCGTCCATCAGGAAATGTTATCTGGAATTCAGGCCAGGTATGGGTTGTCTGTTGTGTGTTCAAATACCACAGTAAGTTTGTTGATATGTCGGCATAAAGACCTAAATATATAACGATACGCAAATTATAATTTCTTACAAACGTAGTTCATAAAATGCAACAAAACATATTCTTTAAGTTGATATCAAAATGATGGCATATGAGTGTCAATTATTTGTTAGCCATTTCCAACGAGAGCAAAGTCATTAAACTCTTAAGGATGGATTTAAGGACAAGGCCATGTCATAGAAGCATGTGAAAAGCAAATGTATATCAGGTCCGTATTGTGCTAGTGCGCACACATTGCGACGTTTTTTCAAGGTGCTAGCTCACAGAGACAGAAAGCCGCAAACAAACATACCCTTTACCAAGTAAAATTATCCGACACTGGTCTGTACCAATGGAAACCCCCCCTCCTAATGCGGAGCACCAGGCAAGGCTGTAGTATCTTCAGTTTTTAAGAGTTATAACCCCCGAAGTTTAAACCCACGATCTACGGCTTACACAGCGAATGCGCTACCACTAAGCGACTCAGATGGTCTTGTTATTCACGTATAAACACTGTAAACATGTTGTAATAATCTATTTTTATTGTTGTTATAAACATTAGTCATATGATCGTGAACGAATTCCAACGGTATAGGAAACCATCCAGAATACACTTAACCTCTCCAATAACCATTACTACTTGCAGATGTAAATGGATATCTTAATCAAAGTTGAGAAGTTTGTATTTAGTAAATCCATCAATATTTATTATTTGGTGCTCTTGGTTGTGATCTTAAAACTAAACAGATGATAAAAAATTATTTTCATCCCAATTATGGTGTCGTCAAATAAACGATGTGGCATTTTTTATTAACGGCAAGAAACAGTTTTACATTTATCTTTTAAAGTGTGTGTGTGTGTGTGTGTGTGTGTGTGTGTGTGTGTGTTAATAATATGTAACGCGTGATGATGCAAAGGTCATATCGAGATACGGAGGGCCTCGTTTGCCGGGTGGTCATCAACATAGGACAACATAACGCCTCAGACCGACATGGTTCGAATAACATTTAGGCTGTCAAATCTCAGTTTAAGAAAAAGTGTTGGTACACTAATCGCATTTCGGTAGTTTCCTCCGGTTTCTTCCAACGTCTCAAAACCATAGAGCGTAAAGTTTATAACTACCCCTTAAAGGTTTTATTATTATTATTATTATTATTATCTAAAAAAGATTGTCCTATAGTACAATAGGCTGAAAATTATACGGAAAGTAAAGTGAAATAAAGTGGAGTAATGGTTCCTCACGTTTCAGTCAAGATTGTTTCACTTGATGGAGGCTGTCACTTCAGGGAGGTTTAAAACCGGAGTACTAGGAGAAAACAGCCTATTTTCTACAAACTGTATGTTTGTAACCTAGACTATATAAGATGCTATAATCCGTAAGCGCGCCTTAAGACTATTTGACAACCAAGGCCCAACGATGAGTAGAATAAAAACAATAAACACCTCAATTTTAGGTCACAAAATCTGTAAAAACAGAAAAAATATATAACACCCGAACCTTCATTAGCGAATAAATACTGTGCAACAGTTTCTGGATTCAAAACATCTCTTTGGTGCCGTGTAGTTATATTTAGTTGAACTTCAAAACGCATGGCCACGTGATCAAAGTATGTCTCCCCAACAGGCGAATCGATAATTGGTTTTATCTGAAGTTTAAAACAAGAATTTTTAAAAGTCCTAAAATTGTTTCATGTTCATGTTCGTTATAATAAAGTCATACTAATACATATAAGCATGTCAACTAAACATTATATATTATAAAATATCAGATATTCTACACGAGATCTTGGCAATTTTGCAGATAAAATAACACTTTTGTCATCAGATATCAATATGTTTATTTGTTGTTACTCGTTTTCCCACATTTCTTAAGAACATAAAATTGAAATAAAGAAAGTTTAAACAAAATGAATACTCTTCGGGAATAACAAAACACGAAATAAAAGCTTTAAACCGAGTCCGGAACGATAAAGGTTGAAACAGCTCTAAACCGAGCCCGGAACGATAAAGATTGAAAAAGCTCAAATAGAGCCCGGAACGATACAATCCGATTTATAATTATCAAGACCATGTTAAGTATGTATTTTTATTTTTTATACCGGTTTGATTTACAAAAAACCTGTATTAAGATTTAAGGATGAAGCTTTATGACTTTTTGTTAGCCAATGAAATCTGATCCTTTAACATACCTTCATATCCCGTAGGTGTTTATATGGACCAATACCGGATAGCAACAAGATTTGTGGTGAATTCACAGTTCCGGCAGAGACTATTACTTCCTGTCTGGCCCTTATATATCTACTTTTTCCATTAAGTCGCACTTTGATACCAAGTGCGCGTTTACTTGCACGTGAAACAACAACCTAAAATTATATATTTTAAAATTTTTTAATGTTTTTATAATTGAAATTTCGAAAAAAAAATTTGTACTCTCTCTACTTACCTCAAAAGCAAAATTTCTAATGCCAATCATGTGCAGAGTCGAGTAGAGTTACATTGCCGTCATCAATTGTGGTGACATTTTCTAGTGGGGAATGCATTAACTGTATCAATGCGCATTTAGTTTTGACTTTGTTTTGAAATGGAAATTTTTTAAATTGTTTAAATGATATGAATTTATTTCATATCTTATCAGAAATTTAACAATAGGCCCATGGGATTTCACGCTTACCTGAGGATATGTTCAAACTCGTTTACAAAGTATAATAGACAATAACTAATTACAGAAACTTTCCAAGTTTTCCCGGTTTGGAACTCCCACAATACTAAAATAGAAATATCTAGACGCAGTTCATTTATAAATACATAAACTGTATGTATGACACTTAAGTGTAGAGTGGATAATTTCCAGAATATAGAACACATAAACTTAAGCAGATATGGCTTTGACCTTTTAACCTTCGACAAAGAACTATATATCAAAATGATCGTCATATCAATACCAAAAATATCTTTAAAAATACATGAAATGTTTGCTTTTACATAAATTTATATCTTCCATTTTACTCTTCGTATTTACCTATGACCTTGACTTTTGAACTTATTTCTTTGAACGCTAAAATATGATCGTCTTATTAATACCTACAATATATATAAATACATGCCTATACAAAAAGTTAATAGTTTTCAAGATAACAAACAATTTGTTTATACTTATGTAGCAATGAGTTTCACCTTTGAACATTATGAACTAGAACACTATATAAAAATTATCATCATGCCAATATCTATAATTTTCTAATATACATGCCTATAAAAAGTTAGTTTTTAAGATAATTAACAATTTTACTCTTCTTATGCATATATTTCCTTTATAATTGAACCATATATCAAAATGATTGCCATATCAATACCTACAACATTCTAATACAGATGTCTATACAAAAGATTATACTTTTCAAGATAATAAAAAATTTTAATATCCTTATGCATCTATGACCTTGACCATTGTACCTATGATCTTGAACAATATAAAAAGATCATCTTTCAATACCTACGGTTTTTAATATACCTGTCTATAAAAAAATTGTTTTCAAGATTTATTGACAAATATACTACTAAAGCAATTTCCCCACTAAGTATCTTGCCATTTCACCGTTTTTGAGTGTCGTGTCTCCTATTTTTGCAAATCTGAAACTTAAACACCAAAGAATTTTAAACATGAAATTTTTAAGATTTCCTGTACATTCATAGGAGTTTTTTTTTTTTAAAGTTTTTCGCTATTTCACTTTAATAGTCACCAAGGTGACATAAATCCTTAATATGTGCAAATCTAAAAGATCTTCACCCAGGAAAAATTGTATCCAAGTTGCATTGAATTTAGCCCAGTGGTTTTAGAGGAGAAGATTAAAATGTAAAAAGGTTACGACACACGATGAACGAAGATGGATCGTAATTGCTCCAATGAGCTGTATGCTCAAGTAAGATAAAATAAGATTTAGTCCAATCGTCAAGAGAAAGTAACGTGTGCACGCCATGTGAACTAGACAAATTAAATTTTCAAATGACCGAATGAAAACTAAATAAGAATCCTCCAAAAAGAATTTATTTATAAATAAATTTATTTCCGAATTTCTGCAAAAGGTTATACATATTTTAAACAGCGGTTTGAGGTAGAGTCGCAAAGTACCGATTTTTGTCGCCTACTACTGCAGTTGAGATTTTCACTAATATTGAAGCTTCTAGCTTTAGAATAGTGACGTAAACCGAAGACACATCGACTTTTGGCAAGTGAACTTACAAACTTCATAATACATAGATATCCTCCTATGGACTTTGTGAACTTCGGCGTTGAGAGGCACCGTGATTTTGCATGCGCTGAAGACCACATATCGAAAATATTTTAAAATTACAGATTAACAAATAAAAAAAACAGAATGCTTTATCGCTAAAACAAGCCTCCATGTTCGTTTAAATCAAAATCGGTACTGGGTACACAACAATGAGAAGTTAATGAAGTAAAAGAGATTAAATTCCAGATCAAGTATCTATCACTTATATTAAGGTAGTCATTTCAGGGATGGTGAGAAAAAAAAACAACTTTAGCTAGAAACTTGAATGTTAATTTTTCTCAAATTACGATCTGCGCGTAGTCAAATTTAAGCTAAGGCGATGAGAGGCTTTGGCATCCACAGAGAGAGCAGAAACTAACTACGCAATGAAGCGTAAATTTTGATGTTTTAACAAACTACCTTTTCTACTAAAGCGTATGTAAACACGTAAAGGTTAGACCTTCCCATGGCTGGTCTAAGAAATGCCCTGGAAGACGATTCCCTTTTACCAGACTCGATATTTACTGGAGTAACGCAAATCCCTGAAACAAAATAGAACAAAGTTTACACTTTACCAAGAAACGAAACAAAAACAAACGGCAAATGATGTGTGTGGATGTATATTTAATCATGTATCAGAATTTAATTGTGGGTGTGAATAGATTTAAACGAAAGAGAAAAAGAAAAAGAAAAATTGACAAACATAACAAACAACAATTTGTGTACCGAGAGGCATAGGCTGGTTACAATCCACTTCAGGTATTCCAAGTTCAGCTGCTCCTTTTTTTAGCAGATCATACAACTCGCTAGTTTTTACGCTCTTACTTCTAGTTATAGTGACTGGACCACAAGTACTATGATACGCTGAAAAAATATACGCAAGTTAATAATTAACACGTTGTGTGTGATTTAATTAATTATTAACATATGATCTTTTTTTTAATTTTTTTTTTGTTGTTGCTTAAAGCTGCATTAAGTTTTTCAAGGAAACAATTCAAACTGTGCTGATCTAATTAATGATGTTCCTAATGAACAATGTTACATTTGGTTCAACGATAAAAGCTCGAATAAATACAGATACAACAATAATGTCCCAGTGAGATGTAGCATGTGGGATCTAATATTAGAACTATGCTTACGTCATAAAAAACCGGGTCATTTAAATATAACTTTCAAAACAATGAAATAAAACAAACATACCAGTCCTTGTCCATATCACAATCCCAAAAACAAAATAAAAACTTTGCAAACTGGCAAAATATGTTATACACGTGAACTTCCATCAAGGAAATGAGGCCGGGTGCTCCGGAAGGGTAAGCACCTCCTGTCTAGCTAGCTATACCCGTCACGTGCAAGTCAATTTTGAGAATGAAAGGAACAAAGAACTATGGTAAGTCAAATATATCCAGTATAAGTTGGGATACAGTGACTACATACTTATCAACAATATTGTGATGACGGCCATAAAATTTTTAAGGGCCCTGATTAGCCTAGGCTTGCAATTTCCTTGTGTCAACAATTTAATTGTAAGTAATTTGCTTTGTTGCAGAAAGTCCCCATAGTGGGAACAAGCTCTAAAAAAATCAGAAAATGGAAAAACTTAATGCAGCTGTAACTTTCGTTGTTTTTTCTTCGAACTACGATTTTTTAACATGTCAACAAACTTGTCTTAAACATTATAAAACTTAAAATCAATCGTAAATAGTGACTTTACCTCCTAATTCTTAATATTTTCTTTTACTTCGGTAATAAATCTCAATTTCATTATAAGACTATAATTGTCACGCAGCGCGCAATTAGCAAATATGACGTAATATACAGCATGTCATGTAAACTTAAAGCAACGGTTGTCGCATGAAAACGCATTTTTAAATAACGTAGATGTGCTGATTTTGAATTTCTTTTAAAAATAATGCATTCAAAATCACCACTTGCATTTGTTACATCTTGTTGTGTCATTTTGATTGTCAAGTTGTATAAAGCGGGATTTTGGGATTTTGGAATTTAAAAGATCATGATCCTCAATAAATTTTTCAGCAGTAAATATAATAATATTAAACTGCTGAGATGCGCTTATAATGGTCATTAAACTGTGTTATACTACGTAGCTATACCATGCACACTAATCTGTCTGGCATGATTGTTGATAAAAGTGTGAACATATATTACAGATATAGTGTTACCCGAATTATTGTTTTCTGGTATACGATTGTCTTCTGATTTCATAAAATATGGAAGTACATCATTAAAACTCCATCCTTTTGCTCCAAGTGATTCCCAATTATCATAATCCTCTTTACAACCCCTGACATATATCATTCCATTATGTGATGACGATCCTCCAAGTACCACACCTCCCGTCAAATGTGTAATCTGTAAACATACACATAATAAATCCGAATATAAAAACCACCTACAATCATAAAAAATATAAAGTTTACAGACAGATCATTTAGGTTTGAATTATAAAAAATGATTTCAAAACTTTGTTTTTCTATGGACACGAGGTCTACCTGTATAAGCCTGTAGTCCTTGTATACAAAAGGTAGCTTTAGTTGATTTTACGGTTAAGACAGAACGTCTTTATATACTGTAAATCAGGAAATTAATGCGAGCAAGAAATTAATGCGAAAAATGCGAGGCCTATTCAATCGCATTAATTTCTTGTCGCATTTTTTTCCGATTTCTGTATTCTGTATATATATTTGTTGTAAATTAAGTTACCTCCCTTAACCGGAAGTTTTTATCGTTACTGATTTATGAAAGCACATTCTCATTTAGCGGTAATGTTTTGCTGTTTCTTTACTACTGGGAATTTCGCAAAGAGTGAAATCATGACTGATACATCATTTTGAACCTTGACTGGAACATCAAATTGCAAGTACTTTGATTATAAGTAATCTAACATTCTAAACTTGTGAGTTGAAGACGAAGATCAGTTGTACATATGCCGACATGGACGTCCTAATTTTGAATGCTTTATTATAATAAAAAATCCAAGCGTTATATTTGAGTATGTTGTTTTGTTTTGTTTTGTTTTTATCCTTTACCACCCTGGTTAATTTAAAAAATGGGTCGTCGGCACACCTAGCTGTTTATTTTAATAATGTCTACCGAAAGTTTGTTTACAACGTGTTTATGTATTAAGGAAGACATAATATAATAATTTTTGAGTCCATAATTTAATGTTTATAATTGTAAGATAGAAGATAGGCAAAAATTCTAAAAATTGAAATTTAAAAAATCGCATTAATTTCAATACGCATATTATTTCAAAATCGGCAATTCGCAATAATTTCATGACACAGTAGTTTGTCGCCTTAGTTGAATGACTGTTCACAGATGTAGACTTCAAATAGATGTGGCCGTTTTAGTTGTAACAACTATATAGTTGAATAACTGTCACAGATATAACGAAAGGTAGTCTGTATACAGAGATTGTCGCTGTAGCAGATTTCCCTTTGTAGAGAGAGAAGATTGCAGCTTAAGCGGGTTTTATTGTATAGGCAATTACTTTTTATTAAAAGGTGTATTAAAACTATTCGTTTCAATTCTTAATCAACCAAAAACTCACCGATTTTATGCACGATTTACGTTAAAGATGAACGGATATAAATAAGAAAATTACAATTTTTAAAGCTAACAAGAGAAATAATTTATGAGTACCCAGTCAACATGTTTGTCTTCTGGACTGTCGACATGAAATGCATTGCCTCAGGTACAGACGAAGAGATCCTCCCTAAAAAGGGTGAACTGGTATAGAAAGAAATGGTGATACAATTGTTACATAGTTTTTAAACAAGATGTATAGGAATCTCCAACCTGCCTGAAGCCATAACAAAGTGTGTGTGTGTGTGTGTGTGTGTGTGTGTGTGTGTGTGATATTTTCGATGTTGCAAATGATATAAAACCATACGTGTTTTTTATCCGAAAACATGGCATGTTTCTGAGGGACGGTTGGAATTCTCCATGTTATTTCACTGTGTGAAAGAGAGGCAGTAAATCTCGGTACTTCTATTCTTTTACTAATATTTGTATCTGTATCCGATCCACCACGTTCAAATAAACAAACCGTTACATCGTGATCTTCTGAAAGTCTTGCAGCAAGAACACATCCTGCTGACCCAGCACCAACTAATGTTAAATAAATATTGTGATAAAAAAGCAAAAACATATACTTGTAACTAACGTTTCTGAAGCTTAAGTAATGCTCATAATGTAACAACATCTATCTGTGAATGATGGTGACATGAAGAAGCAACTTTAACTGATAGTAACAAGATCTAACACCATCTGATACCTACAATATCAAACTTGATAGTAATGATGTCAGTAACATATCTTTAATTAACTTGTAGTACCAATATTTAGCAACTCTAATTGATGGCTACATGAATAAGCTTTAACTGATAGATACAAGATCAAGGTACTCTTACTAATTGTTATAAATCTATTACTGATCAAAATATCTAACCCTAACTGAAGGTAACAATACCTGACTTTAACTAATTGTTCGTCATGTAGGGTATGCAGATGGTAACAAAAATAATTAAGTTAATTATTAACTCGGGTTCAATTAATGGGGTTCGACAAGCAATTTCAAAACTTGATGCAATGTGATGAGTTAGTATAAGCTAAATTTATTTGCTGACTAAAACTTATGACTAAAACAGGCGAAACATAACAACGCCAGTGTAATAAATAGATATACAGTGCTAGTTGTGGTGTTTTCAACTAACATTATAACAGATTTGTATTAAAGCCATAAATTTCAAATCGATCAGACTCTAATGTTGACAAAAAATATTAATATTGTAGAATTACGTGTTGATCATAATGTGGTTACCCAATTTGTTTTATATTTATCTCTTCTAAAAGGCAAAGAATAAAGGGTTTTGATACTTACCGATAATATAGTCACATTGACGAGGAACATCTGACCGGCAATCAGTCGTGCTTTCTTCTACTGTATCATGAACAAGCACAAACCAGAAGATGAATAGCGTCTTAAACATAATCAGTCTTTCCATTTTTAGGCTCACGCACAATAATAAAAATCTATAATTAATAATATTTTTATATTTTTTTCTAAACTGCAAAACACAACAGGTGCTTGAAAATGAGAATGTGTAGACCATAACCTTGTCTATAAATAATGATAATGGTCGTTTTTCTACTTCTTTTAAAATTTGAGAGGTGTTGGCATAGATACAACACATCGTTAGAAAGTATTGAAAGTAGAACAAAGTATATATATTTTCAGCATTTTTTCAGAATATATAGGTAAAGACGGGGAGAGGGGTCTCCCGTTCCAAAGTACCTGCATAGCTTCGAGTTACACCAACATCTGTGCAAAAATGTTAATATGAAAAAGTTATGTAGATGCTTACCCCTCTCAATAACAAAATCACGTTTCCACGTCACTTTACACATTAACTGCCGAATACAGATATTATCTATATAAAGATAAGTTAGAAACTTGTTTGTATTTACCAAAAGTAAAAGACATGGAAGTTAAATGTCAAAAGTATCCAATCAAAATTCGTTTCAGTAGATATGTAAATTAGGTAAACTGCAGGTGTGTACCAAGATTCCTAGTACGTCTAATGGTGATGACTTGATTACGTAATAATTAAAACCTCATTTATCATGTTCATAAATCTTCGTTTGAGTTCTTTTAAAAGGTAAATTTGTTCAATCTAATTTTTATATCTAACACATAAATTATGTTCATTATAGATAAATTATTGCCGATGTAAGGGGAAAATGTATCTTTGTAAGGATATTAGTTTGAGTTAGAGGTCATACTTTGTAGGACTTGGGCTCATCATAAGTAATAAGTCCTCCAGTAACTCGCTTATCGCTGCGTGTTTTGGAAGACCAATAGTCTATATACATGTTCAAATTTGCGGAAGAATTAAATTTTCACTTTGTTTAATAAACTCAAAAAACTTAACTTAGGGGCTGTGACAGAATAGAGTAGAATAGGGATGTTTCAACACACAAAGCAAAGACTAAAACTTTATTTATTTATTTATTTATTTATTTATTTATTTATTTATTTATTTATTTATTTATTTATTTATTTATTTATTTATTGTAAATAATGGCCAATAGTTTTTTTTTTTGCTTGAGAACATGAAGAATTTGCTTACGATGGGTCCATAGGCGTGACTTTCGAGTCAGTAATCTGGAACTATAGCGGAGTGGAGTAATGATGTTTTTACGTTCCAGTTATCTATTTTCACTTATATCGAGCATGAAAAATCGAGAAAACGAGAGTGTCATACGAAAACTATCTACAGACTTTTGGCAAGCAAATTGACAAACATTTACAGAGATGGATTCTCCAGTTGGATTCGAACTAAGTGACACAGTCATCCTGTCTTAAAGTTTACATGTATTCCAAGAATCTGCTAGAATATAAATCTTGTAGTGTTGTGAGTAATACTTCATAAAATGACCTTTAAATTCGCCACAGAGTGGAATTTATTACATTCTGTTCAACCCCTTTATCAACAACTACACATTTCTACAATTTGAAATCGCTTATACTTACATTGCTGATATATTTTGCAATGAAATTAGTTATTTTTTATAGTACCTTTAAAAAGTAGAGAGATTTTTCATAATGATTTATTGTTCCAAGATATGTTCAGATTCTTTTGTTTGGAGATCTTTGTTTTGTTCTGACTACCATTTAGCAGGTAGAGTGTATAAAAATGTTGAAAACAGGTAATCTGGTAATATTTCTTTATAAGTTTATCTCAAACGTATATATTGTGCAAGCATTTTGTAGCGGACAGCTGTTGTTGTGAAATAACTGTTAATATTTCGTCTCTGTTAACCATACTTTGTGACAGAAAATGAACATTTTTAAACATCTCATGGTTAATGGTTAATTTAGATAATTTTACATGGGTTATTTTGTATTTAATATGCAAAAGTTAAAAGTAGTTATACAATATATCCATAAAAAGGAAGCTTCATGTCTTTCTAGATAAAGCAATAATGTTTTAGCGATATCATTATCATTTGGGTCTTTATGTTTTAGACAGGTTTGGAACAAAGTCTTTTAAAAAAAATTTGCATATTGGTGACATTAACTTCCATTATCTGCACATAAGGTCTATTTGGCATTTATAAATGGAAATGATTCCCCTTAAAACACTAAACTTAGTGGTAGTAACAATTTGCAAGTTCGTTGCAGTTTGTTTACACCAGATATCATTAAAAGGAAGTACATGTACATCACTGCACACACTCAAAGTCAAATTGACGTCCAAGTGTTAAACTTTCCATACTAAGTTAGATATGTTTTCAATATGTCCTAAACTGGTAAGAAAATATAAAAATATCAAAAGTTTGAATTTTTGACAGATTTCACTATTACCAATTATATTTGAAGATATATATTTATTTTTAAGCACATGTAAAAAAACCAATGTAAACTATGTCGTCAGCAAAAAGAGTGTCCTATTTGTGCCAAGTAAAACTAGTCTTAAGCGTCATTGAATTCTCGTGTTTCTTACGCTGTAGTTAGTAACATTGGTGCATTTTTGCACTATATAATATTATTAAAATTAGGTAGATTCCGCGTGTGATACCTTAATACATTATCGTCATTAATTTCTTGTTATTATTTTCAATCCAAAAATTTCCGTCGTTCATCTTAATTGGACGATTTAAAATAAAACTTTTTGAAACAATCAGTTTGTCAAGCCCTTACCACGAGTAATCTTGTGATCCAGGAGACTTCCTACAGACTTTAGTCAAGTAATTAAAAATGACGTCTGCCAATTTTTTTCCTTGTTTTAATGCAAAGTAAAAGAAATGTAGAATGAGATTATTTTTTATAACTTTCTTACGATTGACCATTCAATCAATCAACAAGCTATTATTACCACGAACTTTGGCGAAACAAGGTAACTTCAACATTTATGTTTTTCCTTCAAAAATTCTGAATTTATTTATCTTATTGTGACCTAAACTTTCATTAAAAAGGTATTGAATGTTCTAATCTTTAGCTTATAATAATTATAAAGATATAAAATACGTGTTTTGAATTTCTTATAAAATAGAATTTCTTTTCAACATTTTTATGTTTATTAGAATAATTCCAAGGACATTTGATAACAATTTTTAGAAGACGTTTTTTGTCCTATATAGTGTGTAATTGATGGATATTACGATCTATATATATATATATACTTTTCATATTTAGATATTTTAAATCAAATTTATAATAAAATAAATTTTTAACAATTTTTTATTTCATTTAACGATGTTAACCTCTCAACATTTACGTAACTGGTATCACATTTTAGATGAATCAAGTCATATATTACGTATATATGACTTGATGTTGTATAAATGACATGCAGTTTTTTGTTCATTTTGTCTCTTTCATGATTCTTAGAAAAAGCTGTTTACTATCTACCATCGCGGATGTGGTGATCATATAAAAACGTTTTGTAAACAAGTTTTAAACATATATTTTTTTTAATTCAGGTTTCGTTGTAAGGTTCCTCCTTAATTATGTTTTTAAGTTCTGTTTAGCTTAACTTTTGTTTTTGTCAAACTAATTTGATTAACAAGTTATTTTTTACAAAGCGTATTCTCTTATGTACTATAAAATTATTAATATGACTTTTGTGAAAATTGCATTGTTTTTATAACCATCATTTTATTTGCGGGTACCGCTGTTGGTGGAATTAAAACTCCCCGAGGCTATCCATACCTCAGTAAGCAGTACTTTGTGCTCTCAGAAAATATACCATTTAGCAAAATTTTCAGCCGTCTTCTTTTTTGAAATTTATTTTAAACTAGGGTCTGTTTCCTCATGCAAAGCATTCCTTAGCTGGATTTGGATTCATATAATTTTGGAACTTAAGATTAATTATTTTTCAACTTTTTGGCTTATGTTTTTCATCTATCAAACTTTTCGGTCCTTAGTGTCACTGATGAGGAATGATTTTCCGAAATGTGCTCATATGGCACATCAAAATTTAACAGGTATTTGTTATATATCTACAAATTTTTGTAGTATATAATTATATAAAACAAACATACCAGTCCTTGTCCAGATCACAATATTTTATTTAATTATTATTATTGTTCCACTCTATCATGTTTCCTGTAAAACATCAATTAGAATCCTTTTGTGGAAAGTTTAAACATTTAAAAAACTACAGATGATAAAATTCCTGATTTATGTGTATGTTACATTGTAAAGTCCTACAAAAGCACTTAAACCCTTTAAAAAAAACACTTTAAATAACCGAACGACCCTTAGAGTTGTTAATTGTCTCAATTCATTTTGCTATCTAGACCAGTTTTTATGCTATAGATTAACAAATTATATTGTTTTTTCGAGGCTTAAATGTATTCTATTCCGATCTCATTGATGAAAACCTGCTTTTTGAAATGCTTCTGAAGTTTAAAGCTACTTAGGTAAAAACAAAAACAGAAGCGTTTTAGTAGCATAACCTCAGGTAAAACACCTTGATCAAGGTTAAAAAAACATTATTATTCTAATTCAATCATGACCAAAGGAATTAGCACAGCATTACTTTCATACTTGTATAAAAGTATAAAACGATGTTGAATTTCTATATGACTCGTTTCAGAAATAATTTTAATTTTTAAAATCTGTAAATAGAATACAAATGAAGCCATGTGCAAATTAGAAATGTGTTATCATATATATATATATATATATATATATATATATATATATATATATATATATATTATATATATATATATACTGTATTTAATGTTTTTAAATTATTATTATTATTATTATTATTATTATTACTAATGTAAAACTTCATTAACAACAGACATCTATTGTATATTTTACATTTTACTTCTATCACAATTCTATTTAAATTAGTATAAAACGACTTAACGGTTGAAAGATTACAACAACTAAATTGTTTTGACATAGCATTTTGCAGGCCACTATAAACATTGTGTGGTAATGCATTATGGTTTTTTGTCATGTAAAATTGTGGTATTTCTAAAAACGACAAAAGTAGTTTAACAGTTAAACTGTTATATCTTAGCCTGAGAAATATATTACAATTTTATCTTGTAGCTCTAACAGGCTTCACAATAACTAATATTACAAACAAGTGGTTTCAGTCATGGAATGTATTCACGCAAATGCACGTGATCAAGGATTAACTTATGGGACACAATAGAACAAATGAAATATTGGCAAGTGGCAGATTGGACGAAAATAATTTCATGAAATAAAAGATAGGAGAAAAGTTTTGTTTGCAAGTGACCGATGCAAATGAAATAGGTTTCTATGATAATACGATAAAAATGTTGATGATGATTATCTGGCGATTTGATGGAATGGTTAATCAAATGTATGATGAAGATATATATGTTACCAGGGAAGGGTGTTTTACTTGGCTTACAAATTAAATATCATGATTGTTATAGAAATATTATGCTACTGAATATGCATTAGTACAACAAAGAGTTACCGAGAACCTATACAACGTCGATTCGTGAATTATAACAAAATTTGTATACAGAGGTAAAATATATTAAGTGAAGACGAATTTTATTAGATGATTCAAAGAAAAAAACATTTTGTACATAATTTTAGATTCGGAAACTGGCGTATTTTAAAAGTCATTCTATGTAAGACTTTTTTTAACCTAGTAATGGTGCTTTCAAAACAGTAAATCGTAAATTTCAGACCACTTTTGAAAGTTTTTAAAATAAAAATAAGATTGAAAATCGTAAATCCTGAGATAACACATTTTTCAAAAAAAAGGTTAAAAA
Organism: Tegillarca granosa; assembly: GCA_029721355.1. Lineage (NCBI taxonomy): Eukaryota > Metazoa > Mollusca > Bivalvia > Arcoida > Arcidae > Tegillarca > Tegillarca granosa. Next base: position 4,232,621 of record CM056597.1, on the reverse strand, counting down.
AAATAAAAATATATATATATTTAACCAAAATAAGGAAAACTAATACCAAACAACATTTTTTTGCAATATTGTAATGCACCTTAAACTTGCTAAAGATTGGATCCATTGAAGATTGTTACTTTGTAAAAGGTGTTCTCGAATTTATATATGGACATTTTTCTTTATTTTGTATGATAATTTATTAACATTGTATATCATTTTCAAAAGCTGTGGCATCGATGTTAGTTTGGTTTCTACATAGAATGATTCTGAATGCTTAATGTTAGAACATTGATCTGGATTTTCACCTTATGTTACAGGTGTAAACATATTATCATGATCATGAATATCATAAACCGATTAGATGTACTTGAAACTGAAACCGAATTAACAGAACGTTGTTGGCAGTGGTCTTTATTGTCACCAACACAAGAAGCATACGCCATAACATGTGCAACATAATGCTGTTCTCGAACCCCCATAAGTAAGTGTGACATTGGCCCTCGTGCATAAATAGCCACGTCCTCTCCTCCATGAGTTTCCGATTCTAACGGAACACCAGAATGAAATACATAATTTAAGTCATCTACAACAAAAACAGTAAATAGGTTTAAAAATTAAGTAATTAGCAGTTTTTAAACAATTATAAATAACCCAAATTTTATTCGCAACTAAGGAAGTTAATGCTTAGGCATAACACCATTTACATAGCTAACATTAACCTGTCAAATACAGGGAAATGATAACACTGATTAATGTTTGCAATATAAGCAGTTGCTAAATTATTTGTATTTTAGTGTTCTTGGTTGAATTAGCTAGTGCAAAGTACAAGTTGTAAAATACAAAGGAACAAATACATTTAAGACTCAATATCCTTGAAAAGAAAATGTTCTCTTTCTGTATCCCTCTCTACTGATGTAGAATAAACGTACCCGTTAAGATACTGAGCATTAGTTATCCCAGAGATGCATAATCATTGGATTTTAATTTGTAATTGGGATCTACTTACGAGTATCTTCTTTGTGTGGGTTAACTCTTTCACCACTCATGCTAAAGCCCGGACCATTTGAATACATTAAAGTTGTAAATGGTTTGCCATCTAGCGGATAGTCTTCAGCTCGTATAGGATTAACAACACCTGGAATAAGTAAATTATGTATAAAAAGAATGCTTACAGAAATAAGGATACTTAAATTTACGATTTTAGTATTTTTCATATTAACATGTAATGCAAAAAAAAACAGATTTTACAGACAGGGAATGTTTCTTTCCTCTGCTTGAAATATAAAGAAATGAAATCTTACACCCTGGTCAAAATGTGTAAGTTTTAAAATTTATATTTAATATTTATTTCTTATAAGACAGGTATTCTTTATACAGGGGTTGCCGCTGCAGCTGTATTAATTGTTGTATATTAAATCAGTTTAAAACAGCAGCATGCATATCCTTGAGGTTTTTTGGTGATAATATTTTATTGACAGAAGCAAAATTATGTGCAGATTTTTATATAAAAAAAAAAAGACGTATTTCTCTGATTCAAAAAACAATAGACAATTTGTATTTGCAAACCAATTTTGTAAATGATTAAGCCTATTTGGTCGAAAAGTCCATAAAAGGTGCTTACAGCTTCTATGTTCCAATATCTTTCGCAATCTTGTTTTCACTTGAGCAGATGCTCTCGTGTGTGTGTGTGTGTGTGTGTGTGTGTGTGTGTAAGAAAGAGAAGCTGGTCAACTAGCTTCCGAAACTCAATGTTTTGGCTATTATTGGTTCTGTCACCACACCAGAACTAAACTCTTTGATAAAAGTAAAAACATCCTGACTTGGGGTAAACAATATAACTCCACCATTTCACCACGATCACTGCAAACAATAGGTATCCTAGTTATGTTTTTTTAAAATTTTATAACATTTTCAATAAACCCGGTATGATAAATATTGATTTGTTCCGCTAATTTCAGAAATGTTTCTTGTTCTTGCATTTTTTTTTAGTCAGTTTCAATAATTGGTTTGCATAAAGTATCAGAGACCAGCTATCTGATTAAAACAAGCACTGGTCTTCAAATTAACTAATACAATATATGTTACTCTTTAACATACATAGGCTTATACTTAATATTTGAGAAGGAATTATACTAAAACTTACCTAGAATATCATTTCCTCGTTTTGGATATCCTCCCATTGTAAATGTATGTGAATGATCAGCAGTAACAACAATCAGTGTTTCACGTTCATCTGTGAGATCTACAGCAGTCTTTATAGCCTCTTCAAAGGCTATGGTTTCATGCAAAGCTTTTTTTGCCAGACTATCGTGGTGGGCGTGGTCAATCCTTCCACCTGAAAATCAAGAAGTCTACGTTGGATATACAACTTACCAAGGACATGTTATTTGAAAGCGGGCGACAACATTCGCTTTTATAAATGTCCAGATCCCGTCGTATATGATTCATTAATCAAATGATTTCCCTCAAAGTTTTAGCAATCAGACAATTGTTTATCTACCACTTTACTCATTACACATTATAGTTATACTTGAAAAGAGGTTAAATTAAACATAATATTTCATTCTGTTCAAAGTGCTATATATCGTTGTACTGAAAAACCAGTTTTTCACACTGACACTTGTGTCATCAATCAATATTGAACAAAAGTCCTGTATCTGTTATCTGATTCTAATTCTCACATTTTACATGTTCAAAGTATGATTAAGTTCCAAAATGTAAGAAAAGATTGTATACCACATCTGCAACCACTTACAACGTTACACTTTATTTTTCTAAGTCATTTTAGCTATATACTTGATCATATTACTGCGTTTATTTGAGAATGTTTAAAGGCATCTCAATTTTACCTGTACACAAAAATACAAATATTTTGTAGAACTTTCAATCAGTGCAGGATATTAAGAGTATTGAGACCTAGGGTACGCATTACTATTGAACACGCATTTGCTGACACTCGAAGTCCAAAGATGGACGTCGAGCTTCAGATCACAACCCTTCTCGACTTCCAGGTTTATAAATTTACCCTGACAAATCTCTTGGTGGAATGAAGTTTGTCAGTATAATTTCGGGAAGTCGATGGTTTTCTCCGGATTCTTCTGATTTAAACCTTTTTCCAGAACTGACGACCTCCTTATATAAGTGACATAAACTTGACTGAAGATTAAAACATTGTTCTGTGTCATTCTAAAGTTTGCGATACATCTGTTTTTAACTCGATCCCAAAACTGACCATCTTGATATATAAGTCAACAAAAATTAACTGGGCATTAAACATTGCTCCATGCCAAAGTTTGTGAAGATTTGTTTATGCATATGAAATAATGTGACAAATTCAAAAGCAAATTTGCCTTTTTTATGTTCTGGAAAAAATCTGAACATTGGGGATATCAATGATATGGAACTGTATACACTAGTCTGAACTTTTAATTTTTTGATTGATAAAACTGAAATTTCGTCTCACGGAGAAACAAACAAACAAATAAATAAATAAAAATGAATGAACGAATGAATGAATGAGTAATAAATAAATAAAAGATAACGCAACCTATCCTTATTACCTTCAACCATAAGAAAGAATCCTTTATCGTTTTTCTGTAGAATTTTAATAGCTTTTGATGTCATTTCCGCTAAAGATGGTTCCCCCATAGGTCCCTTGTTTCTTTCGAGCTCGTAATCCATATGTGATGGATTAAACAATCCTGATGTGATAAAAATAAAATAAAATAAAATAAAATCAATGTGTAAAAAAGGGTAACTAGATAATCATTGCCACTTACACTCAATTGATAAGAAAAGCTCATAGTGCCTGGTTTTTGTTTCAACATGGATGATCTTATTGTAAGAATCTGTTATTTTGCTTACAAAAGGACGATAGGTTTTCTTTGTTTCATTTTTTCAACATCCTTGAAGTGACAAAATCCCCCCTATCCAGTTAAAGCTATGTAATTCTTTTTATTTCTTTTCTTAAATAAGCAATATACATGTATTTGTATTTTATTCATAGGTTCAAATACCTTGTGTTAATGTGCAATATTATGTAAACAAAACTATGTGCCAATAGAAGTATCGTCCAATTAAGTCAATAAACAACTTATTATTTGTAGTAACCAATGGCAAAATATGTTTTCTTACGTTAAATTGCGGGGTTATCTATTAACAAATTTGAAGATTTTAAACAGAGTACATTCCTGAGCTTTCAGCATTGTGTAAAATGTATACCATAAATTTATCTGGACAAAAAAATTTAAGGATCAAAAGTTATGATGAATTTATTTCTAAAGTTTGAAAAGTTTATTCAGCAATATTCAATACTGATTAACTTGCAGACAATAGTGAAACATGTCATAAGGTTTTTGCATAAATTCACAGGTAGTAATCTGAGAATAAAACAGTATGACAACCCTAAAAACAAAATGGGATTCGCTATGAGCCGAAAAATAGAAATATTCTTATCGAAAGAATAATGTCATCAAAGCGAGTATGTCCTCCGTGGGCTAGGATAACAGCACCACATCGTCTTGGGATGGATCGGATCAAGCGGCGTGTTTTGTGGGATTCTAGGTCATTTCTCAAGTTGTTAGCTCCTGTCTGTAAGTCAGAAATATGGGCGTTTTGAAATGTGCTGTTCCAGGATGCCCCAAACGTGCTCTAATGGGTTCAAGTCAGGAGATCGACTCGGTGAATCCATGCGTTGAATTGTCTCATCTCTGAGATTCTAATCCACAACCCAAGGTCGGGCATTATGATCCATCAAAGTGAAGTTATGCCCGAAAGCACCAGTGAAAAGACTAAAATTTGGATAAAGAATTTTATCTCTTTAACACACACTTGTAAGAGATCCAGGATAAAACACGTCTAGCTTGGTAGTTCCATCAATACATATCCCACCCCATACCATTACTGAGTCGCCGCCAAAACGATTAAGCTGGCCAATGCAACAATCAGCATAGTGTTCATATACCATACACCATACATGTCTTTTGCCGTCGTGAAAGTCAACACAAAATCAAGATTCTTTCGTGAAAATTGTAGGATTCCACTGACGCAGTTGCTACTTTCGTTGATTATTGCCCCTTATCGTCTTCCTATACGATGATGTGGTGGCAGGACAGGAAGAACAGCTGGTCTGTAAGCACATAGATTAAAACTGTTTCCTATTGTTTGACAAGAAATCCGCCTCCCGATAGCTTGTCTGAATTGATTGTTTATCTGTACAAGCCAAATACTCAGGCAAACAGTCCTTTCGGACTGAAAAAACTCTTAGTCGACCTGAAATTGGCCCTACTGTGAGACTGCCAGTGTATTTCAATCCATTACACAGACATGACACAACATTTTTTGACTCATTAAAATGTTGTGCAACTGTCCAGATTGCAATATTCCAACTGCCTGGAAATTAACAATTGCAGTCAAAACCGCAAAATAGTAAAATGAATATAAAGGTTCACAGATACCAAGGGATTAACCAAATGTGAATGTATTTACAGAAGTAAACATAAACCAAAATTTGGCATACGCCTTTGATCTTCCAAAACCACTTTCATTTTAACCCCATGCTAAGGTTTTCGTTTATAAGCAGATTTTCACAACGAGCACGTGCTAATTACAACTATTATTTAAAGCCATAGATCCTAGTATAATATTGAGACATTATGGTGTCATTATAACTTAATATACATCTTAAAATATTTCTGTAAAAAAGTGATCCTTAACTTTTTTTTGTCCAGTATATTATATGTAGTCTATCTCATCTGTAATAAACTGTGTTTGATAAGAGCAAAAACAATTAAAATATGGAACAACAATAAAACAAAGAAAAACAAACTACAGGCCTAAAGTTTCCTAAATAAAGTTTGAATATTACCAAGAACAAAGTCGTCTTTATTAACGTCAATAGAATCGAAGCCTTTCTTGTTCCAGACATACTTGTATCGAACATTCTGCTCTTCTTTGTTAAGCTTCCACATCTAAAATATAAAAATAAAAGACTAGTTTTGTATTAAGAACCTTTGACGTTATAAGCTTCTGGAGTCTCATCCAAATCTCACTTCGTTTTGATTTGCCATTAAAATCTGATTAAGGTTTTAACAATGCAAGTTCGGTTAATCTCAATTTGTATTTCACACGGTTTTTTTTACTTAAATAAAACAATTCAAAATAAGATTAGTAACATAAGAATGAAAATTATATATTTGTTACGATTTTCGTGTCATTTCATGGCTCAAATTTGTATGGTCAGACTGTGGTATTTCGCGTTGAACCGCTAGAAATAAATCTGCAAAAATCTTTTTTTTTTTTTTTAAAACATATGCATATATAGACTGGAAAAGACGTTTCCGAAAAAGTATTGTATACAAATTACCTCAATCAAATTCAGTCCATCTTGACGCTGCCAATGATGTACCTTTTTGGTCTCTGGGTCTTGTGTTGAATTTGGTAAGAAAAATGCTCTGCCACCACCAAATATCACCTTTAAAGAAATATATATATATATATATATATATATATATATATATATATATATATATATATATATATATAAATATATATATAATTAAATTGATAGTTAAATGAAATAAAACATGCAAATTTATTAATTTTAAAGACTGTATAAGATTAAAATCTGCCATTGATGAACCACTGGTTGAAAAATAAGTCAGATTATCGGGGTTTACCATACAGTACTTGATATTTACTGTAGTGCTCGTTCACAATCTCAAAATTTTCTAATCAGTGGTCAAAATATGTGTTTGTTATGTATAAACCACGATTTTAACAAGGACAACTGAATTAATTAGAATACGCATTAGTCACTTCTGAAAGGTTAAGAAGGTCACAGATCCTGGGATAACAATAAATACTTCACACAAGCAAAAATTATTTTTAAAATGTAAGTTGTCTCTTAAATGAATTACCTTGAATCAGGTAGACCATGAAATCAACAGACTGGATTCGGCTTTTTACACTTAACTAGCACCAATTTTTTTAAATAAGTAATGTTTATTGGCATAGTACATAGAGAGAGCAGGTCTAGATAAAATTTATTAAGCATAATTCTTGAAGACTCGGAAAACAAACATTTTCTAAGAAAATCTCTTTTGTATAAAAACGGATTTCTATCTTCTCTCTTTATTCCATATTTGAACAAAAATGGTTAAAAATTAATTTCATTATGACTATATATATATATATATATATATATATATATATATATATATATATATATATATATATATATATATGTTTATTTATTTAAGTATACAAGACCATAGGTCCATAGTACAATTATTGCATATTTCTCATAAGTGCGCATTTAGTCCGGGAATACACTCATTCCATGATATATAAATGTCCTTGATCTTCACACAAATCTTTGCTGATAAGTGTGTCTATCTGTTCATACCAGTTAATGTTCATATAATAAATTTACATATAGATATAATTACCAAATATCTGATATTATTTCGTTTAAAATGTGTGTGTAACTGATACAAAATATCATTTGGTTTGACATAACTGACATTAATTTAGTATACTCACAAAATGGGTATGTAGCTAACAAATATCATTTAATGTATGCATAAAGCAATCTCTTTTTTTAAATGCTAAATAAACATATTTACTAATATTATACAGAACATCATCATTATTAACATTGAACAATGCATCAACATTATGGTACCTTGATATATATTAATTTATGTTGCAATTATCTCTAACATCTGCATAAAGATTACAATAAAGCAAAAAATGCTTTTCATCTTCAATCTGTTTTTTTTTTTTTTTTTTTTTTTTTTTTTTTTTTTTTTTTTTTTTTTTTTTTTTGCAATAAACAATATTTACAAAGACGACTGTCCCTATCAATACCTCTGGCTCTACCTGACTCTATTTCTAGGTTATGACTTGAAACTCTTAGCCTAAATAAAGCTACCCTAAAAGATTTATTGCATTATAACTATTTAGGACATAATTTGCGTTTGGTTATATGAAGTAACAGCGATCATGTTTGATACCAGACAGGGTTTCGTGTTACAAACTTTAATCTAGCCAACTAAGAACCTCCAACATCCAACATAAAAAAAAAAAAAAAAAAAAAAAAAAAAAAGTTATGCATGTTGTATTGTCCACTGGTCCATATCAACTTGGATAATGTTGAAATAGATTGCCTAGTACACATTTTAATCTAGCCTATCTAGTGAGCTCCCAAACTAAATTTAGTTGATATGTTTTAAACTATGTTTGGTAAGTGTAAGTGCAATCTTTCATGCAATATGTTGTTAGAGCACTATGATCCGTAAAACGGGTCTTTAAACCTGTGAGCCACCGAAACACCATTTCCTTGTAAAAAAAAAATTGCAATAGCGATTTTCATGAAATTCGTACCGAGCTTTACCTCAATAAAGTCATTATCTTGTATTAGTTGATATGCTATATCTGTACACCCTACGGATTCATTAGTCATTCTTGCATCTCCTTCCCAGTCTCTATGAGGTGTATGTGCGTAGGCAGAAGCGGGTGTTGCATGCGTGATTCTTGTCGTGGTAACAATCCCGGTGGATTTCCCTAAAAGTATAAAATTAGTTAAACATAATTTTATCGCACAAATTTCGGATTCAAACTGAACTATTTATTTTTAAATGATTTAGAAACAAGTTATTACACATCAAATTATTTCAGTGCATATGAAAAAAAAAAAAAAAAAATTAGAGGTTTCGGCGAAAAAAGAAAACTCACATATCTCATATTTTCTATGAACGAGATCGCTAAACACTGTTCAAATTAAACACATAAACGAAAACTTAAGAGTTATCGTTAGATATCTTAATAGAGAAGGCTTAATATACAAAATTGATATACTTCATATACAACTAAACAACAAAAAGTAAACATGGTGATTGACAAGTATTTGTAATATGATATTTGGGATCTATGATTATGTGAGAGGATGAGCAAAGGTGAAGTTCCATAGCGTGGGCTCTATTTTAAGGGTCCGCAGGCGAGGGGTTACATGGCCTCAGGCAGGTCGAAAATTCACATACGTCCTGCTTAAAAACTATGTTACTGTCATGTGCTACTAGTTTTGAATTTTTATGAAATACATTAATACATTTACAAGTAGTACATGACATTTGTTACTTTTGAATGTATTGTTTCATAAAAATTCAAAAGTAGCACATGGCATAACGAATTTATCCCCATTTCTGTATGTTAATTTAACATAAATGCTACAAGTTTTCCCCTTTTAAAGAGGACATCTTCGTCCGTAATACGAGACAATGCGTTTCATAATGACACTCCACACAATAATGACATGTTGATGGCAGGAAACTCATAAATTATTTCCTTTATCAATTTATCGTTTGTGTTTAAAAAAAGCACCTGTTGTTATTTATATTTATTTATCTTTTACATCAGTTGTATATGGAGTCAGTTAGTTTTTGATTGATTGAGATTTAAAGCGAATAGTAAGTAAGTCTTTCGCTTTGTTTATGTTCATACGCCCGTGGTAAAACCCAAACACAAAATTTCATACACCCCGTGTAAAACAAAGGAAATAGGTTTATACATTAGGCAAACAAGCCAATCATATTTTAAAGATTTTTAGAAATGGGAAAAAAATGAATTTCTACTTTTTTATTGTTTTTAAAGTTACGGGAATTGAATCTGATTAAATGAATTGTAGTCTAAGGAACGATCACAGAATTTTAAAAAAAATCAGACACACGTTGTGAGTGTGAGATCGCTTAAAATTCTGAAATAGAGTTAAGTAGACAAACATGTTCCTGACAAGGCTTACCAAGGGTCTGGGATTATTGTGTCAGTAAAGGTTTTCAGAAAAAAATCGATCTCTCACAAGTTGCAAAAGATTATTTTTCTCACTGTAACTATGATCGAAAAAACGTCATGTCTGAAAGAAGACTTCTCAAAGCAAGTAGCGTTCTTTTTATTTCAATATGGCGTCATTTAGCCATGCCCATTATATACAGGTAGTATCAAAAACACATATTTATCATTTTCAGAAAAAATAAGGTATCTCGGTACACCTTAAAATAAAATTATGTAGGATTATATTAGGTCTTTGCAAAGAATATTTGTTAATTATGTTGAAGGCTCGATCGTAATTAGTAACCGCCACATTAACTCCTCCCTGCAGGAAAAAAAGAGAGGGTTTTCCAAATCGACAAACTTCCGGGGAGGCACGGGAACACAATATGAAATAAGGAATTTAGGCTTCCGATAATACGTTTCCATTTCTTAAATTCTACAGAGTTATATTGCTACTTTAAAATCTCAAAATCTCTCTCTCTCTCTCTCTCTCTCTCTCTCTCTCTCTCTCTCTCTCTCTCTCTTACCCTCTTTTTTAGACCATCTATATATTGAATCCCGTTTGGACTTCTTTACAGTACTGCAGTCTTTGTAGACACCATTACCATCAAGTCCTACTAAATAATATTTTGACTTAAAACCAGACAGTAAGGCCGTAGCAGTAGCAGCAGAATCTGAAGTCTGTCTGTCTATCAGGTACGTCTGAAATAACCAATAGATTCATTAAGTCTTGTCCCAGCCAAATATAATGTATCTTAATCACTAGCTTATTTATAGATAAGGCGACAGTGTGTTATGGAAAATTTGCTGTAAAGGGTTCTTTAGAATGTAACTTAAATTAGACACTGCGCATCGGTTTTTAAAAGAATTCTATAATGAACGAGTGAATTTCATTTCTAAATGCCGAGTACTCATCAAGAGAATAATTACTATTTATCAACAGGTATTGGCCAGATCCGACAATGGTCCGAATTATTTTTGTTACTAGACGCATTATACACACTACAAACTGAACTATTGGAAGAAATGCCATGTTTTCAGGATGCCAAACACGATACTGAAGAGAAAGGGTATTTTATAAGTAAATAATTGCAAATGTACAACACACATGAATATTTTTTTTTTCTTTTACAAAACATGTACAAGTATCTAAACAATGTGTCAAAAATTTTGTGTGCATGATTTTTAACTGCAGATTGTGAAACTTACTTGTAGGAACAAAGGCTACCTTATCGCATCTCTGTGTCAAAAACCTTTTTTTTTCTTCTAAATTTTTCAGTTTAGCCAGAAATAGACTTCAATATTTATTGATTTTATATAAGATAAGTTGGTTGTGTTTTTAATGGACATTTTGTAAACTTTTCTTAATTAATATACACAAATCACAGCTGTTTTTTATGTGATGAACTTTTTAAGAACAAATAAAGTTAATAAACTGGCTACATAACAAAAGTTAGTAACATCAGCAATGCTAGTTCAGCTTCATAACAACAAACTTTAACTAGAATGTATACTTGCGAGCAAGTATATATCTGCGTATCAGCTATTTAAAGTGTTGCTCCATATAGCGGAGGAAATTCCAAGAAAGAAAGAAAGAACTCTCTAGAAAGAACTCTTAACCGGATTTCTCCGAAGTCCTTCCGAATTCCGAAAAACGGTGAGGAAGGGACCTCCCCATGGTCAATCCCTACCAGTTGACAAAATTTCAATCTGATCGGATAAGAAATGAAGGAGGAGATACCTGTGAAAAAATCTGTCTTGAGTAACAAAAAGATGTCTGCTGATACGCAGACATAATTACAAGTTCCAATATCAAAGTACTGCAAGTACTGAAATCAATTCAAACTATATGAATTTAACACACACACTTTTAACACTTTACTTCAAACTAATCTACTGAATTTATAAGACTCTTATTATTTGATATTTGCCAAATACCAAATAAATATGGTACTAGCCAATAACACTCTAAATTCTGGATACATCTATAGCTGATACTCATACAAAAGTCCCAATGCATTCTGAGACCTTAAACAGATGTTATACATATATCTGGAACGTACTATAAAGTTAAAATACCTTATTAACGAAAATAAAATGCACAACTTTTCTAAAGGAACAGGAAAAGACTTTTTAATGTTTAGTAAATTTATTCTGATCTAATCAGTTGATTGAGCCGAGTGTACTTTAGTCACTTACCTTTGCAAGAGAAACGTACGGAAACTTTTCAAATTCAAAAACGGTTTCTTCTCCAGGATTGTTTTGAAGTTGTCCCTTTAGTATTCTTGCCGCTGTAACAGTTGACATTCCCATTCCATCTCCAAGAAAGAGAATAACATTCTTGGCTATATTTGTATTTGGTTTTTGGGAGAGAAGCCGCTTTAGTTCTTCTTGGGCTGACTCAATCCATACTTGCGCAGCTGTATATATTAATAAGAAAATTATACACCAAGAATTTATTTATTATTTAATTGATTTATTTAATCATTTAATTGAGTAAACAGACAAGTTCTTTAAATTTGTCATACAGAATAATTAAAAAGTAATCAGTTTTAAGGAGAATGGAGGAGAATTAATTATATTAATTAATACGCTTCTTCCGGGATCCTCAGTATTTGTACTGCCATTGCAACATTTTTAGAGAATCGAAGTATCAAAGTTACTCGCAAATTGACATATAAACTTACACGCATCTACTAATAAGAATCGTATTTTTAAATGTACCACAAATACCCTGTTTATGTTTCGCAAACGAAATGAGAGTACATCTTTTATTTTCAAGGCGTTTTGATATTTCTTATTCTGCTTTTTCTATTTAAAGATAGGATTACAGATATTTTTTGAAACTTCGTAGAAATAACACTTAGTAAGTCCCATGTTGTAATTTTTTTCAATATGGCATTATGAGCCATACGAAATACAAATACGAATACGTCACATGTGTGAAAAAATCGTAGGAATTCGTCACTTATGTGATAAATATTTCCGAATATTTTTACACATTAGTGAAGATTTAGTTCTGTAACTTTCAAATACCAAAAGTATAAAGGTATACTCTACATGTAATGAAAATAAAAGGAAAAAATATAAATAAAAACGAAACAAATGTAAACATAGTGCTCATACGAAACTTTCACACATTCCAAAGAAAAGATTTTGCTTCTCAGAACGATCTTGGGGCAATTGCTTTTTCTCACCATGATATCTCAATGGTTGATGAATTGAAATAAAGAGTTAATGTCCAAAGTTCTAAATGGTCAACGAGTCAAAGGTCAAGGTCAAATAGGGTAAAGTTGCCGTTATTTAAATCACTAAGTATCTTAGTAATCTTTTGACACCGATACAATTTTTACAAGATGGTTGTCCTCAATGTATTTCAAAAGTTAAATGTGGTGTTTGGGGATCACCAGGTCTAATGTCAAGGTCACAAAGATTATATGCTTTAACTTTTAATATCTTGAAACCTCTTTGACACAAAGACAAAATAATTGGTTTCAGTGCAAAGAATGGGTAAAAAAAGAACTATTGTTCACTACACCATGTAAAGCGTGCAAGACCACTTTGAGCTTTGTCGAATATCAATATCACAAAATTTTGAATGATTGGGCAAAAATGTTAACAGCAACATGAAAATTTGCTTTGTTAAAGAACTGGTCCTTAACTCAATTGACAAGATTATATAGCGCTAGAAGGCGTCTATACATACACGTGGTAAAGTATATACAAGTGCTTTATTGAAGATTTCACCACGACTAACTGAATGAACATCTTCAAAACATCAATTATTCTTCTTTTGTGTTTATATCCTTCTCTATTTATGTATACAGTGTGGGACAGATAGAACTACTGACCGTGTACAGGTGTGTAAGTATATTGTTAAATTCTGTCAAAATGTTGCCCGTCCAAAATCGAAAGTTTTATAAACAAGTGATCCCTATATGTGATACCATACATTGCGTGTGTTATTGGTGACTCTGGTTTGTATGATTTGTTTTGTTTTGCTTTTTTTTCAAGTACATATACATTTATTTCAGCTTCAACTTTCTGTTCACTAGTAGGATCCTATCTAAGCCAACATTTAATCTTTTATATTTAATTTATTCATAGAGCCTTCCATTATTACCCTTTAGGTGGTAAGATTTGGAATCTACTTACTTATTTTTGTGCTAAGTTCGTTAAACAGATTATTAACTATTCTTCTTTATATTTTAAACTTTTGTCACTGTGTAAGGAGGGTGATCTGATTATTATGTTTTGCCTGCGACTTTTCTATTCATGATGGTATTCTAAAATGTTTCCAGGATAGTATTTTAAAATGTTGCCACAAAGACTCGTATTCAAGAACTATAGTTAAAACGTAAGGTTTGAGGTCACAATGCACTTTTGAACATGCAAAGTGTAGCGATGCTACCATTGGTGTTGGCTCAAAATGTTTAGGCAAAGTCCACTACTGGTTATATATGTTTACCTTATGAAAACTAGACTCAGAAAAAGCGAGTGGGGTAAATTAATGTGTTTCTGTTACAACTGCAATTCATGATAACTTTTTATGCAAAGTTCTATTGCCGTCCGTTTTAAATACGTTAGAAGTTGAGATATAAGTATTGTAGAACTAACAAACCGATTGACAAACGAAGCGACACAGGCCGACCAAGGTAAATTTTAAAAAAATTGCGTAGTAATTGTTTCGGTTAATTTTAAAAAATACGGACAGTATTTAGTAAATATACATCATTTTTATATAATGATAAACATTAATATTAATTTCGTGTATTTTGTTTAATTTTATTCTCTGTTTGTCATCAATATCAAAAATCAAAATTCAAGCAAAAATAGCTTTGAGTGAGAAATGTGAATATACGAGGTGGTTAAAGGGGTGGTGGGGGTGGGGTGGGGGGCACAAAATATTTTGACGATGAAATCTTTGTACGTATTTGTACGAATCCTTCGCATATATGTATTAGATTTGTGGTTCAAAAGTGCTAAATCCTATCCCCCTCCCCCCAAAACAAATCACTTATTCATTTATTCCACCATTAATACTAAGCAAGTAATGTTTTGAACTTGGTAAATACATTATACAAAAAAAAACCCAAATGATATCGGGTTTTTAATAAGCAACGGCTATATTGTCCTCTTCAAATTTAATTCTACATGTGTAATTTATTTATTTATTTATTTATTATTTATTTATTTATTTATTTATTTATTTATTTTTCTTTCTTTCATTTATAAATGAAAAAACTATTTTATCAATTTAAATTGTCCATCGAAAAACAATAAGGAATAAGGATATTTCAAATAAAGTTCCCAATACCTTATTTACTATTTACACTTGTCATATTACTACCCAGATAAATAAACAACAGGTGTGGTATAAATCATTTAAAGATGCAACGTCAATTCAGAACTAAAAGGATTGTATTTTATCTTCGCAAAACGACAGCTGATAAACAAATTTATAATTCCTCACTCAAGATAACTACGTTTCCTTAGATGATAGAGAAGAAATTATTTTTCTGGTTTGACAAATCATGTTTACTTAAAACAGATAACAAACGCCATATATGTCAATGTTGTTCTGACAATAAAATATACCTCGTTTCTTACCTTAATATACCAACATTGCAACATCCAATTCAACGAAGATCATTATAAAATATCTATAAATGATGAATAACAAAACAAGGTAAAAAGACAATCCACTGTTTGTTAAAATTCCGACTTTGGGTGTCACTGGAATATGTGTAGTGCCATATGTAACAAAAGATTCTAGTATATCTGTAACTGTGTTTTTCAATCTTGATATTAACTATTTCGTGTAAACATATCAATCAGAAGAGCATTTTTCAAATGCTTAAAAGAGCTTTTTTTCTTGATGTTAAAAGAAACAAAAACAAAAATTTGAGTATATCTAGAGACAGACATGCTTTGTATAAAACGGTGTAGATTTTTGCTACAAATCAAAATAAAATAGTCAAAAACAAAATTATTGTAACAGTTATCTTTATGGCTATCTTTATGAATAAAAGAAATATGACCAAAAAATATGACGAATAATAATCAGAATCAAAGTACTCAAAATTACTGAAAGCAGACCGCTCATTGATTGCAATATACCACATCTGCTGTGATAAAATATACATTTATGACCTCTACATTTTATTACTGAAAATCGATTGAAATAAAGGTCTTAGTGACTGATTTTATAATATATTGATTAATCAATATATTCCATTTGAAATAAGACAGGAAAGTGAACTCATATAATCAAGTTATAAAGAACGTTTCAATTAAAAGAGTTCTACTAAAGAGATAAACATAACACCTCTCAAGCCTATTTACATGGCGTGTGGCCTTAAGAGTGAACTGAGAAGCCAATAATGTCACACTTCAACATTGCAATGTAATGTGTCGCATTATGCAATCGAATAAAAGTGAAACACAACAATAATCAGCCCTTAAATAATACAAATAATCAGTACCAAATTCTTAACATGAATATCAAAAGAATCACGTTAAACAATGAATACAAATGGGGATTTGAACACCATAGTCCAAATGTTTACACCCAATTAAACCAGAAATGCTTTAAATTTCTCAACCAACAAATTTTAACTTTCCACCTCTATTGAATGATTTCTATTATTATCATTGATATGTGTTATGTTTGATGTGTGGGGACAATTCCATTTTTTTTTCTTGCAACCAAATTCTGAGGGCATTCTGAATTTGTAATACATTTCATTTTAATGATATTGTCATTTGTACAAACTCCTGATTTCTTATGTACAGTAGTTTTTTTTGGATTTGTTCTACAGTAACCAGAAAGGTTTTATTTGATATGTCAATAACTTGCAAATAAGAGCGTGCATAGTAAAACCTCTCTCACAACTGATTTGTATGAATCATAACTGACGTATTCACAGCAAGAGGTTCATTAACTTTAACACTCACCTGAGAATATGTCCAAAATTGTTTGTATTTAGT
The DNA here is from genome assembly GCA_029721355.1 of Tegillarca granosa. NCBI lineage: Eukaryota > Metazoa > Mollusca > Bivalvia > Arcoida > Arcidae > Tegillarca > Tegillarca granosa. Next base: position 4,215,821 of record CM056597.1, on the reverse strand, counting down.
GAAATGGACAATATATTAAGTATAGAAACTTTTCAAGTTTTCTCAAGTTTAAAATGCCACAATATTTAATCAGAAATATCTAGACACTTTTCATTTATATGTACATAATATACATGTAGTTACCGTAGTACAATGAATAATTTCCAAATCACTAACCATTTTGGAATACTTATGTAGCTATGTCTTTAATCTTTGAACCTGTGACCTTGAAACATAAATCAAAACGATTGGTATATCAACACCTACAATATTCTTATACACATGTCTATACATAAAGTTAATAGTTTTCAAAATAATTAGCATTTTATGTTCTCTTATGCAGTTATGACCTTGACTTTTGAAAGTATGACCTTAAACCATATATCAAAATGATTGACATATCAATACCTACAATATTCTAATATACATTCCTTTACAAAAAGTTTATATTTATTAAGATAATAAACAATTTAGTCGTTGCAGCCATTGGCCTTCTGCTTTAAAATAGTGCTATTTAAGGAGGTACGGCTCGTTGTAGGAAGTTCAAAATTCAAACTATGTGTTACTGATTATTTCTTTCATCAAGTTTAAGTCTCTTTACTGAGAAGCCAATAATGTCACACTTCAACATTGCAATGTAATGTGTCGCATTATGCAATCGAATAAAAGTGAAACACAACAATAATCAGCCCTTAAATAGATTAATTCAGGATCGTCATTTTAACTAAAATCACTAAGAATTGTAGATTTGTTCCTGTAAGACGCAACAATCCCAATTATGATCGGTATAGCAATTGTCTACATTAACATAAAGCCAAAATTGGCAAAAAAGTTAGGGTTTTTTTTTCAAAGGCATGCAACATTATAAAATGGTGATTCGGGGCTGATGGGAAGATTGAATATCGGTATAGTATATGTTCACATAAAGCCAGGGTTGCCAATAAATAATCGTTGTTTATTATGACAAAAATGTTCAAATTTGTCAATGGAAAAACCTCGTAAAATACCAGTATAGTATAACAGTATAACACTTAAATTGCCTTTTTATTAACGACAGGAAGATTTATTTGTAAAAATAAATTCAAGGAAAATGGGAAAAATAAAACAACACAGTAAATTAACTATACACTTACGTTGACACAGCACCTTTCCATATAAAAGAACGGTAACAAAGATTAATATTTCCTTGGATATATCCATGAATGAACGATCAGAAATAAACTGGCTCGACTTGATGATAATGTCCTGACCTTTCCCGGCGTTGTGTTAAAGTCACACGTAAGCCAAACATGCCTTAAAACTCGAAATTATCATAATCCGTTCGACATATGATTATCTTATCATAAAAGATTGCAATTTTCAGACAGTAGAATTGGTTATAAATCTCAATGTCCTTTAATGTGATATACCGACCGACCTGTATATAAACAAATGTGAAGTTACGGTACTATACTGATCTCAATGTCAAAGCAAACCCAAATTCTTCACATGATTGTTTTAAAACTTTAATTACTCAAATTAATGTTTTTCAGAAGGTCTGTGTATAGTAAAGATTTTTTAAAAGTTTAAGGATATTTAATATGTGAGACAAACAGATAGTAGTAATATCTGGGACGTTGTACAGGTTACCAATTGACATTTAAAACATCCGCAATACGATTACTTCTGACCTTCATTCTACTTATATGTTAGGATGCCTTCAATTATGGACTACCGTAGATAGATCCTTAATTATACCGAGGCGGTTTTTTTAGGGATCAGTCCGAAGCGACGAAGGCACTCCTCATCTAATGGCGCTTTTTTTAATAAAAAAAATGCATCCCGAGACTACTTCAGTTCATGGTTTGTCATTTTTAGTATTTGTTTGTTGTCCAACTGTGGGATGTTTGACTCAACATGACTTAACCGTGACTGACTTGATAAACATCTCTAATAAAGGGATCTGATGCAGTTACCTGAACAGTAGCATACAATTTATCATACCCTGTGGTGATAATGTGGTCAGATTATTCATCGTTGTAAAACAACAATAACATAGGGAAAGTTACGAAAGCCCGTTGAGCTCACTTTCGTAGAAGAAAAAAAATAAAAATAACGCGTTATAACGCGTAATTTTCACAAATAAACGGGAAACTTTCGCAAATAAACGCGAAACTTTCGCGAATAAACGCGAATTGCTTCATAAAAAAGCCATTAAGGTAGGTTTGACTACCAGTTGAACAATGGATAATGAAAATGATTTTTGGGTATTTCTAGAAGAGGTATCTTCAGAATACGTTAAAGATCAAATGGTGAAGGAAAATGTAGGCATTATAAATGAAAATAAATTTTAAGTAAAAATGATATTCATTTATATTTTGCTTAGATTATATTAGGTTAGATAGCAATAACTATAATGAGCTAAATACTGAACAAATAGACATTGTCCTAGTACCATCATCTACCGTTTAACGTCCATCTGACCGTCTGTCTGAAGCTTTATAGCATTAATTATTATGAATTTGATCCGATGGTCACATAGTCAGTTGACCAGGTGCACAGCATATAACTCATTCTAACTGAAGTGTGACAATGAAATTTCCATGTCCTGAATATTATGTCCACTGATGTTAAATTAACATATATGCTATGCGTTTACTACTAGTATCAAACATTTTTTTGTAAAGTATGTAGAAAATGTGCAACACCGTAGAGTTTACACGCATTATTGCGGATGCGTAAAGTTCCAATTGAACTTACATCAATTAGTTGTAACCATTATTTTAACTTTGCAAACAGGTGCGTTACCATTTACTTTGCTTTTGGACATATCAAAAACAGATTATATAATTTTTGTAAAAAAGAATAATTAGTTGCCAAAAACCGATGCTTTGTTGTTGTCAAATAAGAATGCGTGTCAAATAAACAAAATATAAAACATAAATATATATATTGAATTTGAAAAAAATAGGTAGACATCAGATCCTGATATATTTTTCAGTGGAAACTGATATCATAAAATTTTAGTAGCCATAGTTTTCATGACATCTTAGTTAGTTTTAGAAAAAAGCGATTTATAAGAAAATGTGTTCTGCTCGATGCTATTCGGCTATGTTTGACATAAGATTAATTGTGTTCTGTGTGGCACTTTTATTAGATTGTCATTGATGCTAATTCAGAGTGGCGACTTAAAAATATAATAATGTTTTTTATGTACAAAGAAGGTCAATCATATATCGAAGTACTTAATAATTTTGCAAAAAAAAAAAAAGAAAAAAAAAAAAGAAAGAAAGAAAGAAAGAAAAAGAGGTTTAATTGTATTTGAAGTACCATCTATGACACAATCCGGTAATGTTAAAGAGTCTTTCGTTTCAAGTTTAAAATTTACAATTTGAACAAGTCGCATCCAATTTTCTCTCTCTCTCTCTCTCTCTCTCTCTCTCTCTCTCTCTCTCTCTCTCTCTCTCTCTCTCTCTCTCTCCATAGGCAGGCTTCTAAATTAACCCGTTACTACGCATGCGTAAAATTAACTGTTATTCCTGCGGTCACACCTGTACATTACTTTAATATGAGTAAGAAAGAGGTAGTGTTTTTAAACTTCATTATCATTTTAAAAATCAATTGCGCGCATAATCTTATAGTTATCATAAAAAAACTAAGGATCGTCTTGAACATTTATATATATAAAAACGGTCGAGTTATGTTTGAAAAAACGATAACCCAAGTTCAAAATATAACCTCACAAACTTAACTCTTTGTTTTTCCATTCTATATTGAATAAATTACATTAAGATATATCTTGTTTATATAGTAAGTTACGCGTTAATTCGCGAAGGTTACACGTTTATTCGCGAAAAGTTTCGCGTTTATTCGCGAAAGTTTCGCGTTATTTCGCGAAATTAACGCGTTTATTCGCGAAAGTTACGCGTAATAACGCGTTATTTTTATTTTTTTCTTCTACGAAAGTGAGCTCAATGGGCTTTCGTAGAAAGTAACGTTGTGACAAAAAAAGATATAAATGGCATTGACTGATTTATTGCATTTATCAAATATTATTGGAATGAGTGTTGTTGAATCAAATCTACATAGCGTGATCAGATCATTATTTTACAACTACTCTAAACAAAATAATCATGGATCTTGTATAAGAACAAAGTACTCAAAAAATGGCAATGAAAACAACGACGAAGTAAATAAAGTTTAAAGTCTACATTTTTGCCTTTCGGCAATTGTGCAGACTATTTATTGCTTTTAGATAAATTTTGGTGATGTCAGTGTTGAGGTATAGTAGGAAAAGGCGTAGGAGAAGGGGCTGCCCAGCTATCAGCTATCAATGAAAACAGTAAAAGAAACTTAGAAAATTAACTTGTCAACGCTTTTAACTTCTAAAATAACGAAAAAACGACCCAGATAGATAGTAATTATGAACTAATTCACTCTAAACCTTTATTGACTCAATTTTTACATTGAATCGTTATGAAACCATCGTGAATTACCAACAGGTAGTAACATTATTGGCGATTTTTTTTAACAAAGGCAACTGCCTCGGTTGTCCCAAACGTAGCTACGGTAAAGTTATGGGGTTAAACAGAATAGGTTTATTTATTTATTATTTTCATAATACTTACACCGTGTAACCACAGGTACTTCGGGACGGGTAGCCTTCACCCCCGCCCCATTTATTTTCTGCAATTTAATAAAATTATCTAGACTTTTTTCACTTTTAAATATTACCTTATGATGTAACAACTACTACATGTATAATAAAACACTTTAACTCGAGTTCAAACCGTTTTAACAAAGCCGAAAAATTCGACAATATCACCTAGTTACTGGTGCCCGTTTAATTGGTCCCTCTGACAATGTTAGATGTTCTGCGTTGTGCTTATGTATGACGTCAAAGGCGGTAGTTTTTTTTATAGAAATATTTACCGTGTGACATATTTAACGTACATACACTGGTTGTATTGTGATATGTATTAATGTGTCAAGTGACATTGTTAGACATAACAGGGGCCGGTTTTTGGAGATATCATAAAGGATGTTATTGACGCCTATTTTATTGCGATATTTAGCAATATATCCAATGACATTGTTACACGTCGCAGGCACACGTTTTGGGGGATTTATCCATGTGACATTATTATACGTAACATGCGCCTATATATTTTGATATTATTCATGTGCCCTGTGACACATTAATCTAGTCAATCTACACTTTGACCTCAAACTAATTGCAACAGAACAAATTTTGTTACTAATATGCTCTCAAATACATGAAATGTATTAGTAAAAAGTCTTCTAAAATCTGACAAGGAGAAACAAGTTTTTGAGAAGCTTTAATTTCTTATGGGGATTTCTATCGACAAGGAGTAACTCATGTATAACATGTACAGGTGGAGTTTTTGTCCAATTATCATATTTTTTTGCTATTTTAACAAAAAGTAAAGCAAAGACCCTGGAATTAATCAATCGTAATTGATTCCATATGTATATTCAACATTTCATTTAAAGTGAAATCATTGGCTCACTTTCATTCAGTCAGTCTTTCTAAATCTAATGTTTCTATAGTGATGAGGAATTAATAACAGAATTCTGAAAATAATGAAGTAGAAGTATAGAAAAGTAATGTTTTTAACCTGAGATATACGTATTTTATCATTTTTGTGTATAACAAAATATATTTGAGGTGAATGAATCTTTTTTCCATCTCATCAACATGCCCTTAAACAGAGTTTTGCATACATTTTTTCAACAAAATAATTTAATTTTTTTACATTCTATTTACATATTACATTCTAAATTGTCTTAAATTATCTATTTTTAGTCTATGTATATATTTCCATCTAATTTCTAGGTTGTTTTTCATACAGTATCAGAGAAAAATTTAAAGTTTTTGAAAATTTTTGTGTAAAATTTAGGATCACAATACAGAGTTATCTCCCTTTTCTATAGAAAATGCTATTGGTAACTTCAATTGGCAAAAAAAACCCAAAATCCACTGGATATATATCTACAGTGGTAGAGCACTCGCTTATAGTGCGGGAGGTCCCGGGTTCGATCCCCGGTCCTGTTACAGTTTGGTGGCCAGTGTGGCCCTCAGAAGTGATGGACTGACTGATTGGAACAATGTTGTACATGTAATGTTCAAATCAATAAAATGTTTATCAAAGCGGGCTAAGTTGGACTTGTTACAATATATTCGGCCTTATAAAGTCCATCCGAGGGAATTTGGGGTGAGATTTCCCATAGGATCATGGGAAACTCAAGAATAACAGGGGAGGAATGTAGTCTGGGTAGCTCAGTGGTAGAGCACTCGCCTATAGTGCGGGAAGTCCCGGGTTCGATCCCCGGTCCAACCCTGCATTTTTTCTCCCTCCCGTTACATATATATAATCATGACCCTGTTTTAAATTGGAAACGTTTTGTCTGGTTATTGTTGGGTTTAGCATTTGGCATTGCTTTAACCATGAGCAATAATCTTTTATTATTTATTATGTTATTATTATTCATTATGTCATATCAAAATTAAATTTAAAAGCAATTAAAAAAACAAAACCCCATTTATAATTAACCCATGAAATTTGGATTACATATCATTTCAGTCGGGTTACATATAAGAATATCTAAATGTTCCTTTGGTTTTTTGTGTTGACTCAATTCGGGGCTTGTGATGACACATTTCCACTGATAAAAGAATGTAGTAAAATATATTTGTCCCGAGTTAAAATCTTATGTAATATATAATGTAGTTATAATTGATACTTATCACAAGATTATCATAAATGGAAAAAAAATGAATACTAGAAAACCAGGTTTTCAATTTTGAAATCAAGATGGAGATAAAACCCTTCAAAGACCTTCCCAAAATAACTGACAAACTTTTTAAATACTATCTACCCGAGGATACTGAACTAGACGATGGGCGACGCTGTCACCTGTTACTGTTCACTTAAGACCATTTAGCTACCAAGACCAGATAATTATATAGCGGGACTGAGCTAGTCATGGTATATATATAATAGTTGTAACAGAGCGATTTACTGCCAGACATTTAAAGCCTCGTGGTTAAATGCACGTTTATCATCCGGAAGGCCGGGTTCGATCCTCATCCAGGACACTCAGTGAGGATGTGTTTTTCAGGTTTTCCCTCCCTCCTGTTATGACTATAGACTGTGTGTTCAGCTGATGATGGCAATTATTTATTGTAAGACTATAAAATGAGATAAAACATGACTATTTTGTAAGAAAAAAAGAAAGAAAAGTTTAGAGAACATAATAATTATAAGTTTTAACGGATTGAAAACAGTCATACAGGTGTATTATCTGGCATTTATCACTGGCAAAGCTGGGTTTACTTTTATTATAGTATGTTTTACTAATGGCTGTATCAGTCAAAGTATTGAATCACTATGACAAAAGACTTATTATTTGGTGTAAGGCTTTGTGAAAGTAATGTTAACATCAAGGACTAATCTAATATCAATATTCATGGTCAAATCAGAGTTATTTGTATTCCTGACTTTGAAGTATTAATTCATTTTCATTTATCATTTTAGTGATTTCATTTGATGTGCAAACATGGGACATAATCTCTATCACAGAATGGTGATTAGAAAAGCTTCTTACATAATCTTTAATTTTTCACTCACTCTACTGAATCTTCTAGAATTCCCTAGTGAACAACTAGATAAAACAAGCTGGTGAGCTTTGAAAAGTCTTAACTATGAGATGTTTACAGTTCATCAAACTTTTTCCAGGGTTTATTATTATTATTTTCACATCTTTATCTGTTTGCACAGGCTGATTTGAGTTTAGTTCAGGTTGGATGGCCTCCATTTAATGTGAATATTCGAACCATTGAAACAAACTTAAAAATAATGTGATTTCATTTCCTTTTATTTTATCTTATCATGAAGTATTCCCAAGATTGCAATCTTTATTTTTAGCAATTTCTAATTCAGAAGTATTCCCCATAGCACATTCTTTATGATCCTCAATTTGTATTTGTGATGTCAATTTTGACAGTTCTGTACAGACTCCTTGCTCGTTCACATTTTTCACTTTTTCTAAATGACCTTGTTGTAAAGGTTTAGATAGTCTATCAGAGCGTTTTAATTCACAAGCTGTCTGATATGGTGGATTAATTGGACCTTGAGTGGGTGGATGGTACACATAATCTTCCCCTGTCTTTAACTGAAAAGGAAAAGCAACAATGTTTTGAAGTCAGATACAGTGTCAAATTGTTACTACTAAATATCAAAATCTTGTAAACTGTTATGTATACAAGCTATTGGTGAGATGTAAGAACGTATTTTATCCTAACAGGCCTTTAGCAGTAATACACGTTTATAAGACATTCATAAATTTACTCATTACAATGAAGTGTATATTAATTATAAATAGAATTGTTAATGGAAATGGAAGTTTTCTTCCTTTGTATATACAGCTTGTTACAAATCTCTACTGTATGTAGGCCAATGCGGTAGCTCAGTTGGTAGAGTGCTCACTCCGTAAGTGGAAGGTCAGAGGTTCAAACCCCAACCGGGTCTGACCCAAGACTTGAAAGTGGGTAGTGACTGTTCTTTTGCCAAGCACTCAGCATTACAAAATGAAAGTCACGGTTATTTCAGATGGAAACTTAAAATAAACGAGGTCCCCTGTCATGGCAGGCATGGCACGACAAAGATTTATAAAGAACCCTGCTGTATAATGCCATCAGCGCAATGTACAGGCAAAATTTCTGCACTTTCGCCTATAGCTGGTGACGTCTCGATATAAGTGAAATATTCTTGACTGGGATATAAAACACAATTACTCAACCCAACTCTACTGTATCTACACTTACCTGAAGTGGGTATGTTTTGTCTGAATCAAAGCCACTAAGGTCCCCACAGGCTAAAAATGGTACAATGATTCTATTAGGACCTTCTAAGTTATTAAAGTCTACATCTGGAAAAAAAAATCATAAAAATCTAAATTTTAAATAGAATAAAACAATAAGTAGCTTAAAAATTGAGTAGATATGGTCTTTCAACCTGATCTAGTGTATTTCACTTATATCAAGGAGTCAAAGTGGACAGTTTTGACACAGAAGAGGAAACCAGAATACCCTGAAATAATCATGAACGTTCTGCAAGGGAAATAACATATGTTCCCACACTAGAATCTCCTCAGATCATTGGATTTTCATGGCTTCATGCATAAGGCAATAATAAATGCAACACAAACATGACAAACTAGTACATGTATAAATAAACAGCTGCACCTGGAGCGCATGATACGCCCGTCAGATATTTAAACTTCTTTTTTAATGTCTTAAACAACTTGAAATTTAGCTGAAACATATTTTTTTAAAAACAAAAGTAGCAAACTTATTTCTCAATGTTTATTCACAAACCTTTTTGATTATAGGACAAATATAACACAAAAGTTTCATAAAAAAAGTTGAAATGATTTTGAGTTACAACATGCAAAAAAATGCCTCAAATTTGACAATTAAAGGCCAATAACTCTACAATAAGAAAACATACGAATCTCAAAAATAAAAGAGAGCTCTCTGCCATGGATACCAATATATCACAAAAGTTTCATTCAAATTGTTTAAAGCATTTTTGAGTTATTATACAACATGCAAAAAAAAATGCCTTAAATATGACAATCAAAGTCCCATAACTCCGCAGTAACAAAAAAAAGGAATCTCAAAAATAAAAGGGAGCTCTCTGCCATGGATATCAATATAAAACAAAAAGTTCATTCAAATTGTTCAAAGCATTTTTGAGTTATTGTACAACATGTAAAAAAATGCCTAAAGTTTGACAATGAAAGGCCAATAACTCCACAACAAGAAAACATACGAATCTCAAAAACCAAAGGGAGCTTTCTGCCTTAGATACAAACATTTCACAAAAGTTTCATTAAAATTGCTCAAAGCATTCTTGAGTTAGCATACGACGTGTGGACATATGGACAGACGGACAGACGGACATACGGACTGTGCAATACCATAATACGTCCCGTAATAGACGGGCGTATAAAAAGGATTATATAATTTTAAACATTACTGTAATTAAAGTGTTATTTGTTTCATTCAGTTCTATTAGTGAGGAATAAATTTTTAAGGCATTATAATTTCATTAATCACAAGGATAAATCAGAACAAAAGTTCAAGTGGTGTGTGTTTGTGTGAGTGTATCGATCTGTTCTGTATTTGTATTTACGGTAATTTTTAGTGTTAGTACACATATCTGAAATGAGCACTGTCAACTACTCAATCTATAATACTGGTACAAAGCCAACAAATAAAGGCCTACAAACAGGGGTCAATACAACAGCAGTGGTCAAGCCTGCACTTACAAATCACAGGGCACTTACAAATCACGAATCCCACTCAGGACAGATCCTAGTATGAGAGAATTTGTCAATTACCTTGCCGGAGGTTGGTGGTTTTCCCTGGGCACTCCGATTTTCTCCACCATCCCAGAACCAACCACCTAAAAATAAGTGAGAGAATCTTGACTGGAGTGTAAAACACCATTACTCCACTCCACTACAACAGCAGTATATCCTTGGATTTTGAAGGTTTATGTCTTTATAACCACATAGCCACCATAGTCAATTTATCATCATTGATAAACAGAATAGATTTATAATGATAATATTGTTACCATGGTTACCACAACAACTGATTTATTCCAGCAAATATTTCTACTATATTAAATAGAAATGTTTGCTGGTATATTATGTACATAAGTTCTATTTATTTTGTATTAAGAGTGAGATAATACAAGTACATCAATGATTAAATTTAATTTATAGATAGATAAATCATATATACATATATTTTAAAACAAACCATAAAAAAGTTTCAATATCAATTTTATCCCCACCTTAAATTCTCTAATTTTTATGTTCAGTACATGTATGTCATTTACACTACACACTGGAAGTGTTAAAAAATGAATGATCTTGAACATAACTGAGTTATAAGAGAAAGAATTTGTGCCTTCAAAGTTGGAAGTTTTTTTTAAATCAATTACATTTTAAGTGGGTTTTTTTACATTTAAATGAATTTTGTAACATTTCTTTGAAAGTCTAACTTATTCAAGTATTAATGATACATTTGGATGAGTATCTGTGTGTCATAATATACATAATATTGTGTCACCTGAATATAGTCTCAATCCTATACAGTAAGTAAAAGACAAATACTCACCATAATGATGATCTAGTAATGGGTTAGACATATTTGGGACATACCCTGGAGGTGGTGAATAATTCTGACAAACAACAAATGCTTCTACAAAATTAAGAAAGAAAATAATGTTTAAAATAAGATATTTTGTGACAAGAATTATACAACATTTCTGCACCTTAAGAAACATGAAAAATAAGGTAAAACCTGCATATAAACATAAAGACAACACATGGTACATAAGATGTTAAGACTTACATGTATAGACAGGTGGTCTTAAAAAATAGTTATTTCTGGTTGAAATATGAACAAGCAATTTTTAAACAGTAGTCTAAACTGACAGGTGGTCTTTATGTAGAGATAGATGTTGTAATAGTTTAGCTTTTAACTGTATTTAGTGACAAAGAAGCAGTGTTGTGTCAAGCACACTCTGATATATAACATGGTTTAAAGTTGAATGAATTTGTTTCTACATGCAGACCAACTATAGCTTGACCAGGCAGGTACTTAGACCATGATCTCCTACATGTGAGTGATACAATCATTCTACCACCTACTCTCACTACATGTATATCTATTAGTTATACAGGTATAAATGCTTGTATACATTAAGCTGACAATTCATATTTGTGTTCCATTGACGGAAAAAACAGATGATATCAAACTTTAGATTTTTAAATAATTTTTTTTGAAACCAATAATACAAAGAAATGGAGCTTGTTGAACTTTAATTGTTTGCCAGTAAAGGAGTACAAAGGTTAAAATGTTGATGAAGTAAAATAAACTTAAATATATATAGTGCTGCTGTCTTGCTGAGAGCCTGTCATTCATTCCCTTAGGTTTGAGTGTCCAGGATTGGATCCAGTAGTCCTCGCTGTTTGGGAGACTCTATCTTCTGGGTCACTTGTTAATACCTGTATGATCTTGAAAATCGCATTTTGGAGACTAGGATCACTTTGGTTAAAGTGTTTACCTGTTGGTTCAGCTAATTTTTTTACAATGTAGCCAGCATGTTTGTACATCCATTCGCAGAATGACCTTTTACTTTGGCAAACATATTGATTGTGACTTTTTGCGCAAAAGATAAGATAAATTATAGTCTTTGTCTCACAATCACAGATTATTTTCTTAGTGTATTTGAACCTGGTTTGATAAGACTTAAAAATGTTTGTTTTTTCAAATTTTTGCGCAATATCCGGAATCTGGTCTATGGCAAGGGCTTATATCATTAATTTAAATGTTGATGCTAAATTTAAAGGATTATTTAGTCTGGTGTCAATCTTCTTGTAATTAAATAAAATGTACTTTTAACTACCAGATCTCACTCTCAACATCATATAACAATCTTGATGTTACAACAGTGAAGTTTGCTCATATACCACAAATTCTAGAGAAGATTACTCATTCCAGATATGTATGTATTTATAAAAGATTAACATATATGATAGGTCTGCAAAATTAGGTGAGGAGCTCACAGGAGAAATATCCATACAAAGAAAAAGTAGTTTAAATCATATCACATTACAATGTAGCTTTTCATACAACCCTCTCTCTCTCTCTCTCTCTCTCTCTCTCTCTCTCTCTCTCTCTCTCTCTCTCTCAATTCATATTCTTACCTATGCTGGAATTTCTGCTACTTCTAGGTTTAAATATTGTCACTAGTGGAAAAAACACTTTCAGTTGTGAATATAAAAGTGATACATCTTTTCCTCTAAATATCTGTAAAATTTTAAAATATCAAAATCTCAATTGTAATATCATCAAAATCTCCCGAAAAAAGAGTAGCAAAAGCACAAAGGTAATTAACTAAGTAATGACATTGAGACCGACAATGCTCCCTCCTATTATGGTAATATAAAAAGTTGATAAAACTTATAGCCCATGTCATACCTTCATATACTAGTATTTACTACATGTACATGTATATAAAAAACAAACAAACAAATAAATAAAATTTGAAGCCATTTTACGAATTTCTTGGAAGGAATAACTTTTTTCAATGAAATTTCACAAAAATAAGCTTATATAAGCTTGGAAACCATCATAAAACAAATACATATACCACTTTATAGTTAATCTCTTTAATCAGCAGTCTCAAGAGTGGACATTTTTAAGGCTCCAACTATTAAGGTTACTGTGACCTAGTTCTTGTGGGCATAGTAAGACCGTGAAGAAATCTGAATGGTACTGGTAAATACATGCTTCATACAGTGAAAACCAAATAAATGAAAAACATCTCCTTGGAATTTAAATTTCATTTCAGTAAGAAAGGTTTCTCATTTAAATTTATTAATTTACAACATGTTAACTAAGAGCATGGCATGTCAAAAATAATCAGATTAGACAGGTGATTGGTTAATTCAGGATTTAGACAGACAGAATTTAAATTTCTATTTCATGATTACAAATATTGTACTTACTTTGGCTACAAATGTACCTCCTTGTTTAAGAACATGAGTAGTGATATTTAAAGCCTGAAAATAATAAATAAAAAACATATTACTCATAAAATCATGTAAGCATAAGATGTACCAATATGCCTTACTAATGAAATCTGAAATGAAACAAATTCATGACTTCATTAAGACTATGTCATAGTAAATTTAGAGTTATCCTGACTAGGCTATAAATATAATATCTAGTATTTTTTAAATTTTAAGCTATTTTATGTTTTTTTAATTAATCCATTCACACATATACTACAGTCAGCACAAACACACAAGTTTTGTTGCATCAGTCAACAATGGGAATATTACATTGGTGAAAACGAAATATGTTCATTGTTCACAATTTCAGAAATTTCTTCTGCATAAACAAATAATTTTATTACAAAATGTGTCAACATAAAAATAAATTTTAACTTACAGCTAGTAACAACTGTGCCTGTATATATTCATCTATATCATGTAGTCCTGTCACTGAAATTATAAACATGTCCAATAAAATCATTGTCATTCTCATGTGAGATAGGGTTTCATATATGTGATATATATTTATATATATATATATATATATATATATATATATTGAATATATCATGATCATGTGACCTTGCATGAAGTCATATTAATCAAAACAAAATCACATGATTTTACCATGTGAGGAAAATGTTATCATGAAATCATCATATGGGAAAATGGCAGCTGGACGTTTAAAATTTATAAATTTCAGTGTGTTTTAAAAGTTCAAATCTCACTTAAGGCAGATCCTGTTGTGAACAATTTTGTCAGTTCACTCACCTAATGTCAGTAGTTTTTTCTGGAAAATCGAGTTGTTTCTGTTTTACCTTGACCATCTCAGTAAAAGAATGTTGATTGGGATATAAAACACAATTACTCCACTTCACTCCTACCATGAAAAACAAGCAAATTTATAGAACTTATGTCCCCCACTTTCAAATGAAATAGACTTCTGTAATTGTAATGATATATGAGGGGTAATATGGACAGTCTTAGCATTAAATGCATTGCAAAGAGGGAAACTGGAACTATGGTATATCATTTGTTTGTCTCCCTTTTGGTGAAAGCGGGGAACAAAAATCTTGAACAGTTAACTTTTAAATGACTGGAAACTGATTTTCTATTTATAGTCTCAGTGACCTTGCTCTTTGGTCTAGTGACCAAAAAATCAATTCCAAGCAAAGCTCTTGTCATAAGCTACCGGTACCTCTATGCCAAGTTTCATTTAAAATCTTAAACAGTTAACCTTTAAATGACCAGAAACTGATTTTCAACTTCAAGTCACAGTGACCTTGACCTTTGGCCTAGTGACCCAAAAATCAATCCGAAGCGAGCTCTTGTCATAAGCTACCTCTGTGCCAAGTTTCATTAAAAAATCTTGAACGGTTAACCTTAAAATTACCAGAAACCAATTTTCTATTTATAGTCCCACTGAATTGTGACCCAAAAATCAATTCCAAGCGAGCTCTTGTCATAAGCTACCAGTACCTCTGTGCCAAGTTTCATTTAAAATCTTAAAAGTTAACCTTTAAATGACCAGAAACTGATTTTCTACTTAAAGTCACAGTGACCTTGACCTTTAGCCTAGTGACCCGAAAATCAATCCAAAGTGAGCTCTTGTCATAAGCTACCTCTGTGCCAAGTTTCATTAAAAACCTTTAATTTTAACTGAAGTTATTGCACCGAAACCAAACATGACAGACAGAATGACGGACAGATGGACAAACCCAGCTTTATGTCCCCCCTTTCAGTGAAAGCGGGGGACAATAAATTTTACCTTGAAAAATACCAGGAGATAACGAACTTGGAATTTAAGTAGAATATACATGGTTAAAATATTTTGTCTTGCACTTATACATTCACTTCCAGTATAAAGACAGAAGTTCAGCTCATACATGTATCTGATGGACCTAAAAATATAAATCTATTCAACCCTTTAGCCACAACCAAAAAGCATCATATGTAATGACTTGTTTTACCTAGCTAAACAGGTATCATATAGACAAAAACTGATGTCACTGTATTTGGAATTACATTTTTATTTTTTAATTTATTTATTTTCATGAAATGATTCAAATCTTCATTGCACTTTATGAGGATTCATGATTTATAAATTACCATCAGGTGCCCCATCACACACAACTAAGTCTGCCTGCTCTCCTTCAAAATGTCCAATTATTTCATGTGCTGTTGAAGTCTGAAACACACAACATTTTATGCTGTAATACTGATACAGTAATGTAAATTATCAAACCAAAACCATCAACAATCTTAGTGAACAAGATAATAGACAGAAGACACATTAATGTATTGATAATTGATCAGTTTTTTTTTAAACACATTCATAAATTTCCAGCAAAGACATGCAGATATGCTTCTCATTTTACAAAATTTCATCTACTGTTACTGTTTTAGGACACACCCACATACATAAGGATCCACATAAAACACATGTACTAATAGCTCACATAGCCTTTTGAAGAAGTGATGTAAAAATTATTATGGGTTATTTAAAAGAAAACAAAGTTGTTGTATAACAATGTGAGAGCTTTAAAACAGGAGTTATATGTATTAAAAATTATTGTATGGATTTTAAAGCTACATTAAGTTTTTCAATTTTCTAAATTTTTGGTTTTCTAAAATTATACTTTTTTTAAAAAATAGATAACTTCTAATCACGATCCGTGAGATTAATTTTCTAAAATTTCATTCCTTTTAGGGATCCTCTAACCAGTTGGTCAATGTTTTTCGATGTTAAATTATGAGCCAGGAGCATGCGCATGGATGTATGGTTTTTCAAATAAATCGAAAGTGAAACCTGACAAATTGTATTAATTGTCTGTCATTAATATCCAGATGTATTCACAATGGTGTTATGTATCCCTTACTAAGGCACAAATGACAAATTCAATGAAGTTCTATTTTAATTTATCGTATTTCACCGTTTTGTAAGTTTTGTTTAAATGACATGGTTTTTTATGACGTAAACATATTCTATTATTACATCTCACATGCTATATCTCGCTGGAAAATTATTGTTGTTTCTGTATTTGTTCGAGCTTTTATCGTTGAACCAAATGTAACATTATTGATTAGGAACATCATTAATTAGACCAGCACCGTTTTAATTTTTTTCCTTCAAAACTTAATGCAGCTTTAAGAAAAATGTATGGTATCACATCAACGGAAAAATTTATGTTACAATAATTATAAAACCTACGACTTAAATGATTTCTGGTATATGTACTACCTTTGTTATGTCCCCTTGTATTTGTATAACACCAGGTATGGGAGCCATGGCTTGTATGTCAACTGCTACTATCTTTATTTCATCTTTATTTAAACCCTCCTCTCTAAAATAACATTCATAGAATATATATATATATATATATATATATATATATATATATATATATATAACCATTTATAGCATACTGATTGTATAAGAATTACAGTATTTTTGGCTTAACCTGTGTCCTAATAAAAGAAGTTTTTATTATTTTTTGCAACATTGGAAATCTGTATTGTTGTTTTTAATTTACCGGTAACCACATAAAACTTTTTACTAATTTGGCCTTGAAGTTCATGAATGAACATAATTTAAGATTTTATAAATACTCAGGCCTTAGATAGAATTTTTAATGCCACTTGGCACAGTGCCTAGTAAAAGAAGAAAACCACTCGTCACTTTGAAATTTAACTCGGCACAGTCACTACATGAAAAGGAGAATTTCTTCTCTTAAGTACAGCTAGAGCTTGAAGCAGGCCTTAGATAGAATTTTTAATGCCACTTGGCACAGTGCCTAGTAAAAGAAGAAAACCACTCGTCACTTTGAAATTTAACTCGGCACAGTCACTACATGAAAACGAGAATTTCTTCTCTTAAGTACAGCTAGAGCTTGTACCAATAAATAATGTTTTCTGACTTTTTCTTAGGTTTTCACGAACTTCGGATTTTCCACTTTAAGTAACCAGTAACTGAAGTCGCAGGTTTAGAAATGCTTCCACCTGCAACTGGTTTGTCATCAGGATCAGCGGTAGTCTAATTAGTGTCTTCGAAAACTCTTTATCAGCTGTTTCATCCTTGTTTGTCTTTAGAAAGTTATACAAAACAGTTTGTTTACTTTTATTTGACATACTTAACGGACCGACAAGTATATAAACACTCGGAACATCGGTTGGATTTTACATTACACTATGTAAATTCCGAATGCGAAACAAAAGGTTTGCGCATGTGATGCAAACGTTTAAATGATTTTGTTGATTGACGCTTGTAACAGAACGGCCAATATTGTTACAGT
This sequence comes from Tegillarca granosa, assembly GCA_029721355.1. Lineage (NCBI taxonomy): Eukaryota > Metazoa > Mollusca > Bivalvia > Arcoida > Arcidae > Tegillarca > Tegillarca granosa. The sequence goes on along the minus strand of CM056597.1, from coordinate 4,197,909 downwards.
TGACCTCCTTTTACAAGATTTTTCCGACAAACACTATAGTATCTATTGTTAATTAATTGCAACAAGCCCCTGGATGTATATGTCTGATAAATTTAACTCGGCACCGTGACGAGTGGTAGAAACAATATCACTCGTCCAAGTACACATTTCACTCGTCAGGACGAGTGGACGAGTGAATAATCAGAGCCCTGATACTTTTGTATAAAAATCTAGTTTCTGTGGCAATTTATATTCTATCTCATCAATTAAATTCTTAAATGAAAGCTATCAATGTTTATTACCTAAGTTTTTTGGACAAGACTTGACTCCAACTACCTGGTGCTGCACATAAATCAACCACTTTTGTCACTCCTGAAAGATAAAGATTATCTAATAACACAATGCTTCAAGCTATCATACCATGACTTCATTCATGACCTATGAAATATCTGTTATAATTGTAAAACACTTCACAGTAGCAGAGATTCTTTGTAAAAGGCTTCTACAATATCTTGATTTCCATAAAGTTCCTGAAGTTACCCCTAAACAATGATAGTGGTTGTTGCTGAGCTTTCTGCAGTTACAAATGAACATTTAAGGGTTGTTGTAGAAAAGTTGATGAGAAATGTTGTTTTATACCCCTGTTAGGATTATCCCACTTATATTGAGTCAGTTCTTTGATGAAATCCAGACAAACTGACAAAACCACTAACTTTCATCAAATAAGAAAACTATCTTTTTACATTAGGATCTATAAAAGTGGGCACACCACGCATACAAATACAAAATTTACTCATTGGGATTAGTAAACAAGTGAATAATCAAAGCCCTGAGTCTTAACTCAACCAAAGTAAACAAGAGCACCGCCGAGCGTAGCATTATACGCCCGTGTTATATTGATCGAGTAGTACTATTTACTAGTGTGGCGACACCTTTAGGGGTTTCGCGGGAAAGAATGGAACAATCTAGAGGATTTCTATCAGTAGAGCTCATCCACAGAACTTGCCACTCAAAAGTTTGACACAGACCTAACGGATAAGTGCCAAACCTACCAATAATTTGGTAAAGAATTGGTTACTTTAATACGGGTACGAATTCAAAACGGTACGTTAAATTGTTTTTGGATGATAGCGCCGACTTTAAACAGTTATTGTGGATTTTATGTAAAAGATAGAAAAAATATAAAAATACCGTCTTTTCTGTCAGATCTTAAACATTTTTCGGTCAATGGACGACTTTTTCGTACAATGAACTGTTATTGAACAGGAGTGCATTAAACGTAATTGTTTTTTGGAAAAATTCATTTTTTGCATGTTTGTCCCCAAAATTAAGTATGATACCGATTTTTCCCAAAAATTTCACCAAGTTAGATAGCTAGATTGCATTAGACTCCATAACCTCAGAAATTTTTAGCAAAATCTATCGAGGAGTTTTCAAGGTCCCCAAGATGCAAATATATGCTGCTAAAAAGGAGAAAGTTGTCGCCCGGACGGACAGCACCATAACATAATACGTCCCGTCATATGACAGGCGTATAACAAAAAACTGTGTCAAAACTGAACCCAATTTAACTAAAAACAGATCAAAACTGAACCAAAGTAAACAAAAGACAATGACTTAACTCCGAAACTAACTCACATACATCAAAACCCTGCCAAGTAAACAAAAACAAACCTGTCTAAACTGAACCTGTCACACATAAACCAAAACCCTGCCAAGTAAACAGAAACAAACCTGTCTAAACTGAACCTGTCACACATAAACCAAAACCCTGCCAAGTAAACAAAAACAAACCTGTCTAAACTGAACCCGTCACACATAAACCAAAACCCTGCCAAGTAAACAAAAACAAACCTGTCTAAACTGAACCTGTCACACATAAACCAAAACCCTGCCAAGTAGACAAAAACAAACCTGTCTAAACTGAACCTGTCACACATAAACCAAAACCCTGCCAAGTAAACAAAAACAAACCTGTCTAAACTGAACCCGTCACACATAAACCAAAACCCTGCCAAGTAAACAAAAACAAACCTGTCTAAACTGAACCTGTCACACATAAACCAAAACCCTGCCAAGTAAACAAAAACAAACCTGTCTAAACTGAACCTGTCACACATAAACTAAAACCCTGCCAAGTAGACAAAAAACAAACCTGTCTAAACTGAACCTGTCACACATAAACCAAAACCCTGCCAAGTAAACAGAAACAAACCTGTCTAAACTGAAACTAACTCACATACACCAAAACCCTGCCAAGTAAACAAAAACAAACCTGTCTAAACTGAACCTGTCACACATAAACCAAAACCCTGCCAAGTAAACAAAAACAAACCTGTCTAAACTGAACCTGTCACACATAAACCAAAAACCTGCCAAGTAAACAAAAACAAACCTGTCTAAACTGAAACTAACTCACATAAACCAAAACCCTGCCAAGTAAACAAAAGCAATCCTGTCTAAACTGAACCTGTCACACATAAACCAGAAACCTGCCAAGTAAACAAAAACAAACCTGTCTAAACTGAACCTGTCACACATAAACCAAAACCCTGCCAAGTAAACAAAAACAAACCTGTCTAAACTGAACCTGTCACACATAAACCAAAACCCTGCCAAGTAAACAAAAACAAACCTGTCTAAACTGAACCTGTCACACATAAACCAAAACCCTGCCAAGTAAACAAAAACAAACCTGTTTAAACTGAACCTGTCACACATAAACCAAAACCCTGCCAAGTAAACAAAAACAAACCTGTCTAAACTGAAACTAACTCACATACACCAAAACCCTGCCAAGTAAACAAAAACAAACCTGTCTAAACTGAACCTGTCACACATAAACCAAAACCCTGCCAAGTAAACAAAAACAAACCTGTCTAAACTGAACCTGTCACACATAAACCAAAACCCTGCCAAGTAAACAAAAACAAACCTGTCTAAACTGAACCTGTCACACATAAACCAAAACCCTGCCAAGTAAACAAAAACAAACCTGTCTAAACTGAACCTGTCACACATAAACCAAAACCCTGCCAAGTAAACAAAAACAAACCTGTCTAAACTGAAACTAACTCACATACACCAAAACCCTGCCAAGTAAACAGAAACAAACCTGTCTAAACTGAACCTGTCACACATTAACCAAAACCCTGCCAAGTAAACAAAAACAAACCTGTCTAAACTGAAACTTACTCACATACACCAAAACCCTGCCAAGTAAACAAAAACAAACCTGTCTAAACTGAAACTAACTCACATACACCAAAACCCTGCCAAGTAAACAGAAACAAACCTGTCTAAACTGAAACTGACACATAAACCAAAACCCTGCCAAGTAAACAAAAACAAACCTGTCTAAACTGAAACTAACTCACATAAACCAAAACCCTGCCAAGTAAACAAAATCAAACCTGTCTAAACTGAAACTAACTCACATAAACCAAAACCCTGCCAAGTAAACAAAAACAAACCTATCTAAACTGAAATTGACACATAAACCAAAACCCTGCCAAGTAAACAAAAACAAACCTGTCTAAACTGAAACTAACTCACATATACCAAAACCCTGCCAAGTAATCAAAACAAACCTGTCTAAACTGAACCTGACACACATAAACCAAAACCCTGCCAAGTAAACAGAAACAAACCTGTCTAAACTGAAACTAACTCACATAAACCAAAACCCTGCCAAGTAAACAAAATCCAACCTGTCTAAACTGAACCTGACACACATAAACCAAAACCCTGCCAAGTAAACAAAAACAAACCTATCTAAACTGAAATTGACACATAAACCAAAACCCTGCCAAGTAAACAAAAACAAACCTGTCTAAACTGAAACTAACTCACATATACCAAAACCCTGCCAAGTAATCAAAACAAACCTGTCTAAACTGAACCTGACACACATAAACCAAAACCCTGCCCAGTAAACAGAAACAAACCTGTCTAAACTGAAACTAACTGACATAAACCAAAACCCTGCCAAGTAAACAAAATCAAACCTGTCTAAACTGAACCTGACACACATAAACCAAAACCCTGCCAAGTAAATAAAAACAAACCTGTCTTAACTGAACCTGACACACATAAACCAAAACCCTGCCAAGTAAACAAAAACAAACCTGTCTAAACTGAAACTAACTCACATAAACCAAAACCCTGCCAAGTAAACAAAATCAAACCTGTCTAAACTGAAACTAACTCACATAAACCAAAACCCTGCCAAGTAAACAAAATCAAACCTGTCTAAACTGAACCTGACACACATAAACCAAAACCCTGCCAAGTAAACAAAAACAAACCTGTCTAAACTGAAACTAACTCACATAAACCAAAACCCTGCCAAGTAAACAAAATCAAACCTGTCTAAACTGAACCTGACACACATAAACCAAAACCCTGCCAAGTAAATAAAAACAAACCTGTCTTAACTGAACCTGACACACATAAACCAAAACCCTGCCAAGTAAACAAAAACAAACCTGTCTAAACTGAAACTAACTCACATAAACCAAAACCCTGCCAAGTAAACAAAATCAAACCTGTCTAAACTGAACCTGACACACATAAACCAAAACCCTGCCAAGTAAATAAAAACAAACCTGTCTTAACTGAACCTGACACACATAAACCAAAACCCTGCCAAGTAAACAAAAACAAACCTGTCTTAAATGAAACCAACTCACATAAACCAAAACTCTGCCAAGTTAACAAAAACAAACCTGTCTAAACTGAAACTAACTCACATACATGTAAACCAAAACCCTGCCAAGTAAACAAAAACAAACCTGTCTAAACTGAAACTAACACACATAAACCAAAACCCTGCCAAGTAAACAAAAACAAACCTGTCTAAACTGAACCTGATTTAACTAAAACCAATCACAAGAATTCAACAGATTTAAATGTCTCATCTGGTAAGTTTTTGATCAAGTAGAAAATACATTACTTCAACATAAACTTTCACATTTTGACATGCCACTCTGTCGTCGACACTGTAAAAGTAACACCTAAGTCTAGCCGTAGGCGATGCCAGGCTCAACAAAAACTGAACAAAAGTAAACTAAAAACCCTGACTAAACTGAAACTGACACACATAAATCAAAACCCTGCCAAGTAAACAAAAATTGGTTAGTCTGTCTTAACTGAAACCAAACTAAATGATAACCTGTTTAAACTCAAACCCAATGGCCAAGTAAATCAGTAACCTCTTAACTGAACTAAATCACACAAAATGGTTTGTTTAACCACTAAACTGTTTACACAAAAACCTTGCCTAAAGCAAACAAAATCTTTAGTTATTAATGTGTGAAAAAGGCTTATTATAACATATTCTGAGATAAAGCCAATAATACATGTATATGTATATAGAGACTTGATTGATGAACAGACATTAATCAATGAATGAAATGAAATACTTGATAAAAAATTAGGATTCTGATATTCTTTACCCAGGACTATTGTTTTCATAAATTGTTAACACATGTATAATACCATTAAATAAATTAAAATCTTCATTAATTTGTAATAGTTTAAAAGCACTCCTGGCTCTCCATCCTTCTTCTTTAGCAAGTCTGTAGTAAACATCCCTCTTGTCCTTACTTGACTTTCCCATTTTTTATCCAATGATCAATCTAAAAAGAAACAAATACATGTCTATATATTTGCAAGTATGTCTCTTTATTACTTTTAATCTAGGTAAAAAACCTTGAAGTATATAAAAGATGATTCCCTTATAAAGGTATTTATTGTACCTACATAGTACAGAAACACTAAAAATGTCCAAAATATTTGAATGGTGGTTTTCCTAAGTCACATAGTCTCATTTTAAAAATGGAAAAAGAGGTCAGCAAACATCAACACTGAAGAAATTGATAAGGGAATGGAATCTTGTAATGTACAGTATAAATATTTCTAAAGACCAATCATTCACCTACCAATCTAATTAGTAACTTTTCTATAGTTTTGCTAATTTTTTCAGTCTTAAGCATAATTAGTTAGCATTCAGGGATTTATTGGTATCTAGATGTATTGGGAAACTACCATTTTGCTTTGGGAAAAAATTTGATGATCAGGGTAACAGCCAATGCAGGAACAAGGTAATGGGGATAGAGAAGTACGTTCCAGGCCCCAAAAATTTCAAAAAAATATAATAAAAATAAATAATAATAAGATGAACATAACAAAATCATCAAACGAAAACTTTTTTTTTCATATCCATCGTCAACTGACATTGATCTACCAGTACTTTAAGTTTTAAACATAGAACAATTGCATCAACTCTTCTGTTTTTTTTTAAACAAATCTGGTGGTTTATGAAATGCTGTGCTGCTGTTAATATTATTTTTTAACATGCAAACCTTTGACAATTGTGCAAAACTATATCAAGATTATTGCCCATAAATTAGTACATTATAAATGAAAAACAAAAAATTAGCAGACATTATGTAGATTATGTTGATACAAAACTAAATCACAAACAGTTGGGGAATTTTTTTTCGTAATATCAGTTATGCGTAGGGCCCCCCTAAAATCAAGGAAAAAGAATTGAATTAATGTTTTTGGAAGCTTTGTTTGGCAAGGTATAAAGCCAATGTTTTTGAAAAAAAATACAACATTACTACTGTAAAAGGAGAAAAATTCTTTCTATATCAAAAGCAGATGTTGATTTTTCCAAAATTGTATAACTTATTTGGTATGCGTCTTAAGTAATTTCTAAAATGGTAGCATGACTTGACCCGTAAAAAGAGAAAAATGAATCCGATTGACACTGGAGAATCCCCTCCATAAATTATTTTATATCAACATATTATGCACGAATTTGTTAGTAATTTTAGGAGAAAATGCAAGATTTCCCCCGAGGGAAAAAATACCCATATTGAGTATCTAAAAAGGACTAGATTAATCCCAGGTTCAGGATCACAGGCACTTGTTTCTTTCTATTATTGGGGCAAATAGTTGGCCTATACTCTATACTATGACAGTATAGGCCAACTATTTGCCCCAATAATAGAAAGAAACAAGTGCCTGTGTACAGGATACTAGATTTTTATATAGAAAATTATTATGACCAGAATTCTATGGAAGTAATCCATGGACTTCTGTTATGACCCAATATGCACAGCCCAAATTAAGGCATAACATGCGTTATGGTTACAAACTAATTCTATGTCAAGACTTTATGGATATAAACTGCATCAAAACGCAAGTTTTCAGTGACAATGAAATAAGAAAATCACAAAAACTCAAACGGGGGACCATAACTAGAAAAAATCCTAGGACAGCGAGGAGAAAAAGAAAACCCAAAGGGACACGATGATTCTGGAGGTTATAAGTTTTACCAAGTCAAATTTTTAGGTTTTAGGTCTACTTTTTCTCGTTCATGAAAATCCCTCAACTCAAAATATGCTTCTTGAATTATTATAATTTCTCCCGATTTTAAGACTACCAATCTATCTATATCTAGCCCAAAAGCCCGAAAAATCCATTGGCCCTGCACATTAAATGGCCAGTCTATTCTTTTCTAAATAATATACGTCAGGCTATTCACAACACTGTAGTTTTATATGAACTCACTGAAACATGTGACATGTTGAGAAGTTTAGAACATATAACTTTTTTGGAACGGTTACCTTTCTAAATCATTTCATTTCCAATTTTACATCAAAGAAGTATATATATAAATAAGTTATTTATAAACGTCTCTGGTTCCATCAAAAATGATAATTTTTGTATTTTGCAGTTACTTCATTATTTTGAGTCCACTGAACTAAATCCGATTTAACATATATAATTTCTTTCTTGGTTTGGTTTTTTCCTCCAATGTCTGGAGCACCACCGTTAAAGGTGTAACTGTAGCAACTTCACACTATTTAAATCCAGTAAAAATGTCAATAAAAAAGTCCTGTGGAATAGTTAAAACAAAAGAATCACACTAAAACTTTCTGGAGTTAACACCGAATATCAGTTAAATATAAGTAAGTAAGCATCTTCAGCTATCACGTACTATGATCAGGCGGCGTAACTCTGATCAGTAGTTTACCTGTGCTATTCAGAGTTGTCGTTACTGTCTGTACAGCGTATAATATGAACAAGTAGAAGATAAAACTTTGGACTGCTGCATAAGGGAAAGCGTAAACAAAATGCAAGGAAGGCAAAAAAGAAAAAATATTTTAGATTTTAATTATTATTATAATTTTAATTATTTTTACAATTAATTTGTTTTAAAATCGAAGAAATTTCTCTCTCTCTCTCTCTCTCTCTCTCTCTCTCTCTCTCTCTCTCTCTCTCTCTCAATGTGATTTTCCTACAGATTCTTTTTCACTTAGTGTATTTTATTCACTCATGCATTCATTGATGATAAGATTTTTAATTAATTAGTTCTAGTATTAACAGGTAAGTTTGTTTACAGTTTGTTGAATGGAAATAACCAAACTGTCCCGCAAACGATTTATTTGCTACTTAGTGTACTCGGTGATTAACTACATCAAAAACAGAAAAATATTTCTAAATTTGCAAGTGTCTAAGTTTGCATTAGACAAACTTTTGACACTTGCAATTTACAGAGATTCGTTATATATGTCTCTGCAATTTAGAAATATTTTCATTAATTACCATCAGTTTCTCAATATTATTGCAAGAGTCAAAACATTTTTTGCACCTTATTTGCCTTATTTATTTATTTTTTTATTTATTTAATGAATTATTTATTTATTTATTTTTGCTTTTTATGGATATCTTACTTTTTATCTTTTTATTTTCATATTCGGTAATGTACTTTTGAACTTTTTTATCCTTATTGGTGCATTTTCTTCGACAATCTTTTTAAATTTATTTATTTATTCTTTTGTTAAGTATTTTTTCATTTATTTCTGTGTGCGTTAATTAAATTTTAATTTTCATTAATTTTTATTTAATTATTTCTTTGTCTAACTTTGATGGTTAAGTTTAATTCTTAATTTAATTCATTGATAAGTTTATTTATTTATTTATTTATTTTTGCCTTTTTATGTATATCTTTCTTATTTAATTGAATTGAAAGAAAATAAAACCTTTCAATTTGTTACATTTTAATTAATGAAGGAAATAAAACAACGTATAACATAATATATATGATATAGTCCCAGATGTCGGCCATATTGGCTATTTCTTTACTAGCGGATGAAAATTTACGAATTCCCCTATCTTTAAATAAAATTGGACGTAATTTGTCGTCAAAACTAACATTTGATTTTTACATTTTTATCTTTATAAAAGTGTGCTCTAACACTGTAGACGTGGACATTTTGAAAAAAAAAAATCACTTTAGCATGAAAAATCAGCCAATAACTAACGGTCGTTTGTCACATTTTGATTTCAACAATATACAACTATTAAGATATAGTTGGTATAAAACTGCTATATTTATAACTTAAAATGGACGAAACTTCCCGACGTCCTACAATTTTACAAAAAATTTGAAATAACCGGGATTTCATAAGGAACTTAATTATACGTGGACAATTTTTATATTGTTTTTTGTTTCTTTTTAACAGAATGAAAATGTACACCTGTTCTATATTTCCTTATACCGATCGTAAGACACTGAACTGTAGATCGTTGTACAGGTGAAGTACGACAATGTACATGATAGCTGCCTATGTTAAACTCTGTGTCAAACAGTTGTGGCAGTGGTAATGTTAATGGATAAAACATATAATTAAATACAGTATCTACATGCACACACTTAAACACTCAATACCAAGCAATTCACTACGCTTTATAGGAATGGCAAAGCACAATCCCCTTGCAATTGATTCAATTTTATCTGCTGTTACATCATCCTGTAACACCAATCGAAAAGATGGGTGCATTATGTACAAGATACACTGCAGTAGATTAGCTTTACACTCGCCGAATCTGTCAAAGTGATTTGGCAACTTGTCCAGTAGAACATCGTGGAGCTAAACAAATCATTAGTGGAGTCGGGGGAGGGGGTGTTCTGGCTTAGAACACAGTATGCCTATAACAACGTGCGACTATAATCATCAGCCTACGGAGACTTCGACACTCTCTATAATATAATATAAATCACAAACTTACTGTGTCCTCACCTCCACTAAGACTGATATATGGATACCATTTTATGTTTTGTCGCCTAATAATTAATGCACATTTCCTCAGTAACAAAATGCATCATGAGCCATCCCGTGACACGTTCTTCCAAATGTAAGGTTAGTCCCGGACTAGATGGCGTTGGTATCAAAGGTCAAAATAGACACTTATTACTTGACAAAAGCCAATGCAACCAAAGACAACTGAATCTGAACAAGAAAGAAAACGAAACCAGAATGAGACAAGGTAACTGATCATACGTTCTCGTACCCGGACATGTCTGATTTTAAACTTTCCCGAATATCGGCGGAAACAGTATCAAATTATAATTGTACCCAATGTGTGTGAAAAGTACTTTTGGATGATAAAATTTTTAATCCATCATGCACCCAGTTGACTAGAAGCCGACTGCTGAGTAAAAAAAACTTACTGAATTAAAATCATAACTTTAGACGACTCTGATGCCTCGGATTAAAAATGTTATAAATTCTTTAATTTTGTAATTGAATTTTGTAACTAATTACCGATATTTTTAATGAAAATACGTAACCATTCCGAACATGTGTTTAATATTGTATATTATTATTATTATTATTTTCCATTTATTCCGTTGTCACTGAGTCTGAAGTCAACCAGGTGGCCGACAAGCACTTGTCATCTTGTCTATGGTTAACTTTTATGCGTGTCGGACTCTCAATGGCTATATTGCCTGTTGCTATAGATGTGTTTTTCAATTGCTAGCTATAGATTTGATTCTTCTGTTTCAATAACTATTTTATGTAACAATAGTTTTGAAACATATCAGAATGGTAAAATTTGCATATAAATTCAAAATTAAAATATAATGAACACCAATGTCGTATAGTTCATCTTAAGTAATGACCTATACAGATGGGCTTTCTCAAGTAATATATAATATTATCTTGAACACGAATTACAAGTTATATACGGTCATTGGTTTAAAATCCGATTAATCTTTTACGAGCTTGACATGCTAAACACGTAAACTTGAGACATATAACTGATAACTGCTCTCAGTATAATCGCTGCATTTAATTATTCTAAAAAGCCAGTAGAACAATTATAACTATTACAAGATTACAATAACAATTCCTATTATTGACAATATCTCAGAAGTGAGTTCTTATATCAAAATTTCGACACCTCAAATTCACCTGATGTTAAATCTTATCTTTGTCACTGAAATCTGACCTCATTCAGCTCGTGGCCATTTTGAGAGGTTACATTAGGTCAGTTATCACTATGATTCTGGTTGTGTTTTTTATTTCCTTGTTATGGCCATCCGTGACCTCAGACTTCGGTGCAACAATCGGGAATCTGTCACTGAGGATACAACAAGCCCAAGTAAAACGAGAAACGGAATCACGCCCGCCATTTTTCTGGCACAAAGAGAAAGGATTATATGAAAGTGATGTCAAGTTATATTTCCATGGAGACTACGAAATGTATAACTTGAGGCGAGAGTTTGGTATTTTTGACAACAATATGTTTGCCACTGCATGGATTACTATAGGACTGTTAGAAGCATACAGGTGATGTTACGATCTTTATAAAAACCTCATGACCTAGGTTTTTTGTGGATGGCTTACTAACAAGATTCCTTTTAAGAAATCAGCCATTTTCTTGAACAATGGAAACCGCTTCTTTTCAGTGTATGGGATATATTTATCGTAATAGAGCAATTTTAATAACAGAGTTGAAACGTCCAATTTATAAAGCATTATGAATTCTTTTTACCACGTTTGATATAGATGAAACATTTTCTTGTCAAAACCAATACCTTTAAAATACCTTTTGGAGTCGATTATTTTGCTTAAACGCCCAGATTTGGGAACAAATTCAATCAATCGCTCCCTTATATAAAAGGTGATTCAAATGTTTTAAACAGTTGGTAAATTGGAATAAAATGTTTTGAATGTTTTAGATTTGGTAATGCACCAAAGCCATCAGAATCACAAATTAAGTCAGCTGTGGAAGCGATCAATTTGTACCATGACAAGAATAAGAATTACGCCAACTCATTAATGACATTCTGGCCACAGGTGTACAACAGGACATTGTACGCATGGCAAAGTACACCTCAAAACTTGCTGGACTTGTTTGATTTAACATATGGTGTTAACTGGGATAAAATCTATAAATTACTTCAGAACTTAGGCCTGGGAGAACTAGCCAATGTCACAAAAACTCTAATCAGCGAAAGGTTGGTTATTAATTCTTATCTTACAAAAGTCTATTGATGAAACTTATGAAGGTTTTGCTACACCTTTCTTTTTCCAACCAAACCCAAAGCGACCTATAATTACGGGTTTGAACTCGGTCGACCGTATTGAGAAAGATGTTTTCCTTGTCCAAGGCCTTCTATGTGTACACTAGTACTAAGCAGATAAGGCACAACTCGCGCATCACATGAATCTGTGATTTAATCCATTAGACTAATCAAATAGTCTCAAATCGTCTCAGATAGCGGGAAGTTGCTTAAGCGAAGTAAAACGTTATTCAACCAATCATCCTTTTTCTAGATGCTCCTCACTGTGTTTTAATGCAAATATTTTTGTATTGCATGTGTTTCTTTTTCTAGAGCATATTCATGATTATTACATGATTGTCATCGAAAAGTTATGACAGGGTTTATTGATCGTTCTACATATATCGATGGTTTCACTCGCATATTTTTGTGAACTTTCAAAAAATTACAAACAACGCTTAACAAACGTGATTAAATATGAAGCTATTTGAATGAAACCCTAATCTAAAGTTTGTTTTCTCCATGCAATCAAAGTTGAAAAGGTTTATGTCTCTTGGTGAGCATTTTACAACCATTACCATGAAATAGACATGTTTTATTTTAACTATAAGGAAAATTACTCAATATTTATTTCATATCTGCTTTTTATGATTTGCATAATTATTTTATCATAATGCTTATGAACAGTTTATCTGAACTTCAGGGAAATGTTTCGTCATTCCTTTGTAATACCGGCGGATTTCGATGACACCTTTGTAAATTTGGGATTAGGAACTATACTGAAAGAAATGTCAGATGAGTTCCCAGAATCATATGCCTTGTGGAAAAAAGAAAACTCCAACATTACTTCAATACTGGACGCTCTAAAGAAATATGCTTACCGCCCAATGTCTAAAGACCAAAGAATCAATACGATTGACCCTAGAACTTACTTCTATATAAGAGGATTCCTAGAACAATCGGCATCTAATGGCGAAGACATAGCTCTTGTTCCAACATGGGTAAAATAAATTATTATTAAACATATGCTGACAGGAATTTTACTCTCAGGAAAAATGTTAGAAAAACCCCCTTGCATGTATTAATTCTAAATAACACTACTTAAGATTGAAGCAATAGAGTAACAAAAATTGTCTTTTATAATCATTTAGTAATTCCAGTACTTCGATTTCTTATTACGTAAACGTAGTCGTGATGTAGTCTTGGTTGTTCTGACTACTCTAGTATTTCTAAATATTTTACATTCAGCTATACGTACATTTTGTCGGAGACGTCCCTCAAATAGCACAATGGACAGTACATTGTACATATGTTTTTTAGATCCAGGACACAGACGAAGTAAGAACTTTGTATTACAAAGGAATAGATATGCCATTTAACATTAACAACGTGGACTGTACAGTAGCTGCTAACGTTATATATGGTTTAACAAACGGTTTGTTGTCTGGACTTCTTAAAGAAGATATCTTAGATGATCCCGAAATACAGGTAAGTAACTGAACGAGTGAGTAGATTGTGAGTCTATCCGCCAGTCAACGAAAAAGTGAATGTGTGATGAGTCAGTTAGATATTCAGTAAACTATGAGTAAGTGAGTGGTCATTGAGTACGTGAATTAGTGAGTGGTCAGTCAGTAAGTAGCAGATAAACATGTGCTATAATGCTTAAATGGCCATTGAAAAACCATTGAAAACATTTTTATAGTCAAATAAACGGACATCTACACTGTTTAAAGTTGTCCAAAGAAAGCTGTTCTAAGTTTATCAAGAACAAATACTATCAAAAATAGTCTGACCGCTTGTTTTTAAATTTACTTTTTAAGTTATATCAGAGATGGTACGTAATTCATGTGTACAACTAGCTGCATGACATCAACAGCCCGTATTGTTTTTTGTGTCCTCTATCTTGTTAGCAGTTTATTGTAGGATGGTGTTCAGATAACAATTAAAACTTTTATGCTATCCTTTAGAAAAATGCTTAAAATGCAGTCCTAGGGGTGTTTAGTAACTCGCGGTGAAAGACTATGTACATTGACGGCGGTCATCATGGTATCTCTAAGCCAGCCGGAAATGTTCCACTGAACTCAATTTTCAGAACCTTTTCATTTTGAATTACTTTTTAGCTGTTCTAGTCCATCAACATTTTTTACATAATTATTCAGTAAACAGGATATGTTTAGAAAATATTCTTAATTGCATTAAGTAAATAATTAACCACTTTTGTTCTTTAGTTTTTAGTATACACTGTACATGTATCTGTTATTGACTTGTTACATTGATATGTTGTAGCAAATATATAAAAATACGTCTAGTCTTATCGCCTTTGAAATATTGACAAATTTTACCGGACGTAAAGACTTGGCTCTAACATACTACCCGTCAGAATACGAATTTTACTGGTTTGTTGCCAGAACCTACACACAAATACAACATTATGCACAGACCACAAAGATACATCCGGTAAGTTAGTTTTTTTCTTGTAATGTTGTTTAACGTCGCATCAGCAGTTTACAGCTATTCGCGACGAGAGCAGTCTTGTTAATCTCTAAGGATTAATCTTTGAGCAAGTTTGTGTGTGCGTGTGATATGTGAGTTTGAATAATAGTCTGTGTGTGTTTGTGTGTGTGTGTGTGGGGGGGGGGGTGGCTTTTTAGTTAAAATGCTAACTCACCGAATCAGTGTGCAAAAAACAGCATACCACTCCTAAAGTTAAATTACCCTGGCACCGGATGAACAAGCCCTTCTTATGCCGAGCGGAAGCAGTGTCTGAAATTTTAAAGTCTTCGATATGACGAGGCTGGATTTCTACTCTTCGACCTCCTGCTATTGAGGCGTACCCTTTACCACTGAGCCAACGAAGGCATCTGACACGAACGTTGTTTATCTAAAGCAATGTTGGGATGGAGTGTGGCGGAGTAGTGGTGTTTTATGCCCTAGACAAGATCTTTGTACTTATTTCAAGATTATCAGTTTTGAGATGGTAGAGAAAACCGGGGGAAACCACCGACCTTAACATTTTTCACATTAAGTTCTAATTGATGTAGTTTTTTATAAATGCGAAAAAGGTAGAGGGAGTTTTATTTTGAATTGTATACAAATTAACTAAATAAAAATGGTTATCTCCGAACAAAGCAAAGGGTGATCGCTTACTTCAGGTCCTATGATTTTGCTTTAAAATTTTACTTAATTATTTCCTGCAATTATAAGTAATCAATTTTTGTTTGATATGAAATGTTTGTTTAAAAAACTTAAAATTCAGTGGAGAAAAATTATCCAAGATTTAAAAATGTTTTAATGTGTTTGTATTGTTGAATGGTTAATTTAGATATTACAAGATGTAAGAGCTATGTTCGGATCAGTCCTGAAGGGAAGAGTTACTCAGCTTCTAACGGACTCATACAAGGTTGAAGTAGACAACAGGATCTATTACGATGATTTTCTGGGAGATGCAGACATTGACAGCCAAAACAATACACAGGTAAACTAATATATACATTAATAACAAAATTTCACTTTTAAAGCTGTATTAAGTTCACCCGTCATTGAACAAAAAATTGTTAAAATATGAAGCAGAACATAAGGAATCAGTCGTATCTTTTATTTCAAGATCACTTGGATAGATGGCATTCACATATTCTTTAAATTTAGGATTATTTAGGGACAGAACGTCATATGTCTGTATGTAAAGTTGAAAGATTTAGCGATAGACTTCTTTTATTAATTATTACCAATGTCAACAGATCTTATATGTTACAGGAGAGAGGTGAAGACAGAATTTTTACTACAGCTATGGCTGTAAATACATTACTTACCACCTGGACGGTTCGTGATGATGGTAGAAAGAGACTGATATGGGAACATGGTGAGAGAAAGTTAACGAACTTTGTTTCTATTTCATTTTAAAATCGATACTTAACGTTCTAAATACATACAAGTGATTAAATAATCCAAAACTTTATCCAGTTTTACTCAAGAGGGAAATAGTCGATTCCTTAAAAATCTTCTGTCCACTTAATTATTTCATATCTAGCAAATAAATCCCAAACATATGATTTGTATTTGGCAAAAAATCACATGAGATTTTACATCTGCAGGCTCAATGTACATGTTGTTTTACATCGTACGTGAAATAATCATCGGAATAATTTCTGTGATATCTGATGAAGAAGTATAACTTTCTATCCGAGCGGATTACACCTAAAAGAAACAAGTTAGAACTTTTTATGATTGTATGATTTTATTTCAACAACAATTTGACTAATTCAATATGTTGTGCCAGGAAGAAGGCAATGCGAGGTTTTTCAATTATCTATTTTAGATACTCCACTTAAAGTATTTGAAACTGTTCGTCAAGGTGCCAATTGGCTGGATAAGTATTCTGCGAGTGGAAGGTACAAGCCATGGAATTCCTTTTTTTCTGGCTCTGTAAAAGGTGGACTTGTGAGTACACTTTTCATGAAACTGTTTTAGTAAACATTAGTATTACTTTGTTTGTAGAAGAGATATCACTATCACGATAAATTACAAGGGTCTGTAAGCTGGTCATTTGGTAACCTCCCTAATCCAATAAGTGATAATTCTTTTATAAGTAAAACATTCTTTACTTCTAGTCAACTACCACCACTCCTAACTCACTCTCTGAAAGGCGTTAAATATAAACGCCACATTTTTAATGTTTATCTTGATGCTATAATACATAATTATTTATAAAAGGTTTTAATAAATGTTTAATTTAATATTTTAGGGATCGCTTCCTTTTGTTTATCCAATAAACAGATTTGAATTTCTCAATGGGACCAAGGTAAATCAGACGACACATTTACCTGGTGCCCCAACCATTATTGGTGTACAAGGTATGGAATCAGAACAGTGGTATGAATCTGAACTCAAAAAGCCTCATTTTGGAAATATCCCGCCTACTGAGTTCCATGGTTACAACAATGATAAGTCGTTCTTCCCATTTTGGAGTTCTGAACCATATACAAATGTTGTGTCTTTGTTGGCTTTATCTAAATATAATAATGCTGTAATAGGGTAGATTTGAATAAAGAAATAATTTTAAAAGTTCTTTAGTTATCATTTGCTTACCTGATCAAATGTTATGCGGGCTTAAGGCATAGCTCAGTGTGCACATGGGAGTGGGTGCCTCTGAAACAAACAATTTCGATTTTCCCAACCACACTACTATACAAATTTCAATAAAAAATTGGTCAAAATATGAGCCGATACATTTCAATTTTTTAATTGTATTGCCATGGCTAAAACACAAGTGACTCAGTGGTGCAAATATCTTTAAAATTCTCCCCTCAATAACCGATGGTATTTAGCGTATATTGGTTTTGTACCTATGTGTAGCGGCATTGCCACTAGGTAGTGTTAAACTTCGACAATTTAGGCACAATTTGTCTAGAGACAGTGCTTTCTAGTTTTAATGCTATATTGTTCTATAATGTGTACCTGGGTAATTGCTGTCGGAACATGTGTCCGTGGATACTTATACTAGAAAGTGACATTAATTATAGAAAGTTACAAAATGGCAGAGTGAAATCTACTTTTCCCGGAGCCCTTGCTGTTTTGTGATTGAAATTCCCACATTCTGATATATACTTGCTTTATTTGGATATGCATGTAATACAAATGAATCCTTTAGGTTGAATAAATAACAGCTACGTATTAAATAAAACGCTGCAATATTTAAAATGTAACTTATTTCGGTTATCCACGTTTTGATAGTGTTTCGTATATATTTTTTCCATGACATATGTTGCTGTTAGCCATATTTTAATACATGAACATCTATTTTGTTTTGTCTGGATAAAATTTTGATCCTACAGCCGATGTTAAAAAATAAACGCTACCGTCGGCTACGTCATAAAACAGAGTTACATGACAAAGTTTGACACGATTGTGTTTATTGTTCATGGACTCGAAAATCCCAAACGCAAACCGGCCATATGACGAGACTATTATTTCATTTTGAATGCTTACTACTGCTACATTAGGTTTACTCACATGTGACATTGTTACTTGCAATGCAAGACATGATTATGTTACTTGATATAGATGTATGTTTATAAATAGAGGAACGTCATTTTGTTTACAAATTGTCTGATCATAATTATCAATATCTCTGACCTTACGTTAGGTATTTCAACATCATGGTCATTTATTATATTTATCTGTTTAAACGTATAAATAAAGTCTAACTGACACGTACATTTATAAAGATATTTATGTGCTCTTTACTTCGTCAACCACTCCGACTCTTTATTGCTTTGTTGTATGATTTGCACGAAAAAGCCGGTTTGAATATTTTATACAAGTTATATATAGCTATATGTTAAGGCGATATCTCGGTATTATCGTTTTAGATAATCTATTATCAGATTAGAGTAGCACGTTTATATCACATTCAAGTTACTCATCAAAATATAACAAATTAATAACCAAGTTGTTTGATACAGCTAGAAATCAAAACAAAATGTGGCTTGAAAAGACACCTTTCTTTTTTGTGATACTATACTTGGCTTTACGACCTACTACATGTGATATAGATGAAACAATCCAAGATTTATCCGACCAAATAAGCATCATGCAGGTTCAGAGGAGTACAACTACAGCTAACCCACCGTTTTCATATTATAAAGACAAAGGGATGTATGAGAGTGACGTCAAAATGTATTTCCATGGAGATTCTGAAATGCATCTTTTACGGGAGTCAATGTCAGTTTTTGACAATAATATGTTTGCGACATGTTGGATAACAATAGGACTGTTAGAGTCTCATAGGTATAGTAAAACGTATATATCACTGTTACTTAAGAAGCACGATCTTTAGTTGAGTGATTTACAGAGTTTCATCATTGTATCACACTTAAACTATCACTTTATATAGTTTCACTGACTTACATTCCCAAAACATCATTATTTAGCGATATTATCTACCTGTTTGTTTGAATATAATTCAACATTTAGATATGTAACTTAAGTTCTTGACAGAAAGTATGATGGTCGCAAGTGTATTGACAAAATTCTATATACACTGTCATATTATTAACCTTTACCAGTGTCCATCAAAAGTAGTTGTTCAGATTAATCATTGGCTTTTATGCTGCCATTGTTCTTTTATGGGTTTTTTGTTCGTAGACTCTAACTGTTTTGTGTTACATTTTTATCTGTTACCGACCTTTTATATATTAGATACGGGAAAGCGCCAAAACCATCGAAAAAACAAATGCAATTAGCATTAGAAGCAATAAGTATGTACACGGACAAGAACCGTAACTATGCCAACTCTGTGATGAATTTCTGGCCACAGGTATACAACAGAACAGCTTATGCATGGCAAAGTACGCCTCAGAATCTTGTAGCAATTCTGGAATCGACCTTTGGGAAAAATTGGGGCCTTATTGAAAAGATCTTAGAGGCTTTTGGACAGGTAGAACTAGAAGAAATAATCAAATTTATATTGGCGACAAGGTAAGATTATAAGACGATTCTTGTTAATTGTTTTATCATAGAATAGAGGGTCAGATCAATGGTGTTTCAAGATCCTCTCACCTATATCGAGGTGGTTACTTCTTGAATGATGTAGGAATTCATATTTGCGGGAGAATCCTTTGATCCCGGCAGGCAAACTGAAGAACATTGTTATAATATAAGAATATCTTTCATTTTATTTTACAGTTAATGAAAATGTTATTTGTGGAATCAGGTCATTGTCGATTGTGTTGTATCTCTGATGCTTACTGTATGTTATTTTGTTGTAAAATCAGCTCATTGTCGATTGTGTTATATTTAATGCTTACTGTTAGAATTTTTAAGCAAATTAAATAATAAATATGTTGATGTAATAATTTGTTGAACGTGAAATCAATACACGTTAAATACGCGTTATCTTTCAGAGAAGGTTACCTCCATGTTTTCATGATACCACCAGACTTTGACGATAGTTTTGTTAATATTGGTCTGGGAAGTATTTTAAAGGAAATGTCAGACAAGTTTCCCGAAGAATATACACAATGGGCAAAGACAAACTCAAACCTAACCTCAGTACTTGATGCACTAAAGAAGTATGCTTACCGACCTATGTCCAATGATACTCGGGTAAACACTATTGATCCAAGAACTTATTTTCATGTAAGAAAGTTTCTAGAAAATGCAACTTTGCATAAAGAGGACATAGCGTTGGTATCTACATGGGTAAGTGTCTTAATAACACTTAATATAACTCCTATTGTAAATACTTTTTCAGAAGAGCCATAGTGCCAAAAGCCCTACGATTTGTTTGTTTGCTCATAACCAGAGTAGCATAAGGACGGAAGCCGTTTAGTGCCCAGATAGAAAACATATTTAAACTGGCCACCGCAACTATAATAGATTATTTCAACGTTAACGTTAATGTTTGTATTAATAAAATATACATTTATGTATGATAAACATTAAAAACACATAAACAAAAATATAAATTTTTAATAAAACGGTTTAAGAGTACCTATCTCCCTTAACATATAAAAGAAAAGGTTCAAAATATGAGCTCAACAGAACATATCATAAAATATTAATTAAAACCGTCTAAGGTTTGATTGGAGATGTTTATCTAGTCAGTCATGATGAAGTCTTCAATATGACGTTAGTTGTTATTTAACACAAGTGACTAGAAGCTACCGTTAAAACAGTATTTCAAAAGATAAATGAATGCATGTTATATGCTTTAAAGTTTAATTTGAATATTACAATATTATGTTCTCTGGTGATTTAATAAAAACATTACATGTTCAAACTCTATTAATTATATATATTCCCCTTTGATTATTTTGTACATATCGTCTTTGATACGAGACTTTGAGGCTGCGCACCACAAGATACCCATAATGTCTTTTCTTACAGATATTGGATATTTTTAACATAAATGCATTAAATTTTGTCTTGATAAAAGGCTCAGGATCTTCAAGAAGTACGGACGGCCTATGATAAGGGTGTAGCTATGCCACTCAATATTAACAATGTGGACTGTACAGTTGCCGCCAATACTATATATGGTATAACTCATGGTATTTTGTCGGGTCTTCTAAATAATTCCGTTCTAGACGATCCGGATATCAAGGTGAACTTTTATATATTGTATAGTTTTTGTCAATGTTCTGAATGAAACTAATGAAACAATTTAGATAAAAACCGGATGACAATTGCTAGAATATTCAGTCTTAAAGTTGTAATTTTTTTACCCGTTATTTGTTCACTTTAAGCAAAAATCAGTTTTATGTTGATCTTTCACTTTTAGAATAGAATTTTATTTTAACAAATTGTACTCTTTTGCTAAATCTAATTCGCTTTATTCGTGATATGATTTTATGTTAATATTGATTTTACTGATTTTATAAAAATAAACATTCATCATTTTATTTTTTTTTCAGCAAATATATCGAAATACGTCTAATCTTATCGCGTTTGAAATAGAAACCAGTTTTACTGACCATAAAGATTTAGCGCTTACCTACTACCCATCGGAATACGAGTTTTATTGGTTTGTCGCCAGAACCTACACACAGATACAAAGTTATTCAAAAAAGAAGAAGATCCATCCAGTTAGTCCATAACTTTATATTTTAATACTGTCTTTTCTTGCAGAGTAAAACCGGCTGTAACTACCAGCTTTATATCAAAACATCTATCTTTGCAGTTAAACAAGTTTTATCACCTCTGTATAAACAACTGTCTATACGGCTATATTGACCACCTCTATAAAAATACCATTATTGTTTTAAAGATGTTAAGTTTATTACATAAATAAACTAAAAACATCAGTGCCAAAATGCCGTTGCTGATTGGAAGAACTAATTCGTTTTATTTATAATGATATCGAAAGTTTGATTAACTTCTAGAAGAAATTTACATTAATTTTAATGTTCTTTACCACACCAGGCCTTTTTCGTGTTGTATATTAAGTAAGGAGCTTCTTAAATCACAAAGGTACCTCAAATTAAAAAATACGCGATTTATTAATACATGTATATAAAAATTATATTTTAATGATTCATTAATTTTTATTAGGTTATGCAAGAAGTTAAGGACTTGTTTGGGCAAGTTCTCAAGGGAAAGGTTACTAAGTTGCTAACTGAATCTTATAAAATTGAAATAGATGATAGAATTTACTGGGACGATTTCCTTGGTAATGGTGACAAGGATTCAGAAAACCGAACAGTGGTATGTACATGTATTCTGTAGTGCAATTAACATGTTCTTACAGTTTTAAACCGTAGTTTAGTCGGCAGAGTGCTTGCTTCACTGGAAAAGGTAGTAACTGTTCTTTGATCGCTCAGCATTTGAATTTGAAAAGTCATGAGCCATTTAAAACCCGAAATCGTGTGTCACGACATCTGTGTATGCTGGAACCGCATATAAGTAAAATATTCCTGACTGGGAAGTAAAACTATTAATTCAAGCAATCAATTGAAATCATATAACAATTCAATTAAATTTAGATCCATTTTTATCAATGGCTAATGTAATTACCTAAGAAGTTATAATCAAGAAGTGTATGGAGAAGCTTTTAAACTGACACTATAAACAATCAGCAACCGATAAATAGGTGAGTAATCACGCCGGCTTGAGTGTGTACTGACAAACAGTTTTACAAAAAGTAATACATGTATTCAAAATTCAGAAATTTAAAATATTTCTTTCGGTAAAAATTAAATTCAAAGTTATACACAACACATGTGTAAGAAGTAAGCTTTTAATTTGACACACTGCAAAATTGCATCAATGCATATACATATATAAAATGTCAATTATTGCCATTAATCGGATTTTGATATAAACAATATATATACTTCTGTATATATAATAAATATTTATTAAAGTTCTTACAATCATTTCATGTTGTGACTATGCATTTAAAGTACAGTATTTTGTTTTAAAGGCGAGAGGCGAAGACCGTATATTTACAACTGCTATGGCGATTAACACGCTGTTGACCATTTGGACAGTACATGATGACGTCAGAGATAGACTTATTTGGGAGCAAGGTAAAATATAATTCTTTTAGTTCTATTTAACCACAAAACGTTCTCGATCAGAAACACGTTTCATTTAATTAAACTGGGATCATCAGGAATGAAATATTCGCCCAGCCAAATCTATAAATTAAACAATTCAGTCGAAGGGTAATATGTAGCCATTGTATTTACAATCAGCAATATTTAATTGAGACAAGAATATGGAACAAAAATACTGACAAAATGAAAAAAAATATGATAAACAAGGAAACGCTCTGATACAACTGATTATAAACTCTTGAAGAAAAGATAACTGTACATGTGCATTGAATGACATCAATCTACACTGCTTTTTTATCTCTCACAGATACACCACTTAAAGTATTTGAAACTGTGAAACAAGGCGTGAACTGGTTAGACATTCAGGCTCTTGGCGGTGAATTTAAACCTTGGAATGCGTTTTTCTCTGGTTCTTTGAAAGGTTTTATTGTAAGTAAATATTGCCAGGATATATTTTACATTTGTTTTCCTGCTTTAGTTTTGTTTTTTCAAATGCATAATATCTTTTATAATTATCTGTATGCAGAGTGTTTTAATTTGTGAAACATGAAATTTAGAAATAAAAAAACTTGTACTTGGCAAATACTAAGTAACCAATGACACGGAAAAATAAAACAGCCAACACAAAAGACAAATACATATCATACATCTGATTATAAAACTTTCGACTTTGGACGAGCTCTGGTGTGAATGCTGAGGCACTAGTAATGTTAGAGAGACTCTGTCGATCTCTCTCTTTTCTTATAATAAATTAAAAAGAATTTTAAAATCAGATTTATCTAAGTTACAAGTCTCTACGTCATGCTATTATGCTAAATCTCTTTTTATTTCAGTCCTCGAATCCATCTTGCTATCCGAAAAATGTGTATGAGAGACTCTGTCGATCCCTCTCTTTTCTTATAATAAATTATAAAGAATTTTAAAATCAGATTTATCTAAGTTACCAGTCTCTACGTCATGCTATTATGCTAAATCTCTTTTTATTTCAGTCCTCGAATCCATCTTGTTATCCGAAAAATGTGTATGAGTACCTTAACGGCACGAAGATAAATAAAAACGATAAAATTACAAGCATGGCCTACACGTTAGGTGTACAAGGTGTTCCATCAGAAGAATGGTACGAAAACGAATTTAAAACCCCTTGCTATGGACAAACTGTTCCAAAAGTATTTCCGGGTTACAATAATGATCCGAGTTTTTGGCCCTTCTGGACTTCAGAACCCTATACATACACAATATCTATGTTAGCAATATCTAAATATAGAAATGCTGTCATTGGATGATATATATGTGTATATTTGTGAACGTGTGATGTTTGATTTATTAAAGGTATTGCAGTTTACATATATCTGTGCTTTCTTTTGAAAAATTCGAACTCAAAATCTTTTTTTTCTGTTACTCAATTTATAAATGACAAAATTAAACTATTAATTATTTGACATTTTAGCACCCTTTTAGTAAAAAGACTGAATCCTACGATTCGAAAGTTTTTCATGAAAGGAAACAGTGGGTTTTTGATTTTTTTAGGCACGCTGTCTTTCTTCTCTCGGGAGTGCTTCACTAGCCCAAATAACATTACCTGCATAACCGGTCTTAGAGCCTTGGTGGCACTGAGGTCGAAAGCACCGCTCATGAAATACAATACCTACCCTTTGTCGCCTAGGTTCGAATTCCATTCGATAAGATCCTAGTGCGAAAACGTTTGTCATTTCGCTTGAATTTTGAATAATTAGGTAAGTTGGTAATAACCAGTAAGTATCCTGACGTATGTATGTACGACAATTCTAAAGTTTAATTTGCAGATGACTTTATTAGACTGATATATTTGCGATTTTAATTTTTGTGGTCAAACATCTGAAGAAGATTGTCGCATATTTCACCAGGTAGAAAGCCAACATTACTGAAATTTCTAAGTGATGTCATGTGCTGATTTTGAATTTATATGAAAATAATGGATTCAAAGTAAGCACATGTCAATTTTGAATGAATTATTTAAAAAAAAAAAATCAAAAACTAGCACATGACAGTGAAGACAATTTTCATTTCTCTTATCTCGGACCATGAATGAACCTGTCTACGTAAGAATACTCCAGAGTATTTATATGTATTATTACCATAGGAATTATTCCCAGTTTTATTGAGCTCCATACGAAAATATGGGTAGTGGATGGTCGTTTGACGAAACCACAAACTTGTCATTTTTTGGGTCTGGTCTGTCGTGACTGTATTGGATACAAAGTTCTTAAATCATTTGATATCACATCAACCATTGTCAACAAAAAAGCTTTCAATCTCAGATTTTAGTTTTGTGCTAAATTTTTATTATTGCACATTAATTATTTTGACTTAAAGTAATAATTATTCTAATAATTATTGCTAGATAATACTGCGCTACTAAATAATTCATAGTATGTGATACACATAAAATTAAGGTGTTTATTCTTTAAATAAGTAGAAAATGCACAGTTTTACAAATTTAGGTGTAAAAAATCCGCTTCATTGTCAAATATTATAATTTGTACTTCGTAATTTATTTTTGCATATGCACAATGGTATAACTTACGAACAATATGTAAATGTGATAAACTTGTGACATGTTTAAATGCATACATTGAAGTATTCATGTCGTAAAAATGTTTCATACTAGTTTTAATTTTAAAATTTTATTAAGGTAGAGAACTTTTTCATCTATTTCTTTTTTAAATATTTAACGAAAACGTTTAATATAAAAACTGAATAAAAGATGTAACGCAACAAAAGAACTAACAAAAACATTCTATAAATACATGACCATGTTATCTTGTTTACAAATTATACACCGGCAACATGACATGTTTACAGTTTGAACAACCCAGTTTCTTTACAAAAAAAGGATGAGAGGAATTTCGACCAATCGACATGTTTAAACATCTTACAGTTTACGGTCTTAAAACCATGTTGAATAATCCTTGCCAAATCTGTGATGACACACACACTACAGTTTTGGCACAGTTGCAAATCATGAAGTAATTTATTAAACATGTACAGCTTTATTCTGTATATTCTAACACATAAACAAGCCTTTTAGATGTCCCTAGCAGCAGAAAGCTTTATTCTGTATACTCTTACACAAAAACAAGCCCTTTAGATGTCTCTAGCAGCAGACGGCTTTATTCTGTATACTCTTACACAAAAACAAGCCCTTTAGATGTCTCTAGCAGCAGACGGCTTTATTCTGTATACTCTAACACATAAACAAGCCCTTTAGATATCTCTAGCAGCAGACGGCTTTATTCTGTATAGTCTAACACATAAACAAGCCCTTTAGATATCTCTAGCAGCAGACGGCTTTATTCTGTATACTCTAACACAAAAACAAACCATTTAGATGTCTCTAGCAGCAGACGGCTTTATTCTGTATACTCTAACACAAAACAAATCCTTTAGATGTCCCTAGCAGCAGACGGCTTTATTCTGTATAGTCTAACACAAAAACAAACCCTTTAGATTCTCTAGCAGCAGACGGCTTTATTCTGTATAGTCTAACACAAAAACAAACCCTTTAGATGTCTGTAGCAGCAGACGGCTTTATTCTGTATAGTCTAACACAAAAACAAACCCTTTAGATGTCTCTAGCAGCAGACGGCTTTATTCTGTATAGCTCCAACACAAAAACAAACCCTTTAGATGTCTCTAGCAGCAGACGGCTTTATTCTGTATAGTCTAACACAAAAACAAACCCTTTAGATGTCTCTAGCAGCAGACGGCTTTATTCTGTATAGTCTAACACAAAAACAAACCCTTTAGATGTCCCTAGCAGCAGACGGCTTTATTCTGTATAGTCTAACACAAAAACAAGCCCTTTAGATATCTCCTAGCAGCAGACGGCTTTATTCTGTATACTCTAACACATAAACAAGCCCTTTAGATATCTCTAGCAGCAGACGGCTTTATTCTGTATAGTCTAACACAAAAACAAACCCTTTAGATGTCTCTAGCAGCAGACGGCTTTATTCTGTATACTCTAACACATAAACAAGCCCTTTAGATATCTCTAGCAGCAGACGGCTTTATTCTGTATAGTCTAACACATAAACAAGCCCTTTAGATATCTCTAGCAGCAGACGGCTTTATTCTGTATACTCTAACACAAAAAACAAGCCCTTTAGATGTCTCTAGCAGCAGACGGCTTTATTCTGTATACTCTAACACAAAAACAAACCCTTTAGATATCTCTAGCAGCAGACGGCTTTATTCTGTATACTCTAACACAAAAACAAACCCTTTAGATGTCTCTAGCAGCAGACGGCTTTATTCTGTATACTCTAACACAAAAACAATCCCTTTAGATGTCTCTAGCAGCAGACGGCTTTATTCTGTATAGTCTAACACAAAAACAATCCCTTTAGATGTCTCTAGCAGCAGACGGCTTTATTCTGTATACTCTAACACAAAAACAATCCCTTTAGATGTCTCTAGCAGCAGACGGCTTTATTCTGTATAGTCTAACACAAAAACAATCCCTTTAGATGTCTCTAGCAGCAGACGGCTTTATTCTGTATACTCTAACACAAAAACAAACCCTTTAGATGTCTCTAGCAGCAGACGGCTTTATTCTGTATACTCTAACACAAAAACAAACCCTTTAGATATCTCTAGCAGCAGACGGCTTTATTCTGTATACTCTAACACAAAAACAAACCCTTTAGATGTCTCTAGCAGCAGACGGCTTTATTCTGTATACTCTAACACAAAAACAATCCCTTTAGATGTCTCTAGCAGCAGACGGCTTTATTCTGTATAGTCTAACACAAAAACAATCCCTTTAGATGTCTCTAGCAGCAGACGGCTTTATTCTGTATACTCTAACACAAAAACAAACCCTTTAGATGTCTCTAGCAGCAGACGGCTTTATTCTGTATACTCTAACACAAAAACAATCCCTTTAGATATCTCTAGCAGCAGACGGCTTTATTCTGTATAGTCTAACACAAAAACAAACCCTTTAGATGTCCCTAGCAGCAAATGTCCTTCCGAATCGTAGGCCATGGCAGAAACTGCTGGTGGATATTGATCTGTTTTTGGATTGAGGTAATTCAGCAGAACACCATCAGCGTTAAGAACATGCAAAATATGGTTATTACCGTCGGATACAACTATGTTATTGTTACCAAGACAACACAGATCCCCTGGATGAAAAGGGTTTTGCATTTCTTTACATTGAGTTCCATTATAAACGAATCTCCTGTTACCATTCTGCAGAACACATACTAACCTTCCGTCCCTATGTGATGTTCTATCCAATACAATAATATCTCCTATGCTGTTTTCGACAATTCTTTGAGGTCGAATAAACAAATGTTCTTTTTCATCATCGAACTCATATCTTTGTTCTATAGATCCAGAAGGCGATAATCTCAATACGGCTCTAGTGCTGTCACTACCGATACTATATGGTCTACCATCAACCATTCCAGTATAAACGTATCCAGACCTGGAAACATATAAGCCAAGAGGATAACAGGGTTCCATATCAATAAAATCTGAACAGTTACCGCTTAATTCTATCTTCCATATTTGATGTGCACGGTTTGGCACCACAAGCAAACTACCATCTGGGGTTATATGTATATTATATATTTTAACATCGAGGGAGAATGATCTTTCTAAATCGCCACTCCTTGTTACTAAGTATATACTGGTGTCATTATGTGAGGCAATCCAAATGTTACCATCATTAGGAAGTATACATCGAACAGAAGAAGAGTCAAAAAAGTGAAAGGAAGAAGAAATATTTAATTGTCTTTCAATTATATCGTCTAGGCTCTCACAATCTGAAGCTTTATGAGCATCGTGTAAATCGTCTTCCTTGATGCAACCAAAAACATTGTTAAGCATTTTGTCGCTAGAATCGCCAGGTTCAAACTCTGGGATCTTTAACACAGGAATATCAAGATTTGTGTCCTTTATCATGTTCAATGCAGAGTTTAGATCCATGCTAAGCTGAACAATTTCAATGTCAAAAGGAGATTCTAATTTCTCCGTGCAAGAATGTAAACAGTTACTTAAACGTTCAAAACAAATTTTAAGTGTCTCTTCAACTTCCGCAATGACGCCCAAATGTTTTTCTTTCATTGTTCTTATTGAATCAAGTAAAAGGATTCTGAAGTCATCAAATTTGGCCTTCATTTCTTCCGTTCTGCTATTTATTTTCTCCTCTAAAGAATCTATTGTATTTTTAAATTCGCTAGTCAAACACGTAATCTCATTTTGTTTCTGGTGTAATGTTTCTAAATATCCACTTCGTACTTCCTTGGCTAAATTTGGAAGAGTTTTTCTCAGATCACCTGCCGCATTTTTAATGAGACTGAAATGATGACCATCGTGTTGATCACAGATGCATTCATTACATACAAGTATCTCACAGCCTTTACAATATAATGTCATCTCTTCATCTTTGTGCATGTCACAGAATTTACACTGTAAACTTAATGTTGTTATTGGTTCCATTGTCGCTGCAGTTTTCTGAAATGTTGAAGTGAAAAGAAATATTTCACATCTAATATTCATATAAATGTTTGATTTAGGTTTCAGTATAATTTCCTTAATTACTAAGTCTCTATATAAATTAAAGTTTTAATGCATTACCTTGTTTCGTTTTCATTATTAACACTTCCGCGTTATCGAGACAAATAAAAATTACATTAAAAATGACTGCCATTTTAAAAGCTAACAACGCAATGCTATATACATGCTTACCTTTAACAAACGCATTGACTTTACACAACGACGCGATATAAAATGTCCTCTGTCTTCATTTAAATACAGTTTGTTTTCAGGTTATATCAAGTACATAATTACTGATAGTCCCGTAGTAATATATATTGTACCTTTCCCCGACTGTTTTATTTGCAACAGTCACTGATATATATATATATAAGTTGTAGACGGGTTATGTGCAGTTAATTGTTAGATAGAACAACCAGAATATCTGATTTCTGTATTTAACAGTGTTTAATGCAGTATATAAAGGACTTCAAGCTTAACATATCTGTGTTGACTTGGTTTAAACTATATATTTTAAACCTTCATTCTTGTAATCTTACTTACATTTTTCGACTGATTAAAGATTTATGTCCTAAATATTTTATGTAAACATGGTATAGTATGACTGAAAACATAATAACCTACACTTAACAACTGTCAATCGAAAGCGGTTGGGTGAATGTCGTTTTACGTCGCATCAACAATGTTCAGCTTTTGAAAACAAGATAATTTTTCTTTATAATCTAGAAGATTAATTAAAACAAAAGTTCATGTGGTACGTAAGAGCGATAACACACTTGTCTGTAACACGGCGGATAATCAATTCATTATGTTCAATGTAATGTTTATACATAGAGTAAGGCACCTTGAAGCGTTAAAGTTTACTTACTCGTGCCATACAGAAGGACATCATAACATTTACATAAAATCTTTATAAATTATACCGTTACTAATTATGGTAATCTTGGCTTCACGCTGTTATTACTAACTCGTTCTTTAAACAGACATACCAGGTAACAAAATAGAATTAAGAAATTATTTACATCTGAAAAACATGGGCTTGAGAAGCCGACGTAACTAAAACACGACAGAATTCTAGTAAATAATAACAATAATAAAAACAAGAAGCTAAAGGACAAACACAAAATATGATGGGATAACTGAAAAAAAAAATAACGACAATAAAAATAGATGATGTTTTCTGTATATATTAACTTGAGTATTTAAGTAGACATAGGCTGTAGTAAGTGATATCAGGAAAGAATAAATATATTCAATGCCAATGTTAATGATACACTTAAATGAGTCATTACTTGGAAACACATTATCACAATCAATACTACTAAATGACATTAAAGATGGTTAAAATGTAAAAAAAAAAAAAAGAATGTAAAACAAATCCGAACAACTTAAAAAATAAAACAGAGGAAGTAAAAACATGTATATATCAAACAGGTAAAAATGTAACTGAATAACCTTTGAATAACCTTACCTTGTACCTTAAGTACACGACACAAATTAGGTTAGTTAAAGAAATTTATATAAAAACCAAAATAAAAGGGCCAGAGTGAGAAGAAACAAACACATATTGGCTCCAACGATTACTTTTGGACACTGAAGTTGACTTCCAATGTTTTACAATGACTGGAATTATTGTTTTACAATGACTGGAATTATCGCTCTCTCTCTCTCTCTCTATATATGTGTGTGTGTGTGTGTGTGTGTGTGTGTGTATTTGGACAGATAAGAGTTTCATTATCCTCTCCACCTATTGTATTGTTCAGTGATTGCAGGCATTTCAAATGTTTAATTAATGTACCCTGATAAAAATAATTATGTATAATATGCCTTGAAATTACACAGTACAGTCTATTCGGATATTGTATACTTTAAGTATACCAAACAAAGGTAAAGAGAGGTTTGTCATGCCCCTCAGAAGAAACTATTCTAGGGTTATTCTAAACTTTAAGTACAGTTCAGACAAAACGAACTTGACGTCTGTAAAGAAGCAATGTATTTGGGCATATGATTGTTATATAATTAGTTTAAAGTATTTGAACATAATATTTGTAATATACAGCATATCATGATTACAGCCATAAAGATCCATTGGAAAAATTTTTACTACCTTATAATTCTATCCAGAAGTCTGTCACTTCTATAGAGACAACAACAAAATGTAGAGGAAACACAGTTACTTAAATAATCACAGCAACACAAAACAACCAATGACATCTAAAATAACAAAAAGAGGCTCATGGATCTTAACACATTTACCTGCAAACATTTCGGAAATCAAAAGGCAATGATTTTATGCTTACATGATCGACCAACATCGAAAACTTGATAGATGTGCCAATGCTTTATCTTCAGTTTCAAAAACCAAAGCATAAAGATATGACAACGGATTTACTTCTTCATATCAACGTAACCTTGAATGTGGGTAAAGCTCAACTGACTCAATAAACTTCTAACAGCTGCATGCACTGACGCTATATATGAAGTGTTGAGCATCTTAAGTAATCTTTTAATTCATAACAAGAAGTTCAAGGAATTAATATTTGAGGTCACTGTAACCTTGCATTTGGGTCAGAGTTGACAAGCTTTGCAATGATAGTAGACCTTTATGTCCTGCTGGTACATCTCACATTCCTAGGCAAGATGTTTAGGCTTTATTTACTACTTTAATATGGAAAATAATCCGAGAAAACTCTCCCGAATAAAGCCAAAGAATAGGATCAAGCAGCTTTGCAAACATGATTGAACTTTATGCTATAAAGTTTGACAAGTTTTAAATTTGTATGCATTTGTTTAGTGTTTTAATTCCTTGGTATTTTGTTTTATGAAATGAAAAGTTAAAGAACTTGCTACTTAAGGGCACTTTCTTACTTTGAATACGCGTAAAGGTCAACCAGTTCTACAGACTTTGGTGAGCTCTGTGTTCTTATGCTACATATGACGTTACAAATCCCTAGTCGTTTGGTTTATGACAAGAAAATTCTTAAAGATTATATTGCTTTAGGTCACTATAACCTTAAATTTTAGTAAACCACTTCGGAAACTTAAGAAGAGGTCCGGTAAGGCCTGTATTTCTCAACTGACATTAATAAAAACATGCAATACAAACATATAAAACATTTTGTAAAGTTTCAAGGCTCTTGGTTGCAAAACTGGGGGAGCTTATTTCAAAATGACATGAAATAAGATTTTTTTTTTTTTTTTTTTTTTTTTTTTTTTTTTTTTTTTTGTTAGCCTGTATGTGAAATTTCAATTTCTTTTTTGAAAACCATAGTAAAAATGTTTCATAATAAAAGATTGATAAAACATTGAATGAAAAAAAATCGTGAAATAATTAAAAAAAGAGAGGCTTACAGCTTTGATATATATATTCAGACTCATTTTTTTAAGTTTAAAGGGTCCTGGACCAAAAATTGTAGAAGTCAATTTAAAAAATTTGACACCTCTGTATAAACTATAAGGACTGGTAAAAAACCAGGTTCCAAAGTCTGGAAAAATGAAGAAAAAAAATAATCAAAATAATTTCATAAAGTCAGAATTTAAAAAAATAATAAGATACTAGTATGTCATACATTTCAATAATTTATTATCAACAGCAAAGCCACAATAGTCAACAATTAATTTCAAACTGTAATGATATAGGCTGTAATACCACCTTGTGTCACATGACTTTTCTTACTTCCTATCAATGTTGAAATTAAGAGGGTGACATCAAATTTTATCAAGCCATTTCAAGAATTACAAACTGTATAATAAAATGGAATGTAAAATATATTTAAAGTTTAATTAATCTCAAAACAAAAATACATGTATACACATAGAATATTTCCCTGAACACAATCTATGTAATGTCATTTTAATAATCTGTATTAACAATTATTTCTTAGAATTTGGTTTTACAACAACTGTTTGCTCAATTATTCTAAAGAAACATTTAGTTATTGGTATATTTTTGTGTGGGTACACCTGGACAGTATTCCTGTTGAGTCAAAGACATAAAATTTACATACATAATTTCTAAAATATTACAAGAACTACTTCAAGTTTGTTTAATATTTTGTATTATGCCTTCCGTTACAGTAATGCAATTTTGGACTTTCGAAATATGAATTTGCTATCCACTGTTGTAAGTAATTCCTTTAAAACAAAAAATGCTGAGAAAAAGGAAGAATGTTTAAGACAATGATATGCATAATACAAACAAACAAATTAATGCCATTTTGACCACAATTGTGTGACCTAAAATGAATGAAAAATTTAAACACCTAACTTAAATATCTTAGTAATATAAGATATTTTTTGTTAGCCGTAAAATTTCAGTGACTGATACAAGTTATCATATCAAATAATAAATTATTAAACTACAGCATCTGATTAAATAGTGATTCAAATTAAATTTGTAACATGCAGGTTATTTTTTAAAGTTTTAATCAAAAATGAAAAATTCAAAGATGAGTATATCATGTAAATGATGACAGAATAATTTGTACATTTAGGTTTTTTTATTGTTCAAAATAACTGTGAATATATAATTACCAGTATATATATATATATATAAACTATGAGTAACTAAAAGCAGCCTCAAGAATAAATGATAATATATGAAGTGAAGAAAGATTTTACAGTGTATATAATAAGGTGGCATATAGAACATAAAATGTATATAAAGTGACAGATTTGGTATACAAAGTATAAAAAGAACGGATTGATTACAAAGTATAAAAGTCAACAGATTGAATATACAATATATATATATATATATATATATATATATATATATATATATATATATATATATAAAGTATGACAGATTTGGTATACAAAGTATAAAAAGAACGGATTGATTACAAAGTATAAAAGTCAACAGATTGAATATACAATATATATATATATATATATATATATATATATATATATATATATATATATATATATAAAGTATGACAGATTTGGTATACAAAGTATAAAAAGAACGGATTGATTACAAAGTATAAAAGTCAACAGATTGAATATACAATATATATATATATATATATATATATATATATAAATATATATAAATATATATACTGTATATATATATATATATATATATATATATATATATATATATATATAAAGTAATTGATTGAATATACAATGTATATAAAATAACAGTTCGAATACAGAATATATATAAAGTATGTAGATAAAACAGTCAAGGAATATCAAGTGAAAGGTTTAATACATAATGTATGTAAAATGCCAAAATGGAATATACAATTTATATAACATGATAAAATGAATGTGTAATGTATATGAAATGGAAATCTGTAAAATTTATTTAACATACCTTTTATACTTCAAAATCATTCACTAATATCCTAATTCTTTATCCAACAAAATGAAAAATTTACGTATTGGATATCATTTTGTATCCCATTAGTCACAATGTTTTATGGTATTGATATGTAAATCATTAAAAAAAATCATCTGTTCATGTATTTTTATGCCCTATATTATACAATGTATCTCAAGTTTAGTTGACTTTGAATAAATAAATACTTTAGATGTCATAGAGAAAGTAAATATTTAAAACATGTTTATCTAATTTTAATGTATAAATAAAACTTACAATAAATAATGTCATGAAAAATGAGGCCTGAGAAGTCTGCTCACCTGAGGACAATACAAAAATTCTTGTTTTATATTAAATACACATGTATGTAATTGAAATCTGGTTACAAACACAAAAGCATAAACTGTATGTATTATGCTGGGTACCATATTCTGACTCTCAAACACTGTAAAATTAATATAATGTGTAACACACTCAAAAGTATTCATGATTAGTTTATAAGTAAAATTGTTTTAAAATGAAATCTTTTGTGCCCTTTCAAACACTAAAACTTTGATTATTAGTATCCAAAAAAGTGGAATTTATTAAAATAGTTTGGAGAATTATGTATAAATAACTTAGTCATAAATTCTTAAAGCAATATCTGTATATATATTCTGTATTTATAAGTGCCAAATAAATATATTGAATACCAAAATACATTGTTCTTCAAATAAAAATAATATTTGACAAAAGCTCATTATTACAATAATATATTATTTTTTTGTGACGTTGACATTAACACTTAGGCAATGCAATTAAAATGTATTTTAAATATCTTTGTCTAGATGAGTGGGTTGTTATTAATAATGTTGCTGATTTATCTTAAAATCTTACTCATTCTTAATTAATGTTCAAATACACTATCCATAAAGTGATATCTGAGAACAAGTCAACATAATATCAGGATGAGCTTGATAAACATATATATGTGTATACTCATTTTGAAATACTTATAAACCAAGTCTGAATTTTAAAAAATTTCATACACAAGACACCTTATATCAAAGTAATTCTCAGGTGAGGTTGAGACCTCTGAAGAGGTGACTAATAATGAAATTTACACAACAAAATGCTATTTGTATCACCTCTAACAAATCATTTAAAAAGACATTGCTGTTTTTCAAATATCAAAGTTTTAAAGTTACTACTGTTTTTTAAAACTATAAGTGTAGTACATGTATATACTTTTTATAATGCCCCTCAATAAGTTTGCCACCTCATTTACAGCTTTTCAAATCCCATATCAATATTTGTTATAATTTTCTCTTTACATCACCTGTGATTAAACAACAAAACCATTTATAATGTCAAAAAATGAATTAACAAAAGGTGGCCATGAATTTAGGTACATAAAATCTCATCCATGTATTGCATTTATGTTACAGCTGTGAAATTTCACAATGTTACTTTCAACTAGCAATCAGAGATCTTTTTACTTATTAATCATCTGTACTCCAGTGGTTGGTCAGTGGTCATTAATAAAGCTACTTTATTCCATTTGGAGGTAAATCTGGATCCAGCAATCAGTCAGTATTTATTATTCAGTTTTATTTAACTCTCACATTGGATCCACTGGTAGATTATTTTTCATTAATCAGTCTACTGTATGCCACTGATGGTGAATCTGTTTCCTGTACAAACATGGCAGTAATCTGTTCTATAGTTTTTCCTTTAGTTTCAGGTACTTTCCAGTAAGTGAACAACCAAAACAATGCTAACATCACAACAAATGGTATGAATGAATAATTACCAATAGATTTCTGAAAAAGACAAGCAGATTTGTTAAAAAAGCACCACAAACGGCAAATATATTTTGTGATTTGCACAATTATCAATAATCATGATAATAAGGAGAATTACTCTTGACCAGTAACTGCCATTGAAAACATCGAAGCTGTAACTCTATGAAAAATTGACACTTAAACTCAGGTTTACAATAGACCTTTCAAGAGTATGTATGGCAAGCAAGCCGTTCAGGCGTGGTTGTTCACCTTGAACAAATTGTAAAATTTTTGTTGAATTCCCATGATTTTTACAAACCTTATTATCTGGAAAATTTGGACCAAACAGATAACAAAATGCTAATTTGTTATGCATGGATTCTGTCATGCATCTAACAACAAACATATTTTCATCCTGAAACAATTCACTAAATACGTTTTTCTAAATAATTATCTGAAAAAATTACAACTTTTTAAATAAACATATCATTAATTATATATTTAAACACAGAAAGTTGTGTTAGTGAATATTCCTGGAATTGAAATGTTTCCCAAAATTTTTGATTCTGAATCCTTTTAAAATTTTACATTTAATTAAACAATATTGATCTTCTGCAGTTAGTGCAAATGATGCATTAGAGAAAATACCTGTAATTCTGGGAAAACTAATCCAACAGTAAAATTAGCTGTCCAGTTAACTAAAACAGCTAAACTCATTGCTGCTGGTCTTGAACTCTGGGAAAATAATTCTGCTACAATGAACCATGGTATTGAACCTGAAAGAATTAACAATATACATGCAGTCAGTACTCTATCATGTTATATCACATTTAAAAGCATATTATATAAGAATACATCAACACATAAAAACAGTATACATGTACTAGGAAGTTAATTATAGGCTTTTTCTCTTTGTAATTCAATGTATAGTAAAGCAACAGTTGAATTAAATTTAGAATCAGACATAACAAATGGATAAATAATCCATACAGAATTTCCTAAAAGGAAAATAACCTTAGCTGAAATCTAGAATCAGACATAACTAATGGATAAATAATCCAGAAAGTGTTTTCTAAAAGGAAAAAAGCCTTAGCTGAAATCTAGAATCAGACATAACTACAGCATCAATAATCCAGACAGTGTTTTCTAAAAGGAAAATAGCCTTAGCTGAAATCTAGAATCAGTCATAACTAATGGATAAATAATCCAGAAAGTGTTTTCTAAAAGGAAAAAAGCCTTAGCTGAAATCTAGAATCGGACATAACTACAGCATCAATAATCCAGACAGTGTTTTCTAAAAGGAAAATAGCCTTAGCTGAAATCTAGAATCAGACATAACTAACGGATAAATAATCCAGAAACTTTAGCTGAAGACAAACAATCAACATTATGTCAGATATCAATACAATATGAATCCTTGTCGGATTACAGTCAGTTCTTAGTATCTATCTGAAGATTATCCTTTTATTTTGTTGCTTCATTCATTTTTCTTTAAGATTGCAGCTAACATAGTTTTTATTGTTTGCACTTTTGACTGTGTTTTGACTTCAACAACAGCATAAAAAGTCAGATTTATCCATTTCATTAATGAGAATCTTCAACTGTTAATGTTATCTGATTTTAAATCATTATGTTGCTTCATGGTGTTATGCATTAATCATTGAACATTGTTGTATACTGTAAATATACTAAATTTCACAGGGTCAAATTTCTGTGGTTTTTTAATTTCCAACCTTTTTGCGGGGTGTAATATTTGCGGATTTGAAAAGAATTATAAGATCAAAGACCAGTAAACAAACTATAACACATCGACAATATATACAATAATGAAACAGACTATAGATTTTAGTATATCGGCGATTGTACATAGTGTTTTACTTAATTAGTGAACAGTTGATTAAGTTCTAGAAATTGATTAAATTGATTAAATAACAGGTAAGCACTTCTCACAAATTTTTTTTTTTTTAAAAAAAAGGCTCATTCTTTTAGTTTATTCAGTAAACAGTCAGATATACAGATGTGAAAATATTGAAAAAGTGGCCTCAACCGGGTACAAAAAATCCAACACTGGTGTATTTTCTGCCTGATCCTAGAAATTCCACAACTCCAAAATGCCAATCAAAATGTTTTCGATTCAAAGTAATTCTGCATTCATAAGTTTGTTAATATTGTACCAGTAACAGGATTATTGTAAATACAGTGTAATTGGATTAAATATAAATACATGTGTAATTGAATTGATAGGATTTTGATTAAATATGCAGCAGAAGTAAGTTTATGTTATTTTATTTACTGTCATCAGTTCAGGTTAAAGTCATATGTACATGGCCTATATTAAAAGAGACAATATCGATGTTGACTATTTACTTTAATGTACTATTGTTCACATGGTACAAATTTTCGCAGAAATTTTTCGACCGCGAAATAAGCGAAAATAAGTACACCACGAAAAAATCTACACTTACAGTATTTTGGTGACATCATTAAAATTTCAGCTATAAATGCTGAGAAAATTATTTTTATTAATCTCAAACATTCAACAGAAGTTCTAATGTAAAGTAAGTTAGTACAAGCTCTGAATCTATTTACAACTGTAGTGATTATAGTTGTATGTATTGACTAATGGAAAACGTAACCAAACTAGCATCATGTCACCACAAAGTGAATGTATAACAACATATAGCAAAACAGTAGAGATTTATGACAAGGAAGACACTTTTTTCCATAAATAAAGGACTGTGTTAAACAAAATGCCAGGATTTTGGGGTTTGATGCCAATAAGCCACTAAATTTGAATGGTACCATGTGACTGATCAGGTCAAGTATAAAGACAAGGATTCTGGGATTGATGACTAATGCTTTAACCAAAGAGCCTCCACAACATAAATGATGTATTCATGGTAACAAATCATAAATATTTATAGATTACCTGGTCCACAAGCAAAGAATATGATATATAACACAACTGCAGCTATACAAACCCATGTCAACCAAGAGAATTGTGGCTGAAAATATAAATATAAAAATATCATATACAACTACAGCTATACAAACCCATGTCAACCAAGAGAATTGCAGCTGAAAATATAAATATCAAAAATATGACTGTATACAACTACAGCTATACAAACATGTCAACCTAGAAAATAATGGCTGTAAATATAAATATATAAAAATCATCTTTTTTACAAGATCTATTTTCAGGTATTAAAATATATTAAAATTCAGAGTAAAATCAGTGAATTCACATTGAATTCACAGAAAATTTCTCTTGAAAGATTCATAGACTTTCATGAAAAAGATTCCATGGGAAATTTCCTACAAAAAATCATGAACTATTAACTGCAAAATACAATATTTCAGGGTAATTTCCCACAAAACATTCTTATGCTTCAATGCAAGAGTTTCAAGGATTTAATAAAAGAAGATCTATAATAGCAACCATCTTTATATAAAAAAACTTCAATTTATATAAAGTTCATATCATTAGGTTCTATAACTGTTTTTATATATACAGGTTTACTGAACATGTAATAAAACATAATATGTATTAATTTAACCTTTTTATTTAAACATGTACTATGAACGAATACGAATTTATGACCAAGTAAAATATATAACCTGATTCTGTTATAAATGTCAATGTGGCCTTCATACAAATCAAATTACACATTTAATTACATTTAGTATTGATTTACAAGAAAACAAGAACCTGAAAACCTGATCCATTGGATGGTGCGATTTGACCAAGGTCCTAAACCATAAGACAATATTCAGATCACTAAATAATTCATAGGACCATGTTTCATACAATAATCTTGCCAAAGGTAATCAAATAATTATTTATCATTTTATAAGACTGAAAATCACAAGAAAAACAATTATCAAATGAAAAATTATTAGGGGTCAACTTTATCATCATGTAATGAATAATTATTTTTCAGGTTTTATACCTCAATCTTCATCAGAATTTATATTGGAAGAGGTCATCAGAGAGATAATTGGCTTGGCAGGTGATAAATATGTATCTAAAAACCAATTATATATAAAGAATTTAAATAAAGGTAAATGAAATCAAATGATAAACTATAGAAGCAATATCACACAAGGTAAAAAGTAAAAATATTCTTACCTGTAATATCTGTGATATTGAGAGTATGAGACTGAATATAAACAATCCACCGAGTCCAAACAGGTGTAATGTTCTCCGTCCTGCTCTGTCCATGACTATGGCCGATATAAAAGTCATTACTACATTGACTGCTGACGTACCTAACGTAGCATACTGAGCATTTTGTTCAGTGAGATTAGCTCTCCTAAAAATGTTTGTAGAGTAGTATATAACCTGCAAAATAATAAACAAAATTTCATTAAAGTCTTCATTACTTAATTTGCAATGTATTTGAATTCCTGACAACAACACCAGGCATAATTTTAAAACATAAAAAAATTTTCACAATTTTTCTAAGTTATCAAACTCAGTGATTTTATTCTAGGAGAGAAAATTTTGAAAGACCTGACAGAACTTAAACAACTTAAAAGCATGCTCTGTTAAAACTAGGTTAAAAAAAATCTATACTAGTTATTTATTTGTTTTCTATATATAGTACATATACTAAATATCATCCCGAGACTTTGGTAAGCCATGCTGGACACAATTTTTAATCTGCATCAACCAAGGACCTTCCTCACTAAATTGGGTTCTATTTGGCCTAATAGTTTCAGAAGAGATTTTTCAAAGAAATGGCTTAAAATGACAACTTGTTTGCAAAACCCTTGAAAATTCAGTTAACAAAATGTTTGTCAGGAAATTCATTTATGGCAACACTTATATCTTCTATATCAAACACAAACTTATGGTTTAAACTAGATTTGTGTCATTAAATTAAATTGAAAAAAACTATTCTAAAAAGTAGTCTACCATTAAAAGTTTTACATCCTTTTTCAGATTTTTGAGAAATATTCTGATTATTTGCTTATTTGCAGAATATATGTTTAAAGAGAATTTCAAGAGCTATAAGAGTCTTGAAGTTCTTAATAACTTAACTTTTACAGGGATAATTGTTCACTAACATTTCTATGTTAAAAAAGATATTGCAAATATAGGATATTGTAGTTTAACAAAAATAGTTTTTATCCTTTGTATATGATGTAAGGGAAACAATCTACCTGCCTGTAAAACTGATCAAGGGAGTTCTCTCCCTTAGACTATTAAAATTCATGTATATAAAAATACTATGGTATTATGATATTATCAGTATATATGATATTTTTAATCATGTTTAGAACAGAATGTGTATAATGTATTGATTGTTATGAGATAGATTGACAATAATAAAAACTGAATGGAATATTTGATTGAATGGTTAGGACATGTTGCCAAATGATATACATGTATAAAAACAACCCACTGATATATACAAAAAATTGAAAATTATCCACTAATTTTCCAATAATCATGTTTGACAGTAATCACCATATCTATAGCTCCTAAGTATGTATAAAGTATGTATTAAGTATGTATAAAGTATGTATTAAGTATGTATAAAGTATGTATTAATAAGGAATAAAGTATGTATTAAGTACATAGAAACCAAAAAGAAAATCACACTTTACCAAAACCTTGTCTATTCTTAACTTATTAATGTGATTAATATTACTGTTAATAATTGACTTTTCAAAACTTAATCCTTGTCAAAACTCCTAAAGGTTAGTACAGTTCAACAGTAGTACAATTATACATCCCAAAAGCCAGTACAGTAGTACAATTATACAGGTACATCCCCAATGTCAGTACAGTAGTACAATTATACATCCTAAAAGTCAGTCCAGTAGTTCAATTATACATCCCCAGAGTCAGTACAGTAGTACAAATACAGATCCTAAAAGTCAGTACAGTAGTACAATTATACATCCCAAAAGTCAGTACAGTAGTACAATTATACATCCCAAAAGTCAGTACAGTAGTACAATTATAGATCCTGAAAGTCAGTACAGTAGTACAATTATAGATCCTGAAAGTCAGTACAGTAGTACAATTATAGATCCCCAAAGTCAGTACAGTAGTACAATTATACATCCCCAAAGTCAGTACAGTAGTACAATTATACATCCCCAAAGTCAGTAAAGTAGTACAATTATACATCCCAAAAGTCAGTCCAGTAGTACAATTATACATCCCAAAGTCAGTCCAGTAGTACAATTATACATCCCAAAAGTCAGTCTAGTAGTACAATTATACATCCCAAAAGTCAGTCTAGTAGTACAATTATAGATCCCAATGGTCAGTCTAGTAGTACAATTATACATCCCAAAAGTCAGTCTAGTAGTACAATTATACATCCTAAAAGTCAGTCTAGTAGTACAATTATACATCCCAAAAGTCAGTCTAGTAGTACAATAATACATCCCAAAAGTCAGTCTAGTAGTACAATTATACATCCCAAAAGTCAGTCAAGTAGCACAATTATACATCCCAAAAGTCAGTCTTGTAGTGCAATTATAGATCATAAAAGTCAGTCTAGTAGTACAATTATACATCCTAAAAGTCAGTCTAGTAGTACAATTATACATCCCAAAAGTCAGTCTAGTAGTACAATTATACATCCCAAAAGTCAGTCTAGTAGTACAATTATACATCCTAAAAGTCAGTCAAGTAGTACAATTATACATCCCAAAAGTCAGTCAAGTAGTACAATTATACATCCCAAAAGTCAGTCTAGTAGTACAATTATACATCCCAAAAGTCAGTCTAGTAGTACAATTATACATCCTAAAAGTCAGTCAAGTAGTACAATTATACATCCCAAAAGTCAGTCTAGTAGTGCAATTATAGATCATAAAAGTCAGTCTAGTAGTACAATTATACATCCTAAAAGTCAGTCTAGTAGTACAATTATAGATCCTTAAAGTCAGTCAAGTAGTACAATTATACATCCTAAAAGTCAGTCTAGTAGTACAATTATACATCCCAAAAGTCAGTCCAGTAGCACAATTATACATCCCAAAAGTCAGTCCAGTAGTACAATTATACATCCCAAAAGTCAGTCTAGTAGTGCAATTATAGATCATAAAAGTCAGTCTAGTAGTACAATTATAGATCCTTAAAGTCAGTCAAGTAGTACAATTATACATCCTAAAAGTCAGTCAAGTAGTACAATTATACATCCCAAAAGTCAGTCTAGTAGTACAATTATACATCCTAAAAGTCAGTCAAGTAGTACAATTATACATCCCAAAAGTCAGTCAAGTAGTACAATTATACATCCCAAAAGTCAGTCTAGTAGTGCAATTATAGATCAAAAAAGTCAGTCTAGTAGTACAATTATAGATCCTAAAAGTCAGTCTAGTAGTACAATTATAGATCCTAAAAGTCAGTCTTGTAGTACAATTATAGATCATAAAAGTCAGTCTAGTAGTACAATTATAGATCCTAAAAGTCAGTCCAGTAGTACAATTATAGATCCTTAAAGTCAGTCAAGTAGTACAATTATACATCCTAAAAGTCAGTCTAGTAGTACAATTATAGATCCTTAAAATCAGTCAAGTAGTACAATTATACATCCCAAAAGGCAGTCTAGTAGTACAATTATACATCCCAAAAGTCAGTCAAGTAGTACAATTATACATCCCAAAAGTCAGTCTAGTAGTGCAATTATAGATCATAAAAGTCAGTCTAGTAGTACAATTATAGATCCTAAAAGTCAGTCTAGTAGTACAATTATAGATCCTAAAAGTCAGTCTAGTAGTACAATTATAGATCCTAAAAGTCAGTCCAGTAGTACAATTATAGATCCTTAAAGTCAGTCAAGTAGTACAATTATACATCCCAAAAGTCAGTCTAGTAGTACAATTATACATCCTAAAAGTCAGTCTAGTAGTACAATTATACATCCTAAAAGTCAGTCTAGTAGTACAATTATACATCCCAAAAGTC
The DNA here is from genome assembly GCA_029721355.1 of Tegillarca granosa. Classification (NCBI taxonomy): domain Eukaryota; kingdom Metazoa; phylum Mollusca; class Bivalvia; order Arcoida; family Arcidae; genus Tegillarca; species Tegillarca granosa. Next base: position 4,152,926 of record CM056597.1, on the reverse strand, counting down.
AGTCTAGTAGTACAATTATAGATCCCAAAAGTCAGTCAAGTAGTACAATTATACATCCCAAAAGTCAGTCTAGTAGTACAATTATACATCCCAAAAGTCAGTAAAGTAGTACAATTATACATCCCAAAAGTCAGTCCAGTAGTACAATTATACATCCCAAAAGTCAGTCTAGTAGTACAATTATACATCCCAAAAGTCAGTCTAGTAGTACAATTATAGATCCTTAAAGTCAGTCTAGTAGTACAATTATAGATCCTAAAAGTCAGTCTAGTAGTACAATTATAGATCCTAAAAGTCAGTCTAGTAGTACAATTATAGATCCTAAAAGTCAGTCTAGTAGTACAATTATAGATCCCAAAAGTCAGTCTAGTAGTGCAATTATACATCCTAAAAGTCAGTCTAGTAGTACAATTATACATCCCAAAAGTCAGTCTAGTAGTGCAATTATACATCCTAAAAGTCAGTCTAGTAGTACAATTATACATCCTAAAAGTCAGTCTAGTAGTACAATTATAGATCCTTAAAGTCAGTCAAGTAGTACAATTATAGATCCCAAAAGTCAGTCTAGTAGTACAATTATAGATCCTTAAAGTCAGTCAAGTAGTACAATTATAGATCCTAAAAGTCAGTCTAGTAGTACAATTATACATCCCAAAAGTCAGTCTAGTAGTACAATTATACATCCTAAAAGTCAGTCTAGTAGTACAATTATAGATCCTTAAAGTCAGTCTAGTAGTACAATTATACATCCCAAAAGTCAGTCTAGTAGTACAATTATACATCCTAAAAGTCAGTCTAGTAGTACAATTATACATCCCAAAAGTCAGTCTAGTAGTACAATTATACATCCTAAAAGTCAGTCTAGTAGTACAATTATACATCCTAAAAGTCAGTCTAGTAGTACAATTATACATCCCAAAAGTCAGTCTAGTAGTGCAATTATAGATCCCAAAAGTCAGTCTAGTAGTACAATTATAGATCCTTAAAGTCAGTCAAGTAGTACAATTATACATCCTAAAAGTCAGTCTAGTAGTACAATTATACATCCTAAAAGTCAGTCAAGTAGTACAATTATAGATCCTAAAAGTCAGTCTAGTAGTACAATTATAGATCCTTAAAGTCAGTCAAGTAGTACAATTATACATCCTAAAAGTCAGTCTAGTAGTACAATTATACATCCTAAAAGTCAGTCTAGTAGTACAATTATAGATCCTTAAAGTCAGTCTAGTAGTACAATTATACATCCCAAAAGTCAGTCAAGTAGTACAATTATACATCCTAAAAGTCAGTCTAGTAGTACAATTATAGATCCTTAAAGTCAGTCTAGTAGTACAATTATACATCCCAAAAGTCAGTCAAGTAGTACAATTATACATCCCCAAAGTCAGTACAGTAGTACAATTATACATCCTAAAAGTCAGTCTAGTAGTACAATTATACATCCTAAAAGTCAGTCTAGTAGTACAATTATACATCCTAAAAGTCAGTCAAGTAGTACAATTATACATCCTAAAAGTCAGTCTAGTAGTACAATTATAGATCCTTAAAGTCAGTCTAGTAGTACAATTATACATCCCAAAAGTCAGTCAAGTAGTACAATTATACATCCCCAAAGTCAGTACAGTAGTACAATTATACATCCTAAAAATCAGTCTAGTAGTACAATTATACATCCTAAAAGTCAGTCTAGTAGTACAATTATACATCCCAAAAGTCAGTCTAGTAGTACAATTATACATCCTAAAAGTCAGTCTAGTAGTACAATTATACATCCCAAAAGTCAGTCTAGTAGTACAATTATAGATCCCAAAAGTCAGTCTAGTAGTACAATTATAGATCCTTAAAGTCAGTCAAGTAGTACAATTATACATCCTAAAAGTCAGTCTAGTAGTACAATTATACATCCTAAAAGTCAGTCTAGTAGTACAATTATAGATCCTTAAAGTCAGTCTAGTAGTACAATTATACATCCTAAAAGTCAGTCTAGTAGTACAATTATAGATCCTTAAAGTCAGTCTAGTAGTACAATTATACATCCTAAAAGTCAGTCTAGTAGTACAATTATACATCCTAAAAGTCAGTCTAGTAGTACAATTATACATCCTAAAAGTCAGTCTAGTAGTACAATTATACATCCCAAAAGTCAGTCTAGTAGTACAATTATACATCCCAAAAGTCAGTCTAGTAGTACAATTATACATCCTAAAAGTCAGTCTAGTAGTACAATTATACATCCCAAAAGTCAGTCTAGTTGTACAATTATACATCCCAAAAGTCAGTCTAGTAGTACAATTATACATCCCAAAAGTCAGTCTAGTAGTACAATTATACATCCTAAAAGTCAGTCTAGTAGTACAATTATACATCCTAAAAGTCAGTCTAGTAGTACAATTATACATCCCAAAAGTCAGTCTAGTAGTACAATTATACATCCCAAAAGTCAGTCTAGTAGTACAATTATAGATCCTAAAAGTCAGTCAAGTAGTACAATTATACATCCCAAAAGTCAGTCTAGTAGTACAATTATACATCCTAAAAGTCAGTCTAGTAGTACAATTATACATCCTAAAAGTCAGTCAAGTAGTACAATTATACATCCCAAAAGTCAGTCTAGTAGTACAATTATACATCCTAAAAGTCAGTCTAGTAGTACAATTATACATCCTAAAAGTCAGTCAAGTAGTACAATTATACATCCCAAAAGTCAGTCTAGTAGTACAATTATACATCCTAAAAGTCAGTCAAGTAGTACAATTATACATCCCAAAAGTCAGTCTAGTAGTACAATTATACATCCTAAAAGTCAGTCTAGTAGTACAATTATACATCCTAAAAGTCAGTCTAGTAGTACAATTATAGATCCTAAAAGTCAGTCTAGTAGTACAATTATAGATCCTTAAAGTCAGTCTAGTAGTACAATTATACATCCCAAAAGTCAGTCAATTAGTACAATTATACATCCTAAAAGTCAGTCTAGTAGTACAATTATAGATCCTAAAAGTCAGTCCAGTAGTACAATTATACATCCTAAAAGTCAGTCTAGTAGTACAATTATACATCCCAAAAGTCAGTCTAGTAGTACAATTATACATCCTAAAAGTCAGTCTAGTAGTACAATAATAGATCCTTAAAGTCAGTCAAGTAGTACAATTATAGATCCTAAAAGTCAGTCTAGTAGTACAATTATAGATCCTTAAAGTCAGTCCAGTAGTACAATTATACATCCTAAAAGTCAGTCTAGTAGTACAATTATAGATCCTTAAAGTCAGTCAAGTAGTACAATTATACATCCTAAAAGTCAGTCTAGTAGTACAATTATAGATCCTAAAAGTCAGTCCAGTAGTACAATTATACATCCTAAAAGTCAGTCTAGTAGTACAATTATACATCCCAAAAGTCAGTCTAGTAGTACAATTATACATCCTAAAAGTCAGTCTAGTAGTACAATTATAGATCCTTAAAGTCAGTCAAGTAGTACAATTATACATCCTAAAAGTCAGTCTAGTAGTACAATTATAGATCCTTAAAGTCAGTCAAGTAGTACAATTATACATCCTAAAAGTCAGTCTAGTAGTACAATTATAGATCCTTAAAGTCAGTCAAGTAGTACAATTATACATCCTTAAAGTCAGTCTAGTAGTACAATTATACATCCTAAAAGTCAGTCTAGTAGTACAATTATACATCCCAAAAGTCAGTCTAGTAGTACAATTATACATCCCAAAAGTCAGTCTAGTAGTACAATTATAGATCCTAAAAGTCAGTCTAGTAGTACAATTATAGATCCTAAAAGTCAGTCTAGTAGTACAATTATAGATCCTTAAAGTCAGTCAAGTAGTACAATTATAGATCCTAAAAGTCAGTCTAGTAGTACAATTATAGATCCTTAAAGTCAGTCAAGTAGTACAATTATACATCCTAAAAGTCAGTCTAGTAGTACAATTATACATCCCAAAAGTCAGTCTAGTAGTACAATTATAGATCCCAAAAGTCAGTCTAGTAGTGCAATTATAGATCCTTAAAGTCAGTCTAGTAGTACAATTATAGATCCTAAAAGTCAGTACAGTAGTACAATTATACATCCCAAAAGTCAGTACAGTAGTACAATTATACATCCTTAAAGTCAGTACAGTAGTACAATTATACATCCTAAAAGTCAGTCTAGTAGTACAATTATACATCCCCAAAGTCAGTACAGTAGTAAAATTATACATCCCCAAAGTCAGTACAGTAGTACAATTATACATCCCAAAAGTCAGTCCAGTAGTACAATTATACATCCCAAAAGTCAGTCCAGTAGTACAATTATACATCCCAAAAGTCAGTCTAGTTAAACAGTATATTGTACATCCCAAAAGTCAGTCTAGTTAAACAGTATATTATACATCCCAAAAGTCAGTCTAGTTAAACAGTATATTATACATCCCAAAAGTCAGTCTAGTTAAACAGTATATTATACATCCCAAAAGTCAGTCTAGTTAAACAGTATATTGTACATCCCAAAAGTCAGTCTAGTTAAACAGTATATTATACATCCCAAAAGTCAGTCTAGTTAAACAGTATATAAATATTACATTTCTGACAGGGTGCCAGTTCATATTGTCACCTCGAGGAAGCATTGTTTGCCGAGGCGATAGCAATGTAATATTTATTTTATTACACCGAATGTTTGTTTTAATTTACCAATATATATGTTGTGCATCCGATTAATATTTTACTGTTAGTTTTTATAGCATATTGAAGACATACAACAATACAACATAAAGAAATTTGCGAAATGTATCCACGGCCCGCTTAATGGTCCGTTTGGTTGATACAGAGTCTAATATTAGACTCTAATAAATTGTCAATATAATCGTTGTCAACTTCGGCAAACATCTTCCAATTTGTTGTTGTTGTTGTTGTTGCAGACGAATGTAAACAATATCAATAAGACGCTTGCGTAGTTACAATTAAAACATGGTTCATTCAAAGCGCTGACGTGATCCAGTGAAGGGAGGCGACTCGAACAAAAATACTGTCACATAGTCACGCGCATCGCTATGTGACATTATAAATTTTATGTGACAGTACAAATTGTTACATAGCTCTTATCCAATGAAATTGCTAGATTTTTACATAAGATGTAATAATATATTATACATCCCAAAAGTCAGTCTAGTTAAACAGTATATTATACATCCCAAAAGTCAGTCTAGTTAAACAGTATATTATACATCCCAAAAGTCAGTCTAGTTAAACAGTATATTGTACATCCCAAAAGTCAGTCTAGTTAAACAGTATATTGTACATCCCAAGAATCAGTCTAGTTAAACAGTATATTGTACATCCCAAGAATCAGTTTAGTTAAACAGTATATTGTACATCCCAAGAGTCAGTCTAGTTAAACAGTATATTGAACATCCCAAGAGTCAGTCTAGTTAAACAGTATATTGTACATCCCAAGAGTCAGTCTAGTTAAACAGTATATTATACATCCCAAAAGTCAGTCTAGTTAAACAGTATATTGTACATCCCAAGAGTCAGTCTAGTTAAACAGTATATTGTACATCCCAAGAATCAGTCTAGTTAAACAGTATATTGTACATCCCAAAAGTCAGTCTAGTTAAACAGTATATTGTACATCCCAAGAGTCAGTCTAGTTAAACAGTATATTGTACATCGCAAGAGTCAGTCTAGTTAAACAGTATATTGTACATCGCAAGAGTCAGTCTAGTTAAACAGTATATTGTACATCGCAAGAATCAGTTTAGTTAAACAGTATATTATACATCAAGTTTTTACTTACAGCATTTATCCCTGAAAATTGCTGAGAAAGTTGCATCATAACACTTATAATAAGTGGAGATATTAATTCTTTTTTCTTGAATAAATCTGTAAATTTAAACTGAAATAAAAAAGAAAAAAGAAATCTCAAATGCCTGCTATATAAAGATTTTGTTCATTATCAAACTAATAACCTCAGTGACTGAGTATTTTCAAGAACAGGCATACAGGTCATAGCATCTCACACACCCATCTCAAATCCCTCTTAGTAAAAATCCTGATATAATGAAGTTAGTCAGTTCACTTTCCAAAGGTCGTTAGTTTTTCCAAGCATGCTGATTCCCTTTAACATCCCATCCCTGAAATGACTGCCTTAATAGAGAAAGAATCTTGGCTGGGGTGCAAGTCTCCATTAATCCACTCTACTCTAGTTATATGAACTATCTAATCATTAAACCTAAATATATATCTATTTGAGATTTCAAAATGTTGTCAAAATGACAAACAGGATTTTTAAATAAAAGTCTTTAGGTAAAACCTTGAAATTAAACTGTCAAATTTCATCTAACTAGATATAAATTATTTAAGTTCTATATCACTTTTTATGGAAGCATTCAAACTTTAAAACATTATTTTGTTAGCACTATAGAAAAAGTACAAAGAAACACAATATTTTCATTTATCATCATATAATTATGTCAAATCCATAAGCAGGTAATCTTTGAGGTAATCTTTGAGGTAATCTTTGTTATCTTTGAGGTAATTTTTGAGGTAATCTTTGTTATCTTTGAGGTAATCTTTGTTATCTTTGAGGTAATTTTTGAGGTAATCTTTGTTATCTTTGAGGTAATCTTTGTTATCTTTGAGGTAATTTTTGAGGTAATCTTTGTTATCTTTGAGGTAATTTTTGAGGTAATCTTTGTTATCTTTGAGGTAATTTTTGAGGTAATCTTTGTTATCTTTGAGGTAATCTTTGTAATCTTTGAGGTAATCTTTGAGGTAATCTTTGAGGTAATCTTTGTTATCTTTGAGGTAATTTTTGTTATCTTTGAGGTAATCTTTGTTATCTTTGGGGTAATTTTTGTTATCTTTGAGGTAATCTTTGAGGTAATCTTTGTTATCTTTGAGGTAATTTTTGTAGGTTATTAAGGAACATTCCTTTAAATTGAAGTCAGACACAAATTTCAGAAACTTAGTCTGTATCAAAGCTATTGACTCATTAGACCTAATTATCCAATTTCAATAACAGAAGCACCCAAGAAGAAAATAATCCTTACTGAATGGGACATCAGTTTTTTGCAAGGTTTATCCCCAGCAAATTTAGTCAAAATGTGAAATTAAATCCTCCTCAAAAATTTACCACATAACCCAGCTGGAGGTTGTACCTGCAACCCTAAAACCACAAGCCTGTGACTTTATTCACTCGCCACCTGTCTTCATGTAACAAATATGAATAAAATGTACATTTAACAATTGAACTGTTTTTAAATGATGTTAATTGTCAATATGAATGCAAAAACTTTGCAAGAAAACTGAATAACACATGTTAGTGTCTATTTATATTATTAAAAGTTATTTGTATTAATTTCTTTGATTTTATTTGTACATTTTAACCATTAAAGGAAAATCCAAATTTTTTGACTCAGGTGAAGATATCACTATTATAATTTCTCAATACATTTCAAAGAATGTTTTCTGATTTTATTATACCTCTTCCTCTCTTTGCAGTATTTCTATTTCGGTTTTCATTTCTTCTATTTCATCACTCACATCTAAATTCCCTCGCAACCATTTTAATGCTGAAATAATAAATCATAAGTCATTTGAAATGTTTTAAAAATATATTGTACTGGAAATACATTTCTAACATAAAATAAAATAAATACAGCATTTTTTTTTATAACTCTAGGTCGATGTTAAAAGTTACAGTGCAAACAGGTTCACTTACAAAGTCTAGGTCAATAATGTTAAAAGTTACAGTGCAAACAGGTTCACTTACAAATTCTAGGTCAATAATGTTAAAAGTTACAGTGCAAACAGGTTCACTTACAAATTCTAGGTCAATAATGTTAAAAGTTACAGTGCAAACAGGTTCACTTACAAAGTCTAGGTCAATAATGTTAAAAGTTACCGTGCAAACAGGTTCACTTACAAAATAACATTCTATTTGAGGGTATTCCATTGGTATTATGAATCAAAGTCAGGAAAAGCATTTTTTTAATTTTCTGTTTTTTACAAAAATTAATTTTTTGGTGGTTGAATTTTCTACATAATTTTTCAGAGCACCTCTCCCCAACTAGAGTCTAGAGTCAAACCTCACTCAGGCAGATCCTTTTTTGAGAGAGTATCTTTTTTTTCTTCTTTTCATTGCTGAAGATTGATTTACTCCATGTACTCTATTACTCCATCATGCCAGAAACCACCCCTTTAACATAAGTGACAGAATTTTGACTGGGGTTTAATACATCACTACTAAACTCCAATCTGTTATCATTTACATATCTCAATGAATGTATTCCAGAGGATACATAGTTTTAGAATTAGACTTTTAATGACTCTTATCAAAACAACTTATACATTGTTTACTTACATGTTCAAAATAAGCATACAACAAAATGACAAATATTTTGAGGGTTAGATTTTACCTTTTTTTGTGTAAGTAAATACTAAAAAATTTTTTTTTCAATAATTTTTTTATTACCAAAGCTTCAAATGGGATTTGTTTTCATAAAACATGATTCCCTGAAATTTTCTCATTATGTATTTATTTAATAACAAAACTACACAATTTAAACCCTATAAATATTTATGAGTCTAAGGTTTTGTTTAACACCTTTTTCTGCTTCCTCTTCATCATTTTTACAAATCATATAATATCTCGGTGTTTCTGGACAACAGGGTAATGTTACTAGATGTATAATGGATGGAACCACAGTTAGAACTGAAAACAAAAATAGTAGTAATAAAAATTAAAAGTAAGAAAATGTTGATCAACAAGAGCTCTCAGTGAAAACAAGATCCTCTGCCATGTGCAAATAAAGCATAACTATTGCCACTTATAACACATTTAAGAGCACATATAAATTTATAGAAATATATTGACATATTATAATGTAATAATAAACGAGAGAGAGCTGAACTTTGTAACAGATTCAAAAACAGGTTAAAGGGTTCACACGTGTGACAACTATATTCGAGAAGGCTTTGCATTCGCAAATAAAAATTACTGGAAGATTTATTGCCTCAGTAATGTAAAAATAACTTTATAATGTATCAACCATAAGGTTAAAAATAATTAACGTATGCTCATGAACTGCAGATATTGCAACAAAAAACTGTCCTTTGAAAGCCAAGGCCTAAAAATATCAAAAATCAAATTCATTACCTTGTCCTTTGATCTACACATCTAAATGTGGTATGGAACACATCATTGCATATAAATATACATTTGTACCAAGTTTGATCAAAATCCATCCATTTAATATTTATAAACTTACGTAATAGATATTGCCATAACTCTGGAGTGCCAAGAATTATATTTAAACCAAATATATTTGAAACCAGTATACCAAATGTTATGGCCAACTGGTTAAAAACTCCTGCAAAACCTCTAAGTTTTGTTGGTGCAATCTCTGACAGATACAGTGGTGCTGATCCTGTGTATATTCCTAAAAAAAGTAAAGTTCACATGTCAGAATGTAGTGAAGTAATTAAATGGTGTTTTATAACCCAGTCAAAATTCTTTCACTTACATCAAGATCTTAGATGGTAGAGGAAACTAGAGTGCCTGAAGTAAACTACAAACCTTCAACAAGCTCACTGAAGTAAACTACAAACCTTCAACAAGCTCACTGAAGTAAACTACAAACCTTCAACAAGCTCACTGAAGTAAACTACAAACCTTCAACAAGCTCACTGAAGTAAACTACAAACCTTCAACAAGCTCACTGAAGTAAACTACAAACCTTCAACAAGCTCACTGAAGTAAACTACAAACCTTCAACAAGCTCACTGAAGTAAACTACAAACCTTCAACAAGCTCACTGAAGTAAACTACAAACCTTCAACAAGCTCACTGAAGTAAACTACAAACCTTCAACAAGCTCACTGAAGTAAACTACAAACCTTCAACAAGCTCACTGAATTTTTTTTTTCACATTAAGATCTATGGATTTCCAACCTAGTCAGTGAGAGGCACTGTAATCTGTAAGCATGTACTTTATACCACTCAGTCAAAAGCCCCTTTTCAGATAAATGTCAGATGCAAAAGATTATCTATATAAAGATTTTCTTTATCAATCAAAATTTGATTATTATTATTATATGTAATTATATTTTCAACCTATAATATTTTTGTATATAAGTTATTATTTACTTTGTTCTCTCTCTCTCTCTCTCTCCTTCTCTCTCTCTCTCTCTCTCTCTCTCTGGTTATTATTTTCTTTGTTCTCTTACTCTCTCTCTCTGGTTATTATTTACTTTGTACTCTCTCTCTCTCTCTCTCTCTCTCTCTCTCTCTCTCTCTCTCTCTCTCTCTCTCAGTAGTTTATCAACTGGTAATTATAGAAAATATATTAAACAGAATGTTATACTGAAAATACAATGTCAAACATTTTCAATAGTACATGTAAAATGGTCAAGGGTATCATATTGCTTCAAAGCAAAATGTTAAAGTATGTATGGTACATACATTTACTGTTGTAAAGAAAATGAGAGAAAAATTATTTAAACTGAAAATGATCAAAAAGAGGAGCATAGGTTTTGTAAACCAACTGAAGAAAGAAATAACTGTAGGATATACATGTACATAAATATGAGAATTACTGATATCAATGGCAAATCTTTTTAATTTAAGAAGCATTTTTGGGTGAATTTTCTTCAGCTGTAGTAAATTGAGAAACAGTATTTACACAATAAAATAGCAAATTGATCTTCTATAGGGAGTTTACATTGTATAAGAACAATAAAAGGAAAAGCACAAATATCATAGAGTCAAACTTGTCTAGAATGTACATGGATTTTGTCTTTTCAGTTTACACACAAAAGTTTACCAAATAATATGACAATATCTCAAAATAACAGGTTCTTGCAAGGTCTGCATGAGAATGACAAAGCTGGTTCAAATAAATATAAATATCATACCTGCAGCTATCCCTGCTATAAACCTTCCTACGATTAACATCTCATAACTTTTTGTGAATTTACTAAAGTAAAATAAAGCTGCTGCAATAATAGTCAATAAACTGTTCCGTAACATGATTCCCTTCCTGAAATATGGTCATAAAAATTACATACAGTAACCATGGCAACTTACTGTTAATTCAGTAGAATATTACAGAATATTGTGATAACTTAACTACTGCATAACAAGAAAGTTCACATGTAGAAAATATTTGTAAATTTTGGTCAATGAAAAATGCAAATGCAAATGTTTCAAGTCATCATGAGTGGCTGAGTTTAAAACACACAAACCTAAACGACATTAAAACCAACCCTTAAAGAATAAGATCAAAATATATAGGTGACTTGAAATTGTATTTCAAAAAAATTGTTTTCAGAGGATATAACGAGAAATATTTTATGTAGAAGTATTGTTGTCTATCCTGTTACCACCAGAAAATTCTGGTTACTTTTTTACAACACCAGAACAAAATTACAACAGAATTATAAAAAGTGATAAAAATCTTGCAGTACTAAAAATCAGAACAGGTAGATGATTTGGACATTTTAATTACCAGGTAATGTACTGCCAAAACACAGATAAAAACTGAACAATTATATTAATAAATATAGCATTATTTATAAGCAAAATTACCTTCCAAACTTGTCTGCTAGATAACCGGCACTTAAACCACCAATCATTCCACCAGCACAATATATAGATAATGTAACTGACCATAACAATGTAATAGCTGAGTCACTGAATATCTCCCCGTATCTCTCATAGCGAGACTCATTGTAAAACTTCTTTATAACCTAAAACATGAAAATTTAACTTATTGTTATTTTATGCAAATCATGTAGATTTTGGAGATATATGTAGTTATCTAAAAACTGAATTCACCAATCTATTAATAATCACCAAACAAAAATAAAGAGAAACTAATTTTGACCAAATGCAGTTATCAGGTCACATTGAATTTCTTTAATTTTTGTGGATCCACAAAACTTTGAATAATCAAAGGGATGTAACTCTATTCAACATATGTACATGTACCTGCAAATACAGAAGCAAGTGTTATGAAAAGTAGCTGACAACTAATGCCACATTAATAATAATAATACTCTCTGAAGATATTGTTTGTAATTGTAACACTTTTAATAAATACTAGTATTCAGAATAAACAAAAGATCATGTTTATCGCAGTGTCAATCTACAGCTGATCTAAAGTATACTTGCTAATATTGTCCATTATTCTAATGAACAGAGCAGTTTATTAATAAAGGCAGATGTTAAGGCATAGTTTATTACCAAATATAGTATTAAATCACACCACTACATATTTTTTTTTTGAAAATCTGGGTAAGGAACTGTTAAGTTCACTTATGACATTTTTATTTCTATGAAACAGTTTTTAATATTCTCAAGTGCAGACCATTTAGAATGGTTATTTGATGATAAAGAGGCTTTTTACTACAAAAACAACTTCCATGACAAATGAAAGATAACATGCATTGTAAAAAGCAATTATACTGTGTTTATGTATATACATACACATGTAGTGTTAATACAAACTCACTTACACTTTCTGGTGCATTAAGTACACCTGTGTTGTAACCAAACATAAATGACTGAACCCAGAATACATGATGCAATGGCAAATATTAGGTTACAGGTCAATCCCTACAAATAAATAAGAAATATAAATATATAAATATATATAAAAATTTTATTTTAAAAACTACCATTTCAATATAAATATATATAAAGATATATGAAACCCCAATTTATTGACACTGGCTGTGCAGCCAAATTCTGACATAATAAAGGAATTAGGTAATAAATTAAGAAAAGGAACATTAATATACACTAATATATAATTATAAAGATATACTTAACTAAAAAGTTAAGGATCAGAAGTTATGATAACTTTATTTCTAAAGCTTAATATTGCGGAAAGTTTTTTCAACAATATTTGGTAATGATAAACTCCAGACATAAATGAAATATTTAATTAAGATTTTTGCGAGAATTCATTCACAGGTCATATTCTGAGGATAAACAAAGTATGACAGCCCCTGAAAACAAAATGATATTCATATGAGCTAAATAATTAGAAATATTTTTATCAGATGAATAATGTCTTCAATATAGACAGTATGTCCTCCGTGGCAGTCACGAAATGACCTGAGGAAACTGATTCTTTTCTATAAGTAGTACTACACCATGTACAGTGATCTGCTGATTAAACTTAACCACTAAATATGGTGTTGCTAAATCAAAAGCAGTATGCATACTGTAAAAATCAAGACAATTCTGTCAAGACATTTTTATAAATTATTTCAGCGCCGCATGTTTTTTTTTTTTCGTTGAAGCGGCACATTTCCGTTAATCGGTCAGTCTATTCATTATTTATTTAAACAAGCACCTGGACACTGACTCACCTGCCCACTACTGTCACTAACAATCGCATCTATTTCTTCATCGTCGGAATAATATTGTTTTTGACTGGAACTTGATTCATCGCCATAACGAGAGTCTATCAATGGTTCCTTTTCCATTATTACTTACTTATGAAGAAACTGCCAATTTTCTTCATAATTTAATAACATCTTGCTTGTGTACTTAAAAACATGGTCACAGGTCACATGACTATCACATGACATGAAAATTTATATCTAATTTACAAAGTGGAAAATGAAAGGACCCGAAACACAATGAATTCCGAATATTTTTTAAATATTTGTCGTTGATAGGAATATTTCAATTTTTAATCTGGTTGGTTCGAAAATCTCAAGTTCTCTCGACAAAATGTTAGGACACTTAATGATGTATAACTGCATGACCTAACACTATGGCCACCCTCTCACGGTCGCCCGAAATCACATACTCACTGATGTACACGCCCGATTACGAAGTTTTACCGGATTGGTGTATAAAAGTATGCAAAATTTTTAACAAAGTTTTAAAGTTATTACCTACAAAAACGTTTTATTTCATACTATTTGAAATATTATGATAATGTTACTGATTCAAAGATAATATACTGATAATTACTTACAGATTCACTGAAGAATCCGAACTGCATTTCGATCTCTTAAAAATGAAAATATTCAGTCACATGTGTCACGTGACCGATGCCTATTAGATAAATATGAAGATACTATATATGTAAATTTATTCTAAATACAAATGTTGTTCAAAATACAGGATCGTGTTAAATGATTTCAAAAACAAAAATAATAATTAATTAAATAAATAAAATAAAATAAATAAGCAAAAATATAAATTCTTAAAAATATCAAATTTCTATACCATATTTTCACAGGCGCTCGTTTCGATATAAAAATTTAAAAAATAAAATCCTTTGACCCTATGATAGGGGTAAGGGGTTTAATTTATTTATTTATTTTTATTTTAATATCGAAACAAACTTATATAGTCGTCACTCGAAAGGCAAAATATCATCCTAGTACATAGGTAATAGAGAAGAGAATTAATTTCTGAATGAAAATGTCACTAAATTACTTCATAGTCGAAAATTAAAATGTGTAACGTTTCAGAAAAAGACTTAAAATTGTGAATTGTGACGAAAATCCTCTATGGTATGACAAATCAGGTCTTGTAGCGATTGCTGAACAAAAATTAAAGAGAAGTTCACCAACCGATGGATAAAAGGTTACTCGTAGTACATTGAAACGAGTTTCTTTGATAAATATTTTCATATCTTTTTATAATTGGTTTATTCATTTCTTTATTACATGATATTATTATTTTTTTAATTTAATCATTTTTATTTTATTTTGTTCATTTATTTTGGTCATTCAATACTTCTACATAGAAATTAGACAGTATTTATGACAGACAACAATGAACAATATACAGCTTTACTTTGTCTCAAAAAGTGGTTTAAAGATACGAAAACTAAGCATTTTTATTCTATAATTGAATACTTGTAAGCCTTAGAAAATAAAATATCACGCCTTGTAAACGTGTTTTTAAAGTACAAATTGTATAAGACCTCGCTCATATATATAGATATTTCTTAGTCTCTTAAAATCCCACATCTGTTTAAAAATCCTAACTCCCCGCTCACTGGTCAGAATTATTTGTTGCTCATTTAATTGGTTTTATTTTGATATTGTCATATACCACTTTTTGAATGTTTTTTTATGATTAAATTCAAAAAGTGGTATATGACAATATTAATACAATTGTTTCAATCAAGCTTATTGGCTCATGACACGAAACTTTGAATGTTTATCTGTTTAATTTTACTTAAAGGTCACTGTAGCGTTCAACAGAGATCACCATTAGCTGGTTTTACTTCCCAGTCAAGATTATTTCACTGGTATCGAGACGTCACCAACTATAGGTGAAATGGCAGAAAATATCACCTTTGCAGTGCCCGTAGGAAAATGTGCAGGGTTGGTTCTCTAGCGTACCATGCACGTCTTGACACGGGACATCGGGTTTTAAGGTCTCTGAGGGAACCCGTCACTTCCATTAAATGTCAAGTGCTTGGCGAAAGGACCAAGTCAGAACCGGCTAGGGTTCGTACCCCGACCTCACATATGCAAAGAGAGCACTTTATCAACTGAGTTACTGTAGTTGTGCCTGCTACCACAGACTAATTAGTGTTAAACGCCCTGTTATATTTAAAGTGTTATTCTTTTAAATCTTTTGATTTATGACACGTTGTTTAAATGTTTCTCTTCAATAGGTTATTGTGACTTTGAATTTGGGTCAAGGTCAACCATTTGTGACATCTTTACAGACTAAGTAGAGCTTGACCTGGTGCTATATATTTTTAAGTTCCTAGGCCTTGCAGTTCATGACAAGAAATTGTGGTCACTTTGACCTTTTCAAGGTCAACCAACTTTGTCTACTTGATAAGAGTTTTGCAATGTACTTGCCAAGTATCATTACAATGGAAATGTTTTGAATAAGTAAATTAAGTGAAAATATAGAGAGACAACAATACTGGATGGGTGAAAGAAGGATAAAATACTTTTTTCAGGGCTTGCCATTACATTTTTATTAAGCTCAAGTGAGTTAAAACTTGATGGCAACATGTTTGCAGTCAGAGTATTCAGGAGTCTTATATCTGGCTATAACCTAAATAAAATATTTATTTCATTTTCTAAAGCATGAAGCAACTGAAGGTGTGAATATCTACTTGACCTGCCAATAACAAAGTTAATGTCAACTTAAAAGTCTTGATCATGCCTATACTATGCAGTGCTTAAACATACCTTAAACCTAACTCCTTGAAATGCATGTCTGCAGCCTCTATCAAGCAAAGTTTTTCTGACAACATTTCATGCTGATCCCAAGGAATAACATACTGTATTTTGTACTGGTCAGTTAAGGTACAGGTATGTTAAAATATGTCAGTACAGCATTTGTACTGGTGTTAAAATAACTAAAAATACACTTTCATCATTAATATGAATTACTTTATTAACTTAAAATACCTAATACCTAATACAATGTTTGCCACTTTCACTGGTAATGCAAAATCATCACAGTTTTAAAGATAGCTGGAATTTTAAGCTTGCATAACTTTATATTTAATATAAACAAAAAAAGCTACATGTATGTAAAATATAATGCTGATGATTAAAGCAATCTTATTGATGAAACTGATTAAAATACAGATCGTAAATATGTTGTAAATAGTAAATAAGCAGCATAAAAATGATACTACAGGAAATTGTGTCTGTTAAAAAAACTGATATGAATATCTGATTACATTATGATATGAATACTAATCATTATTTATGATCACACACACACACACACACACACACACACACACACACACACACTGATTAGTGTAACAAAAAGACCACTGATAACATTTTTTTCTATAATGTAAATAAAGAGAACATCAAAAAGCACTATGATAAATCTATCGACATAACTGTATCTCAGTGTGGTGTTTGGTAAAAGTGTATATACTTATAAAAAATAAAAGTACTAAAGATTACCAGTACTTTATATATACATGTACATATTATGTATAGTACAACAGGTCATGTAACACAATGACAGATTCTGATACCTATGAATCATACTAACCAGAAATACTAATCGATGATTAAATAATATTTCCAGAAAAAAGAAAACTTAAATGATGAATGAATAAAAAAAATAGACTTTAATTCTATTTCATTGCCAATTTTATAAAACTACCAATTTTCACTATCTTACATACAATGTAAGGAGAACATCACTTGTAAAACTAAATTGTTTTGTTTTTAAAGAGTGGAGTAGAACAAATGGTGTTTATGCCAACTTTTAAAAGTATTTCATTAATAAGGGTGTCAGGTCTGGGAAGGTTAAGGACAATGGAATGGCTAGAGAAAATTACTGACATTTAAGCAAGCAATTCTGACAGACTTTCTCACCCTTAAATCTGTTAACTGGCAGGTTAGTGACTTTGTAATCTAAAGCCAGTATTCCATACAGTCTGTCACTGAAGCCATCTGTTAAAATGGCAGGTAGTGCACTTTGTAATCTATAAGCCAGTATTCCATACAGTCTGTCACTGAAGCCATCTGTTAAACTGGCAGGTTAGTGACTTTGTAAATCTATAAGCCAGTATTCCATACAGTCTGTCACTGAAGCCATCTGTTAAACTGGCAGGTTAGTGACTTTTGTAATCTATAAGCCAGTCTTCCATACCATACAGTCTGTCACTGAAGCCATCTGTTAAACTGGCAGGTTAGTGACTTTGTAATCTATAAGCCAGTATTCCATACAGTCTGTCACTGAAGCCATCTGTTAAACTGGCAGGTTAGTGACTTTGTAATCTATAGCCAGTATTCCATACAGTCTGTCACTGAAGCCATCTGTTAAACTGGCAGGTTAGTGACTTTGTAATCTATAAGCCAGTATTCCATACAGTCTTCACTGAAGCCATCTGTTAAAACTGGCAGGTTAGTGACTTTGTAATCTATAAGCCAGTATTCCATACAGTCTGTCACTGAAGCCATCTGTTAAACTGGCAGGTTAGTGACTTTGTAATCTATAAGCCAGTATTCCATACAGTCTGTCACTGAAGCCATCTGTTAAACTGGCAGGTTAGTGACTTTGTAATCTATAAGCCAGTATTCCATACAGTCTGTCACTGAAGCCATCTGTTAAACTGGCAGGTTATTGACTTTGTAATCTATAAGCCAGTATTCCATACAGTCTGTCACTGAAGCCATCTGTTAAACTGGCAGGTTATTGACTTTGTAATCTATAAGCCAGTATTACCATACAGTCTGTCACTGAAGCCATCTGTTTTATTAGAGGAAGAGATTTGTTAAAAAATAATCTCTTCAATTACCCTGTACACTGTACAAATTAAATAAGAGAATTAAAATTTTACAAAACAACTTTGCTAGATATCAATCATAAGAGTAAAAGCAAACAAAAAAGGTCTGGATATCTTTTATTTCTGAATGAAAATGAAACTTATATAGGAAAACAGATCCAAATAATAAGGGCTAAAACTGTGTAAAAATAACAAAACTAATATATAAAGAATATAGTGAAACAGTTCTTATAACTGTTCTGGTTCACTTATGGTCACAGGATTTTTAAATCAAAGTCCTTTTTTCTAACTCTCCCTAGAATTATCATCAAAATCTAACACACTGACAATGAATCAAGATTTATTTTTTTTAAGTTTCTTAAGACTAGTTTTAAAATAACTAAATAAACAATTACTAACTTATTTCTAAGACTTTCTTTATACAGGTAACAAAAGCATCTGGGAAACAGTATTTAAAGCATAAAATAAACACTAAAATAACAAAAAAGTACATAAAATGACTCGACAAAAATATAATATATGACTAATCTGAATCTATATGGTATACAAGACATTTACAAATTAAATATACACACGAATTATCACAGTTAATATTGCCAAAAATATATTTTTTGATGTATATTAATAACATTTCAATAATAAACAAATTTACCCAGTATATCATGTTCAAATCATATTGCATGCAAAAAATTGTCATTCTTGTTGATTAAGATTTTAGAAATTTACTTGGATCATGATTAGTGTAACCCAAAATATCCTACTATCAAATGTTTTAAACTGATTGCACATTGCATAATCTCTTTTGAACATTCAACAACAGTATTGACAACTAACAAGCAGATGATGCAATAGTGAAGCATTAAAATTCACATAAAAATGGAGCAATTCAAACAAAAGTTTCAAAATCCATTTCATGCTTGTCTTGGGTGTAGTAATACACAAGGTTGATGATGTAAATTGCATGAAGTGCAATTTTGCTGAAATTTTAGGGACAAGTATATTGAGGAATATTCTGTCTGAAATTTTGTCTAAGACCCAATCAAAAACCTTTAAAAATTAATTAGAAGTAAGGATTTACTATATTTTACTTTTTATTAATAAACAGAAATAAAAATTTGTAACTGAAAAAAACATATACTTGGCATCAGTCAATTTACATGTATAGAACATTTATTGACCTAGTTTAAATATTGGACATAATAATGCTATATTAAACTGAATAATGATGTGACAACAACCAGCACCTTTAAATGATCTGTTTATAGGTATGTGTATGATTTTCAGAATTATGATACAAACACACATGACAAAACTGCTATAATGTGAATATGGCCACTGAACATTATTATTTGAAATGGCTACTGGTAATCAGAATATTTTATAAACATAGTATCACATTGCAATTTGTTTTTAAATGATTTATAAAATATTCATTTTCTAAGGTAATGAATGATCAAATTCTATACATAAATATACAAATTTATGTAGCAAAATAATTTTTAACAATCAGAAACATGTCCATGAATAATTTGCAAGTTTAACATTTAAACCATTATTGCTTTATTTCAACTAAAAATCCCATATTTAAGCCATGCTTCATTGTAAAATATAGCAGATGTATTTACATTTAATGTGTTTCCCCCATTGCCTTTTTAAATATTCTTTTTGTATTATCAGCCTATACTTGCTATTTGATGTGCGACTGACAAATTTGATGAAACAATAGCATGTCACACCAATTAACCAATGATTGTCATTCAAGACATATTTCAGGGACTTTGTAAACAACAAGACTGTAACATCTGCTGCTTTCACATAATTTGTCAAAGTGAATAAAGCAGTAATTTGAAATTTAAAAGCCTGCTATCATCTGATTTAAATTGTATTTTATAGATATAAGTACTGAACAGTTAAAAGTTTGGAAGTCATTGTCCTTTAACTGCCATAGATATTTCAGGCAAACTTATTATAATGTGTTATACAGTCAAGTATGTTAACATTTAGCTTCCCTGAAATAGCTTTGTCAGTTATAAAACTGTAACTACCATATATCAACAGCTCAATGCCATACCACTGCCATCCAAAAATTTCCATGTAAATATGAATCTCCAAATTTCAACAGTAAATGTAACAACCAATCTTATGAGCACTTTCTATCTGTGATTTGATAAAAATATACATGTAGTTTACAATAAAATAAATTATTAAAAAATAATACAAATTAATGACATAAACAAGAATACAAAAACAAAAAGCATTTACCAAATATTTTGTGTCAAATTACTAACAACAAAAGTTGTTTTAATTTTTTTCTTTTCATTATCTCGGCAGATAGAAGATTAAATGTGTAACTAAGGAATCCAATTACAGCAGCCACTTGTCTCTGTTTATTACAACTATGTTGCCAGCAGCCACTTGTCTGTTTATTACAACTCTGTTGCCAGCAGCCACTTGTCTCTGTTTATTACAACTCTGTTGCCAGCAGCCACTTGTCTCTGTTTATTACAACTTTGTTGCCAGCAGCCACTTGTCTCTGTTTATTACAACTCTGTTGCCATTTTTGTTGTCATCATTTGAATACGTTTAGCATTACATGTTTTACACAATATATGTTCATCAAGAGGATAGCATCCACGGCCATCAGCTTCCGAGGAAAGTTGCAATCCACAGTCCTGTTTAAACACATAAACAAAGTACATTAATGGCTGTGTAATTAGTCAAATAAAATTATTATCTCAAAAATAATAATCAAACTAAAATCTTGTGTGTTATTTAAAGCAAGTGTATTTTCAAGAGCCCTATCCCTTTAGTTCAACATGGAGTTGTAGTAGCTTAATTTTCAAGCATTAGTCAGCAAATCCCATGCATCTGCTGTGGCTTTGACTCAAGTTAACCACAAGCCAGAAATCCTTTATTGTATTTGTAACCATACTAGAGGTCAGGAGATATGCAATTCCTTTACAAAGTGTAAGCATTTCTTTCACTGAATAAATACTATGTAACACATGTAAGTGACTAATTTACAATCCACGATAAAACATGTGATGGTAATGTTTTACAAACATTGAAACCAAAAAGAAAAATTGCTTATTCCATTTTTCTTTTCATATTATAGTTTTAAACAGGGACAACCCTGATTCAAAAACTACCTTGGTGGCTTAGTTGAAAAGCATCTGTCTGGAGAGTGGGGGTCAGGTTTTGAACCATGGCCAAGTCATGCAAGTGATACTTAAACATTTTAAATGCCGCTTCCTCACCAGGTGCTTCACATTACAGGGACAGAATATTGAATGGTTCATCTGATGCCAGGATAATGTGACTTGGAGTAGTATGTTCGTCTGTGACAAACTGACTTGCTGAGCTAGCATCTTAACAGAAATTCTCCCTGGGTGTGCAGTAGTACAAGACAGACAAAGTCTCCCTGGGTGTGCAGGAGTACAAGACAGACAAAGTCTCCCTGGGTGTGCAGTAGTACAAGACAGACAAAATCACCCTGGGTATGCAGTAGTACAAGACAGACAAAGTCTCCCTGGGTGTGCAGTAGTACAAGACAGACAAAATCTCCCTGGGTGTGCAGTAGTACAAGACAGACAAAATCTCCCTGGGTGTG
Source organism: Tegillarca granosa (assembly GCA_029721355.1). Taxonomy (NCBI): domain Eukaryota; kingdom Metazoa; phylum Mollusca; class Bivalvia; order Arcoida; family Arcidae; genus Tegillarca; species Tegillarca granosa. Next base: position 4,131,062 of record CM056597.1, on the reverse strand, counting down.
CAGTAGTACAAGACAGACAAAATCACCCTGGGTGTGCAGTAGTACAAGACAGACAAAGTCTCCCTGGGTGTGCAGTAGTACAAGACAGACAAAGTCTCCCTGGGTGTGCAGTAGTACAAGACAGACAAAATCACCCTGGGTGTGCAGTAGTACAAGACAGACAAAGTCTCCCTGGGTGTGCAGTAGTACTAGACAGACAAAGTCTCCCTGGGTGTGCAGTAGTACAAGACAGACAAAGTCTCCCTGGGTGTGCAGTAGTACAAGACAGACAAAATCTCCCAGGGTGTGCAGTAGTACAAGACAGACAAAATCACCCTGGGTGTGCAGGAGTACAAGACAGACAAAGTCTCCTTGGGTGTGCAGTAGTACAAGACAGACAAAATCTCCTTGGATGTGCAGTAGTACAAGACAGACAAAGTCTCCCTGGGTGTGCATTAGTACAAGACAGACAAAATCTCCTTGGGTGTGCAGTAGTACAAGACAGACAAAATCACCCTGGGTGTGCAGTAGTACAAGACAGACAAAATCTCCCTGGGTGTGTAGTAGTACAAGACAGACAAAATCATCCCGGGTGTGCAGTAGTACAAGACAGACAAAGTCCCCCTGGGTGTGCAGTAGTACAAGACAGACAAAGTCTCACCGGGTGTGTAGTAGTACAAGACAGACAAAATCATCCCGGGTGTGCAGTAGTACAAGACAGACAAAGTCCCCCTGGGTGTGCAGTAGTACAAGACAGACAAAATCATCCCGGGTGTGCAGTAGTACAAGACAGACAAAATCACCCTGGGTGTGCAGTAGTACAAGACAGACAAAATCATCCCGGGTGTGTAGTAGTACAAGACAGACAAAATCACCCTGGGTGTGCAGTAGTACAAGACAGACAAAATCATCCCGGGTGTGTAGTAGTACAAGACAGACAAAATCACCCTGGGTGTGCAGTAGTACAAGACAGACAAAATCATCCCGGGTGTGTAGTAGTACAAGACAGACAAAATCACCCTGGGTGTGCAGTAGTACAAGACAGACAAAATCATCCCGGGTGTGCAGTAGTACAAGACAGACAAAATCTCACCGGGTGTGCAGTAGTACAAGACAGACAAAATCTCCCTGGGTGTGTAGTAGTACAAGACAGACAAAATCTTACCGGGTGTGCAGTAGTACAAGACAGACAATGATACACACTTTCACATCTAACAAATACAGAAACAAGTTCTAAGAGTAAGTCTTCAAGATTAATAACCTTGATTTCCTTGTATCAAGGAAACAACATTACAGCCAATCAACCAATCTGGTTAAAAAGTTACCTGAGAAATAAATATTTAAAACAATTATAGTAAGAGTACATGTGACATCCATTATTTCTATAAATAAAAAGTGTGAAATAAATACACTGAATCTTCATAAAAACTTTGTTGTTGTTTACCTCACATCTGTAACAATGAACATGAAAGCTTCTATCCATGGCAACCACTCTAACAGTTTCTTCTTGTCCTGGTTCAGGTACTATTGGTGTTTGGCATACACAACATCTTGGGGCAAATTTACTAAACAATTATGGATGGATTTGATCAAACTTGGAATGAATGATAAGCAATTTAGTACTTCAGTCATGATAAAAAGTGATATTTACAATTGTTATGATCCAATACATTGATTTTGAATTTCCCTTTTAAATATGCACCTTGATGTTAATAATTTTTCTTTATCCTATAACATTCAAAAGTTATGAGGGGATGTGATGTCCTTAGGAAAAGTTGAATTTTCCTAGTAAGTTTTTATGGTCTGATCTTGATTACAAATTTTGGTATCTAACACTTTGTCTCTGCATCTATGGTGTAAATATTACTTTATTATCCCTTCCTACTGAAAATTGGAAGTTAACACTTTAAAACATTGATCCAGACAGTGGTGGGATGGATAATGGGGGCATAAAATATCAAATCTGAACTAATTTACAAACACCACCTTCATAATGTACATGTATCATTTTTCACTTTTCTGAAATGCATTTCCTCATCAGCAATCCAAGATCCTTGTAAAATGTATGCTTTGGAATTTGAATGAATTCAGTATAAACAATTACAATTATTATCTTTATATCTAGTTTTAATGGGCAATTTTTAATACAAGTTTTACTGTATACTATGATAAAACCAGACCTGTTTTAGAGCCAAAAATATCTCCATTTGATCCTTATATTTGACCTACAAACCTTAATGTGATACAAAACACATCATCTCATGCTTGTTATCATTCATTCCAAGTTTGATCAAATCCATCCATAAACATATATATGTATGTTTTGGAATGGACACAATTTTATATGGACAGAGGGTCATAAGGACATGATGATTCCCACCTAACCCTGCACCCCACCCCAAAAATCCTTAGAAGATGTTATTATCAATCTTTATTGTTACCTGTGAAAATCTTCAATACAATGTATCTGGTTAGTGGCATCTACTGTAAATGGAATTCCATCTAAACTTTTACCACATACAACACAGACAAAGCAGGCTGGATGGTATGGCTTTCCAGTGGCACGTAAAAGCTGAAAGATACATTGTATCAGAGTTATGTTTAATGACTGCCAATCTCTTAACAGACCAAAAAATAGGACCTATTCTCAATGTCCAAACTTTATTTTGCTTAATTTATTGTGTAAATTTTTTTTCAATTTGACAAATCAAGTTCAAATATGCTACTTTACATTTACATTTTATAGATTTTATTAACTTCATTTTTCGATATGATCTTTTCCTATTAATATCTTCAAGTTCATGACCTGTACAAATCAGGTTTACAACATCTCTGATTATAATGTCCATAAAACGGTACTGCTAATAACAGAATTTCGGTTGTAGCATATGTCATCAATTAAGGGGTTAAAAAAATGTGTTAAAAATGCTCGAAAATAATGTAAAACATAATAAAATACCTAGTAAAATAAAATTACAATCAAAAATCTTAATGGCCACTTTGCTGAAATGCAAAATGGAAGAAAATCCATAGATAAAATCAAGGTGCACATCTATAATATATATATATAGAGAGAGAGAGATAGATAGATAGATAGATAGAATAGGAAAAATCCTGAAAAAAACCAAAAAGGAAAACGCACATCTTTGATATACACATGTAAATGGAGACATTCTGGGAAAACAGAAAATAACAAAGAGTTAAAATCTTAAAAAAAGTTCAATTTTTTTTTTAAATATTTGAGTTTTTTTTCCCCCCAAAAAATCCGTTTTTAAAAAGTCTAAAATTTGGAAACATCATCATTATAATTTTAAGGTACTTACTCTATCTGTGATTGGTTTAGAACAAACGGAACATTTCTCTAGTGAATTCTGTAAATTAAGATTGAAATAATTAAATAAATGTTCATTTAATGCTGATGGCTTGTAAATTAATGAAATATAATTTAAATTTACAGACAACATGAAAAATTAATACAACACTCACAATTTGTCCTGAAAAAAAAACTGAAATTTTATATAATAAAAAGCCATGACATGGTAATGATATGAAATGTGTATAATTACAGCAAATCTTTGAGTGTCATGAATCAGATTAATGTTTCCAAGTTAAATATTGATAAGTTAATGAGTTATTTTATTATCACCATCATCATAGTTAAGTATCTTAGTTACCAATCATCATCATCATCATCATCAAGTATTTTACTTACCATATAGCAGGGCTCACAGTATGGTTTGTTATCCATAGAGTAGAAAGATTTCCCTCTTAACATTGTACCTGTAAGTAAATAAAATGTAAGAGAAAAGAGTAACATATTTATTAAATACAATGTATGTATATATGTATGAATCATGGCATGCTTAAGAAGAAATACAAATGTATAGGATGTTTTAAGTGGAAAAACAGAAGTAAGGAGACCTTAAATCACTAGTCTTAATGAACATGTTGACTTTCTATAGACCCTGGTCTTAATAAACAGGTTGTCTTTCTATAGACCTTGGTCTTTATGGACAGGTTGACTTTATAGTCTATAGACACTGGTCTTAATGAATAGGTTGACTTTCTATAGACACTGGTCTTAATAAACAGGTTGTCTTTCTATAGACATTGGTCTTAATGAATAGGTTGACTTTCTATAGACACTGGTCTTAATGAATAGGTTGACTTTCTATAGACATTGGTCTTAATGAACAGGTTGACTTTCTATAGACATTGGTCTTAATGAATAGGTTGACTTTCTATAGACCTTGGTCTTAATGAATAGGTTGCCTTTCTATAGACACTGGTCTAAATGGATAGGTTGACTTTCTATAGACACTGGTCTTAATGAACAGGTTGTCTTTCTATAGACATTGGTCTTAATGAATAGGTTGACTTTCTATAGACACTGGTCTTAATGAACAGGTTGACTTTCTATAGACACTGGTCTTAATGAACAGGTTGACTTTCTATAGACACTGGTCTTAATGAACTGGTTGACTTTCTATAGTCTACAGTCTTTCTTAGTTCTTTTGAGTTAAAAATAAAACAGCAAAGGGATCTGAAAACACTGGTGTCCATGATCTGTTGTCTTGTTTGCAAAAAAGAAAAAATGGGGGTCTTAAACAATGGACATTTTATAGAGTTTTTTTTAATATAGGTCTTAAAACAGTGTGGTCTTATAAACAGGTTGTCCTTAAATAGATGTTGTTGCTATATAAAATATACATACCACAGTTAATGCATATAAAACAGGCAATATGAAATATTTGATCCATAGCAGTACATCCATTACTTTCTCCCATTACCTTCTTCCCACATTTGGTGCACATCCCTGGAATAAAACAAATCATCCTATTAAAACAGGATTAATATAAGTTTTAGGTAAAGTTATTCTCTTATGAAATAGGAAAATATGACAGGTGCCAGGAAAATTAAGGTTTTCCAGTAAAGAAAGGATAATTCTCCAGAATGACCGGGGGGGGGGGGGGGGGGGGGGGGGGTTTAGGGAAAATTACAAATATCCAGTTGTCAAACCAAGCTGAAAAAATCTGTTACATGCAAAAAAAAAAAAAAAATAAAATAAAAATAGATAAATAAACAAGAGGGCCATGAAGGCCCTGGACGCTCACCTGAAAATGATGTACACTCAGCTTGATTTTGGCAAACTGGAGCTTCTATTCTTAAAAGAGATTTTTTCCTATATTTCGAACTAGTGACCTACTTATTGACACAAAATGACCCATATATAAACTTGAGCTAGCTTTTGTCAAGAGCATTATTCTGAGACAGTTTGATAAGATTGGTCTAAAATGGATCCCCTCATATGTGTTTACAAGGTTTTTATATAATTCGACCTAGTGACCTACTTATTGACCCAACATAGTCCATATACAAACTCGAGCTAGCTTTTGTCAAGAGCATCATTCTGACTAAGTTTGATGAAGATTGGACTAAAATTGGGTCCTCAGGAGTGTTAACAAGGTTTTATTACAATCCGACCTAGTGATCTACTTATAGACCCAACATGGCCCATATACGAACTTGAGCTAGTTTTTGTCAAGAAGTTTATTTTGACTAAGTTTGAAGAAGATCGAACTAAAATTGGGTCCTCAGGAGTGTTAACAAGGTTTTCTTTTTTACAATTTGACCTAGTGACCTACTTATTGATCCAACATGGCCAATAAACAAACTTTAGCTAGCTTTTGTCAAGAGCATCACTCTAAGTTTGATGAAGATTGAACTAAAATTGGGTCCTCAGGAGTGTTAACAAGGTTTTTCTACAATTTAACCTAGTGATCTACTTATTGACCCAACATGTCCCATATACGAACTTGAGCTAGCTTTTGTCAAGAGCATCATTCTGACTAAGTTTGATGAAGATTGGACTAAAATTGGGTCCTCAGGAGTGTTAACAAGGTTTTATTACAATCCGACCTAGTGATCTACTATTGACCCAACATGGCCCATATATGATCTTGAGCTAGCTTTTGTCAAGAAGATCATTCTGACTAAGTTTGATGAAGATTGGACTAAAACTGGGTCCTCAGGAGTGTTAACAACGTTTTATTACAATTCGACCTAGTGACCTACTTATTGACCTAACATGGCCCTTATAAGGACTTGAGCCTAGCTTTTGCTAAGAAGTTTATTTTGACTAAGTTTGAAGAAGATTGGACTAAAATTGGGTCCTCAGGAGTGTTAACAAGGTTTTTCTACAATTTGACCTAGAGACCTATTTATTGACCCAACATGGCCCATATACAAACTTCAGCTAGCTTTTGTCAAGAGCATCATTCTAAGTTTGATAAAGATTGGACTAAAATTGGGTCATCAGGAGTGTTAACAAGGTTTTTCTACAATTTGACCTAGTGACCTACTTATTGACCCAACATGGCCCATATAAGAACTTGAACTAGCTTTTGTCAAGAGCATCATTCTGACTAAGTTTGATGAAGATTGGACTAAAATTGGGTCCTCAGGAGTGTTAACAAGGTTTTATTACAATCCGACCTAGTGATCTACTTATTGACCCAATATGGCCCATATACCAACTTGAGCTAGCTTTTGTCAAGAAGTTTATTCTGACTAAGTTTGATGAAGATTGGACTAAAACTGGGTCCTCAGGAGTGTTAACAAGGTTTTTCTACAATTTGACCTAGTGACCTACTTATTGATCCAACATGGCCCATATATGATCTTGAGCTAGTTTTTGTCAAGAAGATCATTCTAACTAAGTTTGATGAAGATTGGACTAAAATTGGGTCCTCAGGAGTGTTAACAAGGTTTTTCTACAATTTGACCTAGTGACCTACTTATTAAACCAACATGGCCCATATACGAACTTGAGCTAGCTTTTGTCAAGATGATCATTCTGACTAAGTTTGATGAAGATTGGACTAAAATTGGGTCCTCAGGAGTGTTAACAAGGTTTTTCTACAATTTGACCTAGAGACCTATTTATTGACCCAATATGGCCCATATACCAACTTGAGCTAGCTTTTGTCAAGAGCATCATTCTGACTAAGTTTGATGAAGATTGGACTAAAATTGGGTCCTCAGGAGTGTTAACAAGGTTTTTCTACAATTTGACCTAGTGACCTACTTATTGACCCAACATGGCCCATATACGAACTTGAGCTAGCTTTTGTCAAGAGCATCATTCTGACTAAGTTTGATGAAGATTGGACTAAAATTGGGTCCTCAGGAGTGTTAACAAGGTTTTATTACAATTCGACCTAGTGACCTACTTATTGACCCAACATGGCCCATATACAAACTTCAGCTAGCTTTTGTCAAGAGGATCATTCTGAGAAAGTTTGATTAAGATTGCACTTAAATTGTGGCCTCAGGAGTGTTAACAATCAAAAGTTGACGCACGTCGCACGACGCACACCGGACAATGACCCACCACAATAGCTCACTTGAGCACTTTGTGCTCAGGTGAGCTAAAAAAAAATTAAAAAAAAAAAACCAAGCAAGCTGACAAACATGCTTACAGTGGGATCTACAGGCACAGGATTAAAACACAGGCATGTGATCTGCAAACAGGTGCTTTATACCACTTAGCTTCTAGACAACTTATACAACACAGAAAGAAAATGTCAGTAGTCAAATGCACTACAAGTAGCACGTAATCAAAATTCTACTTAGTAATTCATACTGTTCACCATCAAATTTTAGAATGGATAAATCTAAATACATGACCATTTCAGTGAACTCAGTGGTGGTGCATCTTGGATTTTAAGGCTCACTCAGACATTTTTAACATTCTTAAAGTCCTGGATGAATCATGTATACAGTATAACATACCATAGAAATCAGGATCACTAGTAGACTCCATGTTCTGCAAGAGTAAGTTTGTTAAAGCATCTACTTCTGCTTCTTTGTTGCTTCCTTTGTTTTCTGTTGGACTTAAAAGATCATCATCAATATATGATGCTGGTACCTGTGGTCCTGGTACTGGCCGCTCTGATGGCACTTCTGTCTAAAATTCAGAGAAATAGTTTAAATTTACATACAGTAAAACCTTGAATCATTGTCACCATGTTTCCTCACATCTGGCATTATAACTTATTAAGGAGTTTGGTTATAAAAGGAGGAATGCTCAAAATTAAAAACATAGAAGTAATGGATTTTGGACTCTCATCATGATGTTGTAATAAGTAAGGTAATGAAGTTAGCCAGGACATTGAAACAAGTTTAAGTGTATTTAAATAAAAAACTGGTAGGAAATAATTATAAATGTGTATATTCAATAATTTGTTAAAAATATTATATTAATAATCAACATTTATAATCAACATATAAAAGTTAACAACACACTCCCAGTGTATAGCTTTATGTTGGAAGACAATGTATACAATTTAACGAAATCTGGATGATAACAGTATGTTACATACATGTAACATCACTTGTATGTACATGGATTGGTTATAGTAGTGAGTTTAATCAAATGAGTAAATCATAAACCAATGTTACAGTCACAGTAACATGCATGGAAACCAAAGTTGGTTAAATAACACTGAATCTAATAACAAAAACATTTTTTTAAATATTGATCATTTTTAGTTTCAGTTAAAAAGAGAGTATCCATGATACATGTATGTGCCACTTGGATTGTAAGACATATGGACAAATAAATATGATCACTCAATTCTCCCTGCCTGGCTTACAATTTATTTTTATACATGCATAATGTAAAAAAAAACTTTCTAAAGGATAAAACTCAAGTTTACTTTGCATTTCTAAATATTTTTTTTTTTTTATTTCATTAATTTCAGACAAGATCACATAATTTATTTTTGGTAATTAACTGGGAATCTTGAAGTTTATTTATGCAAAATTTTACCAATTTCAGAAACATTATTTAATAGGAAATGGATGGTGCAGAGAAAGATTATACAATTAATCAAAATGTGCAATTAACCAATATGCAAATGCAAATGAGTTGAATCTACTGTATCACATTATGTCATTTCACCACTTACAGGGCAAACTAAAAAGTCTATATTTACCGGTATCTCAGTTGAAAATTTAAGATAGAAAATAGTCTGGGTATTACAATAAAAGAAATAGATCTACCTTGTAATGTGGCGAGACCTGACCTCTAGGACTGGCACTTCCTGGACCAGCTGAGTACGACATATCATGCTGGGGTGTTGGTGAAGGGCGTCCTTGTGACCCACCACTACCTACACGGACATACCCATCTTGTGGAGTTGGTGAGTACTGTCTTCCTGTAGTAACCTTCACTGGGCGTGCATAAGGCGATGGCTCTTGAGATGTTGGTTCATTTGAATATGACGACTGTAGAGATGATATGTTGGCATAATTACTCGCCGTATAAGGTGACGTACGTCCAGCTGGTGAGGTTGATCTTACAGTATATGGTGATTGTTTAGACTCATGCTGGTACATCTTGGCTCTTGTATATTCATCTTCAACAGTTCTTGGTGAAGCACTGTATGTCTGTGTGTCATAACTTCTAGGAGAAGTATTCTGTGATGTATAGGACGTAGTTCCATAAGTCTGATTTTCAAATGTGTTTGGTTGGGAGCTGTATGATGAGGTATAACCACCAGGATAATTAGTCATGTCTGGAGAATCTCTGCTATAAGTGTAAGAAGTACTCTGGGTAGGGGGTGGTGGAAATTCCTCTCTTGTCTCTCTACTTTCATATTCATATGCACTATCTTGGGGTGGTGGAGGAAACTGTTCATCATGGTAACCACTTTGTGGTGGGGGTGGTGGAAACTCAGATTCACCTGGCTGGTCTCGAAACTGCCTGTACTGACCACCTCCTATAAATATATAGAGGTAAATGAAATTTTGTTCTATACTTGTTGACTGACCACATCTTTTGCAAATTGTTATATTAAAGTATGCAAAAAGTGATGTGATGTTTTCATCAATATTTAATGGTCATCATCATTGTTATTATCATCATCACTGTCATCATCTTCATGTAATTCTTGTCCAATCAGGACAGTGAAAGTATCATATGAAAACGCTACATATATGTATTGTTTAAAAAAGATCCAAAACTTTAACAGTAAACAAAATATAACATCTGACATTACAAGTTACACCCTGTCTCAATGGTCCAAAATGACAAGACTGTTACTATTCTTTTTGTATTGGTCAAGGCCCTTACAGTAGGAAACTGAAGTGTCATTATATGCAATTCTGGAAAAAATCTTATGGGAAAATACATAGTAGAAATATAAAAGTACCAATCCTGTAAATTTTTTCAAATAAAGAAAATTCACTCGAATATTAAAATTTGGGCCAAAATAGGTTAAACATTGAAAATGGAGCCTTTTTTTTAGTTTAGTACAAATTACATGTAAGCAGACCTATATATAGCCTAAATGAAACAAGAGATAGTTTGTGAAACACTTATATCCCCCCCCACACCCCCCAATTCTTGGGCAGACATTATAGGGTGCACAAGCTTTTATTATGGGCAGTATACATTATGGGCAGTGTACATGGAAATGAAAATGACCTTTTGAACATAAAATCAATAGGGGTCATCTACCAGAACTATCTGAGATGCATAAATCTATCAAATATGATGTGTCTAAGCTAAAAGAAATTTGAATTATAGGTTGCACAAACATACAGACCTTCAGACAGGTTTGACTGTACTTCTAAATTATAAATTATTATCAATATAAACATATTTAACCAACCTGATTATATATGTGATATCAGTAATTAATTTGATCAACATTTGTAGAGATAATGAACATAAAACAAATAATTGGAATTTTTCGGACAACATTTGTAGATATAATGAACATAAAGCAAATAATTGGAATTTTTCTAAGTCAAAGGGGGATAAATGTGTCAAAAAATGTTTGTTCGTACCCATAACAGAACTTGATCTACATATTTTTATGATAAATCTGTATACCAAATTTCATTTCAGTATGTGCAACCTCTGCAAAGAAAATCAATGGAAGCTGCAAATAACTGAAATTTTTCCAAGTCCAAAAATTGCTTGATCGTACCCAAAACAGAACTTGACCTAGATATTCTTATGATAAATCTGTATACCAAACTTCATTTCAGTATGTGCAACCTCTGCGAAGAAAATGAACGGAAATTGTTGGTGGACCGACAGACAGCAGCAAAGCAATATGCCCTCCCTTCTTTAACCCCTTCAGCCTCAGGATTTTTAGTTGAAATCATGAGACAATACTTTTATGTACGTTTGAAATCTTGAGTTCTATTATCGTCTTCATTTTTTAATTTTGAAAAGAATGAAATAAGAACTCATACTGTGACCGTCCGAATCTGTATCTGGTAAAGCCATACATGCACTTGTACCTCTCAGTGTAGGAAATCGGATGAAAAATCTATACAAGGGGAGCCTAAATGACCCAATGTGTTGAACAAAAAACAAGCATGTTGCAGATGCGTTTTCTGTAATATGCTCTACTTCCGGGAAATTGATTTTCTGAAAATGTATGCCGCAAATGGGATTCCCTTGCATCTAGCACATGTATATAATTTTAATTGGGGTCAGTTCTCTGTATGTCATATTTATTTATGGTAAATGGTGTATCTATTCAACCAACAAAAATTATGTTAATTTCTAGCATATCAGCTTCACTCAAACTCATCTAGTTTAATTGTGATGTCGTTTTGTTTTTCCAGGATTTAGCAAGGATTTAAAAATAATTAAACATGACATCTGTCAAGAAAAAAAAACCAAAAAACAAAACCATTATCAGTTAAAAATTGAAGATTTTATAATGATATTATTTTCTAGAACTTGAAATAATATTAAGTTTAATTACTAGCATGATCTAGTTAGAATCTAGAAAACGTCACATGCCGTTGTTTGGTTTCAAGCCATAGGTATTTAAATCTCGCCGTTTCTAATACTTGTAAATGCACACATTTTGGATTATCATCCATATTTTCATAGTTTAGAATCAGTGTTGCGTCTAGTTTATAAACATGTGCCTTTTTCATTGTTTTAAAATGATCCACGAGGTTTAAGTTCGATTTAGATTTTGCGATCACATGACATTTTTTTATTTTGTTCTGATTTCTTTAATTTTTTTTTACAAACTTTAAAGTTAAAATTCTGTATAATTAGAGTGCATCTACAAAAAAATAATAATAACAAAAATTAAAGTGCTGACAAAATAATTTCATGTGATACCATTTTTATCAATATCTGATGAATATTAACGAAATGACAGGCAAACAAAAACTATGCTTTGATATTTAGACAAAGGCCAAAAAATGTGTAGAAATGCGTAGTTGAGGCTTAAGGGGTTAAAGGGGCATAAAATAAATATTAAACAAAAAATTCAGTTACATGTAGTACCTGGTCTATATGGTGCTGGAGCTGAATTGTGTATCTTTGGTTTTGGTGCCACAGCAGGTGGTTGTTTCCTTGCAGAACTTTGTATGTGGATATTCATCTGTGCAAAATCCCTCTCTAAACCCTGGTGAGCCATTGTTTATATCTGGTATAAAAATAAAAATAAGAGCTGTAAAACATGTTGGGAATAGAGTGAAATAAAGTCCATTACAACCCAGTGACGGTCAAGATTCTTTCAATGAAGCTGAGGTTGTCTGTTCTGGGATGGTGGAGGAAACTTAAAGTATCCGCAGTGAACCACAAATATTCCACAGAGATCATTTTGGTAAATAATAACTACCGGTACAAAAGACATGATCACATGAGCCATAGACAAGACAAATGAAATAAAAAATATAACATAAATGTCAAACCATTTAACACATATTGTAATCCCTAATTAACAGTGACTTTGTACTGGCAATGAGAACAATAACATAATAATGCAGTCATTGGGTGGTTAAAAAAATATTTAAAACTGTTCATTTAAAAGTGGATGTAAAAGGTAAGGGAAAAAGGCAGCAAGCAAACCAGGACTCAACCCTAGGACCTTCCAGATACTAGCAGGGTGCTCTATTAATTGAGCTACCCAGCTACCTGTAAATAAAAGTACATTCTGAACAACAATGCTAAAGAAAATGAGAAAAGTTGTCATTATCTATAAATCTAAACAAAAATTAACATGGCAATTAAAAAATATGGTATACCTGTTCACATTTTAGATACACAATTTTTAGACAAACAGTTTTTACTTTATGTTGATTGATTTATTATGGTTAACCTCACAGCTAAGATTACTTTGTTTAATATACATATCAGGTATAGCCACTATAGTTTAAATAATTTTAACTGTAAAAATTAATAACTATGCAATGTGCCTAAGGCAAATTAAGTTATGATCAAATTTTATGAAAAAGAGGAGTAAGGCCTAAAATAAAATTAACTTTGTTTGCTGTTGACCGCCCGACCCACTTGAAATGCCCCTACCCAAAAAATTTTATTGCCATCAATTCCCTTTTTTTTTTTTTTTGGCTTTTCATACAAAATAAAAACAGTATGAAAGGGCAATAATCCAAGCAAAGCAACCTGTGAGCAGGTTTACACATTAGTGAGGAAATTCCACTTTCTCCATGGGAGAAGACACAAGGAGAAACATAGAAGCCTGTAGTTAGCAAAAAAATTGTAAAATGTGTTTTAAAAGAGACATATGAAACCAATTTAACCTTTTTCAAAAGTGTAATAGATTAAGTTTTCAAAAAATAAAATATTTTTCCTACCTACCTACCCCATGTAGACAGCATGAGTCGGAAAACAGCAAACAAAGAATTTTTTAAGTTAGGCCTAAATGGGAGATTGATTGTGGTTAATTCTGAATTTAATTTTAAAAATATTCCAAAAATTAAACAGCTTAAATTTGACAACTATAGCAGACATTTGGTGCAAAATCTATATTAAGTGTATGTTTACATTATGTAATGTATCTTGCATGTAAGACCAGAAAAACCAACAAGGATATTTAATATTTATATACATGTAGTTCTCTAAAACACATCCAGTATATTTGTAGCAGCATACTTGTTCATAATATATCTGCCAAATTTGTTGAACTTTGTGACATAACACATTATATAAAAACATATTAATTTACAGCATCAACTTTTAATTGAAATACCAGTAAACAAGTCCTAAAATACTCTACAGAAATTATAAAAACTACAAAAAATAGCAAATAAACACCTTAACTATGCTAGTTTTACTGCTTGATCCCAGGATTAACATCTCATCTAGATGCCCTGATATTTCTAATATTGCACGGTAAATCTCATATATATTTCAATTAATTTTGAACTGAACTTAAATCAAATATGTGTCATGTTTTATTATTTACTTAAGAAATTGAACAAGAAATTTTTAAAGAAAAATTTAAAGCTTTGATGCGATTCGAACCCAGGAACCAAGGTTTACAAGGATGAAAGCTTTACCACAAGCCCCCGACAACCATTTCATATTAAGTTATCGCTTTTGATAAAAATAATCTTGAGTTGTTCTAAGAATTTTTTTCTATAATTCAAAGAAAAACTTAATAGGTATAATGTTTCGAAATAAAAAAGCATTTATAACAGGATAAGCAAACTATAATTTTATTTTTATAAAAAAAGAAAAATTAAAGAAAATAATAATCTTACAAACTAATTTATTTACTAGAATTAAGGCCAAGCAAAACATGAATAGTTCTCATGTTTGGTATTCTATGGTTATTCTTTAAATGGGTTTCTCACACCTATGGATATCCTTAGTAAATATGGATGCAAAGATTCAATTCATGGAAACTGTGAACAACATAGATTGTATCCATGGCACATTCCCTCAATACACAAAAAGAAACATGAAATGGGAAACATGACATGAAAACAAAAAATACATGGAATAGTTGGGCCAGTACAAGGAATGTCGTTAGGTTAGGGCAACCCAAAGTACCTCAGACAAGGGAACTAAGGGATATTTCTGCCTCAGAGTTCAATGGATACCTGGTTTGTCACACTTTGAAAGCCCTTGGCAGCTTTGAATATATACATCCCAAGACATCTACAAGTACTCATTCTTTCTATGGACAGTGCAGCAATAGAACACGTTGCCTCCAAAAATGCAAGCTGAAACAACCACAGAGGAGTTCAGGAGCCAGTTTAGTGATCTACATATGGACCACAGAATCCTGTCTACAAAGTAATGATACATGGTTGTTTTTACACATTTAACTGTACACAGAGTCATGACATCCTATGAAGGATCTTACTCAGTATTAGATCTAGAAGAACCCAGAGCAAGCTTAGAATTGGAGGTGGGGGATTTGCCCTGGGTGAACCTGACAATAATGCGAAATGACTCATAATGTAAATGGGTTTTAGAGCAAAATGACACAGATTCCAAGATTTTGACACCTATAAGAATGGATAAATATTGGTCAAAGCATTAACTGAAATACGATTGTTATACAACATGTACAAGTCAAATTAATGTAAAAGCATGAACGTTTCATTGGGTTTAAGTTTCAAAGAAATGTACTGATGAGTCCAGTATAGAAGATTCCTAAGGAACCTGGAACTTAAAAGACGCAATTTAAACTTTTTGACCGATATATAATTATAGTCAGTCCGATATCAATACATAAAGCTCATGTTTGATCGACCTATATATATCTGACCACCTGATTATTCTTATTTTCTGGTATAAGAACAGCTTACTGTCAATATCAATCAAGTATTGCAGGATCCAATAAATTCATAACCAATTTTGTGTGGGTAGCTTACATGATTCATCTAAATAAAATTTGGAATGTCCAATCACTTCATTGTTATAATAATTATTTTATCACCCTTACCTAAGCAATGATCTGGAGATTTTAAAGATTATCCCGCAAAACAAAACAAGTACACTGTCTCAATATATTCGCCACAGAACAGAGAGAGTTTACATCTTCTTATAACTTCGGGTGAAGTTGATTACAGTTTCCTTAAAAGGAAATTGCAAGTGTCCGTGACGTAACTTCCTGTACATTGTTAAGGCCACTCTACGATCATTTCCGTTTATTAAATTTAATCGAAATAGGAAACACCAGTCACTACTGAATGTACTATTGTTTCGTTACATAAACAGGATGAGCACTCTTAAGCCTTGTTAAATTTCTGTGTGAAATGCGGTTTAAACATTATTGTTTCAAATGACTGTAAGACTTACCTCCCTTGTATGTCTATTCTGCTTTTTTAAAAGATTAAGGTGACTATAAGGTTTGGTGAAACCTACTGAGTATCTTACAGGACTATATAATAAACAAATAAATAAATAAAGAAATAAATAAAATAATAAAAACGGTAAAAATATAGGTTTTACAATGTTAAATAAGCTTGGGGCTTCCTACAAAAAGTTTTGTTGACTTTAACAAATGATGACAGACCTAAGAATTTCTGAAAAAGCCAAAAATATTGATTTAATATTTATATTAGTTAAGCCGGTACATTGTACGTTTCATGCCTATTTGAGGCTAAAGAAAAACACTGAGATGAAACGTGTAGAAGATACTAGTATATTTTTTATTGTCATGAGATAATTATTAATAATAATATAGTAGCAATAATAATAATAATGATAATAATAGTTATAGCAAAAAAATAAATAAATAAATAAGCAACGATAATAATAATAATAATAATAATAATAATAGTATAATAATAATAATAATAATAATAGTAGTAATAATAGTATAGCAAAAAATAATAAATAAGCAACGATAATAATAATAATAATAATAATAATAATAATAATAATAATGATGATGTTGATGATGATGATGGGAAAAATTAATCTTGAAAGCGAATGAGAATCAGTATACACAAAACTATGATACGGAAGCCCTGGGTCTGTTATGTTGTATCTACATGTAGGTATATGAAGTTAAGAAGAACAAAATCTAATCTATATCAGTTTTGAATGATTTTAATTTTTTTTTTACAGAATATACTTAATTTCTCCGATTGAGTACTTATGGACAGTAAAACACGCGCATGATAATTGTATTATGATCTTCATTTTTTTCCCTTCAAGTTGTATCGCGGCTTTTTTCATCGCGCTTTAACTCCGTTTTTTCTGTAATGATACCTGTTGTCAATATTTCTATATGAAAATATCATAACTGACAGATTTTTAAATATTGAACATAAAAACAATAGTTACTTAGAAATCGGAGAGACATATATACTGACGTTATGTATATGTCTCTAGAAATAGTCACTATGAAATTTATGCAACAATAATAAAAAATACTTTTATTTTTTCACGAGAAATTTCTTCATTTTTGATTTTTCTTAAAATTAATTTTACATACGTATGACACATAAACAAGTATTGAAGAGCTATTATAATTGATAATATACCTTGGTAAAATATCACGTTTGTTAGACATAATACATCACCTGCAATCAAAAGAATGTTACTCTAAGCTTGCAATTTACAAATTTAATTGGGAGGTGTTCACCAATAAGGGCTAGTTTAATTCTGTCGGAAGGAAAATGTTAAAATGTAGATAAACTTCGCAGCATTCCTAGATGTACAATCAACATTTGTCGTTGTTAACCATAAGATTATGATGGATAAACTAGATATTAAAATAAATCCAGTTATATGGCAGATATCACAAAGGAACACTGTACATAGCGGTTTCACAACGAAAGTGCAATGGATGCATATTTTAAGCGACAGCTTCCCAATTGCAACACAACCGTGTTAAGGAGGATTACTAAGCACTTACTCTATATATGTGGAGGGTATATTAATCGTAATAGAGAGTAAGTGTGTCGGCCTACAATTGGGAGATACTTATATGTGAACACCTGCTTGTGCTAATTTTATGGAAAAAGATAGCAAAGGAATCCAACTAATGGTGAATATTGTGACTCTTTATGCAAACCAACATCACTATATTATCAATCCCACCAAAGCAAAGATCTTAAGCTCTTCAAACATCAATATAGATATCAATGAAAGCTGGAAACTAAATGGAGACATAATGCATCTGTCTGAAAAAGCCAATCATCTAGGAATTATTAAAACACGCGGAAATCTCAAGAAGGATGCAGCTGTTGATGACAGGATGAAAATGGCAAGGCGAACAAAATATTTGTTGATGGGATCGGGCCTACATGGTACAAATAGACTGAACCCACAAACCGGCTATATCATATATAGAACTTATATTCTTCCACGGCTGTTATATGGATTGGAAACACTACCACTCAACCACTGCCAAATTTATAAGCTTGAAAGATTTCACATCTTTGAGATTTTTTCAATCCCTTCCAAAAAGAACAGCAACATCTGTCATATATTCTATATATTGCCAAATAAATTCTATGTTGAATGTCTTATTAAGGAGCTTGGTTTACAAAATATATCGGAGAATCCTACTTATACCAAAACTAATTTTACCAAAGATGAAGTTCTTTCCAATCATAGTGGAGTCCTTGAGTCTTTTGGTATCAATTTAAAACAGGAAAAACTTGACCTGCCTTACTTGTATTGGATTCCAAAACTTTATAAAAATCCATAAAAGGAAAGATATATAGCAGGTTCCTCTAAATGTACTACTATAAACCATTATCAGTAATTCTAACACAAATTTTGACAGTCGTCAAAGATGGCTTGAGACTTATCCTGATAAAGCTAAAGTCTATTGTACATCTGGCATCGACCGAATGTGGATTCTCAAAAATTCTAAAGAACTACTTGACCATTTTTTTCTAATACTCTATCTTCGGTAAAAAGTATAAAAACTTTTGATTTTTCTACCCTTTACACCACTATCCCTCATGCTAAATTGAAAGAACGTCTAAAACAAATCATTCACTTTTCATTCTTTTACAAAAACGGTAAACCAAGATATAAATATCTAGTGCTCAACAGGGATTCTGGTTATTTTGTAAAACACCATACAGACTGCAAACAAAAATATACTGAAGATACCATCAACAAAATGTTAGAGTTTTTGATAGACAACATATTTGTTGTGTTTGGCAATATTATCTTTCAACAAACAATCGGTATACCAATGGGCACAAACTGTGCACCTTTGTTTGCTGATATGTTTCTTTATTCATATGAATCAGGATTTTTTTTACAGAACCTTGTCAAATCTGGAGAAAAGACTGTTGGTAAATCATTCAACTACACATAGAGATATATAGATGACGTTCTATCTCTAAATAATCCTAAATTTGAAGAATATGTGAATGCCATCTATCCAAGTGAGCTTGAAATAAAAGACACGACAGATTCTCCATGTTCTGCTTCATATTTGGACTTATACCTCAATTATGACACCCATGAAAGGTTACATCTGAAGCAGCTATACGACAAACGTGATGACTTCAATTTTTCTATTGTCAACTTTCCGTTTCTTTACAGTAATATCCCTGCTTCTCCTGCGTATGGTGTATATGTTTCACAGTTAATACGGTACGGTAGAGCTTGTTCCCACTATGGGGACTTTCTGCAACGAAGCAAATTACTTACAATTAAATTGTTGACGCAAGGATATTGCCAGCCTAGGCTTATCAGGGCCCTTAAAAAGTTTTATGGCCGTCATCACAATATTGTTGATAAGTATGTAGTCACTGTATCCAAACTTATACTGGATATATTTGACTTACTATAGTTCTTTGTTCCTTTCATTCTCAAAATTGACTTGCGCGTGACGGGTGTAGCTAGCTAGACAGGAGGTGCTTACCCTTCCGGAGCACCCGGCCTCATTTCCTTGATGGAAGTTCACGTGTATAACATATTTTGCCAGTTTGCAAAGTTTTTACTTTGTTTTTGGGATTGTGATATGGACAAGGACTGGTATGTTTGTTTTATTTACAACTAAAAGCTATTCCAGTTCAAGCGGAAATCAACAAAAACAACTATCTCTTTTATACTCACTAAGTACCTGTCAGGACAGCAAAATTCACAAGTTAATTGAAAGACGAATATGTGTTAACCCTTACAATAATCTCAACTTCTTCTGCAACATCAAAGACATCTTGTCAAAATATTATCTTCCTAACATCACCGACTCAAAGACACGCTTTCCGTACTTTCATACAAACACAAAAATTGCGAATACACAGGGTGCATTTCTCTCTGTCGAAGATATTTATATACGTACTTCATATTAGTTAGTATACGATTTTGATATATAGTCAACGCTGATAAGTGTGTGACAAGTCTTACCGCCTAGGGAATAGGAACCCCAAAGTTCAGGGGTTGAAACTTATTTGTCATCTTGTTATTTGTTTTAATATATTTTATAGCAATTTTCTTTATAATTGCAATATTTTTCTCATTTAAACGAACTGTATATATTTCCTCCATAAATAACAAATTGTGCACTGATCGCTGACCTGAAAACAGTATTGAAACTAGTTTAAGTACATGCATGTCGTATATGTAACAACGTATCATATTTCAACAGCTTCGATCATTACCGCTTTTAGAGACTCATCCTTTTGACTTTACTCTGTTTAAAACTACCACATCGATAGCTTAAATAATCAGCCCTGTCAACATCTAGCATCTGAAATTAGGAGATAACTGTTTTGCATTTGAAGAGTTCCGACCGTAAAACGTGGATTACTGTCGCAAGAACCGGTTTCCTGGCGACGCTTGAGGTCCAATCAAAATTCTGTTTACAAAATTATTTGCATTAGAATATAAATTTCCGGGTTGGCTTGGCACCACTAGAATGGACATCTGCAGCGTTGCGGACGAATTACTAGCTCTCGAAAAGAGACCATAAGTGCGCTCTAGTACAAGGCAGATAAGACACACCTGCACACTCAAACACAATTTTATTTTTGTGTTAAGATTAATCCACAGGGGCTTGTATCAACTTATAATAATTATTTAAAAAAAAAATAAAAAAGTCGACCTTCTAAAGAACTTTTTGTTTACACATAGCTGAACAATTGGCATGGCGTAAAACAAAATTCAACAACTCATTTAGAAATACATCCTATATGCATATGTCTATTGCTTTTAAAAATGAGATTGTTCGGACGCCTGAATTATTAAGGTATATTTTACTTATATTAGTATATTCCAACATCGTTCGCAGCATAAATTGCTCTTTATAAATAGACTGTACCAGCTGATGGTTCTTAATTGTTTTTGTTTTGTCAAGTAAACAAACTTCAGACCCTATTTGTTACTTTTACGTTTCTTCACAACTCGAGGTAACATAAAGGATAACAGCATCCTTTTTATTACTCTTTTTATAGAACAAAGCCAAAACACAAATAAAATACAAGTTTATTTATTACACTGTTTTGTTTTCCAGTAATAAGAATTAATAGTAGAACATAACTACGAAATTGTTTATAAAGGTTTCTAGCTCACTCCTCTTGTTCGCTCACAAGCCATTCGGGGACTGTATATTCATGTTTTTTCAAAAATTCAAACAGCTGAGCATTGTGATGGCGGTAAAAAACCCTTAAATAATCCATTGCTTCTTTTTCCATTGGTGGATACAGACGCCCTTTACCTTCTGACAAACATTTAGTTTTATTATCTTTTATTATTTGGCAAAAAAATCCTCTCTTGGAGTCGAATCTGAAAGATAAAATTTAACAAACAATTTGTGCAAGGACCGACATTTAAAACGTCGTAAAAGTATTTGAAAAGAATATTTTATTTAAACTGAAACATTAAAGCATGTAGTTGTCAAAATCTACAGCCACTAAAACGCACCAAAGTACCAAGAAAACAAAATATAAGAAAGAATCGTGTAAATATCCTTCATCATAAACCAACCGAACCTGGTTATCTTTCAATGTATTGGTTACTGTACGTTATCGAACTGTACTATAACTACAACGATGGATATATAATACGGTATTGTTTTATAATCAGTGACATAATTTGTATCCTTTTTGTCTTGTGTTGTTTAACTTTCAAGGACTAGAAACGTATATTTAACTTTCAGGGACATATTTTTAACTTTCAGGGACATGTATTTAACTTTGAGAGACAAATAATTTAACACTTAGGGACATATTTTTTAACTTTCAAAGACATATTTTTAACTTTCAGGGACATGTATTTAACTTTCAGGGACATATATTTAACACTTAGGGACATAATTTTTAACTTTCAATGACATATTTTTAACTTTCAGGAACATATTTTTAACTTTCAGGGACATGTATTTAACTTTGAGAGATAAATAATTTAACACTTAGGGACATATTTTTTAAGTTAAATACATGTCCCTGAAAGTTAAATACATGTCCCTGAAAGTTAAATACATGTCCCTGAAAGTTAAAAATATGTCTCTGAAAATTAAATATATGTCCCTGAAAGTTAAATACATGTCTCCGAAAGTAAAATATATGTCCCTGAAAGTTAAATGTATGTCTCTGAAAGTTAAATGTATGTCCCTGAAAGTTAAATGTATGTCTCTGAAAGTTAAATACATGTCCCTGAAAGTTAAATATATGTCTCTGAAAGTTAAATATATGTCCCTGAAAGTTATAAACATGTCCCTGAAAGTTAAATACATGTCCCTGAAAGTTAAATACATGTCCCTGAAAGTTAAAAATATGTCCCTTAAAGTTAAATGCATGTCTCTGACAGTTAAATATATGTCCCTGAAAGTTAAATGCATGTCTCTGAAAGTTAAATATATGTCCCTGAAAGTTAAATGTATGTCTCTGAAAGTTAAATACATGTCCCTGAAAGTTAAATACATGTCCCTGAAAGTTAAATATATGTCCCTGAAAGTTTAAAATATGTCTTTGAAAGTTAAATATATGTCCCTGAAAGTTCTATACATGTCCCTGAAAGTTAAATATATGTCTCTGAAAGTTGAAAATATGTCTCTGAAAGTTAAATGCATGTCCCTGAAAGTTAAATACATGTCCCTGAAAGTTAAATATATGTCTCTGAAAGTTAAAAATATGTCTCTGAAAGTAAAATGTATGTCCCTGAAAGTTAAATGTATGTCTCTGAAAGTTAAATATATGTCCCTGAAAGTTAAAAATATGTCTCTGAAAGTTAAATACATGTCTCTGAAAGTTAAATACATGTCCCTGAAAGTTAAATACATGTCCCTGAAAGTTAAATGCATGTCTCTGAAAGTTAAATACATGTCCCTGAAAGTTAAATATATGTCTCTAAAAGTTAAATGTATGTCCCTGAAAGTTAAATGTATGTCCCTGAATAAAAAATATGTCCCTGAAAGTTAAATATATGTCCCTGAATAAAAAATATGTCCCTGAAAGTTAAATGTATGTCCCTGAGAGTTAAAAATATGTCTCTGAAAGTTAAAAACATGTCCCTAAAAGTTAACTTTCAAAGACATATTTTTAACCTTCAGGGACATGTATTTAACTTTCAGGGACATACATTTAACTTTCAGGGACATGCATTTAACTTTCAGAGACATATATTTAACTTTCAGGGACATGTATTTAACTTTCAGGGACATATATTTAACTTTCAGGGACATGTATTTAACTTTCAGGGACATATATTTAACTTTCAGAGACATGTATTTAACTTTCAGGGACATGCATTTAACTTTCAGAGACATGTATTTAAGTTTCAGAGACATATTTTTAACTTTCAGGGACATATATTTAACTTTGAGAGACATACATTTAAATTTCAGGGACATACATTTTACTTTCAGAGACATATTTTTAACTTTCAGAGACATATATTTAACTTTCAGAGACATATTTTTAACTTTCAGGGACATATATTTAACTTTCAGGGACATGTATTTAACTTTCAGGGACATGCATTTAACTTTCAGAGACATGCATTTAACTTTCAGGGACATGCATTTAACTTTCAGGGACATGCTTTTAACTTTCAGAGACATATATTTAACTTTCAGAGACATATATTTAACTTTCAGAGACATATTTTTAACTTTCAGGGACATATATTTAACTTTCAGAGACACGTATTTAACTTTCAGGGACATGCATTTAACTTTCAGAGACATGCATTTAACTTTCAGAGACATATTTTTAACTTTCAGGGACATATATTTAACTTTCAGAGACATACATTTAACTTTCAGGGACATACATTTTACTTTCAGAGACATATTTTTAACTTTCAGAGACATATATTTAACTTTCAGAGACATATATTTAACTTTCAGGGACATGCATTTAACTTTCAGAGACATGCATTTAACTTTCAGAGACATAATTTTAACTTTCAGGGACATATATTTAACTTTCAGAGACATATATTTAACTTTCAGAGACATATATTTAACTTTCAGAGACATATTTTTAACTTTCAGGGACATATATTTAACTTTCAGAGACATGTATTTAACTTTCAGGGACATGCATTTAACTTTCAGAGACATGCATTTAACTTTCAGAGACATAATTTTAACTTTCAGGGACATATATTTAACTTTCAGAGAAATACATTTAACTTTCAGGGACATACATTTTACTTTCAGAGACATATATTTAACTTTCAGAGACATATATTTAACTTTCAGAGACATATTTTTAACTTTCAGGGACATGCATTTAACTTTCAGAGACATGCATTTAATTTTCAGAGACATATATTTAACTTTCAGAGACATATATTTAACTTTCAGAGACATATTTTTAACTTTCAGGGACATATATTTAACTTTCAGAGACATACATTTAACTTTCAGGGACATACATTTAACTTTCAGGGACATACATTTAACTTTCAGAGACATACATTTAACTTTCAGAGACATATATTTAACCTTTCAGGGACATATATTTAACTTTCAGAGACATACATTTAACTTTCAGGGACATACATTTTACTTTCAGAGACATATTTTTAACTTTCAGAGACATATATTTAACTTTCAGAGACATATATTTAACTTTCAGAGACATATTTTTAACTTTCAGGGATATATATTTAACTTTCAGGGACATGTATTTAAGTTTCAGGGACATGTATTTAACTTTCAAGGACATGTATTTAACTTTCAGAGACATGTATTTAAGTTTCAGGGACATGTATTTAACTTTCAGGGACATATATTTAACTTTCAGAGACATGTATTTAACTTTCAGGGACATGTATTTAACTTTCAGAGACATATATTAACTTTTAGGGACATATATTTAACTTTCAGAGACATATATTTAACTTTCAGAGACATATTTTTAACTTTCAGGGACATATATTAACTTTCAGAGACATGTATTTAACTTTCAGAGACATATATTTAACTTTCAGAGACATATATTTAACTTTCAGAGACATATATTTAACTTTCAGAGACATATTTTTAACTTTCAGGGACATATATTTAACTTTCAGAGACACGTATTTAACTTTCAGGGACATGCATTTAACTTTCAGAGACATGCATTTAACTTTCAGAGACATATTTTAACTTTCAGGGACATATATTTAACTTTCAGAGACATACATTTAACTTTCAGGGACATACATTTTACTTTCAGAGACATATTTTAACTTTCAGAGACATATATTTAACTTTCAGAGACATATATTTAACTTTCAGAGACATATATTTAACTTTCAGAGAGATATTTTTAACTTTCAGGGACATATATTTAACTTCAGAGACATGTATTTAACTTTCAGGGACATGCATTTAACTTTCAGAGACATGCATTTAACTTTCAGAGACATAATTTTAACTTTCAGGGACATATATTTAACTTTCAGAGACATACATTTAACTTTCAGGGACATACATTTTACTTTCAGAGAAATATTTTTAACTTTCAGAGACATATATTTAACTTTCAGGGACATATATTTAACTTTCAGAGACATGTATTTAACTTTCAGGGACATGTATTTAACTTTCAGAGACATATATTTAACTTTCAGGGACATATATTTAACTTTCAGGGACATGTATTTAACTTTCAGAGACATACATTTAACTTTTAGAGACATGTATTTAACTTTCAGAGACATGTATTTAAGTTTCAGGGACATGTATTTAACTTTCAGGGACATATATTTAACTTTCAGGGACATATTTTTAACTTTCAGGAACATTTATTTAACTTTCAGGGACATGTACTGTGTCATGTTCTTGGCTGCCTTGACTGTTTTTTGTTTTGTTTTTTCTTTTAAATCGTTTGCTAAGTTTGGAGATTTATAAAATTAAATGAAAAATTAGCATGAGACACTTGTTTTTTCTTTACTTTATTTTATAAAAAATAAAAG
Organism: Tegillarca granosa; assembly: GCA_029721355.1. Classification (NCBI taxonomy): domain Eukaryota; kingdom Metazoa; phylum Mollusca; class Bivalvia; order Arcoida; family Arcidae; genus Tegillarca; species Tegillarca granosa. Next base: position 4,104,952 of record CM056597.1, on the reverse strand, counting down.
TGAGCTTATTTCAGATATGTACAATAAAAATATTAAAGTTAACAAGAAACTATTGGTCTCTTTAAAACATAGTTTAAGGTAAGTGTACACACAATACGACGTACCAGACAAATTGCTCTTAATGTCTCTCATCCATTTATAGAAATACTCTGACACAGAACACCGTAAAACACAAATCTTAAGTTTAAACTTGATGGACATCATTAGTTTAAACAATATTTTATTCAATTAAATATAATACATTTAATACGATTACAAATAATTAATTCATAGGATTCTGGAACTAGAAAATATCTCTAATATTAACCAGTCTCCTATATCTCAAAAAAATTGAACATCTAATGAAGGTGTATAATCAATTACATAATAATAATAGTAATAATAATATAATAATATTAATAATAAATTGTGGTGGAATAACAATAATAAAAATTATTTATAATATAATAATGATAATAAATAATACTGAAATAATAATAATAAAAGTCCATTAATACTGGACTTCTGATAATAATGATTAGTGATGGAATAATAATAACGGACATCATTATAAATATGTTTCATAAACAACTTACATATCCATAGTTCTCAATATAGAAAAACCGAAGAAAACTTGTTATTTTCATCTAGAATCGATCTGGTTACTTTGGACAAGTTGGTAGGTATGTTTTGTTGTGTCATTATTTATATATAAAATGTAAAATTTAAATCACCTGATGTATCTACTATAATTTACGTAAGGTTTGATGTGTAAAAATTTCTGTATATCATTCATAACAACAACAGGGTTACTTTTCAATTTTCCTCCGTCTACTATGAAGAGCTAAAATAAGATTAAAAAGTTAAACGTCTTTTAACAGAAATTTTAAAGTCATTAAGTTAAATAATTAAAATTTTGATTTGTGGCCTTTGTGTTTTAAAACTAAGAGGAACTGTTAAAGATTTTATGTATAACTGTTTTATTAATTCGCCCATAATATTGATTAATTTGCAAAACTTGCTAAATAAGGGGGGTTATCTCCACTCAGTCATTTTAAAATTTCATGATCCCATTTAGCAGACATACTTAAAAATTAACGTTTCAATTTAACCAACATTTAGAAACATCACCCATTTTAACATTAAAATGATTTTTTTTATTCAACCAACAATTTAAAATGTCAATTTCTCTTTGAGCAACTTTGTAAAATGCATATTTCCAGCCAAAATGTTCTAATGCAATAATTTTTGATACAACAGATGATAGGTTACGATTATGCATTGTTCATATATTGTACACACACACACACACACACACACACACACACACACCTTCTGCTGAATGTTAGAAGAATATATATGCGTTTATTTAATATACTGATGAATGTGTCAAATCATAACAGTAATGCCGAGGTTTTTGTTTAGAATCACAATTGCCTATCACCAATATATGCATGCCCTTAGTTACGGCCAATGTATACAAGCCCTTTTATCAGAATCGGCTTCTTATTCATATAAATGTAATGACATTTGAAACTTATGTACCTGTTTTGATGGATAATATTCTAACCATTTAGAGAGATGTTTCACATAAATTCCAGGATTAAGGCTGTGATCTCGTAATTGTCTGAGTTTATATGGAGCAGAATCACTCGCTTTAATCACTTCTAAAAAACTGTACGTCATTGCCACTGGATCATTATGTGCTCTCATGTGCTACAAAAAGTATTTGCAACAGACATATCATTATAAAGAAATAAAATAAAAATAATTCGAACGTGGCGTCTCTTTCACAAAAAGGAAAAAACGTATTTGTTTCTTTTTAACGTTGACACACACACACACACACACACACACACACACACACACACACACACACACACTGCATTTTGCTGATCATTAAGTAGCAAATGTACAATAAAATGTCATCAGAAAGTCTCCGGAAATATTATCATACCTAACCATATATACTTTGATAATGGAACATATTATATATATATATATATATATATATATATATATATATATATATATATATATATATATATATATATATATTAGACATACTTTTGTGTGTCGATTTTTTTAATTCATAAATAAAGTCTGTGAACTCACGTGATACCAGGAATAAGCCCTTTTTGCTGGATGGATTACAATAGAAATGATTTTGGCATTTGGAAGTAAAGCAAAGGCTCTTTTGGGAGTAAGCTCGTCGTGAAAGTAAGTTGCGCTCTTTTCAAATATAAAATCAGTCGTTTTACTAGTATTTGGGAAGAAATCTAGATACCTAAAATGTAAATTTAAAATATTAAAGTTGCGTGCAACAAAACGTAATTATTTCTTAATGTGTGCGTTCGTTCTACGCAAAGAAAATGTTTTTCTATACAAAATGTACAAGAAAATAAATTTGCAAAAAAAAGAAACGTGTATTTTTAACTCAAGGAAAGTTTTCTTCACGAAAAGTGTTTTTGCCTAAAAAGAACGTGTTTTATGTACGCAAAAAATTAGTTTTGTCTACATGAGAAAACTGTGTTGTCGACATAAAGAAATGCGTGTTGTCAAACAAGAAAACTGTTTTGCTTAAACAAGGAAAATGTTTTCTCTAAACAAGGAAAATGTTATTGTCTACACCAGAGAAGTGTTTTGTCAACACAAGGAAATATTTTGTCTACATATGAAAGGTGTGATGTCTACACAATAAGGTGTGATGTATACACAATAAAGTGTGATGTCTATACAATAAGGTGTGATTGTCTACACAATAAAGTGTGATGTCTACACAATAAGGTGTGATGTCTACACAATATGGTGTGATGTCTACACAATAAAGTGTGATGTCTACACAATAAAGTGTGATGTCTACACAATAAGGTGTGATGTCTACACAATAGGGTGTGATGTCTACACAATAAGGTGTGATGTCTACACAATAGGGTGTGATGTCTACACAATAAGGTGTGATGTCTACACAATAGGGTGTGAAGTCTTCACAATAAGGTGTTTGTTTGCACAAAAAAGTTTGTTTATCATCTTTGTCAGTTTTATAATATTCTGCTAAAATTAGAAAGACTTAGGGTTTGTGCCACAAAATTAATTAACTCCTACACTACGCTATGCGATCATTGGTCATAACAGTGCCTAATACTTACAAGTAAAGCGAAAAAAGGAAAATTTAAAACTGGATATCATATCAAAATTAAAATAAAAAGATAGAAAGCTTGATAAACCAAAATATAGCTAATAATATAAACTAAAATATTCATAGACGAAAAAATAAATTCTAAAAGACTTTTTTTAATTTCCTCCGTAATAAAAATATACGAAGGTTGTTTGATATGTAATGCGTATTGTACCACATCGCGATAACTGCTCTGCACGATTGCGTTGATGATGATACGCTTGAATAGCTCTATTGCATACCTTTTCAACAGTATAAACAGGTGTCTTCGGTTTCACTTTTAAACTTATAGCCATTTCAATAGAACCGTTGAACATGGTTGAAAAGATGGTTGGGAAAAGACTGGTGGACAATACTGAAGTAATTAGAGCTTATATATAAAAGTTCGTACAAAACTAGGTCGTTCGATAATACCGACTTTCACTTAATTTGGTGCATTGTAGTAATTTGGATAATCTACGTCACAGGCAGTTAAAACGATTGCATGGAGGTAAGTGGTTGGTCTCTACACGTTAAATCTAGTTTGGTAATTAAAATCTCTCGTGCATAAAAGATGACATTATGAATTCTTGCAACTATGTGTCGACAACGCCGAAATACGGAATTTCAGGGTGAAAAGAAAAAAAGACACATTTGACCCTATACAGATTTAAAAAAAACATCGTGCTAGAATAAAACGCCGTGCAGTTGAAAAGCAAAATTTCGTCGGCGTTGTCGACACATAGATGCTAAAGACACCAAAAAAAGTTATCAAATAATATTTTTGTTTTATTTAAGTAAGCATATTCGAATACATTTAAAACAAAATTCCCGATTGACGAACTAGCAATGTTTCACGTGTTGCTTGGAATAATAATTTTGTAGACTTTTGATATTGTGAACTGCACTATAGGAGCAAATCTCAATATATGTTATTATTGTAAATCTCATCTTTAATTCAAAAATGGTAAAAAGATACAAAAATATACCGGTCTTTGTCTAAATCACAATCCGAAAAGCAAATTTAAAAAAACCAAAAGAAATGGGTCTCAAATGGAGGTTAAAACAAATATTTACTAACCGATGTCCATTATGGCGGCCGAGGATGTGATACAGAAATTGTTCTGACCATACAGAGGCAGAGGAAATTCGGACTAATGAATTGTATTATCCAATTGTGTTTTTCGTGCTATAGACAGGATAAATGGTGAAAGTATAAATTAAACACGGACAAAACGCTATATTTTGTAAAGATACTTACCAATCTAAACCTTTATAGTAGTTATCCCCACTAAAGAATTGTATCTCTTTATATGTTTCAGGACTTCTATAGCTACTGATGACAGATGGGTGAATACCAAGAAATGTATACAGAGCCATTGTACCTCAAAATGAATTTTTTTAAAAAAAATAATAAAATCGTAATATAGTTTAATTGGTAAAGAAAAGTATATACAAATGTATGTATATTATATACAAATGTATGTATATTATATACAAATGTATGTATATTATATACAAATGTATGTATATTAGAAAATAAAGATCCCTTTGAACATACATTAAAACGGCGAAAAATGTATACATGTACGCCAAAAACGTGTGCTTGATAATATCGAATTAAAACAAAATTTAAAAAAAATCTGTTTGTCTAAATGAAAGGGGTACTTGGTAAGTTTTAATTAAAGTTTAAGTAACATTGGTAACTACCTGACTGAGTAATATCAAATTCTATCAAATCCAAAACGAAATGTGAACTTTTATGTTTTTATGTCTAAAAACCTAGTTTCAAGTCGGCATATCAGGAATAGAAGTAGAGTATTGAAATATGTAGCTGTCTATAAAAAAATTAGCATCGATTTAAAATAAGATAGAAATGTATTAGTAAGGTGTTTGCTGAAAAAACATCTACTTAGCATAAATGTGTAGTTGTATGTCTGAACAAGATATACAAGGCAAAATTAGGAGTAAATATGGGTAAAGAATTTGTTTCAGTCTATCTGAAAAAGATTTATTGTACAATATATAATTTAAATGAAATACAGACATATAAAATTTTATGTCTATAAAAATGTAATTGGCAATATAAGCGTAAAAATATAGAAATGTTTTAAAAAATCTGTCCTTGGTTATATCATATTCAAGTGAAACATAGAAATGATTAATAGTATGTCTAAAACATGTACTTGGCAATATTTAACTTTACTTTATATAGTATGTGATGGTGGTTGTCAGAAAGAGGTAAGATACCTAATTCAAAAGAATATTTAGATGTGAAGTTGTATGACTAAAACATTTTCTTGAAAAAGAAAATAGGAAATAAATAGCTGGTTTTGTTTTTAAAAAATATCATGTATTTTGCAATAGTTGAATAAAATGCAAATATACTAGTTCATGTCCAAATCACAATCCCAGAAACAAAGTAGAACCTTTGAAAACATTGGGACGTCAAATATATCCAGTACAATTTCTAGATAGAGATATATCCAGTACAATTTCTAGATAGAGATATATCCAGTATAAATTCTAGATATATATACAGTATAATTTCTAGATAGAGATATATCCGGTATCATTTCTAGATAGAAATATATACAGTATCATTTCTAGATACAGCTTTTTAAACACTCCACAAAGGTAGGGATTTTGTTAAACACTTCAGCCAAAATTCGATTGTATACATCATTCCTCAACTTCTTATATGGATTCCAAATTTTGATTGTTTCTGCTCTTTTGAAGATGTTTTTCACATTATTTGCTTTTTAATTTAGTTTCTAGTCATAGATGATAGTAAAAGATACTTAACTAGTGCATCGATTTTTCAAACATGATTTATGCCCTTTAAACGTAAATTTAAAACTTAATCGGAGTTTCTTTCTTGTTAGTTGTGCACTATTAAGTTGATCTGAATGATATTCAACTGGCTTACAAAATTTCTTTACATAGTGCAAAACTTTCTTATTTTTTAGAATCAACTCTATTTTATGAAAATTTATATAAACAAATCACGCAATTTCCTATTTCATGTTTGTAATTACAAACATACTAACCTGTCTTTTGTGGACCAACCAATAACAGATTTGGTAATTTTTTACAATATTTATAAGCTGGCCACCTTTTAAGATGGCGTTTGTCAAGACAAGGATTCTACAAGAAATAATATTCATTAATAGTTTAATAGTTGTAAATATGATGCCTATTTCATCTGATATTTGTGTTATAAATGTCACCTCAAACAGAAAAGAAAGAAAGAAAGAAAGAAAAAAAAACGCGATTAATTTAAAATGTGAATTTGAGAATAGGTTGTTGGACCTGAGAAATGAAGTTTCCTTCCAAATCAAACACAAATATACCTTCCAACATAGTTTTTTAGGGTCTTGGTAAGCCTAGGCTTACAATTTTCCTGAGTCAACAATTGTTTTGGTATGCAGTTTGTTTCCCTTTAGGAAGTTCCCGTAGTGGGAACAAGCTTTATCATACCGTATTAACTCTAAAACAAATATATCGTACACAGGGGAAGCAGGAATACAAAAACACCATACGCTGAGAAGCAGGAATATTGCCGCATAGAAACGGATCACAGTCAAGTAGAAAAAATTTGTCATCACCATTGTTAAACAGCCTCAAATGTATCCTTCCGTGGGTGTCATAACTGAGGTATAATTCCAAATATGCACCAGAGCATGAAGAATCAGTCGTCATCATTTACATTAAGCTAACTAGGAAAATTGACATCAACACATTCTACAAACGGGGATAATTAAGAGTTGGAACGTAATGTATATTTGATATGTTTTTGCGATAGTCTTCTCTCCAGATTTAACAAAATTCAACTGCTTGATATGAACAAAATAAAAAAAAACCCGGCAAACTAAAGAATTAAAACCTTAACGAATCATATGACATATCATAACAAGGATGCCGAAACAGTTCTCGCAATCAATGATGCAATGTGATTTGATCTTTAATGATATATACACAATGCATACCCGAGAATTTTTGGATTTTTCGTCTTTTTTTGAATCCGATATTGGGTTCGTCATTAACGAGGCGACGTTTTAGTAAGCATATTTTAAATCTACTACAGACAGAAAAGGTGTAAAATAACATTTCAACAAGTTTTCAATCAATAAGAATACTGCGTAAACTATTGTAAAAGATAAAAATAAATATTTTGACCTATAGTTCATGTCGACACCAAATTTAATCACAAAATCGAGTACACTTCTTTTAAATAGCACCAAATTCATTTATTGTAATTAGATATGAGTAAATAATTTTATTTAACACGTAGAATCAAAGTTTATCTGACCTTTACATCTTTGTTCTATCAGTACTTTATAAAGACATGTTCCATTAAAGGATTAAACATCAGGATTCTAAATATATATCTCAACTCCAAATAATAGAACCAATTTTCGTTTCCAAACGTTAAAATTAAAACGAGATATTCCATATCGAACGACATATCTATTACATCTCATTTGAAAAGTGACCTATACTTACCATCCAAAGAGGGTTTTTGTCTTCTGGAAATATCTCAAAATACTTCCTTCCTGCCTCATAAGGTGAAACCTGCTTCAGCTTGAGATTTGTCCAACACTTTATGAAATTAAACACACTCTCAAGCGTATACAAGGCTAACCTATCATTAGCATAGTTCTGAATATGCGTCATAAAAATATTTATCTACAAAATAAACGACAAAAGCAATTATATGATTATACATCTGTTAGTTTTCGTCGTATTTCCAACATAGCAGAAGCTTAACAGTTACTGTCTGGCCTTTGCTCTTTAATAAAAATGATACGTGATTTTGTACTTTTTGTTGGATTTAGGACTTTAAAAATGATACGTGATTCTGTACTTTTTGTTGGATTTAGGACTTTAAAAATGATACGTGATTCTGTACTTTTTGTTGGATTTAGGACTTTAAAAATGATACGTGATTCTGTACTTTTTGTTGGATTTAGGACTTTAAAAATGATACGTGATTCTGTACTTTTTGTTGGGTTTATGATTCTGTACTTTTTGTTGGAATTATGATTTTAAAAATGATACGTGATTCTGTACTTTTTGTTGGATTTATTACATTTTGTATACGATTCTTTATCTGGTTATTGTATTACATAATTATAATGTATATATAATTGAGTGCACGTTCTGTGGTAAATGTGCTTTGTCATAAATGTTTATGATGGACTTTGCATATGGTGGTTTTGAGTCTAATAAAGAAATGTATTTGGGATTTTTAAAAGCAAAAATAAAGAAATAAAAACATATTCGAGTTGTTTAGGACAGATAACTATCTATACAACATAAATATACCAGTCCATGTCAAATCCAAAGTTGCAAAAAATATAAATTATCAAAAATTGCATACATACCCTTCAAAGCGTGATTATCTAAATAAACTCAGAACATACTGAAATAAACTTACCGGAGTCGTAAGTATCGTGCGAAAGAGAGATCCCCCTTTTATACTTTTATCTAATCTGGATTTACCGCCAGGGTACTTGTCTAAAAAAACCGTAGACGTATAAACGTCGCATACTCGGCGTGGTAAAACCTATAACATAGATGTGATGAATGTAATTTTTTTGTACGCAAATTTTATCGAGTACTACGCCATGAACAACATGTCCAACATGTTATGTTTACTTTATCTCGCAATCAATGAAATTGTTTTACATTCACAAATCTGAAAGAGATTTAAAACGCTTCTGTTTACGACATGTTTATCTGTCAAACAAATAATGTCAAACGTGAATCAACGCTTCAGTTACAGAACCAACAACACCATAACAAGCCGCTGAATATCAGCATAATATCGTAGTGTAAACAAACCGTCACAAATTAGCGTTCATAATTGTTTTCTGACTTACTAGAAAAGATGCCTTTTGTTAAAAAATACAGAAGGGTATTAGCGTGCTGGAAATCCCTTTAGTTGGCATTTTTATGAATAACTAACCATGATATCTCTGTGTATAAATCCTCGTCTTTGTCGGTTGGGATGTGGTCTTGGATATTCTTCTGTACTGGTAACTTTTATTGCCCATACATTCTTCCAGGCTTCATATAATGGTTCGTGCACCGGAAACACACCATCATGCCATGGTGCTATAGAATATTGATACCTAATTGGAATCCCGTGTTTCTGAAAGAAATAAGAACGAATCATACAGCACTTTTTTCTTAATATTGTATGATTTCAGGATGATAATTAGTTGATATTACATTTGTTTTTCTTCCAAAAGCAACCCGATTGTTACTTGTAACTTTAACATCTAGGATAAACTACAATGTGTAAATTTTTGGTTTTTGAAAATTGTATGAAAATTAATAACATGTTAGTCTGTTACAATTTTACACTTTTTACTTTTGTGTCCTCAAAACAGAAACGTAATTAAATATGCAAGGATAGGAATAAAATAGTGGTTTCAGGCTGCGAACATGTAGCATTGTTTAATGTGTAAATAAAATTGACAAATTTTGTAAACTGTTGAGATTTAAAATTTGTGAGTTTAAAGTTAATTAGTTTCTGCTACATACCTTTGCAAATTTATAATTTAATCTCATGGAGTGTTCTAACTGTTCCTTGGATAATTCATGAGCATGTGTATGACCCCATGTGTGTCCAAACCATAAAAACTTATCTTTATATTCTGAACAAAAACAAATGTTTAAATACTTTTGAAGTATTCTAGTTTGATATAAAAACTTATCTCTTCAGATACTAAAACAAAAATCATGGTTGAATCCTTTATTTTTTTTAACAATATCATTTTAGTTCATTAAAACTAGTCATACTGATAAAAATCCACCTAAAAATCTACTCCATTAAAATTGAATTTAGTTTTACATATAATTAAGTTTTTCCTGATATTTTGGGTTATTTGAGTTATAAAAAAGTTTGAAGTTATAATTTTTTCCAGGATTATTTTTTCATACTAGTAATAAGTACTAAACCGTGTTTAATTAACTGAATATACCTCTTACATATAAACTCGAAATATTTTCTTATCAATGCCTTCGTTTTGTTTTCAAAGTTTTGTTGAAAATGGTGTTAAAAAAATCTAAAAAAAAATGTGAAGTACTTCAAAATATATAAGTCGTACATTAATCTTGTCTTATTTCGAAACACAACATGACCTTACCTCCTTGATAGAAGTAGCCCGTGTGTAATATATTGGCCAGTTTTCAAAGTTTTTTTTTTTTTTTTTTTGGGGGGGGGGGATTGTGATTTGGACACGGACTGGATGCTTGTGTTTTATTTGACAAGAGATCCTCTTTATTTTGAAGTGGTACGCTTTTTTAGTTTTAAAACTTTAGAAATTAACAATTATTTTCACCAGCCTTATATATTCTTAAAATGTGATCGAATGAGATTTCAACATGACTTGAATAACAAAAGAATAAAATCTTAATACAACCACCGATAATTCCATCCGTTAAGCTTTGGTTATGAAATCATAAGACTATAACAAAAAAATCGAATTAAGATTCCATTAATAAACAACTAATTTCGGAACAAGTGTATTTTCGAGAATTCGATTGGCATCTGCTTTTTTCCTTTTTTATTACAAACACAAGTTTTTTTTATTACATACACAATTTTTTCATCAAGTTGTAAAACAGGTAGTAAATATCAAAATTTTGTCAAGTGTATCACAGTAAAATTATAAATTTATTAATGAGTTTATGTGTTTAATTGTCAATGAAATATTTTTTTCTGAAAGTTCAATCTATTTGCTGGTAACCCTAAAGAGTTGCACACTAATAAACCGACTTCAGTACAAAATTGTTTCACACATTCCACTCGTATATTGATAAAATATGAACACAGCCATTTATAAGACATATGGACGTAAAAAGATCATATACAGTTTACTGAGTAGTTGATAAAAAGATCTGTTAAATTCGGATAAATTGAAAAGTTTTTTATTCCCCTCATTTCTGCTGTAGCATTCGAAAAATCCAAAACGATTTAATTACTTACCAATCAGTTTTTCATCTCCCGCCTTTTCCTTTGAGTTTCCAGTTTGATAAAACGAACCTGAAAATCCTAAGTAGAACGTAAACCCTTCGGCATATTCCCGAAATTTGTTTTGAGCTTCAAGCAGTGCCTGTTCAAAGATAAAACATAATTATTCATATTCTTGATAAAAAGACAGCAATTAACAATTATGTTCTATATTCAATGTCCGTCAAAAGCGGTTTCAATATTTGTTATCTCGTTTTTCGTTTTATTTCACACTTTTATGGTTGCATGTTCGTAGTTGCTTTCACATTGTGCACTTCATGATGCTTGAATTTTGTGATAAGAATTGAATCAAAATTTGGAATTAAGAGGTGACACTGTCTCGGAGGGATTTTGACGAATTTACCTCAGTGCATTTGATATTTTACTCGCAGAACCCTCTTCATACGTTAACCTCTTCTCTCTGAAATGTATTGTCGTCATAAGTAAAGTTTTTTTCAAGGCCCATAATCATATTAAATTTAATTTCTTTAAACGACCGATCGTTTACATCCTTCTACATTTAAATACTTTACAAAGTTTATTCCTTCATTTGGCTGATTGATGATATATGACAAATCTTTTTCATGGATATATCACTCGGCATAGCTGGAACTTGATTAAACAATCATGAATCTCTAGTGTTATTCCTTCAGTCATGTGCCTCACAATTACTTACATTTAATAAATAAATAAATAAATAAATAAATAAATAAATAAATAAATAAATAAATGAATAAATTCTTACCTCTGCGTCAGAATCAGTCATTTTCAATCCCGTTTCCGCATAAAAAATATCGTCAATATCTACCTGGATATATCTTTCTAGAGACAAACTTAGTTTTCCTTGAGATAAGTAGGATATAGCATCTATCAAAACCGGTCCATGTAACCAAAATCGCAGGTCGTTTCCGAAAAATACACGGCGTATTCCATCGAAGCCTTTGTCTATCAATAGAGGTACCACATTTTTGTCACCAAAATTAATCGGTTGTGTACTTGCGAAAGCAAGTGGCTCAAAAGCTGAATGATTAGACTCAAACACTGTCCATTTGCTCTGGTGTACCTGTTTTCCGTCTATTACTCCTGGACGGGTAATCCTCCACAGATCAGTCTTGTCAGTGAGTCTATAATAGTTTAACTCAATGTTGTAACGAACAGCTAAGGGCATTCCTGGAATTATGTCTTTTTTAAGACCATTTTTATTTGTTGAGTGGACAAATAAAATCATACCAACACTAAAATCATGACAATATTTATCAATTCATCGTTCTTTTGTCATCTTTCAAATTAATATATGCCTTCAAACTATCAAAAATAATGACACTATATCGCCCCCTAGCGTTATCGGTCAACAATTGCAGGTTTCCAAGAATATTTTCTACTTTAAAATCAAACCGAGTAGACTCCAACATACTAGTTATCTGAGATACTATTGTTTTGGAATCAAATTCAGTTAATACAAGCACATTTCTTTCAATCAGTAAACTGGCTGTTAAATTTTGATCGTTTGGAATAAACAACGATTGTTGTAATTCATTAACATCACATGTTAAAACTGGACGAGGGGGCGTATTTGGCTTTCGGTAGGATGTCAGTGTCTTAAGAAACGGATGGTGATATTTGGTATCCAGGTGAGTTGTCGTTGACTTCAAGTCCAAGAAAGAAGTCGATGCATTTAATTTCATTATGTAAGATTTCGATGTCATTAAAGGAAATGTCATCGTCATAAAAAGACAGCATAAAATAAGTATAATAACAATAAAGATAAGAAGATTTTTCTTTAAATTGAGTTGCCATGAATAAAATGCAAAAAGTCTTCTCAATTTTTTATTTTCAAATAACATATTTTGATTAAGATGCTAAAATCATAAAATCACTAAAATGACCAACTCGCTTTCTGTTAATCCTCATTCCAACTTAGCAATTCCTTTTATCTGTCGTGTTTTTGTTTGACTATGTAACTATGAAAACATAACTGTAAAATATAAAGGCGTATTAAGATTATGTCTCTGTTTTTAGAATTAATATTTATTTTGGGTAAATTTATGCAATTTATGATGTATTCTAAAAATAAAACATAAATAAGATAAAAAAAAAGTTGACCTAAGGATAATAGGTGTTATGAAAAAAGGTGTTATATTCGTAATCGTAATGTTAATCATAATATCTAAAATTTTGGTACAATATTACTGTATATTACATTTCAAATATATATATATGTATATATTTAAAATCACATTATTTTTGTTTCAATAAAGTATTTGACGTCAACTATACTTTGCAACTTCATAAAGACAATGCCTCACGTGTTGACTGTGGCGTCACACGGCTGCAATGAAATGTATTGGGTAGATTATTTTGGGAAGGAGATAATACGTTCTCAATTACAAAACTTTAATCTACAAAAAAGTTTTCAAACAGATATTTTTTTCCTAATTTCAAATAAAAATATATTGGTGCATTACCGATAATATGATTATCGTATTTGTTTCAGCATTTTGGTCAAAGGGTTTTTGCATGATAAACTCTACTCTTGTGCTTTTTAAATATATACAGTGTTGCAAGGAGCTAGTTGTCACCTAAAAAGGACTCTTTGCAAGCAAAAAAATCTACTTTTCACAACATTTTTATTGAATATGATATAGTATGCCCGAGCGCAGGCAATGTGATTCTCAACGGAACATCTATACTACATATTTTCATTTTTCACAACATTTTCATGAATAGATTTATTGAACAAAAAATGGTATGCCAGCGTGCATCCTCAACAGGAAATTTGTATAACACAGCAGTAGTAAAATCCAAGTATAACAATGAATCATATATAGCTGTGTTAGATGATGAGGAATGAATTTCCGAAATGTGCATATCTAGCACATCAAAATTTAACTGGTAATTGTGTTTATATATATATATATATATATATATATATATATATATATATATATATATATATATATATATATATATATATATATATATATATATATATACAAAGGAAGGAGGTCATTGGACCGTAATTACAGGACTGAATCGACCTAGAGCTATAGTTTTGTATCCTTCTAAAGGGTAAGTTAAAAGACAAATGGAGATGGAATCCATTTAAAATTGGTGATTTGCTTATGAAAATTTTAGTACAAGTCATGTAACTGTATACAAGTCCTTTGACTATATAACCATACGAGTGGCAAGACGATTGTTTCACTTACAAAATAAGGTTTGACTGAAAAAAATATTTTGTCTTTTCTAATATATTAAACAAAATGAGTATTTTGATTCAATGACAAGGCGAAATGCACAGAATAAATAAATTTTCTCAAGATACCATTATTGGTCAAATCACAAAAGAAAACTTCATAATATTGATTTATCTCCAAAGCATCTGTTTCTCTTCTTTTAATTAAATCGCCTTGTTTATGTTTTATATATAAATGCAAATGAAATGCAAATGTAGACTTCAAAGTCTATTTAAGCTACAATTTGATTCAAATAATTATAGAAAAAAAGAAAACTTTCGACGAAAAACTGAAAGGGAATTTAAATGTACGAAAATACATTTCCATTTTTTATTTATTCCTTTCAATAAAATGATACAACGCATAATGTTTTTCATAAATATTGATCGACCGGTCAGATTTAATAACAAATATAAATGAGTTTTTTTCATCATACTTGCCCATTGATTTTATTAACTAAAGAAATTAAATTAATTAATTTTTTTTTTGAAGCACTAGGCTAGTTTTCCATTTATTGTTCATTAAAAAAATCAAAACAAATAAAACATTATCTTCATATAAGTAAAATATCTATTCATTTTCATTTATTTTAATTCATTTGTTCCTTCTATAATAACGTGCGAACCAGTCGTTTAACTGATTTTAGTACTTAGCCTTCTTAAAACTTCTTTTAACAAAGTTGATTCTCGATATGTTTTCGAAATAAAAAATCTGGCATGCATAGCTATATAAAATACTAATGAACAACTAAAACATATTATGTGTCTTTTCTTTTCCTATAATAATAAGTTAGATAGATTAGGCAGACTCGGAAATTTCAAACAGACAATCATGTACTTAGTAACGACCTTAACAATACAGTACAATGCTACTTGAAATTAAACGTAGCAATGTAGTTATAACAATAAAGGTTTAGAGTTAAAGGAAAATTTTCTAAATTTTCAAATTCTAGCTCCGGCATGCACATTTGCTACTGTAAAAAGGACAAGATTTAAACGACTGTTATGAGCACTAACACAAAATGTATAATAATTGTTTTTTAACCTTATTTTTGTCGCAATATAATTGGAAACAAAAATAAAACATTTGTATATCAAAGGAATATTTTAATAAATGATAAAAAATAAATGTATTTCCAATATTGTGTTTGTAATACGATTCAAAAGCACGCTTTACCTGACCTATTGATACCTTCTCATTTTGTCAATTTAAGGATTATGCACTTAAAGTCTCTCTGCAAAATAAAGCAATTAATTTATAGCATGTTCTGGACATTTTGTGATCAAAATTTATTTTGTCTTATCATAACTTTGCAGATTTATATTCTGGACGGATAATTGTCAAGGAACCAGTCACATTGGACGTGGATATATGAACGGATCACAATGGTCATTTATATATACACATACTAAAATCCTTATGGTTTAGCTATTGACTACAAGGACATTTTATACTGATATGAACAAACTGCTTTTTTAACTTCGTAAAATATATTTTTGAATCATTACTTGTTTTGGATGAGAAACAATCGGTTTCATACTCCAAATTTCATAAAATTTGACAACAAAGTTTTAAAAACAAAGAAAAAATCAAAACACACAAAAATAAAATAGATTCGTATAGGTTCCTACCTTTTCTTGATATCCGTTTATTTTAACATATACTAGTTGTTTTATGATTTTAACATATTTTTAGTGCATGCAATTGATTTTTTTTTATTGTAGATTCATATTAATGCAACTATGGTGTGAGATAAATATTAATGTTTTTATTTTATACTTTTATCGATTTTGCATATTTGGTTATCGATCTGTGTCGAATAATTATGCAAATATGCATTTCAATAGAATCAAACAGCGTAAAAAAAAATACATGGACGTGCTAATTATTGATTCCTTGAATTCTAAATATTTGTGTTTGGTGACCATTACCTGTTTTGTTAATAAATAAAAAAACATTTCTCGATAATATTTCGGCAAAAGACATTCCGAGGCCATACAAATTTTGGAAATCTTAAGTCAATAGTCATTGTGGTGGGATTTTATAATGTCAAAAGAATGATATTTTCGCTTAAAAACACGAACTTCTCAAAAAGAAACGCATTGAGAAATATACAAAATACACGATAAACAGCCAGGGAAAACAATACAAAGAAACGAACATATATATGGGGTAAACTGATTATACATTTCTGACTTTGAAATTGTGTAGTTATACTGCTATTACATGATCTCTGTCGATCCCAATTATTCTAAACCTAAACTTGATATGCCTTGCTTTTAATTTCTTAACACTAATGAAAAGGTAAGTTAAACTTTTATGTTTAGTTATGTTGATTTAACTGATATCGACAGTTTTAATATAGAAAAATTGTGTTTTTTTGTTGTTGTGAATATGCAGCTAAAAAAACGTATTACTAAAATTATAATGTAATTGTTGAAATAAAAAAATAGGACCATTTAGCGTCATCTATGCAAAGGACAGCTTTTAGAATCTGATAGATTCATTAGATGTACAGCTACAAATAAATATTCCCTTCTCAAATTTCTGTATGTCATTAATGATTAAGTAAAATACAAATACAGATTTAAAGTAATAGAATAAAATATTGAATTAAATTTAAAAAAGGATTAACCTTTTTTTCATTTTTTTAAAATTGATGTCGTTGAGAATAGCAGATAATTAATGTATTACAGCTCTGTTTTAAAACACATTTAGACATACAACTCTGTTTTAATAAAACACTTAGACAGTTATTAGTATTATGAAGCAAGATTTATAGCTTAAACAAGCCTTCCTTTATCTCAATCTAGAGAGAAATTATAAGAGATCCTGTGACATTTTTAATAGAAGATATCGTAATATATATTTTACATTTGTACTTACATAGAACATATCATCCAATTCAGATTTCTTTGTTCACAAAATAATAAAATAAACAAAAATATTTATCGAATTTGTTTCAATAGCGTATACTTGCCAGGTGTTGGTGTATATAAATGAAAAGGTTTTTTGTTTTTTATAATAAAATCCTAATTGTTGCACGTTTCTCTATTGATGTATTATCCTGTTGGCTGTCTTGAAACTGAGTGCGTTTGCACTGTGGTCTTTGTTGTGTTGGTGTTAACAAAGTATATCTGTTTAGTTGCCCGTGGGCATTATCAGTATCTGTTTTAAGTAGGAAATATTTATAACGGACGAAATTTTGTTTCTCATATTTTCTGGATATGTTGTTCCAGTCAAAACCAAATACTGACTTCAGTTTTCAGAAATATTGGTTATTTCGATCACATGTTTTCAGTTTTAAACTGAATAGGTTGAGGTAGGACCATTTTGAAAATAAAACCCTTTTAAGTTTACAGGTTTAAATACCCTAAGGAGTATGTCTCAATGTGCTTTTGCAGTAACTAAGTACTTTTCGGTATTGCATGGATTTAATATGTAATGCTTTCACCTTTTAAAACTACACAATGTATGTTTTAAATTGGTTATCAAATAAAACAAGCACTGGATATCATAATGTTTTTATAGAAGACAGATTGTATTGGTCTGACGTTTATCTAAGCCACAATGTATCTGATTACTTAGGGGAGAATTTAAGTGTTACTTACAGAAGAGAGAATTTACATAGACGATATTATGATTAGGGAACCATTCTTGTATTATACCAACGATAAGGCGTATGTATGTTTTATCATTATATAATCATAATATCTCCTCCCACTGGACAAGTCTTAGGGAATTAGCCCTAAGAACCGGTAAGATGTTAACCCATTATCAATAAGGAAACAATTATTTATGAGTAGATTACTTCGCTTTGGATGTTATATCTGTCAAACTGTTATATTTTAAACAGTAGACAAGTTAGTTTTAGACATACGAAACACTCACATGTAAACAATAAAAGTAAATTTCAAATGCAAACCTGTTTCGGAGTCAATTTATTAATACAAATTAAATAAATAATCAAGAATTACCAGTTTTACATAATAAAAACCTTATCTTTTTAAAACAAATGCATTCGTTTATATACCAGACAAAAGAAAAGAATTTACCACCAATACCTGAATAAATGATCCTAGATACTCGTTTGCTTTTATTAACATCTATGATAAAAATTAATTCGGTTTTCAAGTGAAAACTGTATAAGTTGTCAAGGCAACTGGAGGAAAGCTACCAATGATAAACACTGTAGATTTAATCAGTTTTGGATGACTTAAAGGCTTTACGTTATCGACAGATGATAATAAATCCTAGGTAATGTTAACAATATACTCTTCTACAAGTTTTATAATTCAGTACTAATTAAGTACTGTAAGTTTATAATTAAGTACTAGAAGTTTTAAAATTCAACGTTATCTCGTAAAAACAGAATATGAAAAAATTTTTGCACAATAAAAACACGATTTTGTATGGTCACAGAGAGAGAGAGAGAGAGAGAGAGAGAGAGAGAGAGAGAGAGAGAGAGAGAGAGAGAGAGAGAGAGAGAGATTTTGGAGTATAAATAAACAATCGTTTTATTATTGTTCTAATGAGGCAAACAAAATAAAATATACGATTATAAATTGTCAAAGTTTTCAGCAGAATATATAAGATAAGAGTTTAAGTTGTTAAAATGATACATAATTTTCAATTTAAACATCTTCAAATTTTCATTTCAGTAAATGATTGGTTTAAAGATGACAATGGACTTTGTAGCAAATTTTGTCTCCCAAAAGCAAATTTTTACGGCTGCGCATGCCAACAAACAGCATACAAATATCACACTGTAAAGGACGTGATAAATAATTTATGGCAAATTTGAAATAAAGCACAATGTTATACAATTTGAGACAGTATCACGGCGTTGTAAAATTTTAGTGTGTACGTGACGATCAAAAATTTAATAAAAAGAGACAAACTGAAAACAGAATAAAATAATGCTTTTAAAACTCCAAAAACGAACCAGCGCTGTACCTGGAACTGGAGGCTTTGATAATGTAATTCCACAATATCATTTAAATTGTTTTTTTTTAGTTCTTAAAAATGACATGTTACAGTTCATTGTATTTAACGACTTCACAAGGTTGTTATAAAACAGTCCCAACAAAATGACATGTAACAGTTCATTGTATTTAACGACTTCACAAGGTTGTTCCACAACAGTCCCAACAGAATGACATGTTAGAGTTCATTGTATTTAACGACTTCACAAGGTTGTTACACAACAGTCCCAACAGAATGACATGTTACAGTTCATTGTATTTAACGACTTTACAAGGTTGTTACACAACAGTCCCAACAGAATGACATGTTACAGTTCATTGTATTTAACGACTTCACAAGGTTGTTACACAACAGTCCCAATAGAATGACATGTTACAGTTCATTGTATTTAACGACTTCACAAGGTTGTTACTCAACAGTCCCAATAGAATGACATGTTACAGTTCATTGTATTTAACGACTTCACAAGGTTGTTACTCAACAATCCCAACAGAAAGACATGTTACAATTCATTGTAATTAACGTCTTTACAAGGTTGTTACGCAACAGTCCCAACAGAATGACATGTTACAGTTCATTGTATTTAACGACTTTACAAAGTTGTTACACAAAAGTCCCAACAGAATGACATGTTACAGTCCATTGTATTTAACGACTTCACAAGGTTGTTACACAACAGTCCCAGCAGAATGACATGTTACAGTTCATTGTATTTAACGACTTCACAAGGTTGTTACACAACAGTCCCAAAAGAAAGACATGTAACAGTCGATTGTATTTAACGACTTCACAAGGTTGTTTCACAACAGTCCCAACAGAATGACATGTTACAGTTCATTGTATTTAACGACTTATTCACAAGGTTGTTACACAACAGTCCCAACAAAATGACATGTTACAGTTCATTGTATTTAACGACTACTTCACAAGGTTGTTTCACAACAGTCCCAACAAAATGACATGTTACAGTTCATTGTATTTAACGACTACTTCACAAGGTTGTTACACAACAGTCCCAACAAAATAAAATGTTACAATTCATTGTAATTAACGTCTTTACAAGGTTGTTCCACAAAAGTCCCAACAGAATGACATGTTACAGTTCATTGTATTTAACAACTTCACAAGGTTGTTACACAACAGTCCCAACAGAATGACATGTTACAGTTCATTGTATTTAACGACTTTAGAAGGTTGTTACACAACAGTCCCACAGAATGACATGTTACAGTTCATTGTATTTAACGACTTTACAAGGTTGTTACACAACAGTCCCAACAGAATGACATGTTACAGTTCATTGTATTTAACGACTTCACAAGGTTGTTACACAACAGTCCCAATAGAATGACATGTTACAGTTCATTGTATTTAACGACTTCACAAGGTTGTTACTCAACAATCCCAACAGAAAGACATGTTACAATTCATTGTAATTAACGTCTTTACAAGGTTGTTACGCAACAGTCCCAACAGAATGACATGTTACAGTTCATTGTATTTAACGACTTTACAAAGTTGTTACACAACAGTCCCAACAGAAAGACATGTTACAATTCATTGTAATTAACGTCTTTACAAGGTTGTTACGCAACAGTCCCAACAGAATGACATGTTACAGTTCATTGTATTTAACGACTTTACAAAGTTGTTACACAACAGTCCCAACAGAAAGACATGTTACAGTCCATTGTATTTAACGACTTCACAAGGTTGTTCCACAACAATTCCGACAGAATGACATGTTACAATTCATTGTATTTAACGACTTTACAAAGTTGTTACACAACAGTCCCAACAGAATGACATGTTACAGTTCATTGTATTTAACGACTTCACGAGGTTGTTAAATAACAGTCCCAACAGAATGACATGTTACAATTCATTGTATTTAACGACTTTATATACCATCATGTTATCAACAAAACGTGGATAGAAAGTTAATTAAAATTTACTACCACGACCAAGAATGTAATGGAGAAAAGCATGGCTTTAAATTATTGTTAATGCATGTATTTGTTATTCTAGTGATAAGATGTCTTCTGATCTGAATATTCCAATGGAAAACTTTCGACATCGTCCCTAGGTTTTCCGGATAATCATTGTAACTATTCTTGTAATAATGGTTTCCTAAAACATCATATGTTCGCAAAATCTTCTGTTCAGGATGGAAAATGGAGTATTCCAATTGATTTAAGTTGTCAATGTTAGTTTGAAAAAAAAAGTTTAATATTGCAACTAAATATAGTGCCTGATTAAATTCTTGTGTTTTTCGTTCATTTTCATGTTGATAGCGACAGGTGTTTCCAATATTAATTTTTATTGATTCTTTTACAGAGTTTCATTTGTTTTCTTGTAATGTACTTCATTGTAGTGATAAGCATAGCTTTGACATGTAAAGTTTTGGATTGCTCGCTTTATCTTTGTTTCAGTATTATTTAAATAACTTTAAATTTTTATTCTTTATTACAGTTATTTAACTGATTTTATTACACCAAAATTATTTAGTTTACAGTCTGAACCATGTTTTATTTTTCAGAACCTTTTATTTTATTATTTTTACTGGGATATGTTTTGCTCTTTTTCCCACGATAAGTGCATATTTTGGCTTTAGAAAAAAACTGTTTAAAGTTATGCAACACAAAAAAATGAATTTCAGAATAAAGAGTAACCGATTAATATCGAATGCAGTTCTATTTTATCTTTTTAGTCGATGAGACTTATTTTAACCCAATTAAATCAGTCCGTGTTGCTGGAGTTGTTGCAGATGTACCTCTACTTGTATCAATAGTTACAGTTTTACTTTTAATAATTTACATATGTGTTATAAGTAAATGGTAAATAATTCTTAGTTGATATATTTGATTTTTCAGCAAAATTAGAAGTTATAAGTAAGATTATTTATGATGTAAAAAACGTCAGAAGTACAAAACAATTGAAGGGTGTATATGAAAATTAACATTCCTTGGTTTTTAATTTATGCAAAATTTTGAAAGTGTGTTTGAAATAATAATGATTTCGTTTGATTGTTTAACGTGTTTTTCACTCACAAATTTGTAAAGCTTAACTTTAGTCAAATTTAACGTTATATTCCAGGACTTAAAAGGCTCAAACCGACTAACATTTAGATTTACTAAACATATATATGCGACTACTGAAACATGGGATTATTGATAGGTTTTTTGGACATAATGTGACTACTGAAACATGGGTTATTGATAAGTGATTTGGACACAATGCGACTACTGAAACATGGGATTATTGACAAGTGATTTGGACATAATGTGACTACTAAAACATGGGTTATTGATAAGTGATTTAGCCACAATGTGACTACTGAAACATGGGTTATCGATAAGTGATTTTGACACAATGTGACTACTGAAACATGGATTATTGATAAGTGATTTGGACACAATGTGACTACTGAAACATGGGTTATTGATAAGTGATTTGGACATAATGTGACTACCTAAACATGGGTTATTGATAAGTGATTTGGACACAATGTGACTACTGAAACATGGGTTATTGATAAGTGATTTGGACACAATGTGACTACTGAAACATGGGTTATTGATAAATGATTTGGACATAATGGGACTACTGAAACATGGGTTATTGATTAGTGATTTGGACACAATGTGACTACTGAAAGATAGGTTATTGATTAGTGATTTGGACATAATGTGACTACTGAAACATAGGTTATTGATTAGTGATTTGGACACAATGTGACTACTGAAACATGGGTTATTGATAATTGATAAGTGAGTTGAACATAATGTGACTACTGAAACATGAGTTATTGATAAGTGATTTCGACGCAATGTGACTACTGAAACATGGGTTATTAATAAGTGATTTGGACACAATGTGACTCCTGAAACATGGGTTATTGATAGGTGATTTGGACACAATGTGACTACTGAAACATGGGTTATTGATAAGTGATTAGTCACAATGTGACTACTGAAACATGGGTTATTGATAAGTGATTAGTCACAATGTGACTACTGAAACATGGGTTATTGATAAGTGATTTGGACACAATGGGACTACTGAAACATAGGTTATTGATTAGTGATTAGTCACAATGTGACTACTGAAACATGGGTTATTGATAAGTGATTTGGACATGATGTGACTACTGAAACATAGATTATTGATAAGTGATTTGGATATAATGTGACTACTGAAACATGGGTTATTGATAATTGAAAAGTGATTTGGACATAATGTGACTACTGAAACATGGGCTATTGATAAGTGATTTGGACATAATGTGATGTCTGAAACATGAGTTATTGATAAGTGATTTCGATGCAATGTGACTACTGGGTTATTGATAAGTAAATTGGACACAATGGGACTACTGAAACATGGGTTATTGATAAGTTTTTTGGACACAATGGGACTACTGAAACATGGGTTATTGATAAGTGATTTGGACACAATGGGACTACTGAAACATGGGTTATTGATAAGTGATTTGGACACAATGTGACTACTGAAACATGGGTTATTGATAAGTGATTTAGACATAATGTGACTACTGAAACATAGGTTATTGATAGGTGATTTGGATACAATGTGACTACTGAAACATGAGTTATTGACAAGTGATTTCGACACAATGTGACTTCTGAAACATGGGT
Organism: Tegillarca granosa; assembly: GCA_029721355.1. Lineage (NCBI taxonomy): Eukaryota > Metazoa > Mollusca > Bivalvia > Arcoida > Arcidae > Tegillarca > Tegillarca granosa. The sequence continues at coordinate 4,080,913 of CM056597.1, read as the reverse complement.
GATTGATAAGTGATTTGGACATGATGTGACTACTGAAACATAGGTTATTGATATGTGATTTGGATATAATGTGACTACTGAAACATGGGTTATTGATAGGTGATTTGGACACAATGTGACTCCTGAAACATGGGTTATTGATAAATGATTTGGACACAATGTGACTTCTGAAACATGGGTTATTGATAAGTGATTAGTCACAATGTGACTACTGAAACATGGGTTATTGATAAGTGATTAGTCACAATGTGACTACTGAAACATGGGTTATTGATAAATGATTTGGACACAATGTGACTACTGAAACATGGGTTATTGATAATTGATAAGTGAGTTGAACATAATGTGACTACTGAAACATGAGTTATTGATAAGTGATTTCGACGCAATGTGACTACTGAAACATGGGTTATTGATAAGTGATTTGGACACAATGGGACTACTGAAACAGGGGTTATTGATAGGTGATTTGGACACAATGTGACTACTGAAACATGGGTTATTGATAAGTGATTAGTCACAATGTGACTACTGAAACATGGGTTATTGATAAGTGATTAGTCACAATGTGACTACTGAAACATGGGTTATTGATAAGTGATTTGGACACAATGGGACTACTGAAACATAGGTTATTGATAAGTGATTAGTCACAATGTGACTACTGAAACATGGGTTATTGATAAGTGATTTGGACACAATGGGACTACTGAAACATAGGTTATTGATTAGTGATTTGGACACAATGTGACTACTGAAACATGGGTTATTGATAATTGAAAAGTGATTTGGACATAATGTGACTACTGAAACATGGGCTATTGATAAGTGATTTGGACATAATGTGATGTCTGAAACATGAGTTATTGATAAGTGATTTCGATGCAATGTGACTACTGGGTTATTGATAAGTAAATTGGACACAATGGGACTACTGAAACATGGGTTATTGATAAGTTATTTGGACACAATGGGACTACTGAAACATGGGTTATTGATAAGTGATTTGGACACAATGGGACTACTGAAACATGGGTTATTGATAAGTGATTTGGACACAATGTGACTACTGAAACATGGGTTATTGATAAGTGATTTAGACATAATGTGACTACTGAAACATAGGTTATTGATAAGTGATTTGGACACAATGTGACTACTGAAACATGGTTTATTGATAAATGATTTGGACATAATGGGACTACTGAAACATGGATTATTGATAAGTGATTTGGACACAATGTGACTACTGAAACATGGGTTATTGATAAGTGATTTAGACATAATGTGACTACTGAAACATGGGTTATTGATAGGTGATTTTGACACAATGTGACTACTGAAACATGGATTATTGATAAGTGATTTGGACACAATGTGACTACTGAAACATGGGTTATTGATAGGTGATTTGGATACAATGTGACTACTGAAACATGAGTTATTGATAAGTGATTTCGACACAATGTGACTTCTGAAACATGGGTGATTGATAAGTGATTTGGACATGATGTGACTACTAAAACATAGGTTATTGATAAGTGATTTGGATATAATGTGACTACTGAAACATGGGTTATTGATAAGTGATTTGGACACAATGTGACTCCTGAAACATGGGTTATTGATAAATGATTTGGACACAATGTGACTTCTGAAACATGGGTTATTGATAAGTGATTAGTCACAATGTGACTACTGAAACATGGGTTATTGATAAGTGATTAGTCACAATGTGACTACTGAAACATGGGTTATTGATAAATGATTTGGACATGATGTGACTACTGAAACATAGGTTATTGATAAGTGATTTGGACACAATGTGACTACTGAAACATGGGTTATTGATAAATGATTTGGACATAATGGGACTACTGAAACATGGGTTATTGATAAGTGATTTGGACACAATGTGACTACTGAAACATAGGTTATTGATAAGTGATTTGGATATAATGTGACTACTGAAACATGGGTTATTGATAAGTGATTTGGACACAATGTGACTCCTGAAACATGGGTTATTGATAAATGATTTGGACACAATGTGACTTCTGAAACATGGGTTATTGATAAGTGATTAGTCACAATGTGACTACTGAAACATGGGTTATTGATAAGTGATTAGTCACAATGTGACTACTGAAACATGGGTTATTGATAAATGATTTGGACATGATGTGACTACTGAAACATAGGTTATTGATAAGTGATTTGGACACAATGTGACTACTGAAACATGGGTTATTGATAAATGATTTGGACATAATGGGACTACTGAAACATGGGTTATTGATAAGTGATTTGGACACAATGTGACTACTGAAACATGGGTTATTGATAAGTGATTTAGACATAATGTGACTACTGAAACATGGGTTATTGATAGGTGATTTTGACACAATGTGACTACTGAAACATGGATTATTGATAAGTGATTTGGACACAATGTGACTACTGAAACATGGGTTATTGATAGGTGATTTGGATACAATGTGACTACTGAAACATGAGTTATTGATAAGTGATTTCGACACAATGTGACTTCTGAAACATGGTTGATTGATAAGTGATTTGGACATGATGTGACTACTGAAACATAGGTTATTGATAAGTGATTTGGATATAATGTGACTACTGAAACATGGGTTATTGATAAGTGATTTGGACACAATGTGACTCCTGAAACATGGGTTATTGATAAATGATTTGGACACAATGTGACTTCTGAAACATGGGTTATTGATAAGTGATTAGTCACAATGTGACTACTGAAACATGGGTTATTGATAAGTGATTAGTCACAATGTGACTACTGAAACATGGGTTATTGATAAATGATTTGGACATGATGTGACTACTGAAACATAGGTTATTGATAAGTGATTTGGACATAATCCGATATGTTTGTGTTTGACTAGTTTTATGCTATCAGAAAGTTCGTCTCTACCTTTGTATTTAAGTGTTTAAAGGCAATTACTCATCTGTTGGCTGTGCTGACACTTGAAAAAAGTTTTACAAATTTGAATTAGAAAATATAATTTTAAATTGTAGATTACTTTAGAGAAACATGAATTTATTTTTAAAGTATTAATGACCTTTTTTTAAAAAAAAATCTGACATAAAATTTATTCTAATTACAGGAAGCGTCGTCTATTAAGAGAATTGACACATCCCAAACAATAGGACTTGGTTTAAATGAATTCAGTGATGCTAATAATGCATTTGAAAATAATGTTTTTACATTGGAATTCAATAAACCAAAAACTGAACAAACAAAACTCACAACATCATAAATAGTATAAGCAATAGTGAGTACATATACATACTGGAACGAAATGTTAGTCATTATATTTCGCTTACAGCGAAACCAGAGTGTCTGACCGTAATAGTAACACAAATTTGATTTCGCTCTCCTTTTTAGGTCAGGAATAGCTGGCTTTTCAACCATTATTTCTAAGTTATTTCTTTGTATTAAAATAGTTTCCTAATTTGTTTTTGTATTGCATAAATAACTTTATTGGAACACACATTTTTTGCTTCTGTGTTACTCATTTAATAATAAAGTTACAAATGGATCATTGACATAAGTTGTTGCTCATGCTTTAATATCATTTTTATGAAAACTCATTATTATTTAATAGACTTTTAGAAAATATCCATACACGCTACACTTAATTCAAAAGTTTAAAAGTTAATGTAGTCATTATTGGTATATCATTTTAATCTCGTAATTATATAGTTCATCGGCGTACCGGTAGATACCCAAGCGGTAGTTTTGTATATTTTAATGTTGTCCGTCTATGAAAGACTTTTTTGTCAGTCACTTTACCTGACTTAAACCTCAGGGCACAGATTAGTTTTGAAAAAAATTGAAACTATCCACTGTACAATTCAAATTTCTTATTTTTGGTTGAAATATGCTAATTTTCTGAAAATATCTTCTATTCATCATTTCGAGATGTTAAAAAACTTAAAAATCCATATAGATGTCCAAACTATGGCACCAGTGGAAAAATTGCTATTTTCAATGTTGCGGAATTGAAGGAAAAAAGAGAATTTCTGTCATTGAAAACAGAAAATTTTCAAAATCTGCACCTAGAGCCTATTTAGCTCATGAGACAAGTTATAAATATGATATCGCAATATAATTAAACTTGAAATTTCATGGAAGTAAACTATGTGATGAAGTTTGGTGAAAATTGGAAAGAAACGGCCAAAGAAAGTTGAAAATGACCATTGTCCTGTAAAAATTCAAATTTCAACTATGGCATTGGACAGAGTAATTGCCTTTTTTACTTAATGTGAAGACAATGCTATCAGGGAATTATATGCTTGTCTGTAGGATACTGGCTGAGTGAGCTAGCACCTTAACAAAAATCAGACCAATGCGAGATAGTATAATTCAGACCAAATTACAAACTTTCACTCATGCAAACACAAAATATCTAGAAAATATTCCATAGAAAGTAATAAAAATCACACGTACATGTGACATTTCACATTTTCACCAACGAATGGTGCAAACTTAAATTGGGGGGTATTCAAAATGTTGGGGTGTTGGAAGTATTTAGTCATTGTGCTTGCCACAATTACAATTCTAGTTCACCTTGAAACTCTTCTTCAAGACAGAATGTGCAAGACTAGTCTATTAACACATTATACTTCTCAGTATATATTTCTTTTGTTGACATATAATTTACTTGCAAAAATAAGTACATTTTGTAACTATAAATAAAAAACAATTAATTTGGTGTTCTTTATTTCCAGGAAAAAAGAAAACTAAGAGAAACTGAGGCACTAACTTTACCTAAGGAAGACTAATTCAGCTGATGATTAACTATAGAGAATCTGTTTGCATCTTTGTTTCCTGCTTAAAAAGCTTATGTGGAGCAAACATTCCTCTGAAAGACCAAATTTAAATCAAGAAAAATAATAATGATAATAGATTCAGCGGGTCTTAATGTTTTGACCAACTGACCATTACAGAAAGCTGCTTAAATTTAAAGATTTTAAAGATTGTCTTAAAGGTTCCAGTGCTACATTCTTTTAATTTAAACAGGGACTTATGAGTTTAAATTGAAATTAAATGACTGTACTTTATTGTTATGACATGAAACAGAATATTTACATTTAAGTGAAACTTAACAATTTATAAAATAATAATGCCATAAGAATATCTAAATAATAATGCAATAAGAATATCTATTTAGTTGCATTTTCACGTGCATTATTAATGGCCTCACGAAAACCAGACTTGATCCACTCACATTCTTTATGTGCCTGGGTTGTTTCCAAGTTGCTCCAGTGATTTTCAGTATGAGTGATATGAGTCAGAAGGAAATTTAAAGTTGGGATGTTTTCATGGATCCAGCAAATCAGGAGGGCGGAGGTGAATCGCCTTTTTTAACCACTGTTTTAGACTTCCAGCCATTTCAATTATCTTTATTAAGTAAATGAAGAACAAACAACTCTAACAAGAATTAAGCTTTGAACACTGTTTACTAGTATTTGTAATAACAACCTTTATTCAATAAAAACGGTCATCTTAGCATGTTAAGTTATACCCTTATCTGGCCATATAGGAAAGTTATAATCTGTATCAAAAAATCATAAATGTAAGTGTGCTAATTTAAGTACATGTACAATATTTTGTCAGTTTTTGTGTATATTTTATGATTGGTCTAATTTTACACAGAATTCAACACACTAAGACTAACCTGTTGGTCCATCACTCTGTGTATCAAGCACCATAATGTAAAAGGAAAGAGAAGTAATGCAGTGTTTAAATCTCATAATAATTATAAGATAATTATAAGTGATCTTCAGTACCAGTCATTGAATCCCTCTCATACATAACATGAAAAAATCAGTTTCTTTCCGAAAGATCAAAGGTTTTCTTTAAATAATCTAGTTAACTTGACAATCTCGCATTTCTGATATCAAAATGGTCAGTTCTCGGATAGTAGAGGACGCTGGAGTGTTTCTAGAGAATTTAAGCAAGCAAACTGACAAACTTTCTCGCATTAAAATAGGATAATACAATCTTAGCACAATTGGAGGCAAAGCCATAAGATACTTTATTTGAGCACCATGGTGTCTCTCTCCTCCCCCCCCCCCCCCCAAAAAAAAAAAAAAAATTAATGGAGTAGATAATTTTATTAAGCCTTGAAGTATCGAGGTGGTTAATTCTAGGATGGTGGAGGAACCTGGAGTGACAAGAGAAAGCTAATGACTTTTCTCGAAGAAAACTGATAAAACTTTCTCAAATATTTGCCAAGTGAAGTTTAAATCTAGGTGATGATGAGTGTTGGTTGTTTAATTTTTCAGCTATTCATGAGGAGAACAAGGATATTAATCTCTTAGAATTAATATAAAAACAAGTTTGTGTATGCATGAGATGTGCAGTGTGTATTATGGTCTAGTTTTTACTAGCACTCAGACTGAGGTTTAGTTAAGGTGCTATCTCCAGTCGGTATGCCCTAGACAGCATAGCACTTCCAGTTAGAGTATTCTGGCACTTTGTGCTTTGTCTCCCTTAAAGATGAGTACCAGGTGAGAAAGCAGTATCTCAAATTTTAAAGTCTTATTTATGACCCGGCCCAGGTGCTAGCCCCTTACCACTTGCTGAAATGGTGGGTGCTCCACCACTGAGCCACTGCAGTGAGTCCTAGGTGATGAGAAGTGCTGTAATCTATGAGCCGGAGCCGCACCTGGTCTTAAAGATGCTCTATACAAGAAGGGGGAGTAATTCTGTTTGCTCCCAAGTCAAGATTCTTTAACTTACCGGTATATTTGATGTGGTTCTGGCATGGAGAAGGAAACCAAAGTGCCTGAAGAAAACTGCCAAGCTTTGGCACTAGCATATGTCCGAGTCGAAGACCTTAGACTACTGAGGTGTTGAAAATTAGTAACTAGAAAAAAATTACAGTGACTGTTCTTTTGCCAAGCACTTGGAATTTAGAAATGAAAGTCACAGGGTTTTTTAAAGGAAACCAATGCCTTATGCCATGGCATTCGTGGCACACTAAAGAATCCCCACTCACTGCACATTGCCCCGAGTCACTACGAAGGTAAAAATTTCTGCTACTTCACCTATAGATAGTGGCATCTCGATAGAATTGAAATATTCATGATTTGGATGTAAAACCCCATTCAATCAATAAATTAGGATGGTTTAGAAAATGGAGTGCCTAAAAAGCCACACCCTCGGGAAAGGAAACGGGTCAAGGTCGTTTCGCTCTAAAACTTGTTGCCCTCCCAATCTCTCCCCCCCCCCCCCCCGGATTCAAATCAATTTATTGTTTAACTTCATTTAATATGGACGTACGTAGGCGGTGAAGATTTTATCTTGTAAAAACAAACATCGGAAGTGACCCTTTGATTATTTAATTAGTCTCTTAATCTGTTACTATTGTCAGGTATTCAGTTTCTAAATTCGCTTACAATACTAACTGTGGTTACGACAATTGTGTTTTTATAATATTTTTTATATCTTATACAAATGCAAAGATAAAAAAAAGATTGTTCCAAACTATGTAAGAAATGTCTAAAAAAAAAAAAAAAAAAAGAAAGAAAGAAAGAAAGGGGGGGGGGGGACAAAGTGGGTGAATCGACTGGCGAACAGATTTAGGGGCGAAACGACCAGATACCATAAAAATGTGTTGCAAGGAACGTGATGCATGATGACTTTTTTCCCATACACTTGATTATTCGCGGAGCTTTTCAACTTACAATGTCCATTTTAACCACCGTCAATGAAATCGCACATGAAAATATACGATTTAACCAATCTGTCACGATGTACCCGCCAATGATACCGACTTTAGGTTGAAAGAAATCGTTATGTTAAACATCTCGAGGCGTAACCTTGGGTAATAATGAAGATAAGATTATTATTTAAATTGTTAAAAAACATTCATTATTATTATTATTATGAAATTTTATGTAAGAATATTGCATTTTTAGAAGATTGAGTTGTGATTCAGGCAAAATATATCGATGTCATGTCAATAAAAATTTCCTTACTACACGTGTCTAGTAAATGTATTTGTATATATTTTTTTTTCATGAGAACGATTTATCGTGTTTTTTTTTTTTTTTAACTATCATTGTATTCTGATTCTAATATAATTCAGAGTAACGAAACCCGTAATGGCGTTTAAAGATTTTCAGTCCGTTTTAGCGATTATTACTCTGGTGTTCACTATTTATCGAATAAAGTACGCAGAAACCTAAGGTAATCCCGCACCAATTTTCGCACATTGTGTTCTAAATTTCTGCATGTCTATTACGTCGATATAGTGCGGAATTTAATGGAGGATAGGTTGCAAAGAGTACCTGCAACAAAAACGTTTTGGTATAGATATTATAAATACCATTTATATATAATAATATCGAAAACTGTATCAAAATGTGACAGAATAAAAACATGTTTGTTATAAATTCACGTTGATACCCTACCGTGGATCGCTAGGTAAAACGCCTTGTTTTGGCGTTGTGAGAATTACCTAGGTCTGACATCGCAAAAGTGTTTAAACTACTTTCTAATATAATGGAGAATAGTAATAATGATGATGTAGCGACTTATTTAAAAGAAACAATTTAGACATAAATCTGACTATTTCAGACGGTTTGTCATCATTTTGGGAACAGTAGACATCTTAAACACGATAAAGTTTTGGAGGTAATATTTAATCTATTGAAACCAATTTTTTTTTTTTAAATTTACGAATTTTTATGTCTGTAGGTCTTTCAAAATATATGACGAAATAAATATCCGTATTAATATTTTTTTTCTTTTAATCTGCTGTATCATCAATTGAATTTTTAAAATTTATTCCTCCCTTTAACCTCTTAAGCCTCAACTACGCATTTCTACGCATTTTTTGGCCCTTGTCTAAAATATCAAAGGATAGTTTTCGTTTGCCCGTCATATCGTTAATACTCATCAGATATTGAAAAAAAATGGTATCACATGAAAATATTTTTTCAGCACTTTAATTTTTGTTATCAATTTTTTTGTAGATACACTCTAATTATATGAATTTTTTACTTTAAAGTTTGTAAAAAAAGAAATGACGTCAGAACAAAATGAAAAACCTGTCACGTGATCGCAAAATTCAAATCGACTTTAATATAACCTCATGGGCACATGTCTATAAACTAGACGAAACACAGATTCTAAAACTATAAATATATGGATGGTAATCCAAAATTTGTGCCTTTGCAAGTATTAAACAGCTATATTTGAATACCTACTGCTTGAAACCAAAAACGACATGTGACGTTTTCTTAATTATAACTAGATCACACTATTAATCAAACTCTAGAAAATAAAATTATTATAATATCTTAGATTTTTAACTGATAAATATTTAGTTTTTTTTTAATTATTTTATTTTATTTTTATTTATTTGTTTTTGTTTTTTTTTTTGTTTACTTAGACAGATGACATGTTCATGTTTAGTTATTTTTAAATCCTCGTAGAATGCAGGGTAAATCCCGAAAAAACAAAACGACATCACAAGTAAAATTTATGAGATTGAGTGAATCTGTTATGCTAGAAATTAATATTTATTTATTTATTTTATTTTTTTATTTATTTATTTTTTTTTTTTTGGATGAATAGATACACCGTTTATCGTTAATTAATATGACATACAAAGAACAATAATGTACATGTGCTATAAATAGATGCAAGGGAATCCCATTTGCTGCATGCATTTTCAGAAAATCAATTTCGCGGAAGTAGAGCATACACAAAAAACGTATCTCCTACAGGCTCCCCTTGTTATAATGTATAGATTTTTCATCCGATTTCCTAAACTGAGAGTTACAGGTGCATTTGTATAGCTTTACTAGATACAGATTCCGGCAGACACAGTTTGAGTTTTCAAAATTAACAATGGAAACGATAATAAAACTTTAGATTTCAAATGTACATAAAAAATAATGGTGGATTGAACGGAAAGAATTTTTCGGAGAATTCTACGAACTATTCAATCAAAATCACTACCTTTTATCATAATGCATTTGTCCTCGAGTTGTACTTGCTTTTTTCTTTATATGCACATGATTGACCAATCTGTAGGCCATATATAGTAAGATGGTCCAGCTTGCTTGGAGTGTCATGTATGTAGTCATTTCTAACAGAATAATGTCATTTTTGGTTTTTTATATTATAGGTTAGGTAAAACTGATCAAAATTTTAGCCACCCCTGATTGTAGAATTAATTTCATCATAGCCAGAATTTTCTCTAAGTTTTCCTGGAAGTTGCCAACCTTAACCTGGTGAGCTTGTTGTTGATTTAAATTCTGACATTATGATTAGAATAGCTCAGTTGCCAAAATGTTATTGCACTGGTGAAATAATAATTTTTGATGTTTGTTTTAAAAACTTCACACACACACACACACACACACACACAGAGAGAGAGAGAGAGAGAGAGAGAGAGAGAGAGAGAGAGAGAGAGAGAGAGAGAGAGAGAGAGAGAGAGAGAATCTTTAGCATGATAACTAGGTACAACAGTGTCTTAAACAGGAAAATGCTAGGTATATGGTCAACTAATTAAGTTAACATTTTGAATAAAATTTGAAAGAAATAAATTAGAAAACGTTATTTGTCATAAATAATGAATTTACTTAAAAATGGATTAGAGGTCAACATTCTTTCCATTTCCAGGTCATTTATAATCAGCATCATTCATCATCATCATCATCATCATCATCATCATCATCATTGGTGAATTCAAGGTGGTTGCGGATGCAACCCATACCCTTTGAAAAATTCAAGAGAGCCTTGGAAGGAAAAACCAAAAACTAAAAGAAATATTAATAATTTGTTTTTTTTTACCTGAGGATTTGCCTCTGACCCCCACCCTACCCTGACAAAGGCTCTCTCTCCTGGACTCGCATACTTTTTGCAATAGCTGGCAATCAATCACAATTTCCGAGAAAAGTCGGGCTTGACTGAATTTGTTAATCAAATTTGTCTGTTTCTTGTTCGAATGAATACAGCTACGTAATACGCTAAATTCATTATTATAAGATTCTCTACTGCTTCCCCAAATAATGACGAACATACAACATACTGATATAATTAGGTGCATGTACGAGTTGTTACAATCTTCTCCATACGTCGGAATATCATTATTACTACTGTCCATTTGTCAGATTCGTCTAATACTGTCTTGGCATCACACATAGGTAACTCAAAACTGCAGATTTCCAGCTGCTATAACTTTTTTTATTCTGTTACCAATTTCAATGCGGTTTTCGATATAATTATATTTATAAATGGTTTATAAAACATTTATGCTAAAATGTATTTGGTTACAGGTTTTTGGTAAGTTCTTTAATTTTTTCTAATGCAGAACTCTTGCAAATACTATTTTATGATAAAGATGTACAGTTGTTCATATAATAATTTACTCGAGGAAACATGTTTAATGTAAACTGTTTATTCTTCTCATTATTATTATTATTATTATTATTATTATTATTATTATTATTATTATTATTATTATTATGCCAAGAACGAATGCCAGTTCTTCCATTTCTGTCAAGTTAAGCTTTTTTGTTTGGTTTATATCTAAAGGGAGGTTTATGACAAACCATTTTACTATAGGAACGTAGCCCGCTTGATGAACATAAAAAATTTCAACATTACTGTCCTTGTCACGGAAACACCATTAAAATGTGCTGTTTTTTTTATTAATTATTATTATTTATTATTTATTGGTCTGATGAATTGCACTCGCCTGAAGTAAATCAATATTTACAAATATTGGCGACCAAATTAAAAAGAGTGGAATGAAGTAATTGTGCCTATGCCCCTGTCAAGGGTTTTCCTTTGTATTGAAGCAGTTATTTCTAGGATGATGGGGAAAAGCAGAGTGCCAAGATAAAACTTCCCATCTTCAGCAAACGAACTAACCTTTTCACACTGGATGTGGACGGAGGCGGCAAGAGACACTGTAATCCGTAAACATGCGCATTCGGTCATCCAGTCTCCTGGGGACCAAGTGGAATACATAAAAGGGTGTGTCCTACTCCTTAGATAATCTTAAAAACTTTTCAAATCCCCCCCCCCCATTATTTTATTATGTCCTATCCTCCACGATGTGCATGAACTACATAATAAATTTGTAATTTTTCTAACAACAATGCAATTCTACGATATCGCTTATTTCTGTTACATTTCTAGCTATTACTATTTTCTTGGAAGATTTTATTTGTCATGATCCTCACACATTTTATAACGGACCTTATGAACCTCCATAGGTATAAAGTATTTGAATAAAGTAGATAAACATTTGCTTGGCCATTCACAGTTTTAGCCTTTACATGAAAACTTGAAACTAGAAATAATCTTCCTTTTAAAAATCATTCTTGTATCTATTTGCTATACAAACGTAAAACAGATTTCGTGGGTATAACCCAATATTTTCAAGTTTATAATTATGAGATTGTAATGGATATTTTTTATTTTAAGAGCATAAATGCTAAATATCTCGTATAAGGGTTGTGTTGTAGATACATGTATGGTACTGAGAAAGTATTATACACTAAAGGTAAAAAGCATAAAATTTCTTTATCTTTTGACTCTTCAATGTAACATCCCAACGGCCATACACATAACGTTATTTGTGTGTCAAGAAACAATCTCTACATAATTCTTATATGATGAAAAATCATTGTCATGAATAACTAAGTAAAATTTGACATTGTCCTTGAATAGTGCTGAAATATATAACAATTTAAATTTGGATTAAATGCAATTATTATTATTATTAAAAAAAGTCTTCGCACGATTCTTATTTTAATATCTTAAATTAGAATTTACAATGGTAATCTTTCTATATTAGAGCATGTATATACCACTGTTTTATTTTAACTAAAACTTCGATAATGCTAAAATAATTTACATTAAAAGTTTAAATTGCAACAAATAATTTCTTGTTTATCCTTACACTGTAAAATCTTAATATTTATAAACATGCATTTAGTTTAAAAATGGATCCAGAAACAATATTTTGTTGAATTTTTTTCCCAGTTTTGCCAGATAATGGACATTCTGTTGCCATGGTAACCAATATCTGAACTTATTTGTTGGAAAAAAATTATCATATGCTTTGATAATATATATGGGTTGGTATTAGACAAAATTACTAGAAAAGGCTGAGAAAAATGTGAACACCTTTTGTAATGTCAGTGTAAATTCAACTCAAAATTCTTAGATTTTTTTATTGTAAAATAAGTGTGCACCTGGATTTTGATTTGATACAGAACTTGAGTATTGATAAAAAATTATGCAATAATAGTTGACTTTGATCTCAAATTATTCTATTATTCTTTTTTATCCTTTCTTGGCCATTTTCCAATAGCTGGATGCATGCTTTCAGTAAAACATGAGCCCAGGAACAGTATTCTTTACGATTTTTTCTTAATTTTTGCTTTAAATTGAAATTCTGTTGCCATGGTAACCAAAATCTGACCTTTTCTGTGAAGAAACATAAAGTTCAATTTCTTATCTGTCAGAATATATATGGTTTCGTTAGTGTAATTTGAAGGAGAGATGTTAAAAATCAGCCTTGAATACATGCTATTTTTCATTTTTCAAACATAGAATTTAGAGATTTTGATGGCGTTTTTAATTGTTAGAGCATATGTATACCTGGAATTCGATTTATTGCAGAACTTCATTATTGATGAAAATTTATACAATAAATGTTGAATTTTATCAAATAATCCTTTTTAATCCATTCTTAGGTATTTTCAAATAGTTGAATGCATTTATTAAGTAAAACATGGGTCCAGGAACAGTATCTTATGATTATTTAATAATTTTTTTTTATTAAAATTGAAATTCTGTTGCCATGGTAACCAATATCTGATTTTTTATGTTGGAAACAAAAAGTTCAAGTCATATACTTTGATAATATATAGGGGTTGGTATAGACAAAATAATCAGAAAAGGCAGAAAAAAAGCTTTGAAAATTACAGTTATTTTCTCATGATTTCAACTAAAAATCCTAAGGCTTAAGTGGTTAAAGAAGGGAGGGCATACTACTTTGTTGCTGTCTGTCGGTCGGTCTGTAGGTCCACCAAAAGTTTCCGTTCATTTTCTTCGCAGAGGTTGCAAATACTGAAATGAAATCTGTTTTGGGTACGATAGAACAATTTTTGACACAGTTATCCCCCTTGGACTTAGAAAAATTCCAATTATTTGCAGTTTCCGAACATTTTCTTTGCAGAGGTTGCACATCTATTGTTCCTATTACAGAGGGGGTGACTAATTAAATGACAATATCTGCATTTTCTCTTTCTTTTTTTTTCTTTGTTTTTGTGTGGTAAAATAATTTAAAAAAAGGTTTCTGATGACTGTCATAGTATCATGTCAATTTACTCTTGTAATAATTTTCCATACTTGAAAAAATCATGTCGCAGACTCTGTTTCATGAATGTTCAAACATCGAAAAAAGTGAAATGAATTCGTTAAATAAGTTATTGGGTATCTATGTGTTATATAGGCGTAAATTTACTTTTAAAATATCAAATGGGCACCTATAAATAAATAAATAAATAAATAAATAAATAAATAAATAAATAAATAAATAAATAAATAAATGAATAAATAAATAAATAAATAAATGAATTCGTACTTTTCTCCCATCAATAGTTACCTCGTTTTGAGATATTTACAAAAATCGGCTTTACATTACTCAGTATCCCGTTGGATATGTTAAATGGTCGTACTTCTGCTATTGTTCTAAATCGAACGAAATCGGTCTATACATAACTTTATGGAATTTTTTCTTTTTATAGTAAATGCGATTATATATGCCTATACCTCACTCTTTGTATATATCGAAATTGGACATCATTTATATATATATATATATATATATTGAGAATAAGATCAAAGATTAGAAAAGGAAAGGATACATAGACAAATCTCTATGACAAAAGCTCAGCCGTCTATAGCAACAATAAAATGCACGTCTTATCTTCAAGCTGATGTTGTTTGAGCATTTGAAAATTTGTACGCATTAAATTGTTATACATGAATTAACATGTATACCTCACTTTAACATCATGCAAACATTGTTACATTGTTTCCTTCTCTAAAATATAAAACAAATTTACATATTTGGTGAACGAGATAGCCTAAACGTTTTAAAGGGCGATTATTTGCGGAATAAATCAATTTATTCCTATAATAAAAATGTTTGATTCGGAACTATTTTTTTTTAACAAAAATGAAATATTTGTAATTGTACTAGAGAACAGTCAACTAAACCAAAGTGATGACAATGAGTTAATGACAGAAGCAAAAAACATTTTGTCGCCTTTGTAATACTTTTGCTACCCGCATGTCTTTAATCTTTGTAAATGTGTTGACAACAACCAGCAGAACTGGAAACACAGTAACATTACAAGCGAATTATAGACACGTCCTTATGCTTCGTCGTTTTTTAAATCTACGGAGAAAATAAAACATTATCATTCCTGTCAATTCAACATGCTGAAACGCCAAACAATAAACAATAGCCCTGCAATGTACAAGTTATTGATAAAAATAATATTTGGTCAGATATGTCATAACTAAAATTGAAATATACAGGATGGTAGAGACACTCAAATACCATAATAGTCATACCAGTGAACAATTACGCTAGTGTTAGTCCAAGGTAGAACGTTTCATAATCAGTGTTTTCCACATGCCTTTGTCTTTTTTGTCTTGCCTTCTCTGCATGTTTATATCGTCCGCATTATTTTTACTGTTTCTTTAATGCGTTTGTCGATATTTAATTCATGTATTCAGTTAGAATGTATGATTTCTATCTAAAATGAAGAAGTAGGATTTAAACTACACTTCTAGGAATCATCATGTTAAAAAAGATATCAAAAATGGAACTAGTTTTTATCAATCTCTTGTTTTTAATATTGTGTCATGATTGCAATAATACTATTAAAAGTTTACCTGAATCAATGCGTATCCATTCCTATACTTAGAAATCTACCTTTTAGTGCTAATTAACTTTTTAAAGAAGCATTATGAAAAAAAGTTTTTTTTCTATTTTATTCAGTGCTGGTCGTATCAATGGCTCTTAACATTTGTTTAAATCGGCTTATTTATTAATTCATTTGTTTATTCTGCAATGTTCTAGTATAATTTAAAAATTAGTCTAAAAACTATAACCAGCACTAATAAGTATTTATTGTACAATGGAAGTCATGCATGAAACGGAAACGTTATTTTAAAACATGTTTTTTTATGGGGTTTTTTTTTTTTTTTTTTTTTTTGGTTTACTTGCGTTAACATTTGCACGTAGTATTATCTAAGCCATAATGTTTTCAGAATAAGTTGCACTTGAAACGTGAATTATCATTTCTATGTGGTTTATTTCATGTAAATAAGATAGTATTTTTAATTGCAATTAATTTTCTATACACTTTAATTACGAATAAACTGATAATTTAATCATATCTGTCAAGTATCTTTTGATTTTTTAAGCATGTCAAAAAAGAAAAAAAATATTTGATGTGTCATGTAATTTTGCATAATCATTGTTACGCAACCAGAGTACAAAATAGTTCGCCAATTATTTAGTAGTAATTGACTTAAGAAAGGTAAGATTGAATAATCAACATTTCATTCTAAAATAATGAATAATGTAAAATACAGGTGTATTTTCAGTCCAACGTTGTCTGAATTTACTAGATACGTGTACATCTGAAAAGAGTGAACTATTTGCTCGGCAGTATTTAGTTATACTTGATATCAATCTTATAACTTACTTTAATATTTGACTTACTCTTACGCCTCGAGTCTTTTTAACGTATGACACCTAGATATTATTGAGGGAAATTCAAGTTTGATAAGCTGCTACGAGTATGATGTCATAAAAAGGAATATTACTTTATCAACAATCTCTGAATTGACAAGGTCTGAAAAAAGCAGGTGTACGGTCATGGTCAAGGGTGAGAGACAAGAGAGACACTCTATGTTTTTTAAACTCCAATTACAGTTACAATAAATTGCTTAAGTGTATCCTTAACACATATTTTTCTAAAGACACAAAGTGTTTTTTCTTTATGTAGATGTATGCAAGGTTTTGAAAAGGATTCTTTAAACAAAGCTATATTTAAAAAATACAAAGAAAAGTCTTATCATGTCGGGTTCGATATTTGATGCTTGTCTAGTTTGTTTCAAAACAAATGGTCGTAAAAACTAGTAATTTCATTTTCGAAATTGGTTTAATGTTTTATTTAACAAAATTCTTTTAATCGAAGATGATTATTAAAATGTTTTACAAGAAGAAATTGAAAACATGAACTTGGAAATAAATAACGCAATCAAAAACACAAAACCATTTAAAGTTGTTAATATTAAATACAATATAATGAAAGCACGTGCACGGTTTGGGGCACCTGAAATAAAATTCCAAACTTTAGACGTGCATTGGATTACGTGCCATGCAATGATGTTATACCACGATGGTACTCAGGTATTTTACTTTTTAACAACCATTGAATAATCGCATTTTATTTTACTAAACAAAGAACCAACAAGTTTGCACGTATATAAAAATGCATGAACGTTCTTCGCTTTAAGAAATCTAGTAAAAATATTGAATACATAGGACGATAGAACATATTACAAAATTCCATTAATTAATTTGTTTTACTAGTATGAGTAAAACCGCTACATTTAAACGTGAATATTTTCCATTGCCGTTTGAAATTCCCATTTCTCTAAGCTTGGTAGCTTTTGCATTAATATAGACCATTAATCACACAGGGGGTTTTAGTTCGAAAACCTATATTGTTTTCAGAAATATATAGGTGGCAT
This sequence comes from Tegillarca granosa, assembly GCA_029721355.1. Taxonomy (NCBI): domain Eukaryota; kingdom Metazoa; phylum Mollusca; class Bivalvia; order Arcoida; family Arcidae; genus Tegillarca; species Tegillarca granosa. The sequence continues at coordinate 4,063,050 of CM056597.1, read as the reverse complement.
TTTTCTCAATTTTCTAGATACAGGTAGATGTGTTGCTATTTGTGTCGATAATCACGTTCTTGATCTAAAATACAAGTCCATCGTGGCTTTTGTGTCTACAAGATTCCTCCTTAAAATTTTATGCATGTCTCAAAATCAATGAATTATTTTTCTGAAATATTTAACGAAAATATAACAATCGAATTGTTTTTAAATGACGCGTACGCGCCTTATTCAATTTTCTTGCAAAGTTTTTGCATTCATATCGACAATGAACATAATTTTAGAACAGTTCAACCAAATATAATAGGCAAAGCAATAAGACAAAAATTTATACAAAATGCATGAAAATTTAAAACATTCAAACAAGACAAACAAAAAGAGATATAAAGCTTTCTTGGTTTGAAACACGCCTTCAAAAATCAGTTTTGTTATATGTTTTAAAATGCTGCTTTATTCTCAAAAACATCAAGAATAAAACGGTAGCCTTCGACACACTAAAATTAAACATATTTAAAATCGCATGTGATATACCGTGTTAAATGTAATTGCGGGAGAATGGGGTATTTAAGTAAAATGTTATTATAGACATAATGTGATATACATAGTTAAATCCCTTTGCTGGAAGATTATTACAGGTAGTTTTGTGGTAAACAAAGTATAATGTCATTACAGAAAGCATTTTAATAACTTGAGTAATGCTTTTAGTACAGGGTTGCATGTGATTATCAAGATGAATATAATTGTAACAGAAAATTACGCCGAGTGAAATGCCCTTACAGGTTGCTTTAATACTCAAAATAAAATTTTATTGTTACAGTTAGCATGTAATACAACAAACAAAATGTTTGTAAAAAGTTGTATGTGATACACTCGTCAAAGGTTAATGTTACAGTTGATATGAGATATATAAAAATAATACAAACATACCAGTCCTTGTCCAAACCACAATCCAAAAAACATTGAAAGCTGGCAAAATTAGTTATACACGTGAACTTCCATCACGGAAGTGTGGCCGGGTGCTCCGGAAGGGTAAGCATCTCTTGTCTCCCTAGCAACACCCGTCACGTGCAAGTCTATTTGGAGAATGAAAGGAACAAAGAACTATGGTAATTCAAATATATTCAGTATAAGTTTGGATACAATGACTACATACTTATCAACAATATTATGATGACGGTCTTAAAACTTTCAAAGGGCCTTGATTAGCCTAGGCTTGCAATATTCTTTCGTCAAAAATTTAATTGTAAGCAGTTTGCTTCGTTGTAGAAAGTCCCCATAGTGGGAACAAGCTCTATCATAACGTTCTAACTGTGGAACATATACACCAAACGCAGGAGAAGCAGGGATATTACTGGAAAAAAAAACAAAAAAAAAAAAAAAACAAAACAAAAAAAAAAAAAACGGAAAGTTGACAATAGATAATTTGAAGTCATCACGTTTGTCGTATAGCTTCAGATGTAACCTTTCGTGGGTGTCATAATTGAAGTATAAGTCCAAATATGAAGCAGAGCATGGAGAGTCTGTCATGTATTTTATTTCAAGCTCACTTGGATTGATGACATTCAAATATTCTCCAAATTTGGGATTTATGCTGTTTTTAAAAATTTATTTTTGCCACGTTTTGTTCTATAAACCTATGTTTGAGACAAAAAAAAAAAAAATTTTGGTGCCATCATTTTGTTTTTGAAATTCCGAAAGACCCCAGAGAAATTCGATTAAAACAAAAAGACGAGAATTCTATTATGGCGAAAAAGCCCTAAATGCATTTTCTTGAATAATGCTAATTATGTTTTATAAGTTCGGTTCATTCTAGATTCTCACAACAAATTACCTATAAAAAGTTAATACTTAAAAGGATAGTCTGCTTCAAAACAAATAAAACAAAAGGCTCTAAAATATAGTCTGTTACAAAAAAGTCAAATACAAAGACCACTTGTATGACAGAGGTCTCATATCCAACTATAACGGTCACCTTACATCCGTCACCTGTATACAGCTATAGAGCTCGGTATACGTATATATAGGTGACTTATAAGTGTTTATATAGGGAAGACATGTACCTGGTATAGTTTTTATTTTATTGTGAATTTAATATAAATATTCCTAAACGGTTTCACATCATTTCATATTCTACGAATTTTTCTGCAACTCATGATATTTTTTTCATAATTTTACGACAATGGCAAATTTCTTCAAAATTACTTTGAAAAATACCCTTAAATAACGCATACATTCGTATGATCTCATATAGAGTTATATAGTAAATAGGTGATGATTTACATAATTATGCTTATTTTGATCAACAAAAACATCGTGTTTTAAATTAAAATTGTAAGGATTTCACATCGTTTCGTATTCTACATTTTTTTCTGCTTCTTAAGACATGTTTTTCAAATATGTACGTTTATGGCAAATCTCTTCAAAATTAATTTGAAAAATACCCTTAAATAACGCATATATTCGTATGGTCTCATAGTTATATAGTAGATAGGTGATGATTTACATACATATGCTTAATTTGATCAACAAAAAAGTCATGTTTTAAATAAAAATTGTAAAAACTTCAGATCGTTTCATATTCTACATTTTTTTCTGCTTCTTAAGACATGTTTTTCAAAGATTAACGTTTATGGCAACTTACTTCAAAATTACTTTGAAAATTAGCATAATTTTAATTTTACCAGTATTTTCACATAAAGCGTGTTTATTTTAATCTACAAATACAACAAACTCTTTTCTAGAAAGTGTAACACTTTTAAATTGTTTCATATTCTTTACTTTTTTCCGCATTTTAAGGTACTAGTATTTCTTTCATAATTATGACAATGAGAAACTTCTTAAAAATTACTGAGAAAATTATCTAACGTCTGTATTCACTAGGGGACTTTCCGTTAATAGTAGACAAAATGTTACATGCTACTTTAGATAAGTCCAAGAATGAAATTGCAGAATAAAGAAATATCACATTTCAATATTCCTAAATTTCAAATAATAATAATAATATTTTTAATAATAATAATAATATACACCAGACAATAATCTGTAAATTTTCTTCAAGATAACCTGAAAATTATTTTGTTATTTTTAAGATGACTTATTGCAACTGGGCATCACAAATGTATGAAGGTGTCATTAAATAAATAAATAAATAAATAAATAAATAAATAAATAAATAAATAAATAAATAAATAAATAAATAAATAAATGTATGAATGAATGAATGAATGAATAAAGTGAATACAAGAAAGACATTATCATGCATATTATCATTAATTAAAATGTATTATTTTCAATTCAGGTGGAAATTGGAAGTAACATTTTAAGGTATCACGTGTTTTTTTACCAGTGGAAAATTCCTCATTAAATCCCTTACTAATCCTTTCGTATATTCTAAGTATATCCCTTGTCGCCTGGATGGTCGTCTGGCCAATTTATAAATTCCAAATGCATAAATACATTATTTACAAATTTATTTACATGTATTTACAGGTATATACAACAAAAATAATATAATAATGTGATACTTCCCTCAACAGCTAACATATATGTATATGTGTATAATACACCACGGACTGTTCACTGCTATACACTTCTGTTCACTATTATTACTGCCTATTACACTGTTCATTAATTGTTGCTGTACAATACACTGTTTATTAATGATTTGTGTTCACAACTCACTGTATAATAATTATCACTGTTCACTAAACTGTATACACTGTTCAGTAATGATTTAATTCTGTTAAATGTCTTTTCCATGTACGGTATTAGGGACCTACAATGTAATACCTGAGAAAATGTGGAAATTGCTTGGGAATTTAATTATTACACGAAGTTGTGAAAATATGAAAATTACACAATTAAGTTTAATCTACAAATTATCATTTCATAAATTAATTCAATGTAATGTAAAATAAAAATGTAATACAAAACTTGACTATTTAGGATTATCTTATTTATCAAATTTTACAGAAGAAATTTAGCCATTTGCATGTACATACCTCAGAAATCCACTCCCCTGCAACACTGCAATTACTATTACTGCACACTACACATATCATATGCAATACATTACTGTACAATTCAATATACCTGAACTGCAATACACTTTTCAAATAAACACACTGATACTGAGCACTGTCTCTCACCCAACTGACCACATGGTTATTATCACCTGAGGGTCCAAGTACCTGTATACAGGTGTAACAAATAATTAACAGGGGTATTAGTGTATGTGTACTGCTATTACTACATAGGGCTCCCCACGGGTAAAATCCCATGTGTATAGAATTAACTGGCAATTATACATAACACTACAAATTATTATTATCTTTTTAATTTTTTTATTTTTTAATTAAAAGACTATAAACATTAAATGTGACATTACCTTCCCCACTGGCAAAGTATGAAATACTTGAAATCACATTTAATGAGAAGAAACTGTACAGATTGAAATCGAATTCCACTGATCAAAACTTTGTCAACTATAACCAACTCCACAACTATAACCTGCTCAGACAATCTGCCCCAATATTGTCTCTACCTTTTATAGAAACAATCCTAAATCTATAGGGTTGAAGACTTAAGACCACCTTACAAGTCTAGGGTTAGAATTGTTGGTTTTATTTAGATAAATTAATGGTTGGTGGTCTGTTTCTAACAAAAACTCCTTCCCATAAAGGTACCGACTAAACTTTTGTACTGCCCAGACTATAGCTAAACACTCTTTCTCAATTGTGGAATAATTGACCTCAGCAGTCTTGAGCTTTCTGCTTGCATAAGCAACTGGTAACCTATGTCCTTGTGCTTCCTGAATTAGAATAGCACCCAACCCTATTTGAGAGGCATCAGTTTGTAAAATAAATGGTTCAGACATATCCGGTAATTTCAAAATAGGATAATTAGTTAATGCTTTTTTGAGACTTTGGTAAGAAGTTTCTTGAGCTGCTTCCCATGAAACTTTATTTGTCTTACCTTTCTTAGTAAGATCACTAAGAGGTGCAGCAATGTGGGAAAAATTAGGAATAAATTTCCTGTAGAACCCCACTAAACCTAAAAATGACTTGACCTGTTTTTTCGTAGTAGGCCTTGGAGCTTCTTGTATGGCCTTTATTTTATCTGGATGTGGTCTTAACTGATTAGTACCCACACAGTGACCTAAACAGTCTAAACTTGGATAAACTAAAGCACACTTACTCGGTTTCACAGTGAGATTGGCTTTTCTAAGACGTGAAAACAGTTCTAATAGTACCTTCATATGCTGTTCAAAAGTGACAGAATACACAATTATATCATCAATGAAATTGTCTATACTTTTCATACCTTCTAATAGTTTTCTCATTAATCTAGTAAAGGTAGCCCCTGCTGTAATCAAACCAAAAGGCATAACAAGGAAGTTGAACAAACCTTTAGGTGTTTGAAAGGCAGTCTTAGGTTTTGCTGATTCTTCCAACGGAACTTGCCAGTAGCCTTTTGACATATCTAGTCTTGAAAAATAAAAGTTACCAGACATTTTTGAGAACATTTCCTCTGCATTTGGCATAGGCTCTGAATCAAATAAGCTAATGCTATTTAATGGTATAAAATTGATACAAAACCTGTATGTTCCATCTTTTTTCTTTACCAATACTATATTTGAACTATAGGGACTATCAGATGGCTCAATAATCCCAAGTTTTAACATCTTATCTACTTCTTCATATACTATATCTATCATGGCATAAGGAATCTGATTTGGTTTGGCTTTAATAGGTCTATCTGTTGTTGTCTTGATATCATGTTTTAGTAGATTAGTCTTACCTGGTAGATCAGTTAAAATATCTTTGTAATCCATGAGCAATTCTCTTACCTGTTTAAGCTGTTCTACAGATAGCTCTGGATTTACATCAACATCATCAGGTCCTTCTACAGAATTTTCTGAAGGCAGGTCATGTATTATACCTTCTGTGTCATCACTATAATCAATAACTGCATTAACTAATGCTACAGATGCACAATCCTTGTCCTTTGTATTTATACTACTCTCTGTTCTTTCTACATACCTTTTAAGCATGTTCGCATGAAATGTTCTTACCTTCCCATTCATATCTATTCTGTAATCCACTTTGTTGAATTTCTCTACTATTGTATAAGGTCCTTTCCACTGTAAGAGTAACTTATTACTATCTGAAGATAACAAAACAAGAACTTTATCTCCTACCTTCATGTTTCTCTCTCTTGCACCTTTGTTGTAGTATCTTTTGTGTTTCTTGGTTGCTTTCGCTAGGTTTTCTCGTGCTAGTTCACATGTTGTTTCTAATTTCTCTCTTAACTCAATCACATACTGGTATGTTGATTTTACCTGTTTGTCCTCAATTTCATGTGTCCATAATTCTTTTAAGATTGTCATTGGTCCTCTAACAGTGTGACCATAAACAAGCTCAAAGGGAGAAAACCCAAGGCTTTCTTGTGGCATCTCTCTATAAGCGAACAACACTGCATTTAAATATTTGTCCCAATCCTTCGGTCTATCAGTGCATAACCTTTTTAGCATCTGCTTTAATGTGCCATTGAACCTTTCAATTAAACCATTGCACATAGGATGATAAGGAGTAGTAGTTAGTTGCTTCATAGATATAAGTCTACTTACCTCAGACATTAATGTGGATGTGAACTGTGATCCCATGTCAGTTAACATTTCTTTAGGAACCCCCACACGACAAAATATGTCTATTAATGCCTCTGCCACTCTTTCAGTTTCAATACCTCTTAAAGCTATAGCCTCAGGATATCTTGTAGCATAGTCCATCAAGGTAAGTATGTAGCGATTACCTTTATCTGTAGCAGGTTTAATCGGACCAACAATGTCGACTGCTACTCTCTTGAATGGTTCCTCAATGAGAGGCATGTCTCCCAAAGGCACTTTACATAACCTACCTTTAGATAGAGTCCTTTGACAAATGTCACATGACTGGCAAAATCGTTTTGTATCTGCTTGTACGCCAGGCCAGTAAAATTCTGATAACACACGACATATTGTGCGACGTATACCCATATGACCAGACATAATTGATTCATGAGCTAATCTCATGACTGTCACTCGATATTGTAATGGCACCACTAACTGTTGAAAAACTTTGTCATCACCACCATGGTGCAAAGTATATTCTCTGTATATAAGCCCATTTTTCACAAACCATCTTACTACGTACTTATCAGATGTCAGTTTGTTTTCTTTCATTGCATGCTCTCTTATCTTATTAAGAGTCTGGTCTTCTTCTTGTGCTTTCTTTATATCACTTGGGCTAATCTCATCCTTCACTATATCTGGTACTTTCATTTTCTGATATTTACCTTTCTCCTTAACTTGATTTCTAGTTTCTACTGCACAAATTGGTTTCCAGAACGGGTCAGGTTTTCCTGGCTCTCTTACCTTGTCTACGTTCCCAATGATTAAATCATAAATCGGTGCTTCCATACACCATGCATCAACGTTGCCTGTTAAATATGGTGTGTCAATGAATATGCTAGCAATTGGTGCTTTAATTGAGGTACCATCAGCCAGGATACATGACTGAAATTTACCTGGTTTCAACTGATCATCTGTGACATTACTTTTCCTTATAACAATGCCACTGCATCCCGTATCTCTTAATACTGTCACTGCCTTACCATTTACGTACCCAGCAGAAACAGGCATGTTCATTTTTTGATTACTTTGACATGCTGATGTAAGTGTTGTAGTGTTGTCATGAACTGTTGAACTTATTATGGTATCATTAGTTAATATGCATGCACCACATGTACCTGGACTGATTTCTTGGTGACAAGAATCTGTACTATCCGGAACTTCTAAGTTCTCATTAATTACCTGTGCTGTTTGACAAATCAGACTATTTACTTTACCAATTCTTGGATTACATTCAGATGCTATATGACCAATTTCATTACACTTATAGCATCTACGTTCTGTCTTAGGTACAAATGTATTTGTGCGTCGTTCTTGACCTCTGTCTTGTGAAGAATTACTTACTGCTGGTTTAGGTCTAGTTCCAATAACTGGATTACGTGACGTCAGTTGACTGGTTGTTAAATTACCTTTAGATGTAAGATTAATTGAACTTGTAAATCTAGCCTCTCGATACTGATCTGCTAAACCAGCCATTTCACTTATATTTTTAGGTGTTCTCTCCTTTAAAAATAAGCTTAGCTCTCTAGAGCATATATGGATAAACTGATCTCTCAACATCAGGTCACACAATGCAACAAAAGTACTTTCAATTTTTGACATCTCAAGCCATTTAAGAAAATAACTTTCTAATCTAACACTAAATTGACAAAAAGTTTCTCCTGGTTCTGGTCTACATGTTCTAAATTTCCGTTTAAAACCATCTTCTGTAAGATCATACCTTTTCAGGAGCGCTGTTTTTAAAGCATCATAATCCAATGCTTGATCTGACGGCATTAAAGCATAAACGTCAAGGGCCTTACCTTTCAGAAGAGCACTTAAATGAGTGGCCCATACACTTTTGTCCCATTTTTGAGCTTCCGAATAACGCTCAAACCGCCTTAAGTAACTATCCATTTCATCTTTCCCGTCATCAAAAGCTGGGATTTTTGGACCCCGGGGCTTAAATGTAGAGTCATGTGACTCTATAACCTCACCCTTAATTTTAAGTGCTGCTTGTTTTTCCAATAACTCTAGTTTATAAGCGTGTTCTATTTGTTTTAACTTAAGCTCTTGATCCTGCTTTTCCCTTTCAAAAGCAGCTGCTTCAAGAGCAAACTTATGATCCCGCTCATCCTTTTCCTTTTGCCTAGCAGCAACCCTTTCATCTCTCATACTAGCTTGCTGCTCTTTAATGAAATCTCTAAGATCTTGACCTTCATAACCTAACTGTGCCCCATATTCCTTTAACTGTTCTAAAATATCCATACCAGTAACAAACCAGACAATATCAAATGTAAACTAATACTTAAATCTAAAATCCCTACTACATCACCACAAATAATCTACCATTAATAAGTGTGTATATGTTCAGTACTCACAATATTCAGCAGTGCATGCTAACAGGGCAGAGTGACGAGCAGAATGTACACAAAAATGACTATAAGAATTTATGATTTCTGGGTCCCAATGATCAAGTTTAGTTTCTACATTCCCTGAAAAAAAAATTAGGAAAAACATAAAACATAATAATTACAAATCACAAAAAGTTACAAAATCCAATATTTATAAATTTTACAATAAAAGAATTTTACAAGGTAAGCTTAAGTTTCAAAACAAAATTCAAATTCAGAGAAATTCACATTTGAAATCCTCTCTATGTCTCTATTACAAATTATATACAGTTCATAATTCACTGACATATTGACTTAAATGACAGGTATCTTTGTTGATTTCATTTTCAAAATATAATATACTAGTATTTAGTTGTTGAGAATCTTGGGCATTCTCATCCCACTTCAGACACCAATGTCGCCTGGATGGTCGTCTGGCCAATTTATAAATTCCAAATGCATAAATACATTATTTACAAATTTATTTACATGTATTTACAGGTATATACAACAAAAATAATATAATAATGTGATACTTCCCTCAACAGCTAACATATATGAATATGTGTATAATACACCACGGACTGTTCACTGCTATACACTTCTGTTCACTATTATTACTGCCTATTACACTGTTCATTAATTGTTGCTGTACAATACACTGTTTATTAATGATTTGTGTTCACAACTCACTGTATAATAATTATCACTGTTCACTAAACTGTATACACTGTTCAGTAATGATTTAATTCTGTTAAATGTCTTTTCCATGTACGGTATTAGGGACCTACAATGTAATACCTGAGAAAATGTGGAAATTGCTTGGGAATTTAATTATTACACGAAGTTGTGAAAATATGAAAATTACACAATTAAGTTTAATCTACAAATTATCATTTCATAAATTAATTCAATGTAATGTAAAATAAAAATGTAATACAAAACTTGACTATTTAGGATTATCTTATTTATCAAATTTTACAGAAGAAATTTAGCCATTTGCATGTACATACCTCAGAAATCCACTCCCCTGCAACACTGCAATTACTATTACTGCACACTACACATATCATATGCAATACATTACTGTACAATTCAATATACCTGAACTGCAATACACTTTTCAAATAAACACACTGATACTGAGCACTGTCTCTCACCCAACTGACCACATGGTTATTATCACCTGAGGGTCCAAGTACCTGTATACAGGTGTAACAAATAATTAACAGGGGTATTAGTGTATGTGTACTGCTATTACTACATAGGGCTCCCCACGGGTAAAATCCCATGTGTATAGAATTAACTGGCAATTATACATAACACTACAAATTATTATTATCTTTTTAATTTTTTATTTTTTAATTAAAAGACTATAAACATTAAATGTGACATCCCTGCGATCACTAATGATCATTAATCAATATGAAGGTGACAAACACTAATTACTTTATTTCATTGATCTCGGTTTGTGGATATACTGTTCAACCTGAGAAGACAGGAACGGCTTCATTATTGTATACACAAGTTTTAACTTTCCTCAATTTATAAGAGTACTTTAAACTCTCTATCTCTCTGCCTCCCCCCTCTCTCTCTCTCACACATAAAAATGGATAATCTCTCTCTGTGACACACACACGCGCGCGTGGATACTCTCTCATTCTGTTGCACACCAAAAAGTGGACTCTCTCTCTCTCTCTCTCTCTCTCTCTCTCTCTCTCTCTCTCTCTCTCTCTCTCTCTCTCTCTCTCTCTCTCCGAGTAACACACCAAACAAAGTGACTTTCTTTATCCCTCAGTTTAAAATTCATAATTAAAGAAACGTACAACACTGTAGATTCAAGTATTTCTCCCTCTATCCCTCAGTTTAAAATTCATTATTAAAGAAACGCACAACACTGTAATCTCTCTCTCTCTCTCTCTCTCTCTCTCTCTCTCTCTCTCTCTCTCTCTCTGTTTAACATCTTATTAATATAAACATAATTACAGATGAAAAAACAAAATGTCCCTCCCACTCTATCTCTCACTCACACAGGTAATAAATGTTAAAATTTACTCTCTCTCTCTCTCTCTCTCTCTCTCTCTCTCTCTCTCTCTCTCTCTCTCTCTCGCTTTGTTAATTCCCCTTCGTGCAATAATTTGCCTAGACTTTCTTAAATTCAAATGTCCTGCCACAGTACTTAAGCTGTTAGGACGGATTAGATAATATGACATTATCCCATATAGCGAACCCATAGGTGAGTCAAGAGTTGCGTCCCTTGATTAAGACCTCAAAAGTTGCATATGCAACATAAACATCTAACAAAAATACTTGGTTATGGTTATGCCATATGTACACATTTCAGAAAATCATTCTTCATCAGTGACACCAGGGCTGAAAAAGTTGTTACATAAAAACAAACCAAACAGTTTATAATTAAAAATTAAAAGGTTCCTAAACTTCTTGAATCAAAATTCATCTAAGAAAAGCTTTGCATGAGGAAAGAAACCTTGGTTTTATATATGTTTCAAAAATTGACAGCTAAAATTTTGCTTTGCTATCAGCACAAGTACTGACCAATCAGTAAAGAGTATCCTCGGGGAGTTTTACGATGTCCGCTTAGGAGTAGTATATGTCTATCAAAAATATCTGTTAGATTTAGATGCGCTATATGCACATTTCAAAAAATCAATTCTCATCAGTGACACTAGGGGCCGAAAAGTTTGCTACTTAAAAGCACAAGCCAAAATGGTACGCAAATATATAAATGCTCACAAAACTGGTCATAACGCCAGTTATTCTACTTGTTTCGCACGACATTGGAAGTTTTATCACTATAAACGCCATTTATAGACATTTCTAGATAGCTTATTGGATAAAATCTACAAAAGGTAGTAATTAATACATCAAATTAAAATTCATTTTTACAAGATATATGTGTTACATAGAGTAAAATTATATTGTAGCAAGTTAGCAAGTGGCAAAAAAAAAAAATAATAAAATAAATAAATAAATGAAATAAAAAAGGATTGGATGATTTTTGAAGTTGCTAATATGAACTGAATAGGTATTTTAGACTTCGTTTTGTGCTTTAAATTCTGGAAATATGATAATATCCTTACACACCTGGATAAGAAGAAATAATTTACTTCCTTCACTACAAAGTCAGTAAGATATGTTAGAAATTTTAACTTTATAATTGGATTGTTAAACACCGTTTGTGTTTTTGTATTTTCACTTCCTGATTTTCTTTGTTTTCACTACAACTAAAAGAAAGATTAACATGTATTAACATTTCGTAGTTATTTGTATCTATGATCGAATAATTAACATATTTGGCAATCAAATATAACTTTTAAATTGAAATGTATTTACTCTGCAAACTTTACATTAATTTGTTGTCGGACCCAAAACTCCATATATGACCCGGATGTATGAATCAACAAGTTGTGATTTATTGTAAAGCCAGATGTGCACATATTTGTATTAAATAAGCCAATCATCTTTAAGATATTATTCATGTTGTTTATGTATATTATAAAAATGTATCGGATTATGTGCATATACGTGCAAATCTAAACGAATTCAGATATATCAAACCAGAATAACACTAGGCTTTTATTATCGAGTGTATGATAATATAGGGTATATTTTCAGGAATAATTATGGATTCAAGACTTCGTCTTGGGTTTCTTTGCATCATTTGTGGTAAGTCTTATTTAAAATATCAAACAAATTTTAATTCTGGTTTACTTATCTTATTTCTATCATTTTGTCTCAACTCTGATACTTTATATAAAAGATTGTATTTTGATCTTCATTTTTGCCAATAACACTATTTGCATATTTATTTACCATTTAACAAGATACAGCTTAACTTTTCTATCAAATAGTCTATTGTATACTATCATACCCTCTATAAACCACTTTCTGAAATATATATATATATATATATATATATATATATATATATATATATATATATATATATATATATATATATTAGCGGAAAAAAAGTAACTGTGCAAACTGTGCATGACTGAAATGTGAAATTATAAAATAATTTGAAAATGCAAAGCAATAAATAATTTCGCATTTGTTTATTAGATATTTCTTTACAAATTCATGTCATTGAAAAGGTTACAGATACTCTTATTTCATACACAGGGGACTAGAAACATAGCAGATAGTAAAAGTCAGTTCACAAGATCAGTATCGTGTGTGACCACCATTAGCATTGACACAGGACTGACAGCGACGCCTCATAGAGTTGATTAAATGCCTAAAGAATGCTTAAGCGGTGTTGTTCCATATCTGGTCTAAAACTTGGGTCAACCCGTGTAATGTAACAGGCTGATTGGGCAGTTTGAAAATCGTACAACGATGCCATATCAAGTCATCTCGGCACCAGTGTAAAAAGATATGATTTTGGCATCAATTTAAATTCAATTCGGCACCGACTTCGATAAAATTCGGCACCAGAAAAAAATATTTTATCATTTATTTTATGTTTGTGTACGATTTTTATATTAAAAATTAATAATTGTTTTAATAAAGATATGCAAATAGTAAATAGTTACAAATGACACAGATAATTACTACTCTGATCACTAAACCGTGTAATTCATTATGTAACAACTTCCTTTGAAGTCTGAATTAGCAAGAGTGTGATATGGGTCTGAAGTGACCTAATTATGTTTGTATAGGTGTAAGGAAGCGTGATAAGAATAATACTTCACTATGCAACACCCCTATAACTAGCAAAAAAAGAGAGAGAGAATAGATCATTTAGACATATCTTTGTGTGGTGCAAAGGATTTGTAAATTCCTGAAAATGTTAATTAAATTGATGTTAAAAATTTTTTTTTTCTTCGTTAATCTCAAGTTATAAAAGAAACAATTTCTAACAATATGGTTAGCTATATTCAGTTTAATTTTGGTACAAAAATGAATAAAAAAGAACGGTTCAGATAATAATTTTTGACGATCGTTGATCAGAGAACTTGTCTATAAAGGCCACCTGTATATAAAGGCCACTTTGGCCGCATCCTTTGAGTGGCCTTTACAGACAGGTTTCACTGTAATAATATAAAACAAAACAAGGCATTTCTTCACTCATAAAATTTGAACCTTCCCTGATATCCCAATGTTATCAATGAGAAGCTATAGAAAGTTTTAAGAATCAAATATTTGTAGAAATTTGAACTGATATTTCAAACAGGAGATAATTATTATAAACTACTGATATAAAAAGACACTAAATGAAACTGACAACGTTCAAGATAAATGCATTTAAAATTCGGCATTCAATACTTTGTACAAATGATTCAGTGGTAAATTCCATTTTGTATCTTCATTCGCATATTCTACAAAATAAATTGGCGATTACTTTTGAAAGAATGGATCAATTTTTTAATTTAAAAGATAAATATTTATTCAGTTCCATTTTGCTCTAAAATATGTTTGCAATGCCGTCATGAAATTTTAACAGCATTTACTGACGCAGTAGTTTGCGGACTTGCAGTTGATCATTTCAACTATAATCCTTTTTTCGTGGTCAAACACGAGTGAAAAGGTATGATTTCACTTCATTTAGCATGTGTATTATTTTGTAGGTGTATTCCAATACTTAGGCAGTATAGTTGTTGAAATCTGAAGCAACGAGTTAGATTAGCAACAACTGCCAAAATCTGATTGTTGTTATTGACTCTTATTTCGCAAGATAGAATAGTTGTTACTCTGTTTTTTATAAACAACTTGAAAAGCTTGGCGAAAAAAAAAATCAAATTTCGTCTTAAAAAATTCGAAACGTATCGAAATAAAAAAGTTACATTTCTATCTATATTTTGGAGAAATTTCGATTCTACACTTTGATAATTTTCGTTTTTAGCGCCTGAACGATGAAAAAATAATAATGGTTTGAAGCCCATAGGTAAAAACATACCATTTATTTTCCTTCAATGCCCGTTCAAAGTCGGTGGTAATTTCTTAACATCATCATAACTCTTGTTGTCTCATGAAATGCGTGAATTATAAAATGCATCATATCCTTATATTTTAGGATTGTGTTTTTTGACATTAGTAAATGGCGGAAATATTGGAAAAGCTAAACCCTTCTTGTTGAAAGGTGATTATGGATACGACTATGGTTATCGAAGACCCATTAACAAAGGTAACACCCGAGACCTACTGAGTATTTTCAATGACAAAAACACAGATATGTTTTTCAACTTTTTTACTTATTAAGATCATTGTTAATAAAATACAGATATTCATTATTCGAATTCCTGTATTATGGTGTTAAATATAAATGTAAGCTTAATACGTTCTCATCAATTCATCGTCAAGGCTCGGCTCTGACTTTAGAGATGTTGACAAAGAATCGAGGTTTAATTGTATCTGGCAATTGTTTTACATCGTGTTTACAAGTTTCTTGTTTGGTGATGTGCACAAGTACGGTTTTCACATATGTTTCTTATTATGTATAAATTTTGCTATTTACAGCACCAAGACCTAGACTTGATACATTAAAGGATTCAATCACCAAGTTTTCAGTTTCGTTATTTAAGACAGCAAAACCAGACGGAGAACAAAATGGCAATAAGTTTATGTCACCATTTAGTGTAATGGCAGCATTGATGTTGACAATGTTGGGAACAGGTGGAAACACGGAGAGACAAATCAAGTCTGCACTGTATTTAAGTGGAATACGTGGAAACGTTCATCAGGAATATAAACAATTACAGGACTACCTGAACACAGCTTTAACTAATGATGACATCATTGTATCAATTGCTAATAGACTTTTCCCAAAGCTCGGATTTGCGTTAAGACAACGATACATGATAGACGCTAACCGTTATTATGGAAGTGAAGTAGAACCTCTTGACTTTGTAGGTCAACCGGAAATATCCAGACAATACATTAACGATTGGGCTAGTAACAAAACAAGTAATTTGATCAAAGATATTTTACCTAAAGGTAGCATAACTAGGAATTCTATTATGTTTCTAGTCAATGCTATTTATTTTAAAGGTAGCTGGAAGCTAAAGTTTGACAAAACTAAAACACAAAAAAGCGATTTTTATCTTTCTTCAACTGTTACGGAAAAAGTAGAAATGATGAATATGAGAACAAAACAATTAAGATCAGGTATCAATAAACAATATGATTGTAAGGTTTTAGAATTGCCGTATAAAGGAGAAGACTTTAACATGCTGATCATACTTCCTAATTCCGTGGACGGTTTACCTGGTTTGGAAACCAAATTAACGGCAGATGCATTGTTATCAATTACATCAAGTTTACGAAAACAAGAAACGATTGTATCCATCCCTAAGTTTGAAATACTCACAGGTTTCAACAGTTTAATAGATCCATTAAAGCAGCTGGGGATCGTAGACTTGTTTACTGGATTAGCAGATTTCAGCAAGATGTTCGTAAATCCATCTGGTTTAATGGTCGATAAAGTAATACATAAAGCGTTTGTGAGTGTTGATGAGGAGGGAACAGAAGCAGCAGCTGTTACAGTTGTTGGTGTTACAAAAACATCGATATCATTGCCATTTGAATTTATTGCAAACCATCCATTTTTATTTTTAATACAAGAAAAACGGTCAGGTGCTATTCTCTTTATGGGTAAATATGTTAAAAAACAATAGAAAAATGTGAACAAAGTTTGAATAAAAACAAAAATCCTGCAAATTTTCAACTTGAATAGCAATGAAAATAAAGTCTGAATTTCCTTAATATTCTGCTTGTTTGTTATATTTTTTCGCCATTCTTGGAGATAGTTTTGTCAAGAGAGTTCCATTAGTCTGGCGCTATTCTGTTTGTTGGTAGATGTGTGGAAAAACAATGAAAATATCAAAACTTACTCTAACTTTAGAATTTAAAACAAAACAGACACGAAACAAAATCAAATTTAAAAAAAAAACGAATTGATATACACGTAAAACGAAATATAAATAAACAAAATCCAACAATGCAAAATAACTAAGAGAAAATTCGAAAATCTAATTATCCTTAACAAATTTGGCGGAATTTAAATGATTTTGGACGATATTACAAAATAAAATAAATCGGAATTGAAATGGAAAGATACACGATCCTATAATGCAAAGCAAAGTGCACGAAACTGAATAGGCTCCAAGTTTTCGGATAATCCTCTGTTCATCTAAATGTGTTTTTGCAGATGAAATATATAACACAAATACCCGCCTAGCTCTGATACGCCAGGTTTTTTTTTCTTGTTGAAGGGGGGTATGGAGTTAACATTGCCATTCTTAAACAAAACTTTGTAAATCAAAACGTTTTACTTTCAAATACTACAGAAAATGTAATGTATTAATGTATTCACTTGAGAAACGCCTAAATGTATTTCTTTTCAAGTAATGTTTTTATTTTTTACGAATTGAAATAATAGTTTAATCTATCTAACCTCGATGTGATACAATTTATGTAGGAGTTTTCATGTCAAACTATATATACTGGTTTACGAAAATCACAAAATTAGCATAGACATTTCTGTATTGAAGAAAAACCAAGCCCTCTCATGGCAAACCATTATATCAACATATCATGGATTCTTCTTGTGCATCGACCTCTTCTTCCTTTTTAGAATCTTCGATAAAGACCTCGCCCTGTAGCTAAGAATGCTGATCCTGCTTTAAGTTTTTTTATGCTCCATTCTTGCCGAGGTAGTATCACATTCGATAAGAGCGTGAAAAAACAATATCTGCCTACATACTGTTTAAGTGCGTAATATATCCCAAATCTGCATTTGCATGGATTGTTTAAAAACCAATTTTTAAAGTCTTTCGCTTGACATATTAATAATTTTTTGTTCGGCTTAAATTGGTCCTTTTTGGTTTTAAAAAGAGCACTACCATTGTTCCGCTTCACCCATATTACATTGCAAATAAGTTACACCTTTAGTTGCAAATAAATAATAACCGAAAAAACAATTCAATTGACCCTTGGTAATTTCTTTGGATGTACGTGATATCAACCTGGTGTATAGTAAAAAATGTTGCCCCATAATTCCACGTAATTCACTGCAATAATGAACCACCAGCGATAATGTATTGCAGTAGGAAAGGAATTTCAAGGACCCAACATTGCATTTCCAAGAGCAGGTATTCATGTTACATACCAGACGTATCAAAGAGTTGAAAGATAACTACATAACTTAAACTTGAACAAACAGATACGTCATCAGATATCAAATAAGCAACAGTGATAAGGCGTTGAAATAGAAGTTGAGAATCAAGATGAATAATGTCGCCTTCAACTTTTACAATATTCTTTGTATTGAGGTTAAACACTTGGTTAAACTTCTTGAATACACAATTTAGTATTTTTTAACATATCACCCACAACCCTTTTCTCTTCTTCCTTTGCTAGATCTAAATTTACAGACGGATCAGCTGATAGTTTGATAGTTTGATAGTTTCGTGTCCGAACTACATAACATGGCACTTTATCAAATGGCTTTCCATCTTACAGAACTTTAATCAAAGTAATTATGTCTTTTTATTCCTCTTTTTTCTGGATTCGGTGCTCTCTGTATGCTGTTTATTCTGTATGCAACATTAGTAAGTTCTTGCAATATCATGTTAACTTCAATACACGATGAATTGATAGAAACCACTGGGCTCGCTAATTTTCGACCAAACCACATCCTCTACTGAGATCGCCAGTTGTTCAACATAACGACCTGCACAATTACTCTCGACAAACCCTTTAATAGCAATAACTGCAACGTGATTCATTGTGTCTGAGAGAAAAAAACGTATCTAAATGCTCTTTATTGTCTGATGATATACGTGTTCAGATTTCAAGTATGAATTATAAGCAGCAGTGGCAAAAATTGTTGTATATCATCAAAAGCCTAAATGTGTAGTTTCCTGCCACTTAATCTTTTGTTTTGATTAACCTTTGCAGTATAGATTGTTTTGCTGTTCGAGATTTTAAAAATTCTTTTTCTTATTGGATTTATCAAAAACTGTGTTTGAGGAAAACGTTCTTATTTTTTAAGTTACTGTAAAAAGAAAGTTCTTTAATTAAATATTTGTCTGAATTATTGTGCTTAGAAACAGGAACATAAGTCTCATCCATAGAATCAATACCAACTGTTGTCAATGTATTTTCAGTTTAAGATGCATTTTGCAGAGAGATATTATAAATTTCTGAAACTAACAATGCATTTAATGCTGTGTCAACTAGGAAATGGCCACAGAAAGTCTTTGTCATTGCATGTGGTGAACTGCATTAAATGCATAAATAAGCAAAAACATAAATGCATAAATGAGCAAAAACATAAATTAAGATTGTAATGAAAAACTTGTTTTGTGTCATTAGCATCAATCCAGACCATCCGGGTATAGGTGCTTTGAGAATAGATTCAGTTTTATTGTATCATCCAGTCCATTGCAGTCCAGTGTCCCCAATCATATGAGCATAGAATATCAAAGAACACTAATTTCCATGTTAAACCCGCCAAGTCGAACTACAACTGACTTCATGTCGCTGTATAATCTCTCATCAAACACTCTGCTTAAAGCTTTTCAATAGAGGCTGATCAAACGTTATGATAGGTTCAGCAATACATGCAGAGCTTCTTTGCCCACAAACTTTAATTTTAAATTTAGATAAGCGAGGTCGTTAGGGTGAAGATTGTAATAAAAAGTTCCATTTTTGCTTTTTGTGCCATAAGCAAAAATCCTGACCACCTCGGAATAATGGCTTTGAGAATTGATCCAGTTTCCATGTTGCATAAATGATCAGTGTGATTATATGCATAAATTTTCTCTAAATGCTCTTAACTCTCTTTTGAGAGTAGATCCAGTTTCGATATATCATCAATCGTGCATTTGTTTGAATGTTAGAATGAATGTATTTTCACACTGTTGGACAATATATATATATATGTATGTCAATTTTGCCAAAATACGAAAAAACATCGGATGATACGGCAAACTTTGGGTCAGACTTGATGTTTATGTATTAAATTTAACGTGATGCCTGTTATTATTCTCAGGGGCCTCGGTGGCCAAGTGGTCTAAAGCGCGCGCTTACGGATCACAGTGAACCGCCTGGGTTCGAATCCCACTCGGGACAGAATCTAGTGTGAGAAAGTTTGTCAGTTCGCTTGCCGAAGGTAGGTGGTTTTCTCCGGACACTCCGGTTTCCTCCACCATTGCGGAACTGACCGCCTCGAAATAAGTAAAAGATTATTGACGGGGGCGTAAAACACCATTACTCCACTCCACTCCATTCCCACTCCTGTTATAATTCTCATACTATGGAATGTAAAGTGACCATCCAACGTTCGTATGTAATGATCCTTATTTTCAGCATTGTACTGCCCAAAATGACCCAGAGGTTAAATATTTATTACCATAAGAAGCAGTTGCACTTGTCTCGAATCTTTATACCTCAGGATATGGAACAAAATCCCATGGCATTAAAGCTCTCAATCAAAATATTCAGATGCAAAATAATTGGGCATTTGGACTCCGAGTTCTAACTGTAATGGTGCTATAAGAACTCTTTGCCTAGCTGCTTGCCCAATAGATGCATTTTTTTTAATCTTCATCTTTTTACTGAAACTGAAGTTGAAGAAAAAATTTGGGGTAAATACGAAATTTTCTTCTCTGTACAGAATATATCTTCAAGCATATGTTGATATGACTTTGATATATCAAATGCCTCAGTATCACTCCTAATCAGATTAGCAGCTGTATCAACAACGAACAGTTTTTTAGGTTATGGGTCTTGTTTGTCTGGCCGAGTGTCAACCTTGTGCAAGATGGAAGACGCTGATGACCTGAGAGTGACATTATCTTTATTCTTTTGATTTCAAAAAATGATTTCGATTTTTATTAGAAATAATAATTTTATAACAAAAATAAGAATAAAATAAATAGATAAATAAATAATGAATTACATTTTTAAAAATATATTTTGAAAAAATTGTTATAAAATTAAGATGAAAAAAATTAACTTAATTAAAAAAATACAATAATCTTTAAAGTTTAAAAAAGGGTTAATTCAAATGAATACATTTCTAATAAATAAATAAGGCAGAGAGCAGAGAATTAACCTCTTAGCTTTGAAAACATATGTTGCATATTTTGAAGCCTGCATTTATATATACACTTGTTGAATACTGAATAAAAAATTGCTGTTGGTTTATGCAAAATTTTATCTTACACGAGTATTTACTAATTTTTGTGTTCCATTAACATAACCTCGGCTATCTAATTTATTGAAACACATGGAAAGGAAACCAATAAAATGACACACACACACTCACATACACACCTAGTAATCATTAAATAAATTAATGTTTATGACAATACTAAAAGCATTTTTCTTCTTTATATTTCTGTTTCACTATTACATATTGAAAATAAATAAACTAAATTGTAAACATACTACGTAAAATGCAACATAAAATAAAAGAAAAATTAACCCAATTTTAATACATTTATTGAATTTACAATTTAATACAAATTTGCAAAAGAAACAGAACGACTGTGAAAGTGCTCAGAAAATTGCTAAATTTTGCAATAACCTTGGGTTTAAGTCTTAATACTGGTGTTGGGCAAATGGTCCCCTTGTGCTCCCCAAGACTAAAAAAATCAATTTTGTGAAACCTTCAAAACTCCTTAAATATTAAAACCTATTTCATCAATAGAATGTAATGAATAAATTCACTTTCCGTTGTCAAGGAACAGACATTGACACCGCCACCTTCCAGTGTTTCCGTAAGCATAAAAAACCACATCAGTTGATAGTTGTTCCATATAGCTTCAATCAAACATATTCTATGACTGTGTTCTTGCAATAATGTCTGTTTATATACCTATTTTAATTTCTTTTGAAGTTTTTTATGCCTTAATACATTTTCTTTTTTGTACTTTATAAAACGGAAGTTAAGAAACATATTTGTACGGAGGCCAAAAACAGTCGAAATATAGAATTTAAAATCGAAACATATTTCGTTTGAATTTAAATATGTTCCATCACCAGATTTTTTTTGGAATTTTTTAATATCCATTAGGGCT
Organism: Tegillarca granosa; assembly: GCA_029721355.1. NCBI lineage: Eukaryota > Metazoa > Mollusca > Bivalvia > Arcoida > Arcidae > Tegillarca > Tegillarca granosa. The sequence goes on along the minus strand of CM056597.1, from coordinate 4,040,977 downwards.
CGACGCCCATTATTTATCCACAAAGAAATTTGCCGATGCAATTAGTTCACGGTATATTTATAGAATGACTGAACTACTATGTTTATAAAGAACCTGATTAGTTTTACTATTTAAGATAAACAAGTAAAAACCTAGATTAACCCTACATTATCGTCTTTAGTACTTTAATCACATTTTTTCGGCATATACTTGCAATTACAATTCAATTTAGGATTTTGAAAACAACGAAAAGTTTGAGAGCAAGTTATTTTACCAATATGATCATTATTAAAAAAAATTGTGTAATATAGAAGAAACATTGAGAGATGATACTGAATAACTTGAACTAGTTATGTTTCGATAAAACACTTGAGTGAGTGAGTGAGTAAGTGAATTATTGTTTTAAGCCGCATCAGCAATTTTGCAGCTATTCGCAGCTAGAAAAATGTAAAAGATACAATAGTATCAATAAAAATTTAATATATGATTTTATAAATAATTTCCAAAACAAAATAAACTTATGAAAAACCAGTTAAATCACAGAAAAAAATATATGTAAAACACTAAAACAATTAAATTTTACCAAATAAATAAATTTCCCGAAGGAAGTTTGGAATTCTATGTCCATGGACATTACTAAAAGATCTTGCATAATAAGTATGCTGAATAAAAGGTATTCCTTGTATCTGCAAAGTCAACACAATCCAGAAAAATATGCTGAACAGATAAAAACACTTGAAAAACTTGTGGTAGTTACTACATATTGTACACTTATTCTAGCTGTCAAAACACACTCTGCTCGAGGTGTTTGAACAAACTACTGAGTATTGGGCTGGACCGAGTGTCACTAACATTAGTAAAAGTTCGGTGCGCGTCTTCAAAAATTGAAACTACTACTTATTCAAGCAAAATGGGAAAGCTGACATCGGATCAAATGATAACGCCGCCATTTTTTCTGTTTCTGAATTCCGATTTGGGACGTACCTGTGATATTTTTGTGTTTGATCTTTATACTTTTCCTAGACATGATTAAGCGTTTAAGCTGCATTAAGTTTTCCAAAGAAAAAATTAAAACGGTGCTAATCTGATAAATGATGTTCCTAATGAACAATGTTACATTTGGTTCAACGATAAAAGCTCGAATAAATACAGAAATTACAGTATTTACCAAGCGAGATGGAGCATTTGGGATCTAATATTAGAACATGGTTACGTCATCAAAACCTGGGTCATTTAAACACAACTTTCAAAATGTTGTAATACGAAAAATTAAACACAGAACTTCGTTAAATTTGTCATTTGTGACTTAGTAAGGGATAAATAACACCATTTCAAATACATCTGGATATTAATGAAGGACAATTAATGCAATCTGTCATGTTTCACTTTCGATTCTAGGCTTTTCCGTACATCCGTGCGCATGCTCCAAGCTCATTATATTACCATCGTAGAACACTGACCAACCGGTCAGAGGATTCCGTTTATTTACAGCTAAAATAAATTAAATTTTAGAAAATGAATGTCACGGATCGTAGTTAGAACTACTTTAAACAAAACAATACTACGTATGTTCTCAGTCTTTGATGAGTCTTTGTTTTATTTTTTAGTAGTATGAAAACAATGTTATTTTAATAAAGTAGAGAATTATATTCTTCATAAATGACGGTATGTAATATACTAATTTAAGGAAAAGGTTATGAATGTGACAAAAAACTTTATGTTTTTAGAAAATTTCACGGAATGATTGTAAATCAAAACAAAGGTTTGTTCCCTCATGCACATATTCCTTAACTGGATTTGGATTATAGTAATTTTGGAGATTTGGGTTTATTTATTTTTAAATTTTTGCTTATGCATTTTATCTATCTTATGTTTTTCACTAATGAGAAATAATTTTTCGATTTGTGCAAAAATGGCACAAAAAATTTAAATGGTATTTTTGTTAAATATTTATTACCCTTGACAGATACCGCTGCTGGTGGAATAAACCTCCGAGGGTATCTTTAACTCAGTTTTCGGTAATTTTTGCTGCCACAAAATGTATACTATGTAGTGAAATTTTCAGCCGTCTTATTCTTTGCTTAAAATTTAGGTTTAGTTCCCTCATGCAAAGCATTTTCTAGCTAGATTTAGATTGATATACATGTTATTTTGGAACATCGAATGTATTTTTTCATTTATTTTTCTTATGTTTTTTTTTATATATATTTATTTTTGTTAGATATTTATTATGCGAGTATCCCTGGAAGAGTAATTTGAAAGTTTGTAGACTTTTGAAGTCGAAAGCTGTATTAAGTTTTCATAGGAAAAAGTAATAAAACGATGCTGATTTACTTAATGATATCCATAAACAATGTTACATTTAGTTGAACGAAATTTAGTTGCTCGAATTTCCTAGCGAAATGTAGACCTTCAGTATCTAATTTGCTAACCCTTCCGGAGCAACCGACCTCATTTCCTTGAAGAACGTTCACGTGTATAACTAAATTTGCCAGCTTTCAAAGTTTTTATTTAATTTTGGTATTGTGATTTGGACGAGGACAATTATGTTTGCGTTTAATTAGGAACATTTTGAACGGTGAAAAGCGATAAATTAAACACAGAATTTCATTAAATATGTCATTTGTGACAAGGGATAAATAACATTATTGCTAATATATTTAAATATTAATGAAGGACAATTGATGCAAGTTTTTTCATGGTTCTCCTTTAATTTATTCGTGTCCATAAGTTCGCATGCTTCAAGCTAATAATGATCATCGTTAAATATGTAACCAACACGTTAAAAGAAATGCAGTTCTTTTAAAATCAATCTTATGGATTGTAAACAGAAGTTATTTTTTAAAAATAAATAAACTTTTAGAAAATCAAATAAAATAAAATTAAATAAAAAATTAGAAAATTGAAAATTAATGCAGCTTTAACAGTTTTAGAGTCTAGTAAATGATTTTAGAAAAAAAAAACTTCACACGGATTGTAAATAATGGAACATATGTGTTTCTTTTTGTCTTTGACTGAAAAAGGGACTTTGTTAAATTTTCTTTGAGCAATACTGAAACTTAAGCGATATTAGATTGCAATTAACAATCTTTAACTTTATTTCTAGGAAAAAGTTAAAATAAATTAAGATACATTTATAAAGATAGAAATTGGGATAAATATTACAAACCAGGTCGTTTTTCTGTTGGTAACGATAATACAACTATGTAAACAGAGCTATGTTAAAGACTGCTGGCAAGACAAAAATTAATCCTAAAAAGGATCAGTATGCAATCTAAATTAATATGTCACAGTCTGCTATAAATGGACCTCAAAATACCTTTTTAAAGGTATCTAATTAATTACGTAATTAATCATATATATATATATATATATATATATATATATATATATATATATATATATATATATATATATATATATATATATATATATATATTCCGAAAACGTATCTATCAAGCGAAAATATTACAACAATGTTGTTCCTACCTAATTGCCATAATAATGAAACACATAGATACTAGTCCATGCCCAACAGACAAAGTAAAATACTTTGAAAACTGGCATAAATTATACACGTGAACTGTTATGAAGGAAATAAGGTTTGGTGCCCCGGAAGGGTAAGCACCTTCTGTCTAGCTAGCTACACCCATCACTGTGCAAATTCAAGTTCAAGGATGAAAGGAACAACTAACTATGTTAAGTCAATTATCCAGTATAAGTTTGGATACAGAGACTTCATTCTTATCAACAGTATAGTGGTGACGGCCTTAAAACTTTTTAAGGACCTCGATTAGCCTAGGCTTGCAGTATCCTTGAGTCAACAATTTAATTATAAACAGTTTGCTTCGATGTGTCCCGTAGTGAAAACAAGCTCTACTTTAACGTATTAACTGTACGCAGGAGAAGGAGCAATACAACTGCAAAGAAACAGAACGTTGGCAATAAAAAAAATTAAAAATGTCATCACGCTGATCGTGTAGATCAGATGTAACCTTTCATAGGTGTCATAATTTAGGTATAAGTCAAAATATGCATAAATGATATGACAGCAAAAGACATTTGTATGATTTTGGAAGTTGCTAATAGCAATATAAAAATTTGAATATTTTTACTTGGATTGTTTGTTACGTTATATCAGGAAAACAATAGTAATAATTACTTTAAAACAGGAGTAAGTAATTGACTTACTTCAATAGTAATAGAGGTTTTCAAATAAAAGTATCATACTTTTGGACATCTTAACACTGTCTGCTTCTTGTATATTTTTAACCTAATAGTAGTTTTCATGACAGCTAAAATAAACTTTAACATTTTTTTAATCTACGATCGATCGAATATTTATCATACATATTTGACATGCAAATATAACTTTTATGTCGATATTTATTACTCTGCACATTAACATGAAAATAAATACGGATCTAAAATTCCTTTTATGGCCAGAATGCATCAATCAAAAAGTTGTGATAAATCGTCAGTCCAGATTTGCATATAATAACATTAAATAAGCCAATCGTCTCTTACTATTGGGGTATGTGTAATAGTATAAAAAAGATAACCGGATTAAGTGCATATCCGTGATTATTTCAACAAAATCAGACATATAAAACCTGAATATTCCGGAATTAAATTTTTATATTGTCGAATGTGTGTATAATAATACACAAGAGATTTTAAGGAACAATTATAAAATTAAGACTTCGTCTTGTGTCTCGTGCATCTTCTGTGGTAAATCTTATTAAAATGTAATAAAAATTGTATTTTGTTTCATAACATCTCAATACTTTTTACTTAGTTTGTCATGCTAAACTCTGCTGTATATTATAATATATAACACAAATACCAGTTGAATTTAGATTTATTTAAAAGTATATATTTTGCAAAGTGGGTTTTTCTCATACCTCATACAAGATGTTGCATAGTTTCTAATACATAATTGTTTTGTTACATTTTATAACCTTTGCCATTTTTTGAATTAGTTAAATAGGTTTTAAAGGAGCAACTGTCTCTCAAATGAGCCTAAAATAATTAGAGGTAAAAAAAGTACAAATATGTATATACACCAATTCAATATTTCAATATCCATTACCAGGGATTAAAAATAATTTTCATTTATTTATCTATTTATTTATTTATTTTATTTCATCTTATGGCAATTTATTGCCTCTTGAGGTATACTACAAAATAATTTAATTGGTTGTTTCTTTGAAATAATTGGCTTTAGAGTTCAGATTTAAAAAAAATCTATTTTTTAGATATTTCTTCATATTCATTAAACATAATATAACATTTACAATGCTGCTGCTACGAAATTTAATTAGACTCAACTGGCGCTGTTGTTTGTGGTCTTGCTATAATCATTTTGATCATATTTCTTTTTTTTATAATTTTTTTTTTATTTTCTTTTGGCATAATTACTTAAGCATATATACAAATAATTTGAACAAAACATGACATAAAAAATAAACAATTCTTAACAATTCAATACAGAAAAACACAATATATATATTTTAATCTTACAAAATTTTATAAGTGTGAGGGTGTATATATATATATATATATATATATATATATATATATATATATATATATATATATATATATATATATATATATATATATATGTATATACATGTGTGTGTGTGTGTGTGTGTGTGTGTGTGTGTGTGTGTGTGTGTGTGTGTGTGTGCTCAAAGTATATTTTCGTAAAAAATTTGCCAATATTTATGAAAAATCATAAGTTTTCCTTTCTTTTTGTAGCATTATTTTTTCAATTGATAAGTTATCTTTTAAAAATATTTTAAATACATTGAAATTTAATTTTTTATTGTTCATTTTTGAAGAATAAATAAATTCTCTTGCAATAAGCAAGATAAAATTTATAGGTTTATATATCACAGAAAAATTTGCAATGCCAAAATAGCTGTCTCTGGGTTTATTTCTATAGCATCAGTAAAGCTTAAATTTAGGAAATTTTCTAATTTGTTTAAAAACTCTTGTACGTATATACATTCATAGAATAAATGAAAGACTGTCTCTGACTCACATTGACAAAACGCACACTTATCAGATTCTTTAACGTTAATGTTTTTAAGAAACCAATTAACTCCTATTATTTTATTTTGAATTCTAAATTGCATCCATTGTAATTTTGTATTTTTTGTTGTTAAAAATGGTATAATATTGAATTTTTTCCACTTAGTTTCAGGCATAATGAAGTGTTTTTACCATTTTTTTTTTGATTTTCACAGGTGTCAGTTTCAGATATTAAACCTCTGTATATATTCCTAGCACCTTTATTTGATTTCAAAATTATTTTTAGTTGATATGGAACAAATGGTCGTTCGACAGTTTTTTGTGTATTGTTTAATACCATTTTTATATAAATACGATTTAATTGAGCTAATCACACTGTTGTATTCTAAAAAAATTAGAACTTATGTTAAATATATTTTTAAAATCAGTAAATTTTAAGAAATTTTCATCAATTAAATCAGTAACAAAATATACATGTTTATTCACCCAGTATTTTAAATATACAGGTTTTCCTCCTATAAGAAAGTGGCAATTATTCCAAATACACATTTGTTGTACTTCTTCCCATGATCTCGGTTTTTGTTTTTCATTTAAGTTACTTAATGTTATGAATACTTCATTCTAGAACCTATTTTGATTGATAGTTTTAGTTTCATGGTAATTTGATGCACCACATGAAATTTTATGAATATCGTGTCGAAGAGATTAAAACAATTTTGAAAATTTTGAGTTTTGTTTAACTAATCACCTGCTCCATGTTATCTTTAGAGATTTGATAAAATGATTTAAAACAACCATTTTTAGCCCACCTTTAAAATAATCTTGTACAAGTATATCACGTTTTATTTTATCGCCCTTTCCTGCCATATAATCCTATATATTTCTTTATTGATGTCTCTTATAAATGCATCGGAAGGGTTTGGTAAAGTAATAAATAAATGATTTAATTTTGAAACAACCAAGGATTTGATGATTATAATCTTACCAATAGGTGTCAAAAATCTAGATGACCAAATATTTAAAACTTTTTTCAATTCTGTAAATTTCTCTAAATAATTAATTTTGCAAATTTCTTCTAAATCAACTGAAAATTTTACACCTAATAAAGTAAACTCACAATAAAAAAGGAATTTTGAACCTATGATTAAAAGTTTCCCCACAGAATTTCCTACATCCAATCAAAATGCATTTACATTTTGAAAGATTTATGTTTAAACCCGAATAACTGTCAAATGTTTTTAAGAGTTTTAATGATGTATTTAACGATTCAAAAGTACCGTCAAGGATGAGTGTTGTATCATATGCAAATTGAGAATGTTTATATTCTTCGCCATTTATAACAATACCTTTAATATCTTGTTCATTTTGTATCATGATAGACAATATCTCAGCGCATAAAAGAAACAAATAACTAGAAATGGTATCACCTTGTCTAACTCCTCTTTGTATTGGAAAGTAATCTGATAAAATATTGTTTTGAACAATACACGAATTTATATTTTTATAAAAAACAGAAATCCATTTTTGAAAAGATTCGCCACATATTATTTTTATTGAGTTATTAGAGTCTTCTAATATATTTGTTATTGTTTCATAAAATTTTGGTTGGTATTCGTTTGGTCCATATATATTTATAATAGTGTTTTTATTGTTTTCAACTTTAATATTTACTGTTATTAAATTTCCATCATTATCTTTTTTAAAACTCTCAATTCGATATTCAAAATTATTATTAAAAAGTATACAAACTCCCCTAGCATTAGACTTATATGAAGAGAAAAGAACAGTTCCATGCCATTGAGACTTTATATATTTATGATTTAATTCAGTAAAATGCACATCCTGTAAACAGTATATATTGCACCTTCGTTCTTTTAAATAGTTAAAGACATCCTTCAGTTTTGCTTTATCACCCAACCCACGATAATTGTATGAAACTATGCTTGAATCACTATTATTATCCATAATCTAATACTTTCGTTAGTCTTGAAATATACATACTTGCTTTAAGAAATACTTTATTTAGAGACCGTGTCTTAAACATGTATTGTTTAGTGTAAATATTTCGATAAAAACTACTGAGTGTTAAAAATGTTAAGTAATTTATGCAACTTTTAGTATGAGAAGACAGCAAAAAGGAAGACAGGACAGTCTGGAAAATGTTAAGTAAAGAAAAATGTAAAGAAGTGTCATGTATAATAAAATGAAAGTTAGGATATAAATGCGGAAATTTTCCATTGCGTACCTATGAATTAAATACATGTATATTACAGTATGTACTCGAATGGTACTAATTGTAAAAGTTTGTATTATTAAATGCTAAATATTTCATAAACAATACAGTATCTTGTTTAATTAAAGTTACGGAACTTAAAAAATTTCACATACTAATCAGTATAACTGTAGAACTATTTACCATATAGATATTAAAATTACATGAAAAATATTAACTGAATATGTGTTTTCAGTACTTAAAACTACAAGTTAATTAAAGAAAACTTAAGGTAAATTATAATTGCAATTATTTGATAACATATAATAACACATGCTATTTACATATATCTACAGATATTAATACTGTAATTGTACTTATTCACACACGCACATAGTCACGCTTTAATAATAATTTTTTTCACGTTAACTTTCATAATGTGAATTAGCTTTTATTATAATGTCAGCAAAAAGTGATACTATGTAAATATTTACAATTACAGTTAATAAATACATACATTTATATCACAATAATTATGATGTAAAAACTCATATTTCATTCCTCACATATATATCATTACGATGTGAAAACACATTCATTACTTGATGGTGTGAAAACACATACATTTCAAGTTCGTTATGATGGATGTGAAAAAATTTCATGCAATCAAAATGGTTGATCAAATTTGAAATCGAACGGTGACTGTATAAAAATATTTAAAGTTAAGACCAATACAATGTGAAAAAGTGCAAGATAATATGAAAAACTAGTACTGTTGTATACATACTCTTATTTACATACTTTTATCTTGGCTAAAAAAATACTTTATTCAATATAAATGCTTAATTTACCCAACTCCATGTCAATGTTACACATTAAGTACATTCTATTCAGCTTCACATCATAATGAAATATTCACAAACTGAATATATATGTAGTATGTTCGGTGTTGTTGGTGAAAAATAGTATGTTTAAGTTTCTCAATATTAAAATCTAACTGTTTGTTTATATAAATATCAAAATTTATACTTGGTATTATTTTAATATAAATATGATTATTAAAGAACAATATAATAATTATTTCAACATAATATTTGACTGAGTGATGTATATTTTAAATATCAAGGGAGATAATTCTTAATTACAGTTAACAAGTAATTTTCTCATAGCACTTAGGGCTGCAGTTTTGAATAAGTCGAAACGTTTAGGTCCAAGTTTTTGCTGTGTTGGGTTCCACCTTGAGACGATAACTAAAACATTCGATAATTCTTTTTCTTGCATGATATTCAATATTTTCCTTGCAGCGCCGTATTCCATATCATCATCTACTGAATCTTTCAATTCCCGTTGCCCATTAATATATATGCACGACAGAACATTATGATTCGCTTTTGCAATGTCCGGATCGCGTAATATTTGAATATTAGCTTCTCTCGCCTCCTTAACTGGATTGACTCCTACACAGTGACCTGGAAATGTATTTTTTCGGACACGACATCTCCGTGAATTACTTCATATTTATTACCCCTATTAGCAGTTAAAACTGTGTCGGCTTTTGGTATCACAACCTTTTCTTTATGTGTATGTCCAGTACCTTTAAACACAAGTTTTCCCCGTATAATTTTTGTGTCGACCGATTCATCATTATATGTTTTTTGAAGGTCTATGGCACGCTTACGATTTTCCCTATAAACGTCTGGAAATTGTGGATAAAATTTAATGGGGCTTTTTAACATTTTGTAGAACTTTTTTGCGCTGAGCTTAATCAAAGCATTTCCCCACTTTTGCCCTAGGTGTTGTTCTACCTGATGCTACTTTAGGACCAATTCTATGGATACGGTCAAATTTGACGGAATCGATTTTGAGTTCACGTTTGATAACATCGTTTACTTTTGAAACAAATTTTCACCTTTTGATTCAGGTACACCTGTAATAATGAGATTGTTTCTCATACCTCTAACGGCTTGATTGGTTATTTCGTGTGTGTTACTATTCACTCGTTGTTCTAACCTGATAATGTATGCCTTCATCATTTCAACATCTTTTGTCAGTTTTTTATTTTCTTCTTTGAGTTGAGCGATTTCATATGTTTGACCATTTGTTTCAGACTGTACAGCTTCTCATCTACTTTCAATACACTCTCTTTTCTTAATATCATCCTTTAATTCAAGAAAACTATCTGAAACTTTTTCTAACTTCTCTATAAATGTATCTAATTTATTTTGGATCTGGGACACTATATGTAATGTTTTTTTCATTTACACCTTTACTACCTTTACTACCTTTATCTATACACGATGACTGCTCACCCACTATACAAGCTTCTTGTACAGGTAAATCTTGTCCCTCCATATTGATATTATTGTTTTTCTGTTTACTTGGATTTAAATCGTCTATAGGCTCTGAATCTGAAGATCTTTCTTTTCTTTTAAACATTGAGTACTTACTGTGCAGCTATTATTTCAATATTACACTAGTTCTGTCTTCTATATCACTGCCTAACAGGAAAAAATCAGCATAAATCCAGAGAGAAATTTATGTATGACCAGCCATGTAGGTGACCAGTATTCCAAATTTTGAGCATATATCTTGTTTCAAAGTGCAAGAACAAGCGAGAATATATGGTTTTAACCGATTAAACGTGTTAGTTGTTCAAAGAATTAGGGTCTTTTCTTAAAACTTGTGCCACGTAATAATCGTAATGATTGAAATCTGACCAACAACTTTCAATTAATTATTGACATTGACCCTTATTTTGATAAAAGAGTTATTATCACTTTGCATTTCGAATAACAACATGTTATCAAATTAAATTTGACCTACGTTTAGCAATCATTTACTGTAGCATATTAAACCATGACATTTGTATCCGTGTACAAATTTTTTAAAATCTGAATTCTTGTTTATGATAATATTTGCTTTACTGCGCATGTAGGATAAATTAGTTCCTTAACGTATTACCACATGCTTAACTAATAAATATATATCATTTGTATAACAAACAATCTCTGTTATAAAATGAAAATAAAGAGAAATTTATACTGAAAAAACAAGTAATTAACAATAACAGTGAAAGTAACCAAGAACATTTATTTGACAAATGCAGCCGTGGTAACAAAAAGCTTAATACTATACAAATAAATGATAAAACCACCAAACAAGAAAACTGGTCGTAAATAATGGAAAAATTTAATGCCCTCAGGTAAAATCATACTACTCTTTCCTTCCTATGCACGTTAAAAGTCGGTTGCTATTTTATAACAACAACGCAATATTGGTGTCTGATGATATATGATGATTATAATTGCTTATAATTTTTGTCTTAGGATTGTGTTTTTTTTTTTTTTTGACATTTATAAATGGTGGAAACATGGAAGAGCTAAACCCTTTTTGTTGAAAAGTGATTATAGATACGGTTATGGTTATGGTGGACGCATTAACATAGGATAAATATATAAAACACTAAAATAACAGTCCATATCAGTCAGAATATCAGAGACATAATGAAAACGATTAGTGCTTTTTGTCAGAAAAATATATATTTTGTGTTTAAAACTAGTTAAATGGACAATTGTTTATAAAATACATCTGTTAATTATTCGAAACTTCTGCAATATAATGTTATTATTTATGTATTTTTTCTTTAAAAGTTTCCATTTTACACCAAAGTTCTTAATAAAGCCAGAATGTAGCTTGATTATTCGAAGTTTAATTGTAATAAATCGTATTTAATATCTTATATGCCGGTCCAGGAACAATACTATTAGGTGGTTATTTTCTTTATATTTTCTCTATGTCAGGTAGTCCTTGTACGGTTTTAACATATGCATTTTAATGTGTACTGTTTCCTATTTACAGCACCAAGACCTAGACTTAATACATTAAGGATTCAATCACCAAGTTTTTCAGTTTTGTTATTTATTATAACAAATCCAGACGGAGACCAATGGCAATAAGTTTATGTCACCATTTAGTTTCATGGCAGCGTTGATGTTGAGAGTGTTGGAGACAGGTGGAAACACGGAACGACAAGTCATGTCTGCGCTAAATTTGAATGGAATACGTGGAAATGTTCATCAGGAATAAAAAACAATTACAGGACTACCTGAACACATCTTTAACCAATGACGACATCATTGTATCAATTAATAATAGACTTTTCCCAAAGCTTGGATTTGCGTTTAGACAACGATACATGATAGACGCTAAGCGTTATTGTGGCAGTAAAGTAAAACCTCTTGATTTTGTAGGTCAACCGGAAATATCCAGATAATACATTAATGATTGGGCTAGTAACAAAACAAATAATGTGATCAAAGATATTTTACCTAAAGGTAGCATAACTAGGATTCTATTATGTTTCTAGTCAATTCAATTTATTTTAAGGTAGCTGAAAACTAGAGTTTCACAAAACTAAAACACAAAACAGCTATTTTTATCTTTTTTTCTTCTGTTACGGATCAGGTATCAATACACAATATGATTGTACGTTTTTGGAGTTGCCATATAAAGGAGAGGACTTTAATATACTGATCTTACTTCCTAACTCCGTAGAGGGTTAAGCTGATTTGGAGACCAAACTAACAGCTGATGCCTTGTTATCAATTACTTCAGGTTTATGAAAACAAGACACGATCGTATCCATCCCTAAGTTTGAAATACTCTCAGGTTTCAAAGTTTAATAGATCCATAAAGGCAACTAGGCATAACGGACTTGTTTAATGAGTTAGCAAGATGCTCGTAAATCCATCTGGTTTAATGATCGATAAAGTTATAGATAAAGCGTTTGTGAGCGTTGGTGAGGAGGGAACAGAAGCAGCAGCTGTTACAGTTGTTGGTGTTGTAAGAACATGATTACAACTACCATTGGTATTTAATCCAAACCATCCATTCATATTTTTAATTCAAGAAAAACGGTCCGGTGCTTTTATTTTTATGGGTAAATATGTTAAAAACAATAGAAAACTTATGGATGCGGTTTGTATAAAAAACCGCAAAAAATTAGAGGTTTTTAACTTGCAAATTGTAAACTTCGATGAAAATTTAAAATGAAAATAAATTCTGAATTTCTTAAACATTCTCGTTGTTTGTTATATGTTTTTTGCCATTATTAGAGATAGGTCTGTCAAGCGAGTTCCTTTAAAAGTCTAAAAGGGAGAAAAAAACAAAACGAAATCAAATCAAATTAATTGAAAAAAAATTAAAATGAATTGAAACTAAATTCCAAAATTTCAAAGCAATATAAGACGAAATCCAAGAATACAAAACAAAAAGACATTAAGTTTAATATTATAAAAAAAATAAATTGAACTTAAAACAAAACTAAACAGGCATTAAAAATGTGACGAAGCCAATAAAACGAGAGAAAATCCGATAAATTTTAAAAAGATTAAAACAAAATCAAGCGATACAAAATAAAAAGAAACAAAATTCAATAATACAAAACGAAATTGGACTAAATTCAACATACAAAACAAACATACTAGTAAATTAAACTTGATCATACCAAATACAATAACTAGGTTAGTACTGAACACAAATGAAAGTGTCGTGTAGTTGTCAATATAATTGGCCGCAAAACACATGGTCAGTTAACACAGAACTTATCAGGGATCAAAGCCATTGATACCTTAGTGGAGACGAGCAGTTGTATAGGTCTCTAAGGTTTCTAATAACTCTCCAATTGCCGATAAACAAATTATCTCTAACCTTGAAGAATATAAGTATTATCAAAACCTACCCTATGATTCTATTATTTGGTCACCCTTATATACCCAATATCCATCTTTAGTGAAAAAATATCTATGCATTAAGTAACTGAACCTTCAAATTTGAAAATTGTTCATATGCAGCTTTGGATGTATGGACTTGGGTTGCGCTCCATTTTTAAGCAGGTTAATAGAATCACGGGTATTCCTAGTCCCAGTTACTCTGAACCTAACAAGCTTTTTTGCATTGCGATTTGGTGTATGATCAGACGATTACTATATCAAAAGCCCGCGATTTCCATTACGATTTGGTGTCAGAATAGGTGCCAAGTATTTAAATTGTTTGACTGAAAAGTAACCTCGACCGGTAATCAATATAAACAAAACACATATCTGTATAACAAACTGACAAAGGCAGAAAAGGTTTACTAAGCAGGACTAGAAGAAGGTCAGGTTAAACGAATAACCCACAACCAACCACATTTTAGGAAAATGAATAATAATGCTTTAGAACAATAATTTTACATTTTTATTTGATCCACACTGCATGAATAATAGAGATTGAAAATTGATAAGTAAGCATTTAAATAATTCAGTATATAAATAAGAAAGATGTTCTGAAAAATGTTTGTTAATCAGAACATTGGTTTATTTTGTTTACCAATGTCTATGTCCTGTTTCATGTAATCGGTCACTATGAAATCTTCAATTCAACTACGTGTTGATCATAGTAAATAACTGGACATCCTTAGCCTTAAAACACAAAACATAAAAAAGCAATAAAACAATGGTAAATGGTATTCGGCTTTGTTGTTAATATAATTAATAAAACAAACATACAAGTCCTTGTCTATATCACAATCCCAAAAACAAAGTAAAAACTTTGCAAACTGGCATTATATGTTATACACGTGAACTTCCAAAAAGAAGTGAGGCCGGGTGCTCCGGCAGGGTAAGCACCTCCTGTCTAGCTAGCTACACCCGTCTCATGAAAGTCAATTTTGAGAATGAAAGGAACAAAGAACTATGGTATAAAGTATTATGTGGGGCCTAAATATCCCATTAGTTTTTTAAACGCTCGGTAAAATCTAGAACAACGGTTTGTAAATCTAAAAAATGAAAATGATTCAAACATCTGACATATATAGCATGTAAAGCTAATCAAATTAAAAAAGGTGGGTCTTGGGACCCGTTTTATTATGTACAACAGTTACAGCCGACTGTTGCGCAGAGTGTTTATCCAAACGTTAGGACTAATACCACCTCTAAGCTGCATATTCTTTTATTATTTATTGTTATCAACCTTGGTTATATACATCTATAACATATCTCCTGTTTACAGTTAAACAGATTTTTTTGGCATACGTCCTTTTCTTTTTATACATTTAACAAATATTAATTTTGAAAAAGAATGCTCGAAAACAAATGTAAGTTAGAGATTTATATGAATGGACTAATAGCACACTCTGTTAAAACAGTTTTAAATTTTTTGATAATTGTTTCGTCCTATTTTCATTTATCTCTTTGTGACATTTTCCTTATTGGATTTTTGTCTTGCCAAAATCGATGTTTTCCATATTGAGTGTGCTCTCACTGAAACCTAGTATATAAGGTAAGATTTGTCATATCTGTTCAATAAGCCGAAAGATTGGGTTTACATATAATCTATAAATTTAAATAACAAACATTTTTTAAAATTAATTGGCTTTTATACTAAAAATTTTGAAATGAGAATATTTGAAAATCAAAAATTTAATATTGCAAGATTCATTGTGATGTAAAAAGCGCAATAGTATTAACAAAAACGTGATTTTTTTGTTTGAATGCAACTTCGACTTCTGTTAAGTCCAACTTCCGTTAAGTCTAAGTTCTTTTTTCCTCCGTGATTTTAGAGTTATCGAGTTTCAACAATATATTTGTGCTTGAGCTAACTTTCATGACCGTCGAACTTGTTTTAGACTTATTTCAAAATTCTATCGGATTTATGCGTTTTTGATTCGAAGAAATATAACTGTATTGCCAAATCCATCACTTGCAAGGTGGTCTCATTCTCCAAAAAAAAGACGAACCCCTCTGACAAGTACGTGTACCTGTAGTTACTTTTTTCTCTATTCATCGCTGCATTCATCGCGTTATCGTCAATGAAACAAGATTTTGTCAGATTCTTACCCTCTTGGCACCCCGTCTTGATGGAAGTCTACGTGTTATGATTTAGACATGCACGGTATGTTTGTGTTTTATTATTACTGATTATAAATAGTGTTTTTATACAAGCGTGACCACTACAGTAGCTCAGTTGGTAGATTAATGGCTTCGTACTTTGGAAGGTCGAGGGTTCATAACCCGGCGTGTCTGACTAGGATTGAAAATGCTTCTGTTCTTTAACCAAGTAATCGGCGTTTAGTCACGGGGTCCTTCATGAGACCTTAAAAACCAATGTCCCGTGTCACACCATTTAAGCGAATTGCACTTCACCGTAGCTTTTGACATCTTGATATTAGTGAAAGATTTTTGACTAGGACATAAAACCCCATTAAATCAATCAAATTTAACTTATAGAACGTCGCACATAGGTAACTCTCAAAACGGGTCTTTTTACTTCGCGAGTAAGAGCGGCTAAAAGTGGATTTGAAACTTTTGTAATGCATTTATTTTATTTTTATTGTTATAATGACTACTTTTATCGTTTTTCATCGACTTTTGTAATTTAATTTATATGTTATATACGTGCTCTAGAAAGCCTAAAGGACTCAAAAAAGGAGAAGGTGCTGCTCTATTTGGCCCATGCCAATGTACAAATAATAAATATCAGATGACTGTGAAGTAGCTCAAGAACATTGATATATATATATATATATATATATATATATATATATATATACCAACGAAAGATGTTACATTTATTTGAAGGTATATAGCAATTTCGATGACTTATATTTTTCTATTGTCAACTTTTCATTTTATTGGAAATATATCCCTGAAACTCCTACTTTTGGTGTTATTTATTATAGTAAAGTTTGTTTCAACCAACAACAACTTTACACAACGAAGCATGATGCTTTTAAATAAATCATTGCGTCAGGGATGGTACACGCCTTAATTCTTTTCGGTGTTATCACAAAATTGTTGATAAGTACGAAGTCGCTTTATCAAAACTTATCCTGGATATATTATTATATTATAACTTATAGTTGTCGCTATATTCGTGGTCCTGTGTATTATTCGCAAATACCCTATTTTGAGGCATTCAACTTTATCAATATCAATTATTTTTTACAAATGTCAAATTGGCAGGGTCGATTGGTTTGGGATGAGCTTTTATTCCCAACTTTCCTGTCTTGAACCAAAACAATATTTGTTGAAATGAACATTGATTAAACGGGGTATCCTAATGCACAAATATGTTAACGGTATAGATATTATTAGTTCTTATAGCATAAAACACAATTTTTTAAATTTACTGTCATTAGATTCTTTGGACGCTATGCGAGAAAAAAAGGTCTCAGTTCCACAATCATTTCTTAACTAAAATTTTCCTACACTTTGTTGCTAGCAAAAGTGGTAAACATATATGAAACTACGGATAAACATATTGACACAACTTTACACAAATGTTATAAATATATAACAAAAATACATAGGCATTACATTAATAACTAAGCAAGTAAAAACAACAACAAAAGGTCATACTTTGCAGCTTGAATAAGAATTTAATTATGTTTTCGTAAATGTAATTAATTTCAAAGTAAGAATAGGAATAGAATTTAACGAAATTATATATTACGAAATATATGGTATGTATTATACGATGTTTTACTTCAAGAAGTATCAAAACTCTAGTAGTTGCCATATAGCAAAATATAGGATGATATTCACCATTCACCATTAATTATAGATATCTGCTATACTAATTTAAGAAACCTGTACCGAATATGGCAGGAAACCTAATTATTTTTTTGAAATTATCAAAATGATTGATTTATTTTCTTTATTTTTTGATACGAGTATGCTATGTAGCAAATGCCAATTTGTAACTTTCTAAATTTCGGATGCATTGAATTTTTGTAATACAGGATGTAACAAGAATCGTATATTATGATACATATACGCTTTTTTCATCTTTATGCAGATAATTAGAAACAAACATTTTGCTAAATTCCGTAGGATGGTAGAGTAAATAAAGAAAATTAGAATGCAATTCACAATTTTCAACTATATTCCTAGCAAATAAATTCATATTTTTTAAAAACAAAATGTTCAACAATTAATACTATAAAAATTAAAAATTGGGAGATTAAAATACAATATTAATTTTACATGCAAAGTGAAAAAGTCACTTAAAACCGGCTTTCATTTAAATTTGTATTGCATTTTAAAGTTGATTTTAACGGTACAGGACAGTCACGTTTTTTGAACACAGCCATACAGCCATGTATAGACTGCTGGGAAGACAAAAAAGCTTTCCCAAGAAGAATCATGCATTCCAAATTTATAAACAGACAACTCTCTTTATAATGACCAAGTTTGTGCACAAATAATTTTGCCATTGTAAATAAATTGCTGTTGTAAAGACAAAATGACAAAAATAATGATTTTTCTGCCCTGACAAATTCAAGTGCTTCTACTATATGTACTTACTGTGAATACATTTAAATTCGTGGGGTCTTATTTTCGTTGATGTCAGACAAAATACCATTTCGTGGGATGATGAATTCGTGGGTTAAGCACCTGAAAACTTCTTGTTTTGAATGTAACTGCCAGTGATGTTTGGAGAACCATTTTCACCACTGGTAACCTTGCGATTTATTTTCAGGTTGAGTATAAATCAGGTAATAAAGTCAATTGTGTCAATAGAAATTATGTTCATTATGCATATTTAAAGCAATCCAAATCAATGTTATTATGAATGACGGCAGTGAGTTTGTAATCACGCCTCGTGTGGTAAATTTATCCATATATTTCAGATATTTGCAAATATATTCGTTGACATGTAAATTCGTGGATCATGATTCGTGGGTCATGATGTCCACGAAAACAACGAAAATTGGAACACCACATTAACCAAATTAATGATTTCACAGTAGTTTTAATGTTCTCTCAGTAGACAAAGTCATTGTAAAGAAATTTTTTATATGTAAAATGCACATTTGTTTAAAAAAATCACTGTCGGTGCTGAAAGCTGTAAATGTCAATATGAGGGCAAAATGCACGATGCATGTTTGTTCCCTAATTTTTTGTTATTTAACTGGTATTTGTGTTATATATTTACGTTACTGAAACTATTTCGTAGGATTTTTTGTTTTGTTTTTTTTTTTTTTTTTATTTTGTTTTTGTTTTTTTTTTTTTTTTTTTTTTTTTTTTTTTTTTTTTTTTTTTCTTTTTGATATGTGTAAGACATTTTAAATATGGGTCGATTGAATATTAGATTGAGGCTCATATATAGAACTTAAAATTCAAATTAAGTAACGTGTATTTTCTGATTAAGGCATTTGATCCAACCGGATCTCGATTTGAAAATTGAATAATAATTTAATATTCACGAGTCAAATTACAATATAAACAATATACAGTGCAACTTCTGAATACCGGCCTTGTGTGGGACTGAGGAATTTGGTCGGTTTTCAGAGAGGCCTGTATTTAGAGGGCCTTATAAATTCGATAGTCTGATCCGGTCCAAATCTCTTCCATTTCTGAATTTTATCAGACGATGCATTGACATAATACGTAAATGTCAATACATTGATCTTACATGTAAATTTCGAACTTAACAAGTACCTTGTGTATAAATCCAAAGCTTACAATCTGACAGATTATTACAAACAACTGTATCCAAAACGAATACATCTGTGCTGCTTGTGTTAGTCAGGCATACAAGTTACTGTTACCAGATTGAAATGAAACAATTTATTTTTCAAAATGATTTTTTTATAATTTTTTTACGCTTTTTACAACAAATGAAGCAAAAATATTATCTAAATCACTTATAACGAGGACCGATTCGTTAATTATTTGGTATCTCTAGTTACCGGTTTCAGGATCGTGGTGACGGGAATGTTTTGATATTAAATAGTAATAATATATTGTTTAAAAAGGTGTCTAAATAAAAAATAGAAAGAAAATAATGATTTTTTAAATAAAAAATAATTCTTAACATTTTTGCATTGCGCGGGTGTTATAAACATAATTGTTTATAAAACGTTATGATCATATTAGAGTGGGAGGTACTTGACTGGTAAAAACCTCGAAAAAAAAAGAAATTAAAACTATCAGAAAGGCAATTATTGCAATAATGAGATTATCGAACAATAAAGGAAACAAATTAAAATCGATTAAATTATTTATTCAAGCATATCGTCATAGGTAATCCGGTCTACTCGTACCAGTACAATGATGTGCGCATTACGATACGTTGTTTTTTCAGTAATCGGATTAGCAGATAGAAAATCACCTGTCCGTTACGGTTTATTAATGATTTCCGACTCCCAAAGCCAGGTTTTCGGAAGTAAATTATTAAGATGTTACATGATTTCGGCACTTAAAAAAAGCCGGTGTTTTGGATGCAGAGGGACCGGTTTACGGAAGTTTATTTTAATATAAACAAAGAAGAATAAATTCGGGGGTGTCTTCAACCTATGCCAACATTTTGAAAATACCTATTCAAAGAATGCCAACATATGAAATTTAATAGATGTTATTATAGCAATTATCCACTTAATTACAGGTTAATTACAGGTAAAATTTAAGTGAATGTATATGTCCTTTACACACACACACACACACACACACACACACATATATATATATATATATATATATATATATATATATATATATATATATATATATATATATATATATATATATAAAATCAAGTTACATATCTTTTTTTATTTTATCATTATTTAATTGCTAATATAATATCATTATTTATCAAAGTAAGTATCTTTTTCCCAAATTGTAGCAAAATACATAGATGAATATTTTAAATACTAATAAATTAATTATATTCAGAATAAGTATTCATTAAAAAGATTGAAAATGCATACAAAAAATTAAATTAAAAAAATTATTTATTTTAATTAATAAAAATAATAATAAAAAGAAAAATTATAGAATAAATCATATTTTTTTTACTCATCTGAAATTTAGAAGAGCTATCAAAGTTAATTAGCCATAATTGTTTACACAAAGGATTAAACTGTTTATTTAATAATTCAAGGAATGCCAACATATTTTGTCTACTTTTACAACCTCATTTTTAAAATGTTGGCATAGGTTGAATGAACCAATTCGGGACGGGTCCGGCGTGTTCGGTATGTGGAGGTGATCGGTTTTTAGAAGGGCCGGTATTCATAAGTTGGACTGTATAGCTTTCTGAAATAAATTTTGTTAGTACATAAACAATGAATGCGAAAGGTCTAAAAAAAGTATGAGGCTAAACAAAAATAATAAAAATAAATAACAGCTAAAAATGTTATGACCAAATAAATGCAATAGATGGTACTTTAGCAAAAGTCATTTTGATGATTTTTTAAGTTGGTTATACAAATATTCAAAATTTAAATATTTTTATACATAAACGGTTAAATGCGTGAAAGATTTATACATTTGAGAATTATATTTTCAGATACCTAGAGCTGTTTGTGTGTTGAGTAATTTTTTCGTTTTCTCGATGTTTTAACCTCAGCTAAAACATTTACATACATTTCGTAGTTCTTTTGATTTACAATCGAATAGTCATTATACCTCTTTCACAAAGTTTAATTTTTATTTGCCATAAATTTTGGATTAATATAATTTTGGAACTTTAGATTCATTAATTTCCAACTGTTTGGCTTACATTGTATATTATCAAACTTTTCGGTCTTAGTGTCACTGATGAGGAATGAATTTCCGAAATGTGCACATCTGGCACATCAAAATTCAACTGGTATTTGTGTTATATATTTATTCTTTAACTTTACATAACAAATTCTCCGGATCTAAATTCCATTTATTACCCGGATTCATGAATAAAGAAGTTTTTATTTATCGTGTTGTTATTTGCCGTCAAGTCAGATGTGCACAAATTAATATTAAATAAGCCAATCATCTTCAACATACAACTCACGTCGTATGTGTAATATTATACAAAATATACGGGATTATGTGCATATACGTGCAAAATTAAACGAATGACGAGAAATAAAACCAGAATTATACTCCGGAATTAAAATAGATTTGCAGAGACGATTATGGATTTGAGACTTGTTCTCGGGTTTCTATGCATTATCTGTGGTAAGTCTTATTTACAATATAATACAAGAAGTATTTTTGCTTAAAGGAGTATTTCCATATTTATATATTTGTATTCATCTTATTATATTCTGTAATACCTGTTTGTGAATTAGTCATACGTTCCTCAATATCGTTGACAGGTTGTGTGTTAAGTGAAATGAAATCCTACTTTTTTAAAATCTTAATATCTGTTTCATCAGGGGTTTGAAAAATAATCAAGTTGAGCAGAATTTTTTGCTTTTGACGTATTCTACAAAATTTAATTTATTTTTGTGAAATAATTGAACAATTTTGTTTTCCACATTACTTCAGTTTTTAAGAAAATCGAAATGTAAAATTTTTATGTCATACTGGCTCTCCATATATTTGCAATGCCTTCGAAAATTTCCTAAGCATTCACTTAAGTAGGGCTTTGCAGTTTTGCATTTGCCTATAATCATTTCAAACATGCTTAGTCTCAAAGGGCAAGCAAGAAATGTAAGAATGTATGGTTTGATTGAACATGTCAGTTGTTTACAGAATTTACGTCGATACTCAAAGCTTGGGCGTCGTAGTTATTGAATTCTGATCAACAAGTTAAATTAGCAACAATTATTAAAATTTTATTGTTGACATCCAGGGTTATGGTTATTCAGTTTTTTGAAGAAACAATTTAAATTTTTAAAAATGCGAAAATGAAAAAAAAAGAGTTTTAAATTGACATGGTGACGTACATTTGGCAAAAATCTACTGTAGCAAATTAACCGATTACTTTCCAGTATTGAATTTCACTTTGAAAATCTAAAGCGATAAAAAGACATGTATATCTATTTACATAAGTTTTTTATTCAGGTAAAATAAAATAAAATTTCTGCAAAATTATCTGTCTAGGTCTGGGAAATAATTATATGTGATTTTCATAACAATCACCCAACGTTTCAAAATAAAACAAAGACATTTGAACCAAGAAAACGTGTATTTGACAACAACTGCCTAGACAAAAAATACAAAACAATTATTTTAAAACAAAAAGAAGAAAAGATAAAACAGCCTAACAAGGAAATATATAAAGACAAATACCTTGGCTATAAAATGTTTATACAATTCGATGTCCATAGGTCAGATCATACCACTGAATTGACACGATATCCGTTCTTAGTCGGTTGAAATTTTACCATAATGATGAACCAATAGTGTCTCATTATGTATTATTATTATAAATTGCATATCTTTATATCTTAGGATTATGTTTATTAACATCTGTCAATGGTGGAAACTTCGGAAGAGCTAAACCCTTCTTGTTGAAAGGATACGGTTATGGTAGACACATTAACAAAGGTAATATTTTAGATCTATTGAGTAGAATCATTGATATTTGTCTTCAAAGTTTTCTGTAAATAATTCTGGTCTAAAGCGCGCGCTTATGGATCCCAACGCCTCTCACCGCCTGGGTTCGAATCCCACTCGAGACAGATCCTAGTATGAGACAGTTTGTCAGTTCGCTTGCCGAAAGTCAGTGTTTTTCTCCGGGTACTCCAGTTTCCTCCACCATTCCAGAACTGACCGCCTCGAAATCAGTGACAAAATCTTTACTGGTGCGTAAAACACCATTACTCCACTCCACCCAAAATAAATCAATTTTAAAAAAACCGGTTGCACATCATTTGCATTCCTGTATTTTGTTTTATTCTGTATGTATGTTGTTCTTCATCCGTTTCCATTAACTTATCGTCAACAAATCTCATAATATTGCTAGAATATGACTTGAAAGATGTTGACAGAAATCCAGGTTTAATTGTATATTTATAACACAAATACCAGTTGAATTTTGATGTGCCAGATGTGCACATTCCGGAAATTCGTTCCTCATCAGTGACACTAAGACCGAAAAGTTTGCATAATAAAAAACATAAGCCAAACAGTTGGAAATTAATATCATGCATGTTTTAAATGGTGTGTAAAATGTTATATGAAGGTCCCAGAACATTCCATTAAGTTGATTACTGACTTGCTGTTTCTTTTTTGGTTATGTACGCTATTACGGTTTTCACTATTATATTTTTCAATATAAATAATAATTACTATTTACAGCACCAAGACCAAGACTTGATAAGGATTAAAGGATTCAATCACCAAGTTTTCAGTTTCGTTATTTAAGGCAGCAAATCCAGACGGAGACCAAAACGGCAATAAGTTTATGTCACCATTTAGTGTAATGACAGCGTTGATGTTGACAATGTTAGGAACAGGTGGAAACACGGAGAGACAAATCATGTCGGCACTAAATTTGAATGGAATACGTGGAAATGTTCATCGGAAATATAAACAATTACAGGACTACCTGAACACAGCTTTAACCAATCATGACATCATTGTATCAATTGCTAATAGACTTTTCCCAAAGCTTGGAGTTGCGTTGAAACAACAATACTTGATTGGCGCTGAGCGTTATTACGGAATTGAAGTGAAACCTCTAGACTTTGTAGGTCAACCGGAAATATCCAGACAATACATTAATGATTGGGCTAGTAACAAAACAAATAATTTGATCAATGATATTTTACCTAAAGGTAGCATAACTAGGAATTCTATTATGTTTCTGGTCAATGCAATTTATTTTAAAGGTAGCTGGAAACTAAAGTTTGACAAAACTAAAACAAAAAACAGCGATTTTTATCTTTCTGCTACTGTTACGGAAAAAGTAGAAATGATGAATATGAGAACAAAACAATTAAGATCAGGTACCAATAAACAATATGATTGTAAGGTTTTGGAGTTGCCATATAAAGGAGAGGACTTTAACATGCTGGTAATACTTCCTAATTCCGTAGACGGTGTACCTGAATTGGAGACCAAACTAACAGCTGATGCATTGTTATCACTTAAGTCAAGTTTACGAAAACAAGAAACGATCGTATCCATCCCTAAGTTTGAAATACTCTCAGGTTTCAAAAGTTTAATAGATCCATTAAAGCAACTAGGCATAACGGACTTGTTTAATGAATTAGCAGACTTCACCAAGATGTTCGTAAATCCATCTGGTTTAATGGTCGATAAAGTTATACATAAAGCGTTTGTGAACGTTGATGAGGAGGGAACAGAAGCAGCAGCTGTTACAGTTGTAGGTGTTGTACGAACATCATTACAACTGCCATTAGTATTTAATGCAAACCATCCATTCATATTTTTAATTCAAGAAAAACGGTCCTGGTGCTATTATTTTTATGGGTAAATATGTTAAAAAACAATAGAAAATTTACGGTCTCGGTTTGTATCAAAATTCGCAAAAATTTAGAGGTTTTTATACTCTTAACTTGTAAACTTCAATGAAAATTTTAAAAATGAAAATAAATTCTGATTTTCCTCAACATTCTGGTTGTTTGTTATATGTTTTTCGCCATTATTAGAGATAGGTCTCGCAAGCGAGTTCTTTTAAAAGCCAAAAAGGGGAAAAAAATAGAAAACGAAATCAAATCAAATAAATATAAATTAATCTAAAATGAATTCAAACTAAATTCCAACATTTCAAAGCAATATAAGACGAAATCCAAGAATACAAAACAAAAAGAGATTAAGTTCAGTATTATAAAACAAAAATAAATTGAATTTTAAACAAAATTAAACAGACATTAAAATGTGACAAAGCTAATAAAACGAAAGAAAATCATATAGATTTTAAAATGGTTTAGACGAAATCCAGCGATACAAATGAAAAGAAACATAATTCAATAATACAAAACGAAATCGGACTAAATTCAACAAACAAAACAAACATACTAGTAAATTAAACTTGATAATACCAAATACAAGTTAGTTCTTTCCAAAACTAGTTTGTACTGAACACACAAATGAAAGTGTCGTGTAGTTGTTAATATAATTGGCCGCAAAACACATGGTCAGTTAACACAAAATTCGTCAGGGATTAAAGCCATTGATAACTTAGTGGAGACGAGCAGTTGTATAGGTTTCAGATAACCCTCCAATTGCCGATAAACAAATTATCTCTAAACTTGAAGAATATAAGTATTATTAAAACCTAGTCCTATGATTCTATTATTTGGTCACTCTTATATACCCAATATCCATCTTTAGTGAAAAAATATCTATGCATTAAGTAACTGAACCTTCAAATTTGAAGATTGTTTTTATGCAGCTTTGGATGTATGGACTTGGGTTGCGCTCCATTTTTAAGCAGGTTATTAGAATCACGGGGATTCCTAGTCCCAGTTTACTCTGTTCCTAACAAGCTTTTTTGCATTGCGATTTGGTGTATGATCAGACGATTACTATATCAAAAGCCCGCGATTTCCATTACGATTTGGTGTCAGAATAGGTGCCAAGTACTTAAGTTGTTTGACTGAAAAGTTACCTCGACCGGTAATCAATATAAACATAACACATATCTGTATAACAAACTGACAAAGGCAGAAAAGGTTTACTAAGCAGGACTAGAAGGTCAGGTTAAAGGAATAACCCGCAACCAAACATATTTTAGGAAAATTAATAATAATACCTTAGAACAATATTTTTACATAGGGGACATTTTTATTTGATCCACACTGCATGAATAATACAGATTGAACATTGATAAGTAAGCATTTAAATAATGGGCCGATAACATTATCGAGTTACGGCCCCATCTCCGCTAGAGAGATACTACTGCCTTGGAGTTCACGGTTGTAAACAACTTGGTTGCTACTATCTTTTATCTATTAAATGTCTGGTGTTTCAGAAAAAAACATCGATTGTTTTATGTAAAATGGTCATATATATGCACTTTGAAAATTTTTTGTTATTAAAAGTATTTTATTTTTATTATCTCTACTTGTCATTTAAATCAAACAGTGTAAAAAACCGATTTTTTTGCAATCAGAGTTGACTTAATTTTGACAATTTGTCAGGTAATAGGGGAGGTCTTGACCTATGGAATAGAACATATATTGCATGCTTAAAACTTTTCATGTATACAAGATCGTCTCAGGTACAAGGATACAACCATTGATCTTTAATTAACATGTATATCGACGGGTCAATATACACAGGTATACCTGTGTATATCCACACCTTGACATAGTCTAATATACACACTTATCCCGACTTTCTATACATCAAAGATTTTTATTTTCCCAAAATACCTTGAAAATTTTTGACACTTGTATATTTGATGGAAGAAAATTTTTTACAGTAAACAACCATAATTGGTATTCAATTTGAGATAATCTGAACACATTTCACAGTTATTAAGAGTCCGTTCGAACAAATATGATAATTACGCAAGCCATGTTAAATTAATTAATATATAAAAATTCAAAAATAATTAAAACAACACTAATTATTTATCTTTGTATCAGTTATAATCACTTGGAGACCTTTTCTCTCTATCAGCCAAAGTCAATACGAGTCCTTTTCTCTCTATCACTCATAATCACTACGTTTTTTCTTCTGTGAGTCATAATCTCTACAATCCCTTTTCTCTCTATCTCTCATAATAACTACGACTATTCTCTCTATCACTAATAATTACTATGTTTTCTCTCTATCACTCATAATCACTTCAGGTCCTTTTCTCTCTATCAGTCATAATCACTACGAGCATTTTCTCTCTATCACTCATAATTACTTCGAACTTTTTTTTTCTATTAACACTTATATTCACTATATTCGAATATTTTCAAAAAATAAGCTTTCATTTTAAATCTCTCTCTCTCTCTCTCTCTCTCTCTCTCTCTCTCTCTCTCTCTCTCTCTCAAGACAGCAAAAAAAATTTGCCGATATTAAAAAATTGGCTTCTGTTTGTTATATTTGAAAGTTTTCCATTTGCATTGAATACCAATCGTTATGTTTTCAAAATCTGTGATTATTATAATTTTTGCATGTCGTTTTAGACACATCGCTTGTGCTAACAAGGGTTTACATAAACTTATAATAATAATAATAATAATTATAATAAAACGAAAGATAAATAAATCAAATCATAATACAAAATTTAATTGTATGTAGTCGTTACTTTTTAATTTTATTGAATTAAGTAATATTTTGCTTTATTGGTTAATAAATACTGTGGATCGTGTTAATAAATAGGACACAAGTGTTTTTTTAATTAATAATTTTTAACTGTTTTCATGTTTAATATTACATATTGTATCTCTCTGGCATCAGTAAGTGAATAATAATTCTCAATACTTGAAAAAGAAAAAAAAATACAAAAAGATTTTCGACGTTTAATTTTGTAACATGTTTTATATACACCAAATCAAAGTCAACCAATTATTACTGATACCCAGGTTACGCGTGTATGAGACCGATAACTAAGTATAAATTCACTATTTACAATAAAAATTGCAACATATGATGATTTCCCCCCATTTTATTACGGATAAATTCTATGGGCTAACCATCCCCATTAACTGAGCACAATTAAGAATTGACTGTCATGTTTTCCTGGGTTATCAAGGAATGAACCAGATTTTAAAACTAGCAAATCTGATGAACTGCAAAGCAGTTCATTTTAGATTTGCTAGTTTTAAAATCTGGTTCATTCCTTGATAACCCAGGGAAAAATGACAGTCAATTCTTAAATTTATAATATTTTTCATAACATTATTTTTACAAACTTCTAGTATGCGTCATACAAATAAGAAAGAAAAACCGGTATGTACCGAATCTGTCGGCATTGTAAACATTCTGGGAACAGCCAATTTGCAATCAAAATAATCCCCGCCTTCTCACTGATTGTGTGACGTAAAAGACGGCTAAAAAATAGTGCGCTGGAAACAAAAGAGCATTTCATACAATTTTATTCGAATAGACAAACAAAAGTTACAAATTCATATTGATTGTTAAATTACAGCTATTAAACGTTGAATTTGTCAAAAATCCCGATTGTATGGATGACAGGGTATTGGAAACATCAATGCGCGACGTTTTGTTGGACTGGGTTGTGCACAGGTCCGAGCATGGAACCATCACGTGATTATCAGTTGCTGGTAGAGAAGAAGAAGCATGGTCAGATGCAGACGGAATTACGGCAGAAGTATTACCAGTGACAGTTGATGAAAGAAGCGTCGCTGCGAACTTAAAGCATGTTTTTGCATGGTCGAACAGTCGCGAGAGTAGCTCCTGACAGAAGCCTCATTACGACGACCGCTCATAAACATTATCTGTCTGGTCTCAACACCGGCATCGCTCATAGCTTGTATGGTAGTGGCCTGCAAGCAGTGTGCCGTGTAGCGTTTAGAACACCCTGACGATGGAAATATTTTTAAGTATACAATAAAAATCGAAACAAATATTTTATTTATTTATTTAAAATTCAATATTTTTTCTTTCATTTTCAATGTATATTTAATTAAATAACACTATAAAATGTGATGGCTTGAATGTTAAAAATAGATTGATAAAAGTAGGTCACGGGAATTGCCTAATGTTCTAGATTTTCTACAATGAGTTCATCATAGGAATTCAATAGGTATTGTAAATATTTTTTATTTTTTTAAAAAATATTTATTTTGCTATAACGTGAAAAAAAACTTGAAAAAAGAAGGAAATATCGAAGTATGTTCGTGGTTTTGTGAGATAAAAACAGATAGCTAAAAATAGGTCTGTTAGGGAAAAACCAGAATTGGTATTCATGCGCGATGTGAAAAACCGATGTTTATGCGAAAAATGAAAACAAAAATCAAACTGGGTTCAACATAGAAATTATTTTTCTATTGTAAATATTTCCAGATAAGGCCAACATACGCATCGTCAAATCGTATAAAATCGATTTTTAACACTGTAAAATTTCAAAGACAAGTAAAGATAATTAATTTTATGTAAAAGATGTATTTAAAACAACAGTTCAATCTATTTATAACTTTTTGCAGAAAAGGATCGATGCATTAAAACTAATACACAGAGCTTTTAATAGATACATAATAGTAGCAACCAAGTTGTTTACAACTGTGAACTCCCCAGAAGTAGTAGCCCTCTAGCGGATCAGGGGGTGACAACTCGATAGTGTTATAGGCCCATTCAGTATATAAATAAGAAAGAACGTTATGAAAAATGTTTGTTAATCAGAACATTATTTTGTTTACCAAAGTCTATGCCCTGTTTTATCTAATCGGTCTCTATCAAATCTTCAATTCAACTACGTGTTGTTCATAGCAAATAACTGGACGTCCTTAGCCTTAAAAACACAAAACATAAAAAAAATCAATAAAACAATCGTAAATGGTATTCGGCTTTGTTGCTAAAGTATATTATGTGGGGCCTAAATATCCCATTAGTTTTTTAAACTCTCGGTAAAATCTAGAACAACGGTTTGTAAATCTAAACAAAAAAGAAAATGACCGAACAATCTTACATATATATAATGTATGTGTAAACTTTTAACCTAGTCGAATTCGAAAAAGGTGGGTCCTGGGACCCGTTTTATTATGTACAGCAGTTACAGCTGTCTGTATGCATCCAAACGTTAGGACATACCAACTTTGAGCTGCACATTCTTTTATTGTTATCCCTTGGTTATATACATCAATAACACATCTCCTTTTAGAGATAAACAGATTTTTGTTTTGGCATTCGTCATTTTCGTTTTATAGATTTAACAAATATTGATTTTAAAAAGAAATGCTCGAAAACAAATGTAATATAGAGATTTATCTGAATGGATTAGTAGCACACCTTGTTAAAGAAGTTTTTTCCTGTTTTCAATTATCTGTTGGTGACAATTTTCTAATTGGTTATTTACGGGGTAATTTTGTCTTGCCAAAATCGATGTTTTCCATTTTCAATGAAACCTAGTTTATTAAGTGAGATCTGTCATGTTTGCTCAATAAGCCGAACGATTAGGTTTATACATAATCTATAAATTTAAATAACAAAATTTATTTCAATTTAATTGTTTTTTTACTACAAAATTTGAAATAATATTATTGAAAATCAAAGATTTAATATTGCAACACTCATTGTTTTGTATAAGGCAAAATTGCATTTACAAAAAACGTGAATCTTTTGTTTTGAATGCAACTAAGTCGAACTTCGGTTAAGTCTAAGTAATTTTTTCCTCCCGTGATTTTAGAGTTTTCGAGTTTCAACAATATGTTATTGCCTTGGCTAACTTTCATGACTGTCGAGTTGTTCGAGACTTATTTCAAATTTCTATCGGATTTATGCGGTTTTCGTTTCGAAAAAATATAACTGTATTGTCAAATCCATTACTTCTAAGGTGGTCTCATTCTCCACAAATAAAGACGAGCCCCTCTGACAAGTACGTGTAACTGTAATAAATTTCTTCTCTATTCATCGCTGCATTCGTCGCTTTATCGTCAATGAAACTAGATTCTGTCAGATACTTACCCTCTTGGGCACCCTTTATTGATGGAAGTCTACGTGTTGTGATTTAGACATGAACTGGTATGTTTGTGTTTTATTATTACTGATAATAAATACTGTTCTTATAAAAGCGTCATCACTACAGTAGCTCAGTTGGTAGATTACTGGCTTCGTACTTTGGAAGGTCGAGGGTTCAAAACCCGGCGTGTCTAAGTAGGATTGAAAATGCTCCTGTTCTTTAACTAACCACTTGGCGTTTAGATATATAAGTCACGGGGTCTGTCGGATGAGACCTTAAGACCAATCCCGTGTCACAACTTCTAAGCGCATTGCAAAGATAAAAAAGTATGCCATTCCACCTATAGCTGGTGACATCTTGATATAAGTGAAACATTCTGGACTAGGACGTTAAACCCGATTAAACGAATCAAATATATCTTATAAAAAGTCGCACATAGATAACTCTCAAAACGGATCTTTTTACTTCGCGAATAAGACCGGCTGAAAATGAATATATTATTATATTATTTCTTATATTTGTCAATGGTTTTATTTTCGCTATATTCGTGGTCCTGTATATTATTCGAAAATACCCCATTTTGAGACATTCAACTTTATCAATATTAATTATTTTTTACGAATGACAAATTGTCAAGGTCGATTGGTTTTGGGAAAAGCTTTTACTCCCAACTTTCCTGTCTTGAACCAATACAATATTTGTTGAAATGAACATTGATTAAACGGGGTATAATAATGCACAAATATGTACTATATATATATATATATATATATATATATATATATATATATATATATATATATATATATATATATATATATATATATATATATATGTTACTGTCATTAGATTCTTGGGTACGGACAATATGGTAGAAAGAAAAGTCTCAGTTTCACAATCATTTCTTAACTAAGATTTACCTGCACTTTGTTCCTAGCAAAATTGGTAAACATATAAACGGATAAATATTTTTACACAACTTTACCCAAATGTATAAATATATATAACAAAAGTACCTGTTTAATTTCGATATGCCATTTGTGCACATTTTGGAAAATCATTCCTTTTTATTTCAAATTGATATACAGTCAAATCTCTTCATAACCGAACATGTTTGTGCCCAAATAATTTTGCCATTATAAAGAAATTCCTGTAAAGAAATAATGACATAAATTATAAGAAATCCGTGTGCTTCTACTATATGTACTTAGTATAGGGATGTTTTGACCAATTTTAACAAATAAAAAATACTGAAAATAAATTAACAACATAAATTTTAAAAATTATTGTATATGTATAATTTTAAATGGTTCTGAAATTTGAATTATCTATTGCATGAGTAGACAGACACATCCATGTGTTCATAGTAAACTATTCTGAATTGGTGTTTTAAACAATAGATTTAAAATATTCCTGGCAGATTCATAGTAACTGTTATTGAAATAATTTGTAATTTCGATTAATCAGTCACTAGCTATATAGGCATTGAAAACACCAGATTTGATTTTTAACGACTATCCTATCACTATAAAATTCATTAACAGGTTGATTAATTAGCTATTAATCTCTTAATCTGTAGCACACAAAAGTGTCACTTAGGGTTCATTAATCCATCCTCAGGTAGTTAAAACTTTAATTAAACTACTAGTAATACTCATTTCTAGGCCTGACTTTTGTCACACATGACTGAACCACCTAAAAGATTTGATTAATGTTCTCTCAGTGGACAATATCATTGTAAAGACAATTTTTATATGTATAATGCATATTTGTTCCAAAAATTTATTGTCGGTGCTGGAAGCTGTAAATGCCATTATAAAGAGGGCAAAATGCATAGGAATGTTTGTTCCCT
This sequence comes from Tegillarca granosa, assembly GCA_029721355.1. Lineage (NCBI taxonomy): Eukaryota > Metazoa > Mollusca > Bivalvia > Arcoida > Arcidae > Tegillarca > Tegillarca granosa. The sequence continues at coordinate 4,007,591 of CM056597.1, read as the reverse complement.
TGATATTTTTGTCGGTACGTGTAGATGTCATTGAAAAGACGGTCTTTAAAAAAATGGTTCTCTGTATGTCACATACATCTTTACCAAATGTCTGCACTATTTGTATATCTGATCCCATTCTATGAAAAACAAGACTAAGGAAATTGGAACAATTTGCCAAAACGCGAAATTATTCCGAGCCTTTTATCAAGAATGGCACAGGAAAAGCTAAACCAATTCCATCAAAATTTAATTAGTATTTGTGTTATATTTTACTACCCATGAACGGGGTACCGTTGCTTGTGGAGTAAAACTCCCCAAGGGTATCCATAACTCAGTAGGCAGTACTTTGTGTTGTCAGAAAATGTACCATTTAGCCAAATATTCAGCAGTCCAAAATTTGAAATTTAATTCAAACTTAGGTTTTTTTCATCTGGCACATCAAAATTTAGCAGGTATTTGTTATATATTTACTACCCCTGAGTGGGTACCGCTGCTGGTTGAGTAAAACTCCCCGCGGGTATCCATTACTCAGTAGGCAGTACTTTGTGCTGTCATAAAATATACCATTTAGCAAAATTTTCATCCGTCTTAATTTTTAAAATTTATTTTAAAATAAGGTCTGTTCCCTCATGTAAAGCATTCCTTTGCTGGATTTGGATTCATATAATTTTGGAACTTTAGATTAATCAATTTTCAACTGTTTGGCATATGTTTTTTAATCCATCAAACTTTTCGGCTCCTTGTGTCACTGATGAGGAATGATTTTCCGAAATGTGCACATCTGGCACCTTAAATTTTAGCAGGTATTTGTTATATATTTTCAACTGTTTGGCTTATGTTTTTATATGTCAAACTTTTCGGTCTAAGTGTCAGTGATGAGGAATAAATTTCCGAAATGTGCACATCTGTCACATCAAAATTTAATTGGTATTTGTGTTATATACATATTGAGGCCTTATATATACTAATATATATATATATATATATATATATATATATATATATATATATATATATATATATATATATATATATATATATATATATATATATATATATATATATCTGTGTGTGTGTGTGTGTGTGTGTGTGTGTGTGTGTGTGTGTGTGTGTGTATCTTTGTATATATAAAAATAAGTAACGTTTATTTCCTGATTAAGGCATTTGATCCAACCCGATCTTGATTTGAAACCAGTCGAATTACAACATAAACAATATATAACTTTCTGAAATAAATTTTCTTAGCATATGAATAATGATTTTTGAAATTGCTAATAAGAATATTTAAAATTTTAATATTTTTATACTTAAAGTGTTAAATGCGTGAAAGATGTTTACAATCGAGAATTATATTTTTCAGATAGCTAAACGCTATTTGTGTGTTGAGTAAATTTTTCGTTTTCTCGATCTTTTCACCCCAGCTAAAACATTTACATACATTTCGTAGTTCCTTGGATTTACAATCGAATAGTCATTATACCTCTTTCACAAAGTTTACTTTTTATTTGCCATAAATTTATTCCTTTACTTTACATGTCAATTTTTCCGGACCTAAATTCCATTTATGACCCGGATGCATGAATAAAGAAGTCTTTATTTATCGTGTTGTTATTTGCCGTCTCAGATGTGCACAAATTAATATTAAATAAGCCAATCATCTTCAACATACAACTCACGTCGTATGTGTAATATTATAAAAAATATACGGAATTATATATGCATATACGTGCAAAATTAAACGAATGACGAGAAATAAAACCAGAATTATACTCCGGAATTAAAATAGATTTGCAGAGACGATTATGGATTTGAGACTTGTTCTCGGGTTTCTTTGCATTATCTGTGGTAAGTCTTATTTATAATATAATACAAGAAGTATTTTTACTTAAAGGAGTATTTCCATATTTATATACATGTATTTATTTTATTATATTCTGTAATATCTGTTTGTGAATTAGTCATACATTCCTGAATATCGTTGACATGTTGTGTGTTATGTGAAATGAAATCCGGCTTTTTAAAAATCTTAATATGTGTTTCATCAGGGGTTTGAAAAATAATCAATTTGAGCGGAAATTTTTGCTTTTGACATATTCTACAAAATTTAATTTATGTTTGTGAAATAATTGAACAATTTTGCATTTGCCTATAATCATTTCAAACATGCTTAGTCTCAAAGGGCAAGCAAGAAAAGTAAGAATGTATGGTTTGATTGAACATGTTAGTTGTTTACAGAATTTACGTCGACACTCAAAGCTTGGGCGTAATAGTTATTGAATTCTGATCAACAAGTTAAATTAGCAACAATTATTAAAATTTGATTGTTGACATCGAGTGTGATTGTTATTCTGTTTTTAAGCACCAATTTTAATGTTTATAAAATGCGCAAATAAACAAAAGAGTTTTAAATGGACATGGTGACGTACATTTGGGAAACATCTACTGTAGCGAATTAACCGATTATTTTCCGTATTGAATTTCACTTTGAAAATCAAAAGCGATAAAAAAGACATTTATATCTATTTACATTTTTATTCGGCTAAAATTATCTGTCTATTTTTAGGAAACAATTATACGTCATTTTCATTACAATCACTCTACTTTACAAAATAAAAAAGACATTTAAACCAAGAAAACGCGTATTTGACAACAACTGCCAAGACAAAAAAATAATACAAAACAATTATTTTAAGAGAAAGCAGCCAAATAAGGAAATGCAAAAAGACAAACACTGTGGCTATAAAATATTTATACAATTCGATGTCCATAGGTCAGATCATACCACTGAATTGACACGATATCCGTTCTTAGTCGTTTGAAATTTTACCATAATGACAAACCAAGTAGTGTCTCATTACATATTATTATTATTAATTGCATATCTTTTTTGTCTTAGGATTATGTTTATTAACATCTGTCAATGGTGGAAACATGGGAAGAGCTAAACCCTTCTTGTTGAAAGGATACGGCTATGGTTATGGTAGACACATTAACAAAGGTAATATCTGAGACCTAGTGAGTAACATCATTGACTCTCATTTACAAAACAGTGATTTGTCTTCAAAGTTTTCTCTAAATAATTCAATTTAAAAAACAATCAGTTGATCATCATTCGGATTCCTGTATTTTGTGTTATTCTGTATGTATGTTTTTTCTTTATCCGTTTCCATTAATTTATCGCTAAACAAGGTTCTCAATATTCCTAGAATATGACTTGAGAGATGTTGACACAAAATCTAGGTTTAATTGTATCTCATACAAGTTTTAAATCTTATTTAAAATGTTATATGACGGCCCCAGAATATTCCATTTAGTTGATATTCTTTTTTTGGTTATGCGAGCTATTACGGTTTTCACTTAAATATATTTCAATATGAATAATAATTACTATTTACAGCACCGAGACCAAGACTTGATACATTAAGGGATTCAATCACCAAGTTCTCAGTTTCGTTATTTAAGACAGCAAATCCAGACGGAGACCCAAACGGCAATAAGTTTATGTCACCATTTAGTGTTATGGCAGCATTGATGTTGACAATGTTAGGAACAGGTGGAAATACGGAGAGACAAATCAAGTCTGCGCTAAATTTAAATGGAATACGTGGAAATGTTCATCGGGAATATAAACAATTACAGGACTACCTGAACACAGCCCTAGCCAATGACGACATTATTGTATCAATTGCTAATAGACTTTTCCCAAAGCTTGGATTCGCGCTAAGACAGCAATACATGATTGACGCTGAGGTTTATTACGGAAGTGAAGTAGAGCCTCTAGACTTTGTAGGTCAACCGGAAATATCCAGACAATACATTAATGATTGGGCTAGTAACAAAACAAATAATTTGATCAAAGATATTTTACCTAAAGGTAGCATAACTAGGAATTCTATTATGTTTCTGGTCAATGCAATTTATTTTAAAGGCAGCTGGAAACTAAAGTTTGACAAAACTAAAACAAAAAAAAGCGATTTTTATCTTACTTCTACTGTTACGGAAAAAGTAGAAATGATGAATATAAGAACAAAACAATTAAGATCGGGTATCAATATACAGTATGATTGTAAGGTTTTGGAGTTGCCATATAAAGGAGAGGACTTTAAGATGCTGATCGTACTCCCTAATTCCGTAGACGGTTTACCTGGTTTGGAGACCAAACTAACAGCTGACGCCTTGTTAACAATTACTTCAGGTTTAAGAAAACAAGACACGATTGTATCCATCCCTAAGTTTGAAATACTTTCAGGTTTTAAAAGTTTAATAGATCCATTAAAGCAGCTGGGGATCAGTAGACTTGTTTACTGGATTAGCAGATTTCAGCAAGATGTTCGTAAATCCATCTGGTTTTATGGTTGATAAAGTAATACATAAAGCGTATGTAAGTGTTGATGAGGAGGGAACAGAAGCAGCAGCTGTTACAGTTGTAGGGGTTTTTGGAACATCAATACAACTACCATTGATATTTAATGCAAACCATCCATTTATATTTCTTATACAAGAGAAACAGTCTGGTGCTATTCTCTTTATGGGTAGATATGTGAAAAAACAATAGAAAAAGTATTGTTGCAGTTTGAAGTTTAGAGCATGTTGTTAATCTTAAGTTTATTAGAAATGAAAATAAAGTTTCAATTTTTCTTAACATTCCTTTTTTGTTTGTTACAGGTTATACGTTTTTACCTTTCATAGAGATGGTGTTGTAAAGCAAGTTTCAAATTAAAAAAAAACGTGGAATCAAACTTATAAGAATCAATTGATAATGAAACTAAACGAAATAAAACAAGAGAAAGGGAAAATGAGGGAAAAAATCAATAATAGAAAATAAAATGAGAAAAAATGTTATAATTCAAAAGAAATTAGAATAAATTCAAAACGACAAAAAAATGATTTTATAATTCAAACGAAATTAGAATAAATTCAAAACGACAAAAACTGAATTTTTAAAACAAAGGCGACAAAACGTAATATACAAAACAAAATTAGACGACATTTCAAAGGAAATGAGACGAAATACAACACAAACATACCAGTCCTTGATCATATCACAATCCTAAATCCAAAGTAAAAACTTTGAAAGTTGGCAAATTCAGTAATACACGTGACCTCCCATCATGTAAGTGAGGTCGGGTGCTCCGGAAAGGTAAGCACTTCCTGTCTAGCTAGCTACACCCGCCACGTGCAAGTCAACATTGAGAAAGAAAGGAACAAGTAACTATGGTAAGTCTAATATATCCAGTATAAGTTTGGATACAGTGACTTCATACTCATCAATAATATTGTGATGACGGCCATAAAATCTTTTAAAGGCCTTGATTAGCCTAGGCTTGCAATATCCTTGCGTCAACAATTTAGTTGTAAGCAGTTTGCTTCTTTGTAGAAAGTCCCCAAAGTGGGAACAAGCTCTATCATAATGTATTAACTGTGTAACATATACACCATACGCAGGAGAAGCAAGGGTATCACTGCAAAGAAACGGAAAGTTGACCATAGAAAAATTAACGTCATCACGTTTGTCGTATAGCTTCAGATGTAACCTTTCTTGGGTGTCATATTTGAGGTATAAATCCAAATATGAAGCAGAACATGGAGAATCCGTCGTGTCTTTATTTCAAGCTCACTTGGATAGTTGGCATTCACATAATCTCCAAATCTGGGATTATTTAGAGATAGAACGTCATCTATATAAACAAAACAAAATGGTTGAAAATTTTATTAAACAAAACGAAAATATATAAAATCTAGTGATGCAAAATGAAAACAAATTAGAAAAAACTTGTTATATTAATTTGGACTAAATTTGTGTGGTTGTTTATAATAATATACACAGGGAAAGATTTATTTGCGCAACACTGCATGAATAACAGTGATCAAATTTAGATTTTTTTAAAAGTATAAATAAGCAAGAACGTTCTAAAGGCGTTTGCTGGATTAGAACATTGGTTTATACATGTATTGTAAACTAAATAATATGTCCAGTTTAATTTGAGACGTTCAAATAGTCGGTTACTATGAAATCTTCAATTCACCTAAGTGCAGTACATAATAAGCGGTCGCTAGACGCCTCAAGCCTAACAACCTAACAAACAAAAACACAAAAAAACAACAACAATACAGCAGTAAAATAAGACTATAATGGACAAACACATTACATTGACCATTGATTATAAATATCCTCATATCTGATCATTAATTTGCTTAAATGGTGTTCGGTTGTGTGGTTAAAGAATTTTTGAGAATCGTAAACAATTCAATTAATATTCCATCCAATAGTTTCCAGATTATTCCATTTGCCGCTTTATTACACACACTCCGGTAGATCCGGTCTACTACCACTGGGTAGCTATTGATAGCGAAAAGAAAGCCGAGTGCGTAAGTATTTCATGTCATTGCAAAGCCTCTGCACCACCAAGACTCTTACTGTTCCTCCTCATGTCAACGCACGGTAACTGGGGTTTTGCAACCTTAGGCTAAACAGTAAGGGATCTCGGAGTAGCAAGGACCCCAGAGATGCAGTGTGTAGGAACATCGGCCCTTACACTCGTCAACCTTGCCCCAACTTTGGGTAAATAGCTGTTCAGTTGAGGAATGATAGCCTTGGACGGCAACTCAGCTGGGAGAAGAAAAACTGATAAAAAAGCCGGATATATCTTGACTCGTTAGCCCGGGAAGGCAGCTGATCTATAGGATGGGTACCTAGAATAAAAGCCCCTGGTCCTCCTGGTAGGGGGTTAAGAATGAGGCTAATAACCTCATCTCATAAAAACAACGCCTATAAGAGAAATCAATACAAGAAATCAACCTACAGCAGGAATCCCTGAGGGGAAGAGTTGCTTAAGCAACTGTATGAATGCGCAAGGAGAAAGCCCACCAAGGGAGACCTTAAGCAGGAATCTTAGCCTCATGGATCCCAAAAAGCCATCAGTTTTGGTATGTAAGGACAATGTACCAAGTCTCTAAAACAGCCCAGGTCATTAAAGAAACGGACAGATATAATGTTGATGTCATGGGTGTCGGTGAATGCAGATGGACCGGAATGCAGGATCGGGAAAAACTGTATCTAACAGCCACACCATCATTTATTCAGGAAGATCTGACAATCAACACCGAGAAAGAGTTGCATTAATAATAAACAAAGAAAGTACCAAAAGTATGATTAATGGGAACCAATAAGTGAACGACTAATAAGAGCTCGCTTTAATTACACCTATGCAAAGATCTCAGTCATTCAATGCTATGCACCAACTAATGATGCTGAAGAAGAAATCAAAGATGCTTATTTTGGAGCACTTCAAGCACAAATAAACAAAACACCACAGCATGATGTTCTATTAGTGATTGGAGACCAAAATGCGAAAATCGGAAATAACAACAGTCAACATGAAAGATCAATGGGAAAAGAAGGAGTTGGAAAAATGAATGAGAATGGAGAAAAACTGGCAAATGTTGCTCTACCAATGGGCTTGTCATTGGAGGAACCATATTTAAACATAAAGAAATTCACAAAATAACATGACACTCTCCAAACAGTCGTGACAAAAATCAGATTGATCATGTGATAATAAATGGAAAATGGAGAAGATCACTACTTGATACTAGATCATACAGAGGCGCAGATGTGAATAGTGACCATCACAATGTAATAGCTAACCTGAGACTTAAGCTATAGAAATCATCTGACAGCAATAAGTCAAAGAGAAAAGTATTTAATACCAAGCGTCTCAATGAACATGAAATCCAGAGAAAATTCAGTATAGAAAAACCCAGAACAAGAGGAAGATAACCCTCTAGATAACCCTCTAGAAAAACAGTGGCAAAACATCAAAACGATATACCAACAAACTGCGGAGAAAACGTTAGGATATAGGAAAAGAAATGACAAAATATGGTTATCCCAAAACACCTGGGACACCATTGAAGAAAGAACAAAGCTTAAGGAGAAAACCTTAAACATCAAGTCTGCACGAAAAAAAGAACAACTACAGAAATTATACAATGAGAAAGATAAGGAGGTAAAGAAACAAGCCAGAAAGGACAAACGCAACTTCATTGATAAGCTTGCTGATGAGGCAGAGAATGCTGCACAGAGAGGGGATCTGAACACCGTATATAAAATAACAAAAGAACTTTGCGGTTAAACAAACCAAGTGCCACCTGTGAAGGACAAAAGTGGTAGAGTCATTGCAGCAGAGAAAGAACACGCAGCAAGATGGCTTGAACACTTTAAATAGGTTTTAAATAGACCAGATCCAGCCAACATATTTGAGGGTATGGAACAGCAAAATGACCTCTATATTAACACTGATCCACCAATAAAAGAAGAAATAGCAGTAGCCATTAAAACCTTGAAATCAGGAAAAGCAGCAGGCATAGATGGGATCCAAGGAGAACTTTTAAAGGTCGACCTGTCATCAGCAACTAATGTTTTCCATAACTTATTTAACAACATATGGGCAAAAGATGAAATTCCAAATGAATGGTCGAAAGGCCTCATAGTAAAGTTACCCTAAAAAGGACACCTCGGGAAACTGTGATAACTGGAGAGGAATAACTCTGCTTTCCATCCCAAGCAGTCTTCTGCAGAATACTTCTCAACAGAATTGACAAAGAGTTAAATACTATCTTAAAGCAAGAACAAGCAGGATTTAGAAAAGGGAAAGGCTGTATCGGCCAAATATTCACTCTGAAAAACATCATCGAACAGTCTGTTGAATGGAAAACACCACTTTATATAAATTTCATAAATTTTAAAAAGGCATTTGACAGCATTCATAGAGACACACTTTGGAAAATTGTAAGAGCTTATGGAGTGCCAGAAAAAATCGTAATCCTCATCAAGTGCTTCTATACACAGTTTGAATGCTCAGTCATCCTTAACAACAGAGAGACAGACTGGTTTGCAGTGAACTCAGGAGTCAGACAGGGATGCATTATCTCTCCCATCGTGTTCCTGGTTGCTATTTATAAGGTAATGAAGAAGACTACAGGTGACTGTAAACGAGGTATGACATGGACCATTTCCCCCACCTTAGAGGACCTTGACTTTGCTGATGATATTGCTCTATTGTCATCTCGCCACGATCACATGCAAGAAAAATCAAGAAGACTCAGCCACTATGCCAGTCAACTTGGACTACAACTGAACATCAAAACCATAGAAGAAATGAGATTTAACACAAAATCAGAGAGTAAACTAGAAGTTGATGGCAGTTGTATAAAGCAAATTGATAAATTTGTTTACCTAGGGGCAGTAGTAAGCACTGAAAATTCAACCCAAAAAGATATAAAAAAAAACAGGCTAGCAAAAGCAAGAACAGCGTTTACAGATTAACACCAGTATGAAGATCAAAGCAATATAGCAGACAAACTAAAGTGCAAATATACAACAGCAATGTAAAATCAATATTTTTGTATGGAAGTGAATGCTGGAGGGTTACAAAAACAGACATGAGATCACTGTCTAGTTTCCATCATAGCTGCCTCCGTCAAATTTGTAAAATAGTTTTGCCCTATACAATCTCAAATAGTAAATTATTAGAAATGACAAATGCAAAATGTATTATTGATGAAATAAAGCAAAGAATATTCAAATGGCTAGGACACGTCTTTAGAATGGAAGGAACTAGTATTACCAAAACTGTCCTCAGATGGACACCACCAGGTAAAAGACCAAGAGGCAGGCCGAAAACAACTTGGCGCAAAACAATCGAAAGTAGTAATTAAAGGTCTAAACCTGACATGGAGAGAGGAAGAGACCAAGGCCAAGAACAGAGCAGAGTGGCGTAGTCTTGTGTTGACCTTAACTCCACCGGGAGCGAAGAGGATAGGTAGGTAGGTACACACACACTCCTTAGATTTAGACCTGTAATCAGCAGGATTGTAACTAATAATTGACAACATTGGTTTCAATGCGTTACTGGAGTGATTTTGTGACCTTTGTTAATTGATACACAAAGTCTGTAATCAAATTATTTAATTTCAAGGTTGTCTATTTTCTCCTCAATTGATGACAAACCATCTGGCATATACCGGTGGGTATATGTGTACATACTTTCTTCTCTATTCATCACTGCATACGTCGCTATATCATCATTATTACAAGATCCAGTGCAGTTAGATACTACTGTTGTGACGTCACACATGTAACTCTCAAAACGCCGGGTCGCTTCCATTAGCGATCGAGAAAAGGATGAAACAGGTGATTTCAAACTTCTATGAATTATTATTATTATTATTAATATTATTATTATTATTAGTAGTAGTAGATCTAGTGTTGTTGTTAAAAAAATGCTTAATATACCGGGAGTAAAGCAATTTAAATGTACACATAAACAAAATGTTTTCAACAAAAAATTACTATTTTATTACAACAGTGAATAGAGAATAAAGTTTGTGGAAAACCTACCTTTCCCAGCTCTATCAGTGACATATGATCACAGGCGCTTGTTTCGATATTAAAATAATCAATAAATAAATTATTTACACGTACGCATGCGCAGTACGATAACTTACATCAGCCGTATACAGACGTACCATGCGCAGTACGATAACTTACATCAGCCGTAAACGGACAATGTGTATGTTCAATGAATTATATTGGAGATATGGTCCCCCGATTTAAGACGATTATTTTGGTCAATAGAGTAATATAAGATTACGTGAAATAAAATATCAAACTAATAAAACCCTTTCAGATAAAATGATGATTAAATGTAAAAAGTTTGAAAACTACAATATGTATAGAATGTATAGAATTTAAAATAAATTAAGTATAATAATAAAATAACTATGTATAATATACTAGGTAAGATTGAAAATAAATCATTAAAATATAATTTTAAAAAAATAAAATGATTATTAAATGTAAAAAATTGAAAACAACAATATGTTGCAGCCGATATTAAAAATGTTATATATCGAATTAAACATTTTTTTTTTTTTTTTTTTGATTTTCTAAAAATATATATATTTTTAAAAATAGATATCTTCTTAACACGATCCGTGACCCGTGACATTCATTGTCTAAAATTTCATTTCTTTTAGCTGTAAATAAACGGAATCCTCTGACCGGTTGGTCGGTGTTTTACGATGGTAATTATGAGCTTGGAGCATGCGCACAGATGTACGAAAAAACCCTAGAATCGAAGATGAAACATGACGGATTGCATTAATTGTCCTTCATTAATATCCAGATGTATTTGAAATGGTGCTATGTATCCCTTACTAAGTCACAAATGACAAATTTCAACGAAGTTCTGTGTTTAATGTATCGTATTTCACCGTTTTGAAATTTGTGTTTAAATGACCCGTTTTTTGATGGCGTAACCATGTTCTATATTAGATCCCAAATGCTGCATCTCGCTGGGTAAATACTGTAATTTCTGTATTTATTCGAGCTTTTATCGTTGAACCAAATGTTACATTGTTAATTACGAACATCATTAATAAGATTAGCACCGTTTTAATTTTTTTCTTTGGAAAACTTAATGCAGCTTTAAACATACTAGTTAAAATTAAAAATAAATTATAAAAAAAATTATGAATTATGAAAAAATAATAATATTTTATTAAGTAAAATTAAAAATTAAAGACTTATAATCAAATTAAGACGTGAGTACGGATAAACAAGAGCCCATGGGCCTTAACGCTCACCTGGGGAGGATAATTCCAAAAGACAATATAATTGGTACTGAAACTTTACACGTTTTCTCAAGTTAAGAACTGCCACAAAACTTAATCAGAAATATATCCACTCAAATTTCATTTATAAGTAGCTTATATAATATGCATGAAGTAACTGTAATGAATAATTTCTAAATCATTAACAAATTTCAGTATGCAACTATGTCCTTGACCTTTGAACATATATGACCTTGAACCATATATGATCGCCATGTCAATACCTACAATATTCTAATATACATGTCTATACAAAAAGTTAAAGTTTTCAAGATAATAAGCTATTTATGACTTCTTTTGCAGCTGTGACCTTGACCTTTGAACATATGACCTTGTACCATATATCAAAATGATCGTCATATCAATACCTACAATATTCTAATATACATGCCTATACAAAAATTTAATAGTTTTGAACCTAATTAGCAAGTTAAGTCTTCTTTTGCAGATGTAATCTTGACCTTTGAACATATGACCTTGATCCATATATCAAAATGATCGTTGTCACAATACCTAAAATATTCTAATATACCTGCCTATACAAAAAGTTTATAGTTTTTCAAGCTAATGCACAATTTTAGTATTTATAAGCCAAAAATAAGATTTCAGGGGCAACAACTCCTACATGGATTATGATATAGTTACAAAACTTGGTACCTTTTTAAATTTTGTCATGCTGAACATTTTAACAATGTTTTGATTTGATACATCTCTAAAAATTTGCAAGAAAATTGCCTAAAACTGCATAAATCACAAATTAGGTCATGACCTTGATTTGTGACCTTGACCCTATTTTAAAGGCCATTTCAAGAAAAAGTCAAAACTGAAAACCCCATGTCAATATCTGTTCAAATAGTCAAGTTATAACAATTTGAAGCCATTTTACGAAATTTTTAAAATTTCGACCAAATTTTCACGAAATGAACAAACTCTAGGCTTAAGACCCTAGAGAAGCCAAATATCACATCAGATTTTTTCTCCCATCATCGGTTTTGGAGAAGAAGATTCTTAAAGATTTTTCGAACCCTAGGTCACCTTGACCTAGTTTTGGTAGCCATGGCAACGCCATGAACAAATCTGATTGCACCGGCCCATAAATGTTTCTGACCAAGTATCATTGAAATCTGTCCAGCAGTTTTGGAGGAGAAATCGAAAATAGGTGTTAATGACGCACGCACGCACGCACACACACACGCACGCACATACACACGCCGCGTCATGCCATAAGCTCACATGACCTTTCGGTCAGATGAGCTAAAAATTAATTTATGAATAGTGATCATCGTATTCAACTAATTACCCCGATTTTTTCGCTTAGAATACTATTCTGGTAACCTTGGACGTGATCACAGGATTTCGCTAATCAAATAATGTAATTAACGCCAAGAACACAGCTCGTGTCAAGGTAACACATATTAAATAATTGATTTATTTAATAATAATCACATAATTTGAGAATGGCTAGTTTGTTTTTCAAAGGTGAAGAATGTGTGTTGTCCAATTTTTGTCGTGTAAAATATATTATATGGGACAAGTATTTAACAGTGTTGAACATGCATATCAGTTTCGGAAGGCTGTGGACCATGATTTTTTTTAGAATCAGCAAATGAGATCAAATGTTGTAGGACAGGAAAGGATGCAAAATTGTTGTCGAATTTGTTGTGCAGTAGTCGTTTTTGGCACGAGAGTAAGAGAAAAATTATGGAAGAACTGTTGGATTTTAAGTTTGAACAAGTGAAACAGTTTGCGCGATTTCTAATAGATACTAAAGACAGAGTGCTTGTACACAACGTGGCAGATGTGGATTGGGGAGTGGAAAATTTGATGATGGAGAGAATATGTCCGGGAAAATGTTGATAATAATAATAATAATAATAATAATAATAATAATAATAATAATTCTTTATTTAAAGTCGAAAATTTAAATAACAGTAACATAAGCTCTAAGAGATGCTGCTAAGAGAGAAGCGTGTCGGTTGTATGACAAGAGTTGGTGTTTTCGGGTCGAGTTATGTGAAGAGAGTTGACAGGTGGTGCAAGGGTGATTTTAAGTTGCCTAGTGAATGTGCGTTGTTTCGGAAAAGGCGGTATGAGAGGAGATAACATCGACGGTGAATTATTTCGTCAATTATTGTGTTACAAGCCTCATGTAGTGTTTATTCAGTTAGGTGGCAACGACGTTTCTCCAACTTGTGGACCGACTGATATTATTAAAAATATTTGTGCTCTATAGTGGATAATTTGAAAAAAAAACACAGTAAAATTAATATTAAATCAAAATCATCGGTATAGATAACTAATCAAATAAATGGATCCTGTGAAAACCACGTACTCGTCGTTACTCGTCGTGGGATCTGGAAACATGACAAGTTATTTTATGTAAAATTATACAAATATTTTTAAAAAAAATATTCATTAGCAATATGATGTTTTGAATAAATAAATAAATAAATGACAAAACATATATCAATAATTTAATTATTTTATAATTTATAAATATCAACACAATATTGCAGTATAATAACTCTTCATGGCTAAGTGTTCTTTATAATAATAAGCGTATTAACAGAGCCATCAACCATATTTAGTGTAATTGCGGGTCAAACGTGAACGCATCGAAGGTGCGCCTGTCCTAGGGGGTCTGGGAGCACACCCCCCGAATAATTTTGAAATTTGGGCATCAAATGGTGCATTCTGGTGCAAACTTTTTGCATTGTTTTAACGCATTAGACATGCAAGATAATGATACTCAAACTGACTACGTTTTAAAGACAACCACAGCGTGGAGTTTTGGTTTGTTACAAAAGAAACTCCAGACATCATTTGCGGGTCCACTTCTCCTCTTAGCGGGTCAGCGGGAATTTAGACCTAAATGCGGGTCTGACCTGCAGGTTACGGGTCAGTTGGCAGCTCTGATTAAATAGTCCAATATACTTCATTGAACATACACCTTGTTCGTACATACAACTGATGTAAGTTATCGTACTGCGCATGCGTACGCGTAAATATTGTCAGCCAACAACATGCGTTATTCTACCGTACGTGTGAATATAAAACACATTGACCCTACCATATTTACATTATCGAAACAAGCGCCTGTGCATATCATGCAGAATTTATTACGCTTGTCCCAATTACACTATTTTACGTCTGAAAGGTGCTCTGAAAAGAAGAAGAAACTCTAAAAAGAAGAAAGTGACATATTAGGTGGGATGTACAAATAGTAAAAACATGGCTGGCGAAATAGTTCAAGAAGTTAGTAAAATAATTTTATTGTTTTCTTTCTAACAGTACATCGTTTTACAAATTAACAGATCTTCTTTTAGTTAAGGTTTAACGTTCTCCTGAACAAACTACACTTATTCATACCTTGTTCACTAGACTAATAGTTCATCACAAGTCGCTGTTTATTTGCTGGTACTTGAAGAACGACTATGCCTACCGTTTTGTTGACTAGGCCTACTGTTTTGTTGGCTAGGCCTACTGTTTTGTTTGGATAATTTTTAAATTAAGCACTTGCAGAACACAATTCCTCTCAGCTTCTTGGTTTGAATACCACTTGGTCGGATCCTATTCAGCTATTGTATAAAAGTTTGTCAGTTCCCTTGTTGAAGTCGGGTTTTTTTTATCTGGGCACTATATTGGCTACCTCCACCTTCCAAGAACTCACAGCCTCTCTATGATACCATAGCATTTATAGCAAACCAGTCTTGATAGGGGGCATGTAGCTCAGTTAATATAGCATGCAGCTAGTATTGGGAAGGTCTGGGGTTCGATTTCATTTTGCCACTGCATTTTCCCCCTTTCATGTTACATTTGGTGGCTCATCCAACCCACAGAGGTGGCCAACTAGCTGATTGGTTCTGGGGTGGAACCTTGTGGTTTCGAGGTGGAATAAGAAAAAGGAAAGCAGGAATGTAGGGGACTGGGCTTGATAGGTGGCTGGGTAGCTAAGTTGGTAGAGTGTCCCACTAGTATAGGGAAGGTCCCCTGGTCGAGTCCTGGTTTGGTAGCTGCATTTTTTGCCTTTCCTGTTACACATAAATAACAAATAAGTTAGATTTTTTCATGGACATTTTATGAACTCTGATAACTGTCACAATATGAAGTTGTGTCAATGATTAAATTGGGTCTTAAGAATTAACAGATAGGCTAATAGTTACCATGTTGTTGTAGGATTGGCCCATGTTTTAGGTTATGTTCATGATTTTTGCTGTATGTGATGCAGATAGTGTAAACGATTCATTACAATTATATGTTGAAAGTAAATTGTATAATATGGCAGTTATAATACATGTAATATGGGAGTTTAAAATACATGTAAGGTTAATCTGTCATAATTATAAGATACAGTAAATATTGTCAATTTTACTTTAATCCCCGATACAGTAATTCTGGGCGCCAATTAAAGTCTGTATAAAACTTGAGGCAAGCCATATCAGCTTACATCAGATAACATGTTAATAGATTTTTTTAAATTCAGGTTTACATAATTTTGATGTTTTTACCTATCTTTATGAAATGCTATTATTTATTTATAGGATGACCCTGAATTGAAATCTGAAGGATGCAAAAAATTAGAGAAATTACTGAATAAAAGTATGAAGATTGAAATGACAGATGGGAGAACATTGATAGGTAAGTTTATAGTTTAAGCTTATGTGTACCATACATAAGCCATTAGTATAATCAAACTGGTGCTGCTTTTATCTTTTATCTTTTGTTATATTTTTTAATTTGTTTGAAAGGCTGAATGCACAAGATTCCTCCCTAGGCCTTCACAAGGTTCCTCTCTAGGCCTTCACAAGGTCTCTCCTCCCTAGGCCTTCACAAGGTTCCTCTCTAGGCCTTCACAAGGTTCCTCTTTCATTTCTGCTAATAATTTTCCCTTTATAATTTGTGTTGACTTAGGTAATGTACAATTAAATGCATATTGTTGAGGATACATCATGGAACAACATACAGTCAGACTCGGAAAACCTTTTATCATCAGTCTGCAGCCTTTTTTAACCACTATGCAATATGTCTTTAGGAGATGCAAACTTCAGTGGCCATTGGTCTTAGCAATCATTTACGGTGTTATCTCATTTTGGGCAGATCCTAGCATGAGAAAATTTATCCATTCACTTTACAACAATTTTTTTCTCTAGGCTCTCAAATTTTCTGAACTATATCTGAGCTGGCTATCTGGATATAGGTGAGAAATCTTCAGGTGTAATACTCCATTAATTCTGCTCCACTTCTCAGGAAGTGAATTGCTGCAGAAAATTTCAGGATTTTTGTATATGTAATTTAAAAATTGGTACAACATTTAATAGTTGAAATCTTATTCATGGCAATTTTCAATCATGTATAGAAAATATTTCACTCTCCCAGAGGAAATAAAAAAGAGTAACACGTAATAGTGCATCTGTTAACTAGACCATTAAGTGTCAGTTTGTACATGTCAGTTTATATACTGTATTTCGTCTTAAATATTCTTATTTATTTATATTATTTATTTATTTATTATTTGTTAATTTAATTTATTTTTTTTCATGTTTTTTATCTTCCAAACTTTTCGGTCTTAGAATCACTGATGAGGAGTGGATTTCCGAAATGTGCACATCAGGCACATCAAAAATATATGTTTACCTTTGACTTTGTGTTTCATTGTGTTTGTTCAAATTCAAGATGAAATAAAAGTTGTAACCCAGATCTGATTTCAAAATAAAAAAAAAAAAAAAAAAAAAAAAAAATGGAAATTTTATGCATAGGTGTCTGGGGACAGGAATCTGCATATTTCTAGATAATATTATTTTTTTCAATTAATGTGAGAACCAAGTATTAGGATTCTGCAGCTTAAAACTCTTTATTTCAACCTTTAAAAAAAACCCCAAAGGTTGAAATAAAGAGTTTTAAGCTGCAGAATCCTAATACTTGGTTCTCACATTAATTGAAAAAATAATAATATCTAGAAATATGCAGATTCCTGTCCCCAGACACCTATGATTTTATGAGTTTTTATTTTTGGTAGATTATACACAATACAAAAAAAAAACAATCATATACCTGTACCATCACATATTTAGAGGTGACTGTGGGTGAAGTCTGTGAAAACCTTCAAAATTCAATATGACTTTTTTCAGTTTTAATCATATACATACTTATTATCCCTGTGGAAAATTGATCATAGCTGTCGTTAAGTGTTTACTGTTACTGATAATACTATATGTGTAAGTACATCAAGAAGTGAAAATCATCATAAACATATTGGTAGCTATTATTGTCCAAAATAAAACTAACCAATCATCTCTAGTTTGAATGGTGTTGCTCTTAGTATCTAAAACTTGCCAAATTTTCAACAACTTTAAGTAGCCCTGCCAATGCTTTGGTTAAAAAAGATAATTTTACTTTAGGAATTACATTAGGAATTACATTCTTTAAATTCACAGCAATAGAATACATGTACACATTTTTTTTAATTTCAGGAGTGTTTCTCTGTACAGATAGAGACAAGAATGTTATACTTGGATCATGTGAAGAATATTTAAAACCTCCAGGTAAGTATTCTCTATTAGTTATCATTGGATAGATGACACACTGTTCTCTATAGGACAATAGTTATCATTGGATAGATGACACACTGTTCTCTATAGGACAATAGTTATCATTGGATAGATGACACACTGTTCTCTATAGGACAATAGTTATCATTGGATGGATAACACACTGTTCTATATAGGACAGTAGTTATCATTGGATAGTTGACACACTGTTTATAGGACAATAGTTATCATTGGATAGTTGACACACTGTTCTCTATAGGACAATAGTTATCATTGGATAGTTAACACACTGTTCTTTATAGGACAATAGTTATCATTGGATGGTTGACACACTGTTCTATATAGGACAGTAGTTATCATTGGATAGTTGACACACTGTTTATAGGACAATAGTTATCATTGGATGGTTGACTTACTGTTCTCTATAGGACAATAGTTATCATTGGATAGGTAACACACTGTTCTATATAGGACAATAGTTATCATTGGATGGTTGACACACTGTTCTCTATAGGACAATAGTTATCATTGGATGGTTGACACACTGTTCTCTTTAGGACAATAGTTATTATTGGATAGTTGACTCACTGTTCTCTATAGGACAATAGTTATCATTGGATAGTTGACACACTCTTCTATATAGGACAATAGTTATCATTGGATGGTTGACACACTGTTCTCTTTAGGACAATAGTTATTATTGGATAGTTGACTCACTGTTCTCTATAGGACAATAGTTATCATTGGATAGTTGACACACTCTTCTATATAGGACAATAGTTATCATTGGATAGTTGACACGCTGTTCTCTAAAGGACAATAGTTATCATTGGATGGTTGACACACTGTTATATATAGGACAGTAGTTATCATTGGATAGTTGACACACTGTTTATAGGACAATAGTTATCATTGGAAGGTTTACACACTGTTCTATATAGGACAATGGTTATCATTGGATAGTTGACATGCTGTTCTCTATAGGACAATAGTTATCATTGGATGGTTGACACACTGTTACATATAGGACAGTAGTTATCATTGGATAGTTGACACACTGTTTATAGGACAATAGTTATCATTGGATAGTTGACACACTGTTCTCTATAGGACAATAGTTATCATTGGATAGTTAACACACTATTCTATATAGAACAATAGTTATCATTGGATGGTTAACACACTGTTCTCTAAAGGACAATAGTTATCATTGGATAGTTGACACACTGTTCTCTAAAGGACAATAGTTATCATTGCATGGTTGACTCACTGTTTTCTAAAGGACAATAGTTATCATTTGATAGTTGACTCACTGTTCTATATAGGACAATAGTTATCATTGGATAGTTGACACGCTGTCCTCTATAGGACAATAGTTATCATTGGATGGTTGACACACTGTTATATATAGGACAGTAGTTATCATTGGATAGTTGACACACTGTTTATAGGACAATAGTTATCATTGGATAATTGACACACTGTTCTCTATAGGACAATAGTTATCATTGGATAGTTGACACACTCTTCTATATAGGACAATAGTTATCATTGGATGGTTGATCATGACTCACTGTTCTCTAAAGGACAATAGTTATCATTGGATAGTTGGCACACTGTTCTATATAGGACAATAGTTATCATTGGATAGTTGACACGCTGTTCTCTATAGGACAATAGTTATCATTGGATAGATGACTTACTGTTCTCTAAAGGACAATAGTTATCATTTGATAGGTGAAACACTATTCTCTCTAAGGCAATAGTTATCATTGGATAGTTGACTCACTGTTCTATATAGGACAATAGTTATTATTGGATGGTTGACTCACTGTTCTATATAGGACAATAGTTATCATTGGGTAGTTGACTCACTGTTCTCTATAAGACAATAGTTATCATTTAATAGTTGACACACTCTTCTATATAGGACAATAGTTATCATTGGATTGTTGATCATGACTCACTGTTCTCTAAAGGACAATAGTTATCATTGGATAGTTGACTCACTGTTATATATAGGACAGTAGTTATCATTGGATAGTTGACTCACTCTTCTATATAGGACAATAGTTATCATTGGATGGTTAATCATGACTCACTGTTCTCTAAAGGACAATAGTTATCATTGGATAGTTGACACACTCTTCTATATAGGACAATAGTTATCATTGGATTGTTGATCATGACTCACTGTTCTCTAAAGGACAATAGTTATCATTGGATAGTTGACTCACTGTTCACTATAGGACCAATAGTTATCATTGGATAGTTGACACGCTGTTCTCTATAGGACAATAGTTATCATTGGATGGTTGACTTACTGTTCTCTATAGGACAATAGTATTCATTGGATAGGTAACACACTGTTCTTTATAGGACAATAGTTATCATTGGATGGTTGACACACTGTTCTATATAGGACAGTAGTTATCATTGGATAGTTGACACACTGTTTTTAGGACAATAGTTATCATTAGATGGTTGACTCACTGTTCTATATAGGACAATAGTTATCATTGGATGGTTTACACACTGTTCTCTATAGGACAATAGTTATCATTGGATAATTGACTCACTGTTCTCTATAAGACAATAGTTATCATTTATTAGTTGACACACTCTTCTATATAGGACAATATGTATCATTGGATGGTTAACACACTGTTTTCTATATGACAAAACTTATTGGATAATTGACTCACTGCTCTCTTTACAACAAAAGTTATTATTGGTTGACACCCTATTCTCTTTACGGCAAAAGTTATCATTTGATGGTTGACACACTGTTCTCTATACGGCAAAAGTTATTGGTAGTTGTTGACACACTGTTCTGTATAGAACAATAGTTATCATTGGATGGTTGACTGACTGTTCTTTTTAGGACAAAAGTTATCATTGGATGGTTAACACCCTGTTCTCTATAGAGCAATAGTTATCATTGGATGGTTGACACACTGTTCTATATAGGACAATAGTTATCATTGGATGGTTTACTCACTGTTCTCTAAAGGACAATAGTTATCATTTGATAGGTAAAACACTATTCTCTCTAAGACAATAGTTATCATTGAATAGTTGACTCACTGTTCTATATAGGACAATAGTTATCATTGGATAGATGACACACTGTTTATAGGACAATAGTTATCATTGGATAATTGACACACTGTTCTCTATAGGACAATAGTTATCATTGGATAGTTGACACACTCTTCTATATAGGACAATAGTTATCATTGGATAGTTGACACACTCTTCTCTATAGGACAATAGTTATCATTGGATGGTTGACACACTGTTCTCTTTAGGACAATAGTTATTATTGGATAGTTGACTCACTGTTCTATATAGGACAATAGTTATCATTGGATAGTTGACACACTCTTCTATATAGGACAATAGTTATCATTGGATAGTTGACACACTCTTCTATATAGGACAATAGTTATCATTGGATAGTTGACTCACTGTTGTATATAAGACAATAGTTATCTTTGGCTGGTTGACACACTGTTAAATATAGGACAGTAGTTATCATTGGATAGTTGACACACTGTTTATAGGAAAATAGTTATCATTGGATAATTGACACACTGTTCTCTATAGGACAATAGTTATCATTGGATAGTTGACACACTCTTCTATATAGGACAATAGTTATCATTGGATGGTTGACACACTGTTCTATATAGGATAATAGTTATTATTGGATGGTTGACACACTGTTCTCTAAAGGACAGTAGTTATCATTGGATAGTTGACACACTTTTTATAGGACAATAGTTATTATTGGATAGTTGACACACTGTTCTCTATAGGACAATAGTTATCATTGGAAGGTTTACACACTGTTCTCTATAGGACAATAGTTATCATTGGATAGTTGACACACTGTTCTCTATAGGACAATAGTTATCATTGGAAGGTTTACACACTGTTTCTCTATAGGACAATAGTTATCATTGGATAGTTGGCACACTGTTCTATATAGGACAATAGTTATTATTGGATGGTTGACACACTGTTCTCTATAGGACAATAGTTATCATTGGATAGTTGACACACTGTTCTATATAAGACAATAGTTATCAATGGATAGTTGACACACTGTTCTCTATAGGACAATAGTTATTATTGGATGGTTGACACACTCTTCTATAGAGGACAGTAGTTATCATTGGATAGTTGACACACTGTTCTCTATAGGACAATAGTTATCATTGGATAGTTGACTCAGTGTTCTCTATAAGACAATAGTTATCATTTAATAGTTGACACACTGTTCTATATAGGACAATAGGTATCACTGGATGGTTAACACACTGTTTTCTATATGACAAAACTTATTGGATAGTTGACTCACTGCTCTCTTTACAACAAAAGTTATTATTGAATGGTTGACACACTATTCTCTTTACGGCAAAAGTTATCATTTGATGGTTGACACACTTTTCTCTATACGGCAAAAGTTACTGGTAGTTGTTGACACACTGTTCTGTAAAGGACAATAGTTATCATTGGATGGTTGACTCACTGTTCTTTTTAGGACAAAAGTTATCATTGGATGGTTTACACACTGTTCTGTATAGCACAATAGTTATCATTGGATGGTTGACTCACTCTTCTTTTTAGGACAAAAGTTATCATTGGATGGTTAACACCCTGTTCTCTATAGAGCAATAGTTATCATTGGATGGTTGACTCACTGTTCTTTTTATGACAAAAGTTATCATTGGATAGTTGACTCATGGGGCAGTTAATTACAAAACCTCAAAATTTGAATCACAATTATTAATTATTCAAATGTGCTCATTATTGATTTTCACAGCTTCCTCTGAAACAAGTTTTCGAGATAAGAAAATATTTCATATTACCTAAGGCTGCATCTAA
Organism: Tegillarca granosa; assembly: GCA_029721355.1. Taxonomy (NCBI): domain Eukaryota; kingdom Metazoa; phylum Mollusca; class Bivalvia; order Arcoida; family Arcidae; genus Tegillarca; species Tegillarca granosa. The sequence continues at coordinate 3,984,492 of CM056597.1, read as the reverse complement.
GAATAATTGTTGAAACAAGCTTTATGGATTTGTATGCAATGTGGAAAAATTAATTAATTTGTTTAAAGTATAAATATGTTTTCTGACTTTTTGATAAAAACACTAATCAAACCAGGTGTCTCTTTATTCAGAACATTGATGAGGTTTTTCTCTTATGAAAAAATAGAAGTGGAGTAGAGTTATGGACATTTTATGCTACAAGCAATCATCTTTCACTTACAAACATGATTTTTTCTGGGATGGTGGAGGAAACCTGAGATCCAGAGAAAGCACTGGACTATTAATATAATAAACATTATAACTAATTTGTATTTGAGATATTTCAGTGTATTTGTAATAAATAAAGACATAAACCATTATTATGTTTTATAATTTACAATAAAATGTAATACTTGTATCTTCATTGATTTGATTTCAGATTCTGGTGAAAAAGAAGATCCTCGTATTTTAGGTCTTGCCATGATCCCAGGTCACCATATCGTCAGTATACATATGGATGAAGACAAACCATCAAACTCGATACTGTGATAATAATACACATTATGTGTTCAGTAGTGAATGTGATAAAGTGTTGTCACTGACCATAAGAAAGATAATGATATACATTGTGTGTTCAGTAGTGAATGTGATAAAGTGTGGTCACTGACCATAAGAAAGATAATGATATACATTGTGTGTTCAGTAGTGAATGTGATAAAGTGTGGTCACTGACCATAAGAAAGTAATGAAGTTTTATTGAAAATGTTGACATTAGAGTTTTGATCATTTATGATCTTATACAGTAAAATCTTGAGTCATTATAAATTAAAACATTAAAGAGGCTTTGGGGCTTCTAAAATTGTAGGAATAAACAAGATGGCAAAATTACCAGGGATTTCAAATTAATACTCAGGCATATCATAGGTATGAATTCATTCTAAATGTACCAATAGATTGAATTCTTGTACATGTATAATGCTTCATGAAGATGGATCAAGAAGATTAAAAGGGGTAAATAGTTCAATGTAATGAACCAATAGTAGTTATCAAAACCTTGTGTTATATTGTGATGCTTACATTGAAGTGACCTTTGTGAATAATCATTCTGGCAGTTTTGAATATGTAAAACATTTTGTCATAGATCATGTGTCACAACATTGCAGGAGTTATATTTGAAATTGATGTACAGTAAGGTACTTTTAGTGTAAAGCTGTATGCAAGAAAATTGTTTATAAAATGAAACCATTGTATGAATTGTCTAGTACACCTTACAAATACCTGTGGTCATATATAAAAGTACATACCACCTATGTGCTAACCTTTCAAGGCGGAGCCAGAATGAGATATTGCAAATGTTGAGGGCTCAAGTCTCCAGAGGTGAAGGGTCTTCAACTCTTGGGGTAGCCACTTGCCCTCATCAGTTTGGGGTCCAGAGGGCAAAGCTACATCAAAAAACGAATTTTTAATATTTCTGGGGTCCTTTTGGGCACATTTTTCTTGTACTCTCTCTTTTAAATTTTTCAATAGGGGAGGATGCCATCCCCGCAACTCCTGCCTTCCCCCCTTCCCCCAAAATCTGCCAATATGAAGGGGCATAAATTGTTACTAGATGATAATTTAATGTTTTATTAAAAAAATTTAGATATTGGTTTCTTGTTTTGTAAATTAAAATGCACTTTCATTAAGAAACAGAGATATTATATATGTATTTACATCCAAGTCACAGTTAGAGGATGAAGTTGACTGGAGTTTAGTTTTTTATGCCTCAGTCAAGGTTCTTTCACATAAATCAGTAACACTTAAAATATTTAATGTCACTGCTGTAATAAAACAGGTCAGGAATGGGATGAAAGGGAAAATTAGAGTACCTGGATAATCCAGAACCTACAGCAAGTAAACGGGCAGAATTTTTCACACTAGGTGAGGTTCAAACCATAGGCCACATTGAGTAGCACTGAAATCTTTAAGCCTTTGCTTTGGACTGTTTAGCCATAGAGGCCCCAATTAATTGAACAGGAATTCTTGTTTAAATTACATGTGTATTTCAATTACTTTTAATTATCAAAAGTTTAGGTTAAGTTGCCTAATGCTTAGGAAACAGCTGTTGCTTTACATTTTCAAATTCAACTTCAGTGACAGTGGTCTAAAATGGCGCAATGTAGTGCCTAGTATGGACGGACTAAGTCTGAATCCAAGTTAAGGTATATCCTAGTGTGAGAAAGTTTGTCAATTTGCCTGATGAAGGTTGGCGTTTTTCTCTATACCCTCTGGATTTCTCCAGCATCTCTGAACTGACTATCATCATGTTACTGAAAGAATCTTGACTAGGAGTGGATATGAAGTAATGATGTTTTACATCACTGATAAGATTCTTTCACTAATATATATTAAGGTGGACAGTTCAGAAATAATGAAGGAAACCCTCGATCAGCGAAGTGACAAACTTTTTTGCAATAAAATCTGCCCAACTTGGATTTAGGTAATAAGAATTGTGACCCCATCTTTCCTAGGGGTGTTAAACTCCACTCAAAAAACGTTTGACTATTCACTTGTATATATACATTAGAGGGCGTATATATGTGCTGAAGTATATTATATTCTGCTATGTTCTCATTTGGTTTCATTAAATTACAGGATATATATATATCCAAGGTCCCTTGTATACAGATACAACTGTTTTTCTATGGTCCCATAGATAGTGTTTATATATAGGTTTTTCTGTATTTTTATATCTATGTACGGTCTTTAGCCGTGTTTGTATGGGCAAATATGTGCTTTATATACAAGTTTGACTGAATATCTTATGGTCCTATACATGGTCTTTAGATGATATCTGTATGTCTAAGGTCACAAGGGTGGTCTTTATATAAAAATATCTTTACAAATATATATGTACATGTATTTTGTCTTTCTTGGGTCTTTGTATTGTCTCTAATTACAAGTTTTAACTATATATCAAAAGTCCCAAGATTGATATATAATCAAGTTGTACTCTATATCCAAGACCCCATTGGTTGTTTCTATATACAGGACGAACTCTTTTCTAAGATCCAATGTATTGTTTTTATAAAATTATATACATGTTTTACAACAATGTTTGATAAAAGCTTGTATTTTTACACGGGTATTTCATTTGGTTTTCCGTCTTGATTCACGTTTATTGATGGATTATATATATAATTATATATATACTCTAGTTTGTATTGTGTCTTGTTCTTACAAGTATGTTTAAGTATGTTCTTGGTAGCTCTTGATGCAAAGCGCATGTCAGTCAACTGTTTTTCTAGGAGGCAACTTTATAAGTAAAGCGTTTACATAGAATGACTTGTTTGCAGTAAAACACACAGAGGCTTGGTGTCAGGATTTTTGTATTTTTGTCTTCAAGATTATTTATTTGTGTTTTTAATATATGCAAGGTTGATACAAGTTCATACACATCGATAACTTTGCCTGAAATCCATTTTTAACAAACTTCGAAAAATTCCGAAATATATAACGTTTTTTAATGTTATATATTTCGGAATTTTTTTGAAGTTTGTTAAAAATGGATTTCAGGCAAAATTATCAATATGTTTGAACTAGTAACAATCTGGCATGTAATATAAACACAAATAAATAATCTTTAAAACAAAAATACAAAAATCCTGACACCAAGCCCCTGTGGTAAAACATAGCCTTATGTCATATTATAAATTTTTTAATTTTCTGATTGAAATATTCAAAAATTTATGATATGACAACTTTGAATATTTCATTCAGAAAATTCAAAAATTTATAATATGACACTTATAAAACAAATAAACTAACACATTTTTGTAAGTTATTTCATAGCGATATTGTGTTTATTTAATAAATAACAAATATAACGAAAATTTAGTATCATGCACTTTTAATAATTACAACAGAGAATAGGAAATGTAAGTCTGGATTTAAATCTGTGATTTTAAAGTGTTAACCCGCAATAATATGCAATAAACAGACGAAACTGTCAGTTCCGTGACGTCATTTGACGCGATTTCTAATATCGCTGATTATCCTCGTACCGAAAAATCTAAGTTTTACATGATTTGACTTGCAGACTATAGCCCAAAAAAGAAACATCTGATGTCATTCAATATCAGGAATCTTACATCTGCGCACTCTCACTTTTCTTGTTGATCTGGCAAAATTTTAGTGGGGATATTTTCGTTAGGTTTCAAAACGTTTAACTTGTGCCTGTTTGCACGGATTGTAAAACCTGGGCCAAATCAATTTAGTACTAAATCTAAAAAAGGCGGTGATTTTTTTTATTTGTCAATACTTATCAGTCCTCACATCAGATGTTTCTACACAAAGATACAAAGCAATCAAATAATATAGTTTCAATTTTTTTCCCCAATTTTTTATTTCAAATTGTCATTGAATACATTGTCAAACTTCTTTGAATTGACCATTAACAATTTTTATGAAATGAAAACTAAGTGTTAAGAATAATTTTAAGTTCAACATATTGAAACAAAGACTGCAAGAAAAAAAAATATTTTGAAGACTAGAAATACAAGTAGTTCATGAAATTACTTGTTCTAGAAAATCTGATTCAAAATGCATTTTTACAAACGTTACCAACAGACTCCTTTTCACTCTACAGTGTTTGACTTTTATGGACAGTATGCCCAAGATTTGAACACCGGGTTTTTTTAATGTTGAAAAATTTGAATGAAAAAAAAATTAAAAAGGATAAATGTTTAAGTTAAGATATAACTAAATAAATAAAAACTGGTGCTCCCATATTTAACATACAAACATCTGTTCAAAAGCATGGTTCTCTCTCGAAAATTATAAAATCTGATTTTTTTTCTTTTTTTATTCCTTAAAATTACTATAAGCGTTAGCTATAAAATGGGAACCAATGCATGCAGAATGTAAGATTGTTATAATTAATAATATTTAACGTAGCATTTTCATACTTTTTGCGTGTTTGAAGCATTTAACCTTTCAGCGATTGCACAATTAAACGAGTGATCTTGTGATGCATTTAAAGAGGCATAATGTCACACCAACAGTTTTACCGGGATTATAACATTTGTATTTAGCCCAACAAACTCATTAACCCCCCTCCTCCGCCTCCTCCCATACTGCTCATCATACCTCGAATTTGTTCACCCTGGGCACCATTCAAAATGTTCGCAAACGGACTGTCTTCTGGTACATCTCCACCTGACATGAAAGAGTTAAGAGCTCCCATTACATTAGGATCATTCATCATGTTACTTATCTGACTCTGCATGTTAGGATCACTCATCATATTCTGTATAGATCCCATGTCAGGCATACCTCCTGCCCCACCAAGTCCTCCCAGAGCGCCACTTAAACCACCTAAACCACCTAGAGAACTGGTAAGTCCTTCAAGACTAGAGGAGGATGAATCCGTTCCTGATGATGACGTGTCAGATGAGGAACTGGCTCCTCCAGATGGATTCAGCATATTAAACATGCTTCCAGTGTCCCAAGTAGCCGGTGCATTATCGCTCGGGGTGGATACAGCTGGAGCGGCTGGTTGAGGGGCTGGTGGATTTAAATTTGTATTTGGTGCATTGTTTTGTGGTGGAGTGAAGCCACCAAATGCATTATTTGTGTTAGGTGCGCTTCCTCCTGTGTTGGAATGTGTGCCAGGATTAGCTGGCATTAAATTTCCATTGTTTGAAACAAGTTGGTTATTTGCATTGCCGAACGGACCTTGATTTGATTGGCTTTCGAATGAATTCTGTTGGCCTTGATTTCCCGTATTTTGTTGATTTCCAAACATGTTTTGCTGGTTGCCGAACATATTCTGTTGATTTCCTCCTTGGAATTGTTGATTATTATTTTGACTTCCGAATTGGCTTTGCTGGTTTCCGAATATGCCTTGTTGATTGCTCTGTTGATTACCGAATGCGTTCTGTTGGTTACCAAACTGGTTACCTGTTTGACTTCCAAAACTGTTCTGTGTATTTCCAAACTGGTTTTGTTGGTTGCTAAATACGTTCTGTTGGTTACCAAACTGGTTGTTTTGAGTGTTGAGTGCGTTCTGTTGGCCTCCAAATGAGTTTTGTTGATTGCTGAATTGGTTTTGCTGATTTCCAAAGGAGCTTTGTGTGTTACTAAATGAGTTCTGTGCGTTACCAAATTGGTTACCAAACGAATTTTGTTGGTTAGTTGGCTGACTTCCAAATCCACTTTGTTGGATGCCAAAATTGTTCTGCTGGTTTCCTGCCTGATTATTGAATGTACTTCCAAATTGCTGTCCAAACTGTCCTCCATTATTATTACTAAACTGATTATTTCCTTGATTGAACTGTCCACCGCCTGATACAAACTGACCATTTGATGACGCTCCATTACCTCCAAATTGTTGTTGATTTTGATTACCAAATTGATTTCCCATTTGATTAGAAAATTGGCGGTTTCCGAACGGGTTCTGCGTTCCAAGCTGAGGCCGCTGCTGACCAAACTGTTGTTGATTGCCAAATCGATTCATTTGGTTCCCCATAGGATTTCCCATTTGGTTAGTATTTCTGTTACCCCCTCCAAGACCACCAAGCAAACTTGAAAGAGAATTTCCTCCACCTGATCCTCCTAATAATCCAGAGAGTGCGTTGTTGATACTGTTTCCTGGTAATTTTTGTGCACTTGTATGTTGGGTACCTTCAATAAGTTCTGGTCTCGGAGGAGATGCATCTGCGTTTGGATCAACTCCTAATAAATCTGCAAGCTGCATTGAACCTCGATTTGCAGTTGGGGCTCTTCCAACGTTGTTCATTATATTAGCCATCGGGCCTCCGCCACCACCGCCCATTAAACCAGCTAGAGGATTACCGCCTGTGCTAGGTCTTCTAGCACCTCCCATCAAACTAGCTAATGGGTTTCCTCCACCGCCACCACCTCCTCCAAGCATTGACATCATGGAGCTCAATCCACCTCCCCCACCCCCACCCCCGCCCCCGCCGCCAAGCATTGACATCATGGAACCAAGTCCACCGCCACTACTACCCCCGCCGCCTAACATCGATGTAAGGGGGTTTCCACCACCCATCATTGACATAAGACTACCCATGCCTCCTAATCCACCCATTAGGTTGGATAGGCCACCACCACCGCCTCCTGAGCCGCCCATCATACTTCCCATTGATCCTAACATACTGGACAATCCACCAAGACTTCCGAAATTACTTCCACCTCCTCCCATTAAAGAAGCAAGTGGGTTACTGCCTCCTCCACCCATCAGATTTGTTATTGTTGACATCATGCCCGGATTTCCAAGCATACTTTTGACTTTTGACGCAAGATCATTTGGTGCGGCTTTTGTTGTAGTTGGTGGTGGTTTCGGTGTTGTTTGTGGTTGCACTACTACTACTGGTATAACAGGTTTAGGTTTTGGGGTTGTTGTGGTGGTTGTTGTTGTTGTTGGGTTATTCTTTTCAGCTAGCGCAGCCCTTAGTAAGGTTAAAAGTTCTGAAGTATCTTTAGCTCCTATTTCCTTAGCAAGATCATCTAACGCTGACTTGGAACTTGGTGGTGGAGCTGCAATTAAAACATTACTTATATAATTGGAGCTAATCTTCATCTTGTTTAAAATTTTGTCAAATATTTTTATAACGTAAAGTAACGGACATTATATTTCTGCAACTTAATAATCTCTGGTTTTTATGGAAAAGTTTTGGCTTAACATTAAAACGTCTTCAATAAACAATCACGTGTTTTGCACAAATAAACCTAAACTTCAGTAGATTTCCAGTGGCCATTTTACAAGTATTATATCTTTTATATATGTGTGTGTGTGTGTGTGTGTGTGTGTGTGTGTGTGTGTGTGTGTGTTTATATATTATAATTAAAATTATGTTTAAAATATATCGATTCCATTTTTAATATATTGCATCACGGGTATTTCTATATTTCTAATTCTTAAACAAATTATAATGTTTTCTGGACTAAAATTGAAGAAAATTTGAGAAACTTATACTTGGTGACCGCAAACGCAACAACTGAAGACACGAAAAAGTACAATTAATTATAAAACAACCCACAGCTAAAAACACTGCACAAAACAAGTAATTAAGAGCAGCCACCCAACGCAAAATACAACATAATATAAGAAAAGATAAAACAGCCATCCAACTAAGAACACGACACAAAAATAATGATAAAACAGCTGCCAACTAAGATCACGACACAATGAAAATGATAAAACAACTTATTATATACAAGACACAAGTAATTATAAAATAGTCAAAACAATAAAAGAAGGGAAAAGATAAAAACACATTTAGCCATTAATTATAAAACTCCAGACATTGAACGGGCACTTGATTCATAGTGTGGTTAACGCCCAAACCAAGTAACAAATTATACAACAAGTGATCTATATATAAACATATAAAAATTATGTTAATTAAAATGAGGCTGACTGTTGTTTGCATTTATACTTGAAGATAACGTGTACGTTCATTATCTTTTATTACACTGTTATAACTTTGTCTCTATTTTGAATCATTTGCAACAGTACATCATGCACTTGGCAAAATCCAAGCAATGCCAGTTAATTAAAAAAAGAGACAACACAAAACAATACAAAGTCAAAGAACACATTCTGTACCACTGATTAAAAACAATTCTGACTTTGGATGGTCACTAAAGTAAATGTCCAGATGTGTGGCTATTAGAAGGCCTGTTATTTATGACCTTATAAAAGTCGTCCCACAAAAAATATCCGCCAGGAACTACGAGATACGGTTACGTGTTAAGGAACTGAAAAGTACTCACTTAGGTTGATTTTTAGTTTGTTAGATTCCACTCTTGTCCAGAAATGTGTGTAGTTTTTAACAATTACACCTCTAAAATAAAAAAAAAAGTAAAGTAAGATGTTTATCAATCAATTAATCAATCAATCAATTGAATTCATTGATTCAATCAATTAATTGATCGATTGACCGAGCAAGTAATCATTCAATCAATCAACCAATCAATCAGTCATTCCATCAGTCAATCAATCTCATTATAAACATTTTGGTAAATCGTGTTTATTCAATAAGTATAATAACGGGATTACTCGGAGTTCCTTCAACATTATTGTGTTTCTTTATTTCTGTATTATGCCAGATTTTGAATGATTATGCCTTAACCAATTGTTGTAATTGTGTAATATCATTTTCACATAAAAATTTACCCCGTCTCCATCATAAAATAAATTAAATGTTTATCAATCGAAAAACTTAAGATCAGACAAGTGACATAATCATAGACAATGAATATGTGATATCAAATACTGCTTGCTCTAGATGACGAAATGTTAGGCCTTATGTAAATTCAGAGTATTGTACAGAGAATGCTATCTGATTACTTTTTTTAATTTTTTTATTTCTTATTATTTTTTTTGTCTATCATGACAAAATTACAGTGGCCTAATGTTTATAAGTCTCGTCTAAAATATTAACTTTTGTCCCGGACAGAGAAATTTTCCCCACAGCCTGTCGTCAGAAAACACTCGTTAAAGTAACCAATGTTAAAGTGATGTCAATTTTCTGGCACCCAGAAATCGCAAATTTATAATTACCAAGTGATAATACTGACAAGCTGTTTTATTTTAAGAATTATAATGGTACGAACTGGGCAATTAATATTAAGAAATTATTATTTAATCTTGGTTTTTGTAACTTTTAGTATTGTCAGGATTTCATTGTGCCTAATTATAATATTTTGTTGCAAAGGTTACATGATCAGTTTTTACAAGACTGGGATAATTCAAGTTTTACTTGTTCTAAACCATGCTTATTTATCGGTTATTGCTGAACCTAAGTTTAGAATTGCCTTGACACGATTCCGTGTGGGTTCACATTCCATATTGAAACTGGTAGATATTGTAATACTGTTAAAAATAGTAGATTGTGTAGTTGCTGTAACATGAATGTCGTCGAAGATGAATATCATTTTCTAATTGTATGCCCACTATATAGAGATCTTCGTCAAAAATATTTTGATAATTATTTTTGCCACTGGCCAAACCTAGTCAAATTTAATTTGCTTATGTCTTGTAACTCCAGTGACCTAAAAATTAATAAATTAGCTAAGTACATTTATTTTGCTTCTAAAAGAAGGGAAACAATAATGTCATAATGAATACTAGTAATTATTTTATATTTATATTTGTCCTTCCATTCAGATTTATATGTTTGATCAGTTGCCAAACATG